>CM035627.1:83120279-84370279 GCA_020496765.1 Gossypium stocksii | reverse complement strand
ATAGGTCTTTATAGCAGGGCTATGGTCTTATACCATTTTTTCTCATTCTTTGCATCCTATCGGACTTACCTCGTGTTTATTGTCCTGATGAACATACCTCGTGCTAACTATCCTAATGGACTTACCCGTGTTCATTGTCCTAGCAGACTCTTCCTATAAAAGCCTATTTTTAGTGAAATCGGAATAGTGGTTTCAGGACCACAAATTTAAAGTAAAAAAAAAAATTACTTTTATATTATTTTATGGTCTATAGTATGATAGAAATATCATATGAATATTTTGTTAAGAAATTTTATTGTTTACATGCCTAACTTGATAAAAAGGACCAAATTGCATAAAGTGCAAAAGTTGAATTCTAGTAGCTAAAGGTATCAAATAGCTATGGAATTTAAAATTGGAGGTCCTTATATGACAAATAAACCATTTAGAGGAGTTAGTAGATAAGGATCATTATTCATCATTGGAATTTAGTAAATTATTAAGGTTAATTTTGGAAAGTAAATGATAAAATGATGATAAATAAATAAAATAAAATAAATTATCATCATTTTCATCATCTTTTCTAAAATAAAATATGGAAATCCTAGCCATGGAAGCTTGAAGATAGATAAGCTTATTTTGCTTAATTCGGTGAGTATTCTTGCCCCATTTTTAATGATTTTTATGTTTTCGAGATCGTAATAGCTTAATCTAGCTATCTCGAAGATTAATTTGCAAAACTGTTAAATATTAGGGTTTTCCCATGGATAAGTATAGTTGAATTTTGAAGTTTTATGGTAGAAAATGAAAGGTTGTTGTTAGATAAACAACTTTTGTAAAAAAAATTTTGATGAAATTATGATTTAGGGACTAAATTGAAAAGATGAAAAATTTATGGAAAAAATTCTAAATTTTGTGAAAAATATGGGTTGCTATTGATATGTACGAAAATTGGTTAGGCTTGAAATAAGGATTAAATGGTATAAATTTCATTTTCTGAGCCTAGGGACTAAATCATAATTAATTAAAAATATAAGGGCAGAATAGTAATTTTTCAAAGTTGTGTATTGGATTGAATTGAATATGAGTTGTATTAAATTGAGTTAAACTCATTCGTATAGATCCGGATAGACCTAGTACGAAATTGGATCGAAGAAAAAAAAAAGCATCAGATTAGTAGCTTACAAATCTATGTATACTTGTCGAGGTAAGTTTGTGTAACTAAATTGTATATTTATATATTTTAAGTTGAATATTATTGTGTGTGACTTGTATAATTGCCATGCATAATTATTAATCACATATTTGACATGTCATTAGGGTTCCTGTTTTGGTTGTGGTCCTGCATGTGTTGCAGACACACCATATCTCTCATGAGCTTCTCGATTAATAGTTCTCTTGAGCTACCCAATTTACGGCTCTCATGAGCTTCCTGTTACTTAGCTCACGTGAGTTTCTCGTTATATGGCTCGAAAAAACTTTTCGTTTACATGCTTGTATGAGCAGTCCTGAATATGAATTGACAGATTATAGTTTTGTACAGTTTGTGTGTACTTCTGATATACCCAATGATATTTTAAATGGTTCAACAGGTAGATTTCTGTTACGAGATTATACTTATTTTGTTTTATTTTCCATTTTTTATAGTAATTCAAAAACTCAATTTGGTTGGAAGTTGGTTGGAGCTACTTCACACTATCCATCGACTTTTTCGGTACATATAGCAAATTTATTTTGGTTGTAATGGCATGTATAGGTTAATTTGGCCAATGATGGCATACAAATATTTTATAGAGAATAGCAATTTGTATAGCTTGTATTTGGTATATTTTGATGTATATATACTTGTGGCCTTATCATATTTGATGTGTGCTTGATATGGTTAAATGAAGGATAATTTATAAGCATATTGATGATTGGTATGAGATAGTATATTTGGTAAAAATATGCATATATGTGTATTTGGTCAGTTTGGTAAGTTCGAATACTTGGATATATGGGTGATATGTTATGTATAAAAATTTTTTTTGGCTTGATTTGAATGTCTTGTTATGGCTTGATATTGTGCTAAAGTGTTGTGTTAGGTTAATGATAAATAGGGTAAGAAATGTGGCCTGGAAATGACCTATTTTTGTCCATATGGGCAAAGATACGAGCGTGTGCCTCAGCCGTGTGTCACACATAGCCAGGTGACACGACCGTGTGTCCCCTGTATCTTAAATTTGTACAAAACAGAATGCTCACATGGCCTAGCACACATGTGTGTGGATTGGTCGTGTGACCCAAGTAAGAGAGCTCATAAGTTTGGACACGAGCTGGAACACGGCCGTGTGTCCCTATTTTGAATGCCCACACAGCTTGAAACACAGACGTGTCTCTTGATCGTGTAAGACACACGGCCTGGCCACACGGGCATGTGTCCCCTGCACTTTTGAAAATTTTTAATGTTTTCCGAAAAATTCTTTGAGTACCCGATTTAGTCCCAACTTGCTTATAATGTGTATTTTGGGCCTCGAGGGCTTGCATAAGGGACATTATGCTTGATTTCGATTGGTTTCTGATATGAATGTTATATGAATGAAATATATGTTTATTTGTTCTCTAAATTAGCCTTGCTCATGTGGATCACATCGCCTGGCCCAGAATCCCACACGCTTGTGTAGCCCGCTCGACTCAATTGGTCGAGCCCGTCTGTAGTCCACGGCCTCTCCAGGCAAACACATGGCCGTGACCTTCGCGCACGGCCTTGCTCGTTGATCACACGCCCGTGTTCCGTTACACGGCCTACTACACGGGCAACTACACACCCGTGTGGCATCTATAGAAAGGTTTTTCAGCTTTCGCTAATTCCTGTTTTTTATTCAATCGAGTACACACTTGGTACGATTTTGACGTGAAAGCACTCCCGAACCTCTAGAAACCTAAAAATCGACAACCCAAACCTTAAAGTCAGTTTTAATTAGCGACTAAAACGAACTACAGAATCACCACCGAATTCCAACACTTACTCAATTACCATAACGATTCGATTACGATTCCAAATGAGGGAAACCCCTAATCTACACATTTGCTGCTATTAAAACACAAGTACTATATTAACAAAGGATTCGAAAAAAATTAAAAGAGTAAATAGAGGCTCCCTCCTCTACAGAACTTTCTACCACTTACCAAACGAGCACGTCCACCAACCAAAATACAAAGGAGAAATGCAAAATAAGGAGTAAGTTCCGTTGACAACAGTAACGGAAGAAAACGACAAGGAAGAGGGAGAGTTTAACAAGTAAAAAATTCAGCAGAGATGAGAGGAAAAGGAACGTTAGAATTTTTGGGAAAATTTTGAAAAATAAAAGAAAACTAGGATAACCCACAACTCCCTGTATCTCTCAAATCTCTCCACTTACCCCACTACTCAGACTTTTCATCCAACCTAAAATTTACAAGTCAGCAGAACAAAAATAAAAGACTCAAACATAGGACATCCTTCACACCAACACTCCACTTAGCCACTAAACCAGTAGCCCATTCTAATTAAAACGTACTAACAATTACTTAATAACCTACTAACCAAAGATAGGCTTTTCTTTATAAAAAAAACCAAAATTTACCCAAGTCAAGGCTTGAACTTAGGACCACCCAAACACATACAAAACACATAACCACTGAGGTAGACAAACATTTGTGTCACACATTCACAAAACAAAAAATAAAAATTTTGAGGCGTTACAACTCTACCCCCTAAAAGAAAATTTCGTCCTCGAAATTTACCTAATCAGAACAGATGAGGATACTACTGACGCATCGCATCCTCAGGCTTCCACGTGGCCTCTTCAGTGCTATGATTACGCCATAAAACCTTAACTAGAGGGATAGACTTCTTCCTTTGAACTTTTACTTCGTGATCCAGTATTTGAACTGGCTCATCCTCAAAGGTCAGATCTGGCCTAACCTCAATTTCCTCAACAGGAACAATATGCGGGGATCAGAGCGGTAACGCCTCAACATTGAGACGTGAAATACATCATGAGTCCAATCCAACTCTGGAGCTAGCTCCAACTGGTAAGCAACTAGCATAAACCTAGGGCTCAGCTTGCCCTTGCGACCAAACCTCAGTACTTTCTTCCATGGTGAGACCTTAAGAAAAATGAAGTCCCCCATAGAATACTCAATCTCACGACACTTCAGATTCGCATACGACTTCTGCCTGCCAGAAGCAGCTTTTAGTCAATCCCTAATCAATCTAACTTTTTCCTCTATCTCAAAAACCAGTTCAGGACCCAGAACACATCGCTCACCTAACTCAATCCAAAAAAAAGGGGTGTGGCACTTACGACCATACAGTGCCTCGTAAGATGCCATCTAAATGCTAGACTGATAGTTGTTATTATAAGCGAACTCCGCTAGTGGCAGATAATCCTCCCAACTTTCTCGAAAATCATAAATATAACTCCTCAACATATCCTCTAGTATCTGAATCACCCTCTCAAATTAACCATCAGTCTGAGGATGGAACGCAGTACTGAAGTCTAACCTCGAACCCAAAGCTTCATGTAGCTTCTTTCAGAACCGAGACGTAAAGCAAGTATCCCTATCAGAGATATCAAAACCGATACCCCATGCAGTCTCACTATCTCAGAAACATACAGTTTAGCTAGCTTTTGCAGTGAATAGTCAGTACAAACCAGTATGAAATGGGCAGACTTAGTCAATCGATCCACGATGACCCATACTGAATCATTCTTAGTGGGCATTAGGGGTAACCTACTAACGAAGTCCATAGTCACTCTCTCTTATTTCCAAAGCAGAATCTTAACTAGCTATAGCAAACTTGACGGTAACTGATGCTCAGCCTTAACATACTGGCATGTCAAACACTTAGCCACAAAATCAGTAACCGCCTGTTTAAGCCCTGGCAACCAATATAACTCATGAAGCTCTCGATACATCTTATTCCCACTAGGATGCATAACATAAGGGCTACTATGCGCCTCCCTTAGTATAGACTATCTCAGATCAGCATCATTCGGTACACATAACTGGCCTCAAAAACACAATACACCTTCAGAGTTCAACCCAAAATCAGAAGTGCTACCACTCTTAATCTGACGGAATCGAAGACCTAGTGACTCGTCCTCTAATTGCTTACCCTTAATTTACTCAATCCACGTTGGTTTAACTTGAAGTTCGGCCAATGGACTACTATCATTAAATAAGCTGAGGCGAGCACACATCGCCCTCAGACCAGTTATAGCTTTACGGCTCAGTGCGTCGGCCACCACATTGGCCTTACCAGGTTGGTACTCAATAGTACAGTCATAGTCCTTAAACAGCTCAATCCATCTATGTTGCCTAAGATTTAGCTCCTTCTGAGTAAAGAGATATTCGAGGCTTTTGTGATCCGTGTAGATTCCACACTTCTCACTATATAGATAATGCCTCTAGATTTTCAGTGCGAATACCACCGCAGCCAACCCTAGATCATGCGTCAGATAATTCACCTCATAAGTCTTAAGTTGATGAGACGTATACGCTACCACCTTACCCTCCTGCATCAATACACATCCCAAACCAACGTGTGATGCGTCGCTATAAATAGTAAACTCTTTTCCAGACTCCAGATGAATCAAAATAGAGGCCTCAGTCAGTATATTCTTGAGTTTCTCAAAGCTCTCTTTCTGCGCATCAGTCTAGATAAATGACACACCCTTACGTAGCAGCTTAGTCAAGGGTGCTACAATCAGAGAAAAGCCCTTTATAGATCGTCGATAATACCCTACCAGTCCTAGAAAACTGTGAATCTCAGATACAGTCTTAGGCTGTTTCCTTATTCTTTTAAGGATCAATCCTAATCCCCTCAGTAGAAACCACATGGCCCAGAAATGTTACTTCACATAACCAGAACTCACATTTACTAAACTTGGCGTTTAGTTGTTTTTCTCACAGAATTTGTGGTACCACTCTAAGGTTTTTTTCATGCTCATCCTTAATCTTTGAATACACCAGTATGTCGTCAATAAATACCACTATGAACCGATCCAGATAGAGCTGGAACACCTAGTTCATCAGATCCATGAAAGCTATCGGTGCATTAGTTAGTCCAAATGGCATTACTAGGAACTCGTAGTGACTATAGTGAGTCTTAAACACCGTCTTATGCATGTCAGCCTCTTTTACCCTCAAATGGTGATACCCTAATCGAAGGTCAATCTTAGAGAAAATCAAAGGTCCTCGAAACTGGTCAAACAGATCATCTATCCTCGGCAGTAGGTACTTATTCTTGATCGTCAGCTTGTTCAACTGCCAATAATCGATACACATCCGCATGGATCCATCCTTTTTTCTTCACGAACAAAACCGGTGCTCCCTATGGAGACACATTAGGACGGATGAACCCACGATCCAATAGCTTCTAAATCTGAGCCCTTAAGCTCCGCAAGCTCCTTAGGTACCATTTTATAGGGAGCGATGGACACCGGAGCTATACCAAGAAGGAGCTCAATCCCAAACTCCACTTCACGACTCGAAGGTAACCTAAGTAACTCGTCACGAAAAGGTCGAGAAAATCCTTTACCATTCGATATCCTTAACAGAAGAATCCCCAGAATCTGAAACACTAATGTAGGCCAGAAACACTTCACATCCCTTAGAAACCAACTTCTCTTCCATCAATGCAGAAATCACATTCGTCAAGTAGTTCCGACGTTCTCTAATAATGACTACCTCACTGTCCTTAGTTCTATACACGACGCTCTTGGTCGTACAATCCAAACTAACACGGTGCTTGACCAACCAGTCCATTCCTAATATCAAATCGAACTCCCCAAATGGAAGCTTCATCAGATCCGTCAGAAATATTGCCTTTTGAACCTCTAAAGGGATATCTCTAAATAACTTGCTAATCTAGATGGACTACCCCAACGGACTCAATACAATAATTTCACTCGAGTACTCTCAACAGGAATCCCTAAGTTTTCAGTAACAGAGTAAGCTACATAGGAGTGGATCCTATATCTATCAATGTAGTAGGTGGTACATCATAAATAAGAAATGTACCAGTGATGATGTCTGGAGCATCTCCATCCTCTTGGCAACGTGTAGCACAAACTAGGGCTAGGCTGCCTTGCCTTAGTTTGACCAGCACCTCTGCCCGGTACTTTCTACCTATGGTCAATACCATTACCACCTCTGGCCTGCCCACGGCCCCTCAATGGCTACTGAACTCCCAAGGTGGCTGTGCAGTATTAGTACCCGGAGCTTGCATCTGATCGGGCCTCCGTAGATACTCCCTAATGTGGTGCTCCAATGAACCGTACCTCAAGCACGCCTCAGTCCTTTTTCAGCATTCGCTCTGATAGCATCTACCACAATTAGTACATGGCTGCTATCTAGTAGTAGCAACAGGGGCCCCGACTCTAACAGCCCATCAACCCTGACCTTTTTCTTAGGCTTCTAAGTGAAACTCGAAGACTCTGAATCCCCCTTGTTCCTACCACTTTTTCTGCCGTAGTTTTGGCGCTCAGTGCGCTTAACCTCCTCGGTGATCTTCATATTCTCGACCAATGTAGAAAAATCTCACTCCCTCTGTGAAGCTATCAAAACCCTTAAACTGTCCCTAAGGCCATCCTCGAAGTGAATATATCGCTCATACTCATTCGTCACCATACCTCAAGCATAGCAGCTAAGTAAAAGAAATTCGGCCTCATACTCAGCCATTGATCTATCTCTCTGGGTCAGATTCAAAAACTTTCACCTACGGGTATCCACATAACTAGCCCTCATATATTTCCCCTAGAAGGTAGACTTGATAAGCCTCATCACGCAGTAGCGACACTACACCCTTTAATTTTTGCTCAGTGGTCCAGTCTAGAGTATCCATGATCCTCTTTGTGGCCTCAATGTAGTACTTAGCCATATTCGGGGCGACCCCAGCGACACCCCTGAATATCTTAGCTCTATTAGACTGGAGTCATTCCATAATCGACCCTCGGCCTCCAGCTCCAGTATTGGGCCTAATAACCCTCTCTAGAATATTTAACATGGCTTGGGATAGTGCATTGTCCCCAGGCGCACGATCATGAGACCTAGTCTCTGTAACAGGTGACATTGATGTCTCACTAGAGTCCAAATTTGACATACCGCTCAGTCAGGAGGACTTAGATTGAGCCTTTCTACGCCTCTACCTCGGCCTCTAGTTCTCCGTCCGCAGATACCTCATGTTCTCATAGTCTAATCGTGTTTATCTGTATTAACAGTTTTACGCATCAGTTTACAGTTCCAATGTTTATTAACAGATATTTTATGTGAAGCAGTATCAGAAGTGTAAAGTTTGTTTTGTACAACACGGTGTTTATCAGTTTTACTATAGTCTTAGTATACACTATTTTGAATGTTTTCAATATAGTCTATCTATAGTAGTCTCAGTATACACTACCTATAGCAGTTTCTGTCAAAAATATATAACAATTCTAGAGAACTTACAAGATCTGTAACGCCTTGAAATTCAGGCCTAGAAGTATTACGCCTTGAGCATGGGATCGGTTAGAATGTGGCTCATAAAAGTTTAATTATGCTTGAAAATATCACAATTGCATGTTTGGTGTGTTTTTTAAGTGATTTGGAGTGTTTGGGGATGTTTGAGAAGTGTTGGGTTCAAACCAAGGCTCTAGCAAAAATTTTAATTATTCCCTTAGGTGAGCTTGACGTTAGCTTGAAGGCCTTATTAATATTTATCGTTAAAATTTAACGCAAGGAAGCAAATGGTCTAGTAGCAAGGTGGCGTTAGGAGTGTGCTTGTGGTCTGGGGTTCAAGTCTTGACGTTTGTAAAGTTTTGAATTTTTGCTCTTTATGAGAGGTCGATGCTAGCAAGTTGGACTTATGTTTAATTGGGGGTGTTCCATAACACAAATGAGCTTGTGTTGTGGTGGCGAGTGGCGTGTTGGACTGATAGGAAGGAGTGGGTTCGAATCCCATGGAAAGCAAAGGCATATTTATTTTATGTCTTTGTGGCTTGAGAGGCAAAGTTGGATTCGAACTCTGTAGAAAGGTTGTGAACTTGGTAAAAGGTGGAGAGAATCATGGATATGATATGGTTGTTAGGTGGTTGAAGGAGTGATTTGTGGAGTAATATGTGCAGATTTTAAGGATTTCAAATTGTGAAAAAAGTGGTAGTCAAATTGGGGGTGCTTGGGTAGGGGATTTCGGTTAGGAGATTCTTTAGTATGGATTTTTAGCACTTGGAGAACTTTTTGAGGACGTTTCTATTTTGCTAAGTTAGAGTTTGGTGTCATGATAGCTAATCTCGGGTTTTCCTCAGTACTGAGTTGTTTCTTGTGCTTTTATACTTTTTTTTACTTTTAGCTGAACCTGGCTCTGATACCACTAAATGTAACACCCCAAATCTAGCATAGAAGTTAGGCCCGAATCTGGCGTGTCACATGGAAGTGTTTTTTAAAACCATAATTCTTGTTGTTAAAAACTTGTTTGGGCTTAGGCCTACTTGTTCTGTTATTGATTTGGGGCTAGGCCCAATTGATTCTGTTATGGGCTATGACCCAAATAATATTGTGGAGGCTTTGGCCCACGTATGCTCTGAATTGAACTGTTTTTGTTTCTGTTTCTGTATACTGACTGTTATTCTAGTAAAGGGAATTACACACTGAGTTTCATAAACTCACCCCGTTTATTAACTTTTTAGGTAATCCCCAGTGTTAGGGGGATTGGTGCTGCGAGAGACTCGGAGAAGACCACACATTACTTATACTTTCTGTTCTGATTATTTGTTTTTAAATATTTTGATTTGGGTTGTAATAAGGCCTCTTTTAAATTTCTTAAGGTTTAATTTGGGATGTTTATTTAGGATGTCTTATAACTGCTAAAAGTAAAACACGATTTCCAAAACAATAACTGTTTTCAAAGCACTACGATTTTGCAACGTGTCCGAAATGTTTCTGCAACTTAACTTTTAAACATCATGTTTTTGTAAATTGTTTATTTTAAATATGCTTTCGCAACAGATAAGGTTTTCAAAGTAATTACGTTTTCAAATGGATAACAAATTGCTTAGTTGTTTTGAGTTGTAGCAAATTGGTTTTAATTCCCAAACAAGTTTTTAACAACAAGAATTATAGTTTCAAAAAACTCTTCCATGTGACACGCCAGATTCAGGCCTAACTTCTAGGCCAAGTTTGGGGTGTTACAGGATCAATGCTAGAGACTCGGTGTACCACACATTCAGTAAAAATATTTCAATCATCAAAAATCAATTCTTTAAAAACCAAGTTTTAAAAACTGAAATCCATAGCCGAGTTTTGTAACCTGGCTTTGATACCACTAAATGTAGCACCCCAAACCCAGCTTGGCTGTTCTAGTCGAATCTAGAGATGTCACGTGAGAGTGTGTTTGGAAATCGTATCGATGCTAAAACCTTTTTCCATTTTAAACTATTCATTAACTTCTATTACTTCCAAATCGTGCAATTTATTAAGTCGATCATTTTCAAAATGTTATTCATTGCGGAAGCTTTTAAAATAGTTCACGTAATCATGATATTTTTGATAAAACATTTATCTCTTTTGAAAACCCGAGTTTTACTTATCACTAGCAGATATAAATCATAAAATCGTATGAAATCCAAATTTAAATTGAAAATTTGTACAGACCATAATTACAGCAAAATACCCCCAAATAAAATTAAAATCATAAATAAGTAAAACAGTATGAAATAGATCATGTGGCCATCACTGAGTCTTCTGCCGCTACGATCCGCCTAAGTCTAGAGATTACCTGTACAGATTAAACAGAGGAGTGAGTTTACGTAAACTCAGTGTGTAATCCTAATGCAAACAAACAAATAGTATGCAAACAATCACAATCTAGGCTTAAGCCTTTTTTCAGTAGCAATATCAGTTTGGGCCTTAGCCCATCTTAGTACAGTAGCAGTCATAGAGTGGGGCCTTAGCCCATTACAGTAACAGTATCAGTCATGTAGTATACAGTATGCAAGTCCTACCCAACCATCCACTATACACTATCTCCGTTCAACCTTGCACTTACTGTAGGGATTAAATCACCCACCTATCCCTACACTTACAAATAGTACCGATTGCGGCGCTAAACAGTAGTTTGTAGCTAAGCTACCAGTATATTAAGCTTAAAGCCATCAATAATTTGCAGCAAAGCTGCTAGTATATCAGGCTCAAAGCCTTTTAGTACACTTCCTCCAAATATATCATCCCAACCCCCATGCAATGCAATATATAGTCATGACATGCCATCTCATGGTATCATATATATAACTAGTAAAGTATTATTATCATGCTCAATATATAGTCATACATATATCATTCAGTCAATTAGGGATCTAAGCAAAGCTTACTAACCCTACAGTAGGTTCATAGTCGACTCGGGTAACCCGTGCAACCTTAGCAAACAAATTAGTGAAAATGGGCTCACATGCCCATGTAGTCTGCCCGTGTGGGTCGACACGCCTGTGTAGCCCACACGGCCTAAATTGGCCTTGGTCATGTGGATTACACGGCATGGCCTAGAATCCCACACATATGTATGGACTACCCATGTAGGCCCACACGCCCCTGTGGCCCACACGGCTCAATTGGTCAAGCCCATGTGTCGCACACGGCCTCGCTAGGCCATCACATAGTATCCCTCAAATCTCTCCACTTACCCCACTACTCAGACTTTTCATTTAACCGAAACTCTACAAGTCAGCAGAGCAAAAATAACAATCACGCTTGCACAAAGACTTAAACACAAGACCTCCTTCACACCAACACTCCATTTAACCACCAGACCAGTAGGCCCATTCTAATAAAAACTTACTAACAATTGCTTAATAACCTACTAACCAAAGATAGGCTTTTTTTTTATAAAAAAAAAACCCCAAAATTTTCCCAAGTTAAGGCTTGAACTTGGGACCACCCAAACACACCAAAAACACATAACCATTGAGGCAAACAAATATTTGTGTCACACATTCACAAAACCAAAAAGAAAAATTTTAGGGCATTACAAGCTTTTTCCTCATGTTGTTGCACTAGTAGCCAAATGTAACATAAAATTTTAAAGATTGCATTCTGTATAGCAATCCACGTGTACTTCATGCTTTTTTAAAAAAAAATTATGAGCTTTATATAATTTTTTTAAATTTTTGATTTTTGAATATTTTATAAATTTTAATTTATTTATTGATGTGAATATAAGACAAATAGTGTCATGTTAGCATGAAGTGCACATGGGTTACTACACGAGTTGCCAAGCCAACAAATTTGATAGAAAAATTTTAAGGTGGCATCAACAATTGGATCAGAATTTTGAAATCTAAAAAATATAGCAATTAAATCCTTAAAAATAAATGTAAAAGAACAAAATTTGAAATTTATAAAAGAAAAAAAACAAGACTTGAAGCATATTTTAACTATCTATTATATCGCAAACTTTGTTAAAATTTAGGGACTAAACTATTTATTTTGACCTCCAAAGAATGGTTTATACTTACATTCTTCCTTAAAAAATATGTAATTATGATATGATTAAGATATCAATAGTTTTTTTTTTTTTTTGGTGAAAAGAAAATACAACCAATTAAATTAAACTAAAAGGATTGTCTATAAACAATTGTAACACTTCCTCCTTATTAAAAGCTATTTTTGTCATTCTATCAGCTTCTATATTTTCTTCCCTAGGGATGTACTCGATTTCCCAATTCCCTACATTCTTCAGGAGATGGTGGATCCACCTGATTAGCGTTGATCTAGAAGGCATTGGATTCGAAATTTAGATAGCTTTAATAGCTTCCAAACTATCTGTTTGTATCAACACTTTATTGCCTTGCTTTTCTTGCACCAAGGACAGACCATCCTAAATACCCCATAGTTCAGCTTCTAGGCTTGAGCATTTTCCCAACTGATGACTAAAGCCAGTGATTCACACCCGTGGTTGTCCCTCAAGGTTTCGTCTATAGTGGCAAAACTTTAATCCACTTTAACTGAACCATCAATTCTTAATCGCATCCATCTATCTATCCATTTATGCTCTACATTTGCCCTTTCCTTCACAACAAAATTAATCTTGGGTAGAAAAGCGTACTATTTTCTCCAACTATATGACCCTTTGATAATCTCTTCTACACTCCATGACACTCCCTGAAAAATAAAAAAAAAAATTCCTAGTAATTATAATTAGTACCGCTATAAAAAATAAATTTTCATTTAAATGATAGAATTAATAATAAAATTAAATATTTTAAATGTATTTTTTAAAATATTTAATTAGAGACGTTTCCTCCTAATTTAAATTACAAACAATTATGTTGTAAAGGAGACGTGTATTTTAATAGGTTAAGGAAGCATTAATATAGTAAAAATAAGATTATTTGTCTAAATTAGCATCAATGTAATTAATTACTATAATAATAAGAGTCCTACTATGGGGACTATGTATTAAATTGCAATACCCATTGTTTCTTAGAGTAGAAGGCTGAATTGGGGTATTGTAAAAAGGAATTTTGATAGAGGAAGCAATAATTGTAAGTCAAAAAGTTTAGGAAGTTGTTTTGCAATTTATAAACAGAAACTTCCAATTAGGGTTTTTCTATATGCTTCTCGTAATGATGATCATGATTTTGTCAACGGCTGAGATTTCAAGTGACAGTCTCATCATCATGTAGCAGGTACTGAACGTGACAGTAATAATTCTCCAAAGAAGCTATAGGAAGAGCACCTGCAGCTGCTGAAGACAAATGAAGATCAAGTGTAGTTATATTCTTTTGCTCAATGATTACTGATACAATGGTGCCAAAAATAAACTGAATCTTAGTTGATTTTTTATTATGTTATTTATTATATTAGGAGTTGATTGTATTTTGTCTTTTCTATCCAAGAAAAAGTAAATTAGTTCATATATGTTAAATGAAAGAGAAAACTAGTTTTTGTTAAAAATCTCATTCATTTTTACTAATAAAAATTAATTTATGTATGTTAGTATGAGATACACGTGACATGTCAGATGTAGCTGTGTAGTCATTTTCTCAATCACATTAGCTTTTAATAGTAAAAATAGATAAAATTTCTAACATAAAGAGATTAATTTACTCTTTTTTTTAATAAAAGAGAAAAATACAATTAAACTTCTAATATAAAGACTTCCATGATATTTTTATCAATTATTTGCTAGTCTAAATGTGATTCACAAATCTTCATTACTTGCAATTTTGAACTAGAGGTGATCATGGGTTGGGCGACTCGACTCGGCTCGGCCCGAAGACCCGCCTGAAAAATGGGAGGGTTCGGGTAAAAATATAGTCCCGAAATATGGGTTTGGGCAAAAATACGAGATCCGTTTAGAAAACGGGCCGGGCCTCGGGCCAACCTTTTTCGCCCGGGCCCGGCCCTGCCCGAATTATATAAATATTTTTTATTTTTTTATTTTTTTACCATATTTTTAGTTCTATCTTGTTTCAATTTTAATATAATCACTTTTTATTATATTTTTAAATTGTGTACTGTTTTAAGAATTGTTTGTCTCATTTTTATTTTGTTTCTTATTTTAATATTTGTTTTTATGTTTTTAAATGTATTTAATTTATTATATTTTTAAAATTTTTTAATGAAATAAGAAAAATAATAATATGGGCCGGGCCGGGCTGGGCTTGAGCCTAGCATTTTTATTTCAGGCCGGGCTTGGACAAATTTTTAGGCCCATATTCGGGCAGGGCCGGGCCCGAGCTTAGAAAACGGGCTGAAATTTTTTCTTGGCCCGGCCCAAATCTGACCCGACCTGGCCCATGATCACATCTAGTTTGAACAATTTAGGGAATTAAGGGTAGAATTGATCAAAGCTATACCTTGGGCAATATTGATGCACACCATATATAGATTTTTATTTTATTTTATTTGAAATTTATTGTTTTTGTATGAGTACTAATTAAATTGGGACTAGAGTTGGATTATACCTCTAAATGGAATATAAGCTTTTTTCAGTATTGTTTTTTCTCTTCAAAAATTTGAATTTAAAACTTTATTTTAAAGAACTTTAAAACATGATTTGGTTTTTAAAAATATTTTTTTTATTTTCATTTTCAAACAATATTTTTTATTTTTTATTTTTTAAAAATTGAAAAATATGTTTAATAAATTGAAATAAAAATTAGTTTTCAATAATAAAAACATGAAAACATGTTTGGTAACTATATTTTTCATAATAAAAATACGATAAATAAAAATAAAATATTTTTACATTTATATGTATTCAAACCAAGATACTAGACTTAATATTTGAAAACTTGTTGAAAAAAAATATTTTTGCATTTATATGGATTTAAACTAGGGTCGGTTTATTTAAATTTAAAAATTATTGTTTGCATCATTTTCATTTTTTACAAAGCATTTTTAATAAAAACAATGAAAACAACTTTTTCTTGTTTTCTAATTTTCAGATATTTTCATTTTTATTTTCTAGTTTTTTTTAAATTTCAACCAAACACATTTACTTTAATGCTTTTCATTGAAACCAAACAAAACCTTAGCTTTTCAACACCCAATATTATTTCATAGTAGTTCATAATTCATCATTCAAGCATTTTGTCTATTTTGTTATTAATGAAATCTTTTTGGTTTTTTACATCTTTGTATTCTTCCTAGCTTTTTTTTTTTTTTTTGTCACAAAAGATCCTTTCATAGGTTCAACATCCACAATGTCAAAAAGCCAAACAAAAGGTCCCATAAACCAAGCTCCTAATACAAAAGAAAACCTTGTACCTTGTCTAACTACAAAAATGCAAGAGGGATCATGTAACATCCTATACAGGATCCGATCACCGTGTTCAAGCTATGAGATGTCACATTCGTTACCAGAGTAAATATGATCGATTACAAACAAATTTTATCATTGATCATTAAATTATAAGTATTACAAGTGTAAAACATAATATGTAATCATTTTTGAGTCATATACGAGCTTATGAAAGCTAAATACCATCCCGAGGTCGAACTAAGGCTAATTTGAAAAGTTTTCAAAGTATTTCAAGTGGGTGTCATGACTTACAGAGCTTGGTGTCGCGACATTAAAGACAGTAGCCAAGCTCCTAACCTGAGGGCCAAATTGTAAAATTTTCAAAATAAGCAGGGTTGACACCGTGACCTCAAGCAGGGGATGTCGCAACGAGGATGGCAATGTCGCAACATTCAATGTGTGAAGTTGCAATATTGAAAATAGGCCACTAGGTTTTCAATTTGCATTTGATTCACCCTAGCACACTTAACATACACCATTAGAGTATGCTCAAAACATAATTAACAAACTATTAACATCAATTTTTTGCTTGGTTATAACTAAACTCACATAACTGCAACTTATATACAAGTCATTTAGACCATTTCTAACACTTAATCAACATTCCTATGTACATGCCATTAACATGATGAAAAAGATTATACAAACTTAGGTAGAGCCAATAGTTGCCATCTAGATGCAGACTTCACTTTCTCGGGGCTTCGAGAATACTTGCATCTACGCATGGAACAACCAACCGTATACTGAGTGATAGGCGTAGTGGTACTTTCATGATCCAAGATATAATAACATAAACATAAGTAATATATTTTAAGGCAAAAACATGTATGTATGTAATCAATATCTAACCAATTCATGTTCAAAATTGTCAACTATTATTATCATCTTACAATGCATAAAAGCATACTTATAATCATGTTAGAACAACTTATTCAACATTTCCATAACCATGACCAACTCCATTTACTTGTCAAATTATAAATCCATGAATATATACCAGTTTAGTATCATTCATGAATCAAACACATACATTTATTTACCTTTATTAATATGCCATCTAATGTCATATCAATTAACAACATTTACCTATTTAAACACCTTTCAATCTTTTTTCTGAAGTCATTTGACTTATTTACATTCGTTTTGACCCTCAGGGCTCGTTTTCAGCTGATTTGCACATTAGATTACTTGCTTTATCCATCACAATTTAAATATGCACTCAAACCATCTCATATCATCAGGTCATCTCATTTATATGCCATTTACCAAGTCTACCAATTACAAATCCTTATTAATATGACTCAAACTTAGACAGATACATGGATCGTCCAACCAACACACCAAATTGGCATCGAATTACATCATCGGATACACTGAAGTAGGGTAAATTGGCACGTAAAGTACATACTGCCGTACGAAACGCCTCCTAGCATACAAAACATATACTAGCGCACGTAGTACATCCTGACACCCAAGATGCATACTGTCGCATGAAGCCCATCCTGAAACACGAGGTGCATTTTTGCACATGAAATGCCTCCTAGCATATAAGTGCATAATCCCGTACACAAACCAATCCTATGGCATGCCAACTATATTCGACAAAACCTGAACAACTTGTAGGGTATCGATATTCAATTTCACTTTACAATTCAATCCACATTATATCTCATATAATTTTTATAACCACAATCCTATTTCATCATCAAATACATATATTTCATATTATATAACTTATTTCATTTCAATTTTTATACCACACATCACAATTCAAGTATTTCATGCCATTTTTCATTTTATTCATTTCAGTCCTTATATCGATATTCTATATTAAACCAAATCAAAACCATTCGCAACATCACCATGTACTCACTTTGACATGTAATCATCTAATTAACACATATAGGCAATCAATTAACCTATCTTGAATCATAAAAATAAACATTATGGTCTCGCATCACTTGTCAACAACTCTCAATTTTTCCTTTCCTTCCCGAAGGTTCGGCATCGATGCTAGCTATGAATAGTCAAAAAGCATATAAGACAATTAATTACTAGTCAATTCATAACCAAATATCAATTTATGCATACTTTTCAATTTATTCCTTAAAACCGAGATAAGCATAACTCTCAATTTAAAGCTTCAGATCTAATTTCATATATATATTCATTAAGGACCCTCTAATTTCTATTTCTACTGAAATTTCATAACATTTTTTTCATTTTTTCAATTTGGTCCTTAATGTACGAAACTAACAATAAAACTTTACAATTTAGTCATTTTCCTTAATCTAAGCTTGATTTCTAACAATTTCATACCTAATTCATTCAATTCTCAACAATGGTAACTTTCAAAAACTTTACCAATTTCACAAATTGGTACATGGGCTAGCTAAAACAAGCTCTCATGATTCAATTTCCATAAAAATCAAAGAAAAATAGATAAGGACTTACTTGAAATTAATGGCCAAATATCACTTAGGTTTTGAAGATTTCCTCTTTGTTTTCTTATTGGTGGACGACTGTAAATTGGAGAAGATGATGCCCTCTCTACTTATTTTCGGTTTCTGTATTATGGTTGAATTGTAATTAAACTAATTTAACTAACTTAACCTTAATTACCTAAGCTTTAATCACCAATTAGATTAACTTAATGACACTGCCATCACTATCCACTAACATCTATTTAGAATTGGTCCATGTTACTTCCCAAAAATTGGGTTAGTAGAAATTAGATTAATGGAACTTGAAAGTGGTCACACTTTGTTTTTGTGTTAAGATTGTGAAAATTATGTCAAGTGAATTAATTTGGTTTAGTGGATAGATGTTGTGCTTGTATGTGTGAGGTTCTAGGTTCGAATCTTTCCTTTGAAATTTTTTTATTTTTTGCTTTACCTTCTATCTCTGTTCGCCTGGCTTAAATTTAATTCTTGTGCAAGTATGGATAAGAATGAGCTTGTTGGTTTAGTGGTAAGGTGTTTGTTAGTTTACTATTTAGTCATTTGCTTGAGTCACTATGCAAGAAAGTGGAATTATTTTTGTTTTAAACTCTGGGAAAAATTTGATATGAGTAGTTATTAGGAAGTTAGTGTAACGCCCTCGACCCGTATCAGTCAACGAAACAGAGTTATGAGGCGTTACCAGAATTTACCGAACCTTTTTCAAATTAATCACACGATAACTCATTTTATAAGAAATTGTGCAACTTAAAATTATCACTCTTCCATGAGCACAAGTATATTTTCATTTGATCACTTACCCTTTCGACGTATCATGTAATAAACATATTACCATTTAACTAATAAGTTGGCACTTGTCTAAGCGTCAACAACAACACTTGTTAGCATACTTGAACATATTTCATATAAATTTAAGATTGATAAACTCATTTTATCGGCATATCATATTTGAAATTATTACTCATCACGACTTGCATAATTTCCAAGCATCAACATATTAAAGATAGCTACATATTTATATATCATCATACATATTACTCTCTTGCCATTTCTTCAAAAACATAAATCATTCATTTTACCAAAATTTCATGTATCGTTGTATTCATGAATTTAGCATATATTTATTCTGGCACAATTCATAATCTTGAATATGCTTAACTATCAGGTAAGTTTTACATACATGTATTTTCCATGTCATATTTTAAAATATCGAATAAATGTATTTTCGTGTATTTCAAGTTCAATTTCATAATTATTTGTTTCGTGCTCAAATTATTCCATCTCAGGATTTTATCCATTAAATTATTCGAAATATCATCGTCATACAAATAATATATTTAAGGTATACGAATCTATAATTATGGATGCATATATCCATCAATAAATTCCATGTACAAATATCACCATCTTATATTTCCATATATCTAGTATCATTATCATTTTTCATGTGCTTCAGGTAGATATATGTACGAATCTTTTTATGTACATATTCCTTTTCTGGTCAGGATTTTTACCTACTAAATTTATCAAAATATCGATATTTAAAATCATATAGTACACTTAAATTATACAAATCCATAATCCATTAATTCATATTTACCCTTTTTACCTATGTGTTTACCATCTTCTATATTTATCTTGTTGAATTTCTCGGACTTTCGATCGATTTTTAGTAGTACACTCTTGGTGTACAATCTCATTAACTGTCAATTCATACAGAGGTACACTTTTAGTGTACAATTCTGGATCTGTCAATTCATACACATGTGCGCACATTTCCATTTCAGGGAGCACACTCCCGCGAACCTCATTTCTGACAGCGGGATTACCAGTCCAGGCTAAATCCCCTGTAAGAGAGCACACTCCCACCAACCTCATTTCTTACAGCGAGATTACCAGTCTAGGCTAAATCCCCTGTAATATAAACTCATAGAGTATTGTCGGGATTACCAGTCTAGACTAAATCCTTGAAACGACAATTACTCTAATGAGGTTGGATCTGAATTACCAGTTTAGGCTAAATTTAGACCCTAATTCGAATTAACTGTCCGGGCTAAATCCATTTTCCACATATTCTTCGAGAGGGCTATATCAAGATCACCCGTCTGGGCTAGATCCTTTTTACCGTCAATTTCTTTTCAGAGATCCATCGAATTTTCCTTTCAATCAACCGGGATTTCTTCCACTTTTTATCAAATATATCAATGTTTTATAAATTTTCATACAATAAAAATTCAAATCATATTCACATCAATGACATACATTTCAAGCATTTAAGAATATAATTCAAGTTACACGAACTTACCTCATTGTTTGTTCGTGTTTATAAATTCATTAATCCAATATCTTTTCTTTTCCACGTTCAATTCTCGTATTTGAGTCGTTCGGATCTTTATAAATAAATTTGATCATAGTTTTCATTTATTTCATATTCTAATATATTCAATTAATACTCTAGGCAAAATTATCATTTTGCCCCTAACTTTTAATTAATGACAATTTCATCCTTAGGCTCAGAAAAATAAAATTCTTGTAATTTAATCCTTATTTCCAGTCGTTATTCTCATACATATTGATAACAGCTCATGAATTCTATAAAATATCAGAATTTTCCATATTTTCAACACTTTTCACTTTAATCCCTAAAACATGTTTTCCCCCGATCTTGAACTAAATTAATAATTTCATCCAATTTTGCAGTTTAAATAATAGAATAATCCATTTCATGTAATTTGACCATTTCTGAAATTTTTACAAAATTGCCCATAAAGTTTTTCTTTTATTCAATTTAGTCCTTGAGCCCAAAACATATAAATTAGCCATGCTGGCTGAATATTCATACATATTTTCCTCCTCCTCCTCTCCATTCCACATCCTTAATTTATACAACATGCTTATAAGTAACATTACCAATAATTTCACTATTTACTTATATGTATTTTCAAAACTGTCTATTTGAGTCATAGTCACTAAATTGTTTATATCTTGAGTTATAGAACTCCAAATTAAGATCCGCTAATTTTTCATGAAACTAAACTTACGTATCTTCTTAGCATAAAAGTTTCAGAAATTTTGGTTCAACCAATAAGTACAGTTTATTCTTTAAAATACCCCTATTCTACTGTCTGACAGTTTCAACCCTTCTTCACTAAAAATTAATTATCTCCTCGTACGGGATTCGGATGATGTTCTTGTTTGTTTCTATTGAAAATAGACTAATTCAGGATTTAAAAAATATAAATTTTAGCCCATTATTATTTTTATATAATTTTTAATTATTTTCCAAAGTCAAAATAGGGGAACCCAAAATCATTCTAACCTTGTCTCACAAAATTTATTATATCTCATGATTTACAATTACATTGCTTATACCGTTTTCTCTATAAGAAACTAGACTCAATAATATTTAATTTCATGTTTTATTCATCCTCTAATTCAATTTGCACAATTTTTGGTGATTTTTCAAATTTAACCTACTGCTGCTGTCCAAAACAGTTTTAGTGCAAAATGTTGATTATCAAGTTTATAACACCCTTATTTCCCTTCTCTACAATATTTCCCATCACTTTCTCTTATTTTCTCTTCACTAACATATCAAGATAATAGAACCATATATAAGAAAACTCTACTTTAACATCATTTCCATGCTTTTTCAATAATATCAAACTTAAAAATATATTGAAATCTTGATGTACTTACCTTGTCCCATTGATTTCAATCTTTAACTTGATTTTCTCTCTCCTCCAGCTTCTATTTCTTGAATCCAACTTGGTATTCTAACTCCCCATAGTCTTCTTAACATTTTTCTGTCTTGGTAGCTATGGAAATTCTTTTGATTTCTAGGTGAAAATGGTGAATTTTGGGTGGAAGGACCAAATTGTAAAGAAAGGAAAGTTTCTTCTTCTCTTTTCTTTCTAACGTGGGATGCATGGAAATGGATGGTGTTGTTCCCTTTTTTTTTTTTTTTGTCTTTCCACACACACATATATATACACTAAATAAAATAATAAAATATCTTATTAAAATATTATATTAATAATAATTATCTAATTAAATAATTATAAAATATCACCAACATCATCATTACTTTCTAGATTTCTCTCTCTTCCAATTGACCATTTTGCCCTTTGTGCTCTTTTAAAATTCCATTCTTGAGTCATCACTTAATTTGGTAAAATTATGATTTAGTCCCTCATAATTCTTCACCTATTCAATTTGGTCCTAATTCATCCATTTTTCTTAGTTTCTAGATCATTCCACCCTAAAAATATTTGCACTATTAGTCCTTTAACTTTTCTATATTTACACTTTAACCCCTTAATTTTTGAGTATTTACTCTTGGGCCACAAGACTTTTTTTACTTTTACAATTTAGTCTTTTCTTAAATTAATATATCATAATATACTTCCTAAATAGATTTTGTTGACATAACTCAAAATTTCCCTTTTTATTTCTTTATTTCCTTACTTTACTATATCAAGGATAGAAATTTTCAAGGTATTATAGTTAGTGGGTAGTTTTCTTTTAAAAAAAGATAAGGATTAATCCTTAAAATCACCCCCACATTTTTACCGTCCCTCACCCCACTATCTCTCATAATCTCCACATTTCTCTTTCACGTTAGTTACTTTTTGGGTTTTTTCTTTCTCTGTGATTTCTTTTTCTTTCAAACTCTTTTACATTATTTTTTGGGAAATTTAAGTCAGTCCCATTTGGTTCATCTGTTGTCACTTCTTTTATTTTCTACTATGTTGCTACATTGGACCTGTGTCATTATTTTTGTTTGCTCGATTCTATCAAGCGAAATTTGGGTGTTTTAGTGTTGTGGGTTCATCAATTGGAAAAGTTCAGAGGACGGGTGTTACTTTAACAAATTAAGGATTTAAGGACTATTTTGGTGTTATTGCAGTTGGAGAGTTGGTGTTAGAAATGTTAAGTGTGTATCAGAAAACTCAAAAAAATAGCGATCGACGAAAGCTGAAATTGGGACTGTCGATGCCACACAGCCGTGTGACAGACAGTGTGAACCACGCGGTCTAGGCTATTTGGGACGTGTAGGTCACATGGGCATGTATGAGGCCATGTGGGCCACACAGGCTGGCCAATTGGGCTGTGTGGGCCCATTTTCTAAAAATTTTCATCCAGGTCTATTTAACTCCGAATTTTGTAATTAGCCTCTCCGTCGGGTCCATACTACTTGAATAAGACTTGAAAACAAGGTATTTGTGAATATGCTTTTGGGTTGATCTGATACTGATAGTTCTGATGGTATGTCCTGATTCATTACGTCTATATATACGTGTATAACATACGATTATGTTATTTTGTATTTCTGTATCTGTTATACAACCATGGCAAAATTGTTGTGTTTCTATAGGGTTTGATAAATCTATTTTGCAAAGCATGGACTTACATGCCTTCTATTTTCTTTTATTTTACATCAACATGTCCTCCATGCTTATCATTATAATTTTTGTATATGCATGCCATGACACAATGCTCGACCACATATGCTTTTTTTGGCAATTGGGTTGCAATACAGTGGCTTGACCATATATGTCCAATCAGTAGCACCCCTAACCTGAATCTGTTGCCGAAATTGGGTTACAGAGCATTACTAAATTTTACAAATCAAATAGATAAAAAATGCAAACATTTCATATCATATAGCATTCATGTCAAAAACCAATCAAAATCATACATATTCAACCTTATACAAGCCCTTGAGGCCCAAATTACGCATCAGAAAAAAATTAGGACTAAATTGAAAACTCAAAAAAATTTTCAAAAATATTTAAAATTTTTAACACTGCAAGGGTCACATGGCCGTGTGGCCAGGCCATGTGACTCACACGGTCAGGAGACGCGCCCATGTGTCAGGCCATGTGGGCATTCGAAATAGGACCACAGAGTCGTGTCTCCACCCGTATCCGTGCCCTGTGAGTATACTGACTTCGGTTACAAAGCCAAGTCACACACCCATGTGCTAGGCCGTGTGAGCATTGATAAACGATAAATTATACATATTTTTACCTCATGTTTAGCCTATATTTTGGATGAATTATTATTAATTTTGTGAGAATTGGTGCTCTTAACCCTTCTATTTCATGTTGTATACTCAGGAGAGCATAGGGAAGAGAAAAGAATGAAAAACGGACTGAAAACGAAGAAAATGGGCCAAAGTGTGAAAATAACATGGCCCAAGGAGTCACCACACGGCCGTAGCACACGGCCATGCCAAATAAGGTCTAATACGGCCCAGCCCCGACGAGCACGGCCTGACCACACGGCCGTGCCTCCATCAATAGTCTCGCACACGGGCATGTCCCTGTCGTGAGGAAGTGCAATTTCACTCGAATTTGGATACTTAAAGGCTAAGAAAGGCATCCCAAAGCTCTATATACAGACCCTAGGAGGCATCTCTAACGGTGTACTCTTTTCTCCCAAAAAGGAGCGCCTTCTTTCTGCCAACACAAAGAGTGGAAGTAAGGGATTACTCCAAGGGAAGCCGATTAATTCATCTCAGAAGCCGAATTCTACATCAAGACAGAGGATCTCCTTAAATTCCTTCAGGGTTTTTGGGTTCTTTATGTTTTGTGATCTTATTTCTTCTGAGATGTTTTCTTTATTAATTATGAACTAAATCCCCCAAATACTTGAAGGGGATGAACCCTAAGACAGATCTTGTTATTATTCATTCTTGAATTATATGATAAATACTTGAATTGTTCTTAATTATGTGTGCTTAATGCTTGTTTTAATAGTCCTAGGTATTAATCCAAGTTTTGATGTGCTTAGATAGAGGAGCAAAAGTCCCTGTTTAAGAGTAGTCTAGCAGAATTAAGCGGAGTTGTATGCAACCCTAGACATAGGGCGACATAAATTTGCCGGATTAGGGTCAAACCTAATAGGGGGATCCATAGATCAAGTTAATACAAGACTAGGGTCTTTAACTAGAAAGAGATTTCAGTTAATCAACCTAGGATTAGTTGTTCTTATCCTCGACGGAGGTATTAACATAAATTAGGGATCTCTACGGATCAAGTCAAGTGAAGAAATCGTGTAGTTCAAGAAGTTAATAACAAGTGAAGTCTAGGTGGATTCTCCCTTGAGTATTGCCCATATCAATCAGCTTTTCCCAAGAGTTTTTCCCCAAATTTACTTTCTTGTGCACTATTAGTTTAGTTTTAGAATTAGTTTCATACAAACCCCTTTTATTTTTAGGTCAGATAATAGAAAGGAAGTAAGTACTAGTACTTTTGGTTCTCTTGGGTACGATATCTCGGTCTTGCCACTAAATTATACTATTTTTCGATAGGTGCGATTGCCTTAAAATCGTGATATTAGTTAGTTATGGTATGATCAGTTTTTATAAATTTTATTACTTCATATCACGTATATCAAGTTTTTGGCACTATTGCCGAGGAGCTAAAATATTAAGAAAACTCGATTTCTATTACTTTAGCCATTACTATATTTATTTATTTTTGGTTTTTAGTTATTTTTATTTTATTTTAACTTTCTTTGCTTTTTCCTTCTAGGTATTTCTAGTTTATGACTAGAAACAACCCAGCAGGGCCATTACTATTTGACGAAGATTTGGAAGCGACAGTTCGCAGAACACGTAGAGAGATCAGGCGAAGCCTTCATTATCTAGAACAAGAACCTGAACCTACGGAAGAGATGGAAGCAAATCAAAACATTCCACCACCTCCTGCAATAGCCGCGCAACCAGTGAATCAAGATGAAGCTCCTCGTACTATGTATGATTATGCTAAACCTAGTTTGGCTGGTGCTCAATCTAGTATTATTAGGCCTACTATTGATGCAAATAATTTTGAATTAAAACCTAACACTATTCAGATGATACAGCAATTTGTGCAGTTTGATGGTTTACAGGATGAAGATCCAAATTCACATATAGCCAACTTTTTGGAACTTTGTGATACTTTTAAAATTAATGGCATTTCTGATGATACCATTCGTCTAAGGCTATTCCCATTCTCTTTGAGAAATAAAGCTAAACAGTGGTTAAATTCTTTACCACGAGGCTCAATCACTACATGGGAACAGATGACAGAAAAATTTTTACTTAAATATTTTCCTCCAGCTAAAACAGCTAAATTACGAAACGATATCTCTTCTTTTGTGCTGATGGATTTAGAAACACTTTACGATGCCTGGGAGAGATACAAAGATCTTTTGAGAAGGTGCCCTCACCATGGACTACCTTGGCTACAAGTTCAAACCTTTCACAATGGTTTGAATCTTTCAACAAGGCAAATGATCGATACAGCCGCAGGAGGAACAATCAACAATAAAACACTCGAAGCAGCTTATGAGTTTATAGAAGAGATGTCATTGAATAACTATCAGTGGCAAGTCATGAGGACAAAGCTGATAAAAGCCGCAAGAGTTTATAATATTGATGCTGTCACTATGCTTACTAATCAGGTAGAACTCTTAAATAAAAAGTTTGATAACTTTGTTGGTTCCACGCAGGAATAACCAGTGATGCAATGCGACGCAACTCCAGGAAATATGTTCAATCCAGACTACTCATCTTATGGACACAGCATAGAAATTGGGCAAGCCAACTATATGGGTAACAATTCTAGACCTCAATATAACCCTTATAGTAATACTTACAATGCAGGTTGGAGAAATCACCCCAATTTTTAATGAGAGGACAAGGAAATCAAAGACAATAGCTTCCTCCGGGATTTCAGCAGCCACCATCACAACAAGAGAAAAACCCAAATCTTAAAGAGATGTTCACCAAATTTATGGCCGTATCAGAAACCTATTTTCAAAACACTAAAACGGCACTAAAGAACTAGCAAGCATCAATTCAAGGGCTTGAGAATCAAATTGGTCAACTTGCCAAGTTAATTTTAGAAAGACCACAACGTGGACTACCAAGCAACACTGAGCCAAACCCCAGGGAACATGTCAAAGCTATTACCCTTAGATATGGGAAAGTATTGGCTGAACCAGAAAAGACACCTGTTCCAGAATCTCTAAAAGAAAAGGTAGATGAAGAGAAACCCAAGGAAAACACTCCACCAACATTCAAGGAATACAAACCACCTATTCCATATCTAGCAAAGTTAAAGAAAGATCGCACGGACGCTCAATTCGGTAAATTTCTTGAACTTTTTAAATAATTACACATTAACTTACCTTTTTTTGAAGCAATTTCGCAAATGCCAAAGTACGCGAAGTTTCTTAAAGAACTTCTAACAAATAAAAGGAAGTTGGAAGAATTAGCCACAGTGGAGCTCAACGAGGAATGCTAAGCTATTCTCTAAAATAAACTGCCAGCAAAACTAAAAGATCCAGGGAGTTTTACTATTCCTTGTTTAATTGGTAGTTTAATTATTGATAAAACCTTAGCTGATTTAGGCGCTAGCATTAATCTAATGCCTTACAAAATGTTCAAGCAACTAGGTCTAGGGGAATTAAAGCCCACTAGAATGAGTATTCAACTAGCTAATAGATCTGTTAAATATCCTAGGGGAATCATGGAAGATGTGCTAGTAAAGGTAGATAAATTTATATTCCCTGTTGATTTCGTTGTACTTGACATGGATGAGGATATTGAGGTGCCTTTAATTTTGGGACGTCCATTCTTAACTACTGCTAGAGCTGTTATCGATGTAGAGGATGGTAAATTAGTACTTAGAGTTGGTGAAGAAGAAGTCGTTTTTTAAATCTATGATGCTATAAGATTTTCTAAAGAACAAGATGATTCATGTTATATTATTGATATTATTGATTACTTTGTTCAAGATAATTTTCAGGAAATTTCTCTCGCAGACACGTTGGAACTATGTCTTGTTCAAGGTGGGGGGAAAGATGAAGCCACCACTGAAGTAAAAGAAGTAATAAATGAATTACACCATAATGAATTTGTCGCAAGGCACATAAGTTATGAAAGTATAAAAATGAATGATGAGTTGAGACAAAAACCTTCCATTGATGAACCCCGTAAATTAGAGTTAAAACAGCTACCGGACCATTTAGAATATGCCTTTTTAGGGGAAGATTCAACTTTACCAGTTATTATCGTATCAAATTTGAGCACTATAGAAAAATGGGAACTACTTCAAGTGTTAAGAGAACACAAATAGGCTATCGCATGGAAAATTTCAGATATTAGGGGAATTAATCCTTCTTTTTGCACCCACAAAATTTTAATGGAAGATGAATATAAACCATCGGTGCAAGTTCAGAGACGATTGAATCCCAACATAAAGGAAGTCGTAGAAGCCGAGGTAATTAAACTTCTAGATGTAGGCATTATTTATCCTATTTCTGACAGTTCTTGGGTAAGTCCTGTGCAGGTTGTTCCTAAAAAGGGAGGCATGACCATGGTGTCTAATGATAAAAAGGAGTCAATACCTACAAGAACAGTCACTGGATGGAGAGTCTGCACTGATTATAGAAAGTTAAATGATGCAACTCCAAAAGATCATTTCCCCTTACCTTTCATTGATCAGATGTTGGAAAGATTATCAGGTCACATGTATTACTATTTCCTAAATGGCCTATCTGGTTATTTCCAAATCCCGATAGCTCCAGAAAATCAGGAGAAAACGACATTCACATGTCCATACAATACGTTTGCTTATCGTAGAATACCTTTCGATTTATGTAACGCTCCTGCTACTTTTCAGCGATGCATGCGAGCTATCTTCAATGAACTTGTGGAAGACATTATGGAGGTATTTATGGATGATTTCTTAGTTTTCGGTAATTCCTTCCAACTTTGTCTTAATAATTTAAAACGTGTTTTAATAAGATGTGAAGAGACAAATCTAGTATTAAATTGGGAAAAATGCCATTTTATGGTTCAAGAAGGTATTGTTCTAGGGCATAAAATTTCTAGTAAAGGGATAGAGGTAGACAAGGCAAAAATTGAAACCATCGAAAAGTTACCACCCCCTAATTCAGTTAAGGCCATAAGAAGCTTTTTAGGACATGCCGATTTTTATCGTAAATTCATTAAGGATTTTTCTAAAATAGCTGAGCCATTAACAAAATTACTAGAAAAATATGTGCTTTTCAATTTTAACCAAGAATGTTTAGAATCTCAAAGAAAAATTAGTCAAAGCCCCGATTATGATTTCACCTGATTGGAATTTACCTTTTGAACTAATGTGCGATGCGAGTGATTTTGCAGTAGGTGCAGTTTTGGGACAACGAAGAGATAAGCACTTTCAACCAATCTACTATGCTAGCAGAACTTTGACAGCCGCCCAAGCGAATTATACTACTACAGAAAAAGAAATGCTAGTTGTTATCTTTGCATTTGATAAATTTAGATCTTATCTGATATTGTCGAAAGTCATTGTTTATACTGACCATTCTGCTCTTCACTATCTTTTAACTAAAACTGATGCAAAACCTCGATTAATAAGATGGATTCTATTGTTACAGGAATTCGATTTAGAAATAAAGGACAAGAAAGAAGCTGAAAACTTGGCAGTAGATCACCTCTTGAGATTAGAAAATCCACACCCCAAGGACCTCGAGAAAATAAACGACTTGTTTCTTGAAGAACAACTCCTCGCCTTAGCAAAGGCAGCAGTTCCTTAGTTTGCTGATTTTGCAAATTACTTAGCAGCTAACATAACCCCAAAAGGGCTGACCTATCAACAAAATAAGCGATTTTTCGCTGATGTGAAAAACTACTTTTGGGAAGATCCTTTTCTTTTTCGAATTTGTGCAGATCAGGTTATTCGAAGATGCGTTGCTGAGACAGAAACATACCAAATTTTAGATCATTGCCATTCGGGACCCACAAGAGGACATCATAGTGGAGCTAGAACTGCTCATAAAGTACTCGAATCAGGCTTTTACTGGCCTACACTTTTCAGAGATGCAAACAGGTACGTGACCTCTTGTGATAAATGCCAGATAACAGGTAATATTTCTCAACACAATGAAATGCCTCAGAACTATATACTTTCATGTGAAATATTTGATGTATGGGGTATTGATTTCATGGGTCCATTCTCTACTTCATTTGGGAATAAATACATCCTAGTAGTAGATTATATGTCAAAATGGGTGGAAGCCCAAGTGTTATCTACCAATGATGCTAGAATGGTAGTACAATTTTTGAAGAAACTTTTCTCTCGATTTGGAACACCTAGGATAATTATTAGTGATAGGGGTACCTATTTTTGCAATGCTCAATTTGAAAAAGTTTTAAAAAGGTATGGAGTACACCATATAACAGCTACCCCTTATCATCCACAAACCAGTGGCCAAGTCAAAGTAACAAATAGGGAACTAAAACGCATCTTAGAGAAAACAATAGAAACAAATAGAAAAGATTGGTTAAGAAAGGAAGACAATGCTTTATGGGCCTAGAGAACTACATTTAAAACACCCATAGGAACATCTCCTTATAAACTTATCTACGGAAAAAGCTATCATCTACCATTTGAGCTTGAACATAAGGCATTCTGGGCTATAAAATTTTTAAATCTTGATTCTAAGCTCGTAGGTGAGAAAAGACTAATGCAATTAAACGAGCTAGATGAATGGCGTTGCCATGCTTATGAAAGCTCAAGACTGTATAAGGAAGCCATGAAGCGACGTCACGACAAACGACTGAAACAACCTAAATAGTTCAAAACCGGTGATCTTGTCCTACTCTACAACTCAAGGCTAAAACTATTCCCTGGAAAACTCAAGTTAAGATGGTCAGGTCCATTCACTGTTCAAACTGTCTTTCCATACGGCACAATGGAGGTAACTCACCCAAACCACGGTACGTTCAAGGTAAACGGCCATAGGCTTAAACACTATAGAAGTGAGAATTTTAAAGATAACAGGGAGGAGCTTCAGCTCCACAAGATCCATTCATGATACATCTAAGTAGAGTCGAGCTAAGACTCTAAATAAGCATTTCTCGGGAGGCAACCCGAGCACTAACTTAGTAAAATTTCTTCCTATTTTGATTTAAGTCTTTTAATACATCAACTAACCCTTCTTAAATGTAGAAATTTAGGACCACACGGCCACGCACACGGGCGTAAGTAAGGCCATGTGAACATTTAAAGTAGAGACACGATCATGCACCCAAGCCGTGTACAAACAGAGTATAATTCTTCCCAAAGCACGGGCTAATGACAAATCACCATGGTTGTGCGACATGGCCGTGGCAACCCTTCCATTTAGACACACGCCCGTGTCTCCAAACCGTGGCCAACACTGTCAATTTAGACACGGCCGTGTGACTGCCTACACGACCGTGTGAATAGCGAAGCCTCATCGCAAACGGCCGTGTGACTGAACCACACGACCGTGTGAAAAGTGAACAAGATCGCAAATGGCCGTGCAAGATGGCCAACACAGGCGTGGACCTCGAACCAGACGTGCCAAAACCACCGAATTTTGAATCACACGGGCAAAACCCGAGTCACACGGGCGTGTGCCATGCCCGTGTGACCCAAAAACTATAAATAGGGGCCACTATTCATCATCTTCTCCCACTCTAAATACTAAATCATCCCACCCAAACCCCACCCCAAACCTCCCTAGTATCGCCGCCAGTGTCTACAGTGCTCCCACGACTGTGCCGCCTCACCCACGACCGTGCTCCGCCTTATCCTTCTCCCATTTGGTTCTATTTTCTTATTTTTCTTTTTAAATTTTACTAATTTATTTCTATTTTTCTTTTTATACCATGTTATATTTAGGATTAGCATTATTTCAAAGCATAGAATTGATTGAATTAGCATGAACACTCTAGAATGTTATAGAGAACCTTGTGATTTCATGCCACTTAGAGTTACATTTGAGTGCCATTTTTCCTATCTAAAATCTTATGCATTCAGTATAAATACATACCCATGTTTCTTTCTTTCGATATCATATTAGGATGGATAATTTATATTATTTAGGTTAGTCCCCATCTTATTTCAAATTGTTTTTAGGCACATTTTCATTTTAATCTACATATTTATTATTTTATTTATAGTTTTTGATTCGATTTAATTTCAAAGCTTATTTTTTTTAGGACTAATGTTTATTATTTTGTTATTTAGGCATTATGTCGACATCACGCGGTAGGAAAGCTGCCATCCCGCCTTCAAAGAAACGTAAGGGGCCAGGTGGTTCATCATCGAGGTCTACCTCCGAGGCTCGCCACCCGTTCATTACATTTCCCCAAGACTCCCAAGAGGAGTTATTTCAAATACTACGGGCCCATACATTAAGCGCTGGCCAATGCATTGATTGGGCCGCACTAAAGTAAGTCAACCTCGTAGATGCAGTCCGGGCCCTACTGATGACGGATCCTTGGGAGCAGTTCTTCCGAATCATTGAGCCTATATACCTTGAACTAACTCTAGAGTTCTGCTCCACCTTCCATCTTCAGGCTGTCATGAGCCAATTCGATGATCCAGGGACGGTCCAGTTTCACCTAGGAGGTCATGTACGCCACCTTAGCGTACCAGAGTTTAGCTCAGCTCTCGGCCTCTACACAGAGCAGTTCATAGAGGAGGAAGACTTTCCTACACTTCCCCGTCGCATCCATCTGAAATCGGTTGATTATTGACGCAATATCGTCCTGGGGTATCCCTCCTATGACCCCAGTCGCACAAAGGCGACCGCCTTCACCCCGTCATTAAGGTACCTTCATGCTCTTCTCGCGCATACTCTGACAGGTAGACGAAAGAGCACAGGCATCGTCAACACCCACGATGCCTATTTCTTATGGAGCATGGCGAACGCGCACTCCATCGGCCTCGCCTTCTTTATCGCTTACGCCATGCAGCACTAGACCGAGCGACATCGCAAGGGCGTCATATCCATGGGCCCGTACATTACACGCTTGGCCCGTCACTTCAGGCTCCTCAACACAGCGGCCTAGACATCCTCATACACACTCGTCGGCCAGATGTCCCTTCAGGGCATCTAAATTATGCACCATATGAGGATGATCCAGCGGAGACTAGGAGGCAACCCTTTTTAGTACCGCCTCATCCAGGAGGTTGAGGATCCAGAGGACATTCCTGATGATGTCCCACCACCGGAGGATGATGCACCTATCGACCCACCACCACCTCGCCGCCCAGTTCATGCGACAGCTTCTCATGCTGACATATCTGAGCGTCTATCCCGATTAGAGCAGCAATGCTTCCAGCACTTTGGTCACATCGATGCAACACTACAGCAGATATTCCAGCACCTTCACATCACTTCACCACCACCACCGCATGATCCATCTGAGGATTAGAGACTTCTATTCCTCTTAACTTTATTTTTATCTTAATTTTTATTTTAACTCTGATCTCTGTTTTCACCTTTTCTTCTAACTTTATTTTTATTTTTACTTTTACTTTTATTTTTAGTTCATTTTATCTTTTTCATTATTTGAATTTTAGTAGTTTTAGAATTTAATTTATTTTCCTTCTTTATTTTTAATTTCTTCATATCGGTTCCCCCTTAACAAACATATTCTTTTAATCCAAATTCCCCATGACTGATAAATACTTTCGCAGTTTCAAAAGAGCTCTACAGCTCATATCCATATGAAAATGGGACAACCCTGCCACAACTGTCGGCTCTTCCAAGTCCAATCTCCGTCTCACAAATTCATCCAAAATTCAGGGAGTTTCATGCCTTTCCCTATCTTATGATCTTGTGCTTCTATTGCTACTAATGATATCCTTGTACATTGAGGGGAATGTACATCTTAAGTGTGGGGAGGGGGACTTACTTTCAGTTATTACATTCTCCTTGAAATCCCTGAAAATTATTAACTTGTTGCATTGTTCTCAAATTCTCACTTTCATTCTTTGCATTATCTTCAATCTCCTGTTAGGAATTAATTCTGATTGATTTATGATTTTTATTGATATGTGAGAATTAAGACATAGGTGCTTGTACTTTGATTATTCAAACTTTAAAACATTAGGGAATCAAGCATAATAAGTTGAAATTTTTGAGATTCTAATTTTTTTCATAAGTTAATTTCCTTAATTTTAAGTGTTATCTTGAGATTTGAAATTCGCAGGATTGACATTAAAAGCCATAATTCTAGTGAGATTTTTGAGCCTTTTGAGCATACATTCTTTCGTGCTCACTTTTTATTATTGCTTTGAGTGAGTCAATACTGATTTGTTATTCTAGAACTTGCTTTGATTATACATGTCAAGACCACATCATTGATTTGATATACTGAGATGATAAAGGCACCTAAGATTTAACCCACTTACTCCAAAAAAGCCTACCTCCATAAATTAATCCCTAATGAACCCCATTGAGCCTAACAACCTATTCTTTGACTTACCTCTAATTTTAACCCATAACCTGTTTTTGTTGAATTCTATTCAATTACTTTGATCCCTATTTTTGTTGAGATTCGAGTTGAATTATTATCTAGCTTTATTCTCTTTTCCAGATTGTAAAGTTTATAATGAATTGTACTTGAATTGTTCTTAAAAAAAACGTATGTATTAATTTAGTTGTAATCTGTAATAGTTCAATAGTTTTTGCATATTTCTATTTTAAGGCTACCAAGGCGGAAATGATGTTATCATAAGAATTAGCTTTAGAAATATGTTCCAGTGGTAGAGATTTTTCTAGCTAGATAGTTTTTTAGTTCAATCTCGATTCTAACCTTCTTTTGCAGCCTATGACAACACCTCTAACCAAGCCCCATTACAACCATTGAAAGAACTTTTGATCGATGTATCATATCAAACTATAGTTGTGACAGCCTTAAAACGACCCTAGTCGGAATGTGGTTTCGGGACCACAAAACCGAGGCATAAAATATATTTAATGTTCATTTTGATGCCTATTATGTGTGTTAATTCATGTGTGACATGTTTGGTGTGTCAATTTAGAGTTATAAATTGAATTTCACTTAAAAGGACTTAGTTGTGAATTTTGAAAGTAAACTAGCTAGATGTGTGATGACTAGTTAATGCATGCATGCAAATTGAGGGAGTTGCATGTCAAATTTACCTTTTTGTGTTAGTGGATGGTAATGATGACTATGCTTGGCATTTTGTGCTTTGTATGTTAGTAAATAATGATAAAAACAAATTTGTTTTCATTAAATAAATTAATTTGTTGTCATAAAATAGAAATAATAAAGAATTAACAAAATTAGAAATGTGTGTAAAAAAAAAGAGAAAGCTTCATATCTCTTTGTTCATAGCCGAAACTAAAGAAGACTTTGAGAAGGTGAGCTTTGGGTATTCGGTCACTTGAGAGGCAAGAATTCAAGGTAAATCTTTGATATTTTGTGTTGAATTTAGAAATGTGAGCTCCATGTCTTGTTTTCTCTTAAACCCAAGCTAAATTTTGATTTTTGGTAGAGATATGAGCATACGGTCTTGTTCAAAATTGGTGAGAAATGGTTGTTGTTTCATGCATTTAAAAGTAATGGTGGTTGAGAGAAATGGAACTAAACAAATGCACTTATATGTGGAGTAATTTGCTAGAGAGGATTCGGCTTGCATGCTTGGGTTGTATGATTTCTAAATGTTGCTTTTAATTTGAATTGTGAGCAAAGAGTGGTGTATAAAGATGTTGATTCGGTTGGACAATTGATTCTATTTGAGTATGAACAAAGTAGGTGTGATTGATGGCTCATATGAGCTTGAAAAGTTGGCCAATGTTGTTTAAATTCATGAACTAGAGCATAATTGTTTTCGGCCAACTAGGATAAATTGTAGAAATTTTCTTAGCATTAGTAGCATGTGCTTAATTGGTATCTTGAGAGTGGTATAATGATTAAAATGAATATGAAATATGTACTTTGTGTTAAGAGCAATGACTAATCTAAATGGTGCCTTAGGAAATGCTATGTTTTAAGTATGTGCATAAGAATATTAAAGAGTGGATTTTGTATAAAAATCTGCTTGGTACAGCAGCAGTAACGTGTTTTGGAAAAATCACCATATATTGTGCAAGTTGAATTAAAGGCTGAACAAACTGTGTAATTGAAGCTTAATGAGTCTAGTTTCGAATAAAATAGGTGAGGACATATTTGGAACTCTGTACAAGGAGAAATTCGGTTCATAGTATAGAGTGGTTAGTTTAATCAAGCAGTGAAATAGGGAAACTTTAAGAAAATTTTGGTATTGATTGACCAAACCAAAAATTATGAAAATTTTATGGATTAAAGATAAATAAGTCTATTTTCATGCAAAATTTACAGCACTACATTTGGAGTTTCGTAGCTCCATTTATGAGTGAATTATTGAATGATGCTCAGAAAATCAGCTTGTTGTGACTTGTGATATGTATGTAAAATGCTCCAATGTGCATGTGTGTTTGCAATGAGAAGAATATGCATGTATGATTTGACTATGACTGAAAATGATTCATTGAGGTGCTTGAATAAGGATTAATAGAGTTAAATGTTTTATTTAGCTTAAGAGCATAGAGGGACGAGTTCGGATAAAGGGAAGGCTAAAGTGGTCGAATAGCCAACTCTTAATTGCTCAGAAAAGTTCAAAGTAAGTTTTAAGTGATTATATGTTGATTATATCCGATTATAGTATGACATATTAAGTGGTTGCATTAGACCAGTTGATAAGTATAAAATCTAATAAATTTGAGTTGCGAAATTTTGTTTGAATGCGAATTAATAAAGCTGTTTACCAGCATAGGTAATCAAGTCTTTATGAGAATAGATTTGAATACGAATTAGTAAAGCTGATTACCAGCATAGGTAATCAAGCCTTTTTGAGAACAGAGTTAAGTGTGAATTAATAAAGCTGTTTACCAGCATAAGTAATCAAGTCTTTATGAGAATAGATTTGAATACGAATTAGTAAAGCTGTTTACCAGCATAGGTAATCAAGCCTTTATGAGAATAGAGTTGAATGCGAATTAGTAAAGCTGTTTACCAGCATAGGTAATCAAGCCTTTATGAGAATAGAGTTGAATGCGAATTAGTAAAGCTGTTTACCAGCATAGGTAATCAAGCCTTTATGAGAATAGAGTTGAATGCGAATTAGTAAAGCTGTTTACCAGCATAGGTAATCAAGCCTTTATGAGAATAGAGTTGAATGTGAATTAATAAAGCTGTTTACCAGCATAGGTAATCAAGCCTTTACGAGAACAGAGTTGAATGTGAATTAATAAAGCTGTTTACCAGTATAGGTAATCAAGCCTTTATGAGAACAGAGTTGAATGTGAATTGATAATGCAGTTTACCAGCATAGGTAATTAAGCCTTTATGAGTATGTGATGAATGTGAAATATTATACCACGTGATTAGTTATATAAGAAACTTGAGTTTATGTCCGGGTAAAGACCCGATGGCTATATGCGGAGATTTTGTCCGGGTAAAGACCCGATGGCTATATGTGGATATTTTGTCCGGGTTAAGACCCGCTGGCTAGGTGTGGGGATTTTGTCCGGGTTAATACCCGCTGGCTTCGTGTGGAGATTTCATCCAAGCTAAAGGTCTCGCCGATTATCCGAGTAAGTCTAAGATTTAAAAAAAAAAATTCACAATAAGAGTTGTTTGTAAATATTCTCAATGCGATAAGTAAAAACAGGTACGTACCTTGAACTTAGATGTAAGCTTGTTTTGGACTAATTTCATAAGGCTGTTATGTGATGCATAAGTGAGTAAACAATGAGATTGTTTCGATGATTATATGGCATCGGGTCATCGTGACAAGTTATGTGAAATTATGTATTGTATCTATGTTTAAATGAGCTCACTCTCAAGTGAAAGTTTATCTACTTATTGGTATTATGAAAGTGTGTATATTCGACTAAGGGGTGAAATATCCCAAAAGAAGATTGAAAGGAAAATGCTAGCAGCCAATTTATACCTAAAATGTTTATCTGTTTACATTGCTTAAAACTTACTAAGCATTGAAATGCTTACTCCGTTTCCCTTGTTTCCTCTGTTTTATAGATCTCTTTTTGAAAGCTGCGGACTCGGGGATTGAAGCCTTAATCACCTACACTATCGCTGTTATTTTGGTACTTTTGATGGTTATTTTTGGGTCAATGGCATGTATAGGCTATTTTCCGTCGGTTGAATTAAACTTCATTTTGAGTTGTAAATATTTCTAGCCATGCGAAAATGGCTTGCTTAGTCTTCGAATTTGATTATATGTGTTGAAATGATTTTCTTACGATTCGATGTTGTGGCATAATATTTAGTTAGTACCTAATATGCAAAGACTTTTCTAATATGATGCTTGGTTATTAAATCGTTCGATTTAGCCATATTGTTAGTAGCCACAAGGTAGAGATTTGCTAGTATGCTTAAAGAATGTTTTTAATGAGATATAATATTCTGACCGAATCGACCTATAAGTGCCATATTCAACTATAGAACTCAATGAATTTACGTCTAGCTTTGTATCTATGAACCTCGGTAGGATGTATCTAGTTATGTAATGCCTTAATACCCTATACCGGCGACGGACGGGGGTGTAGGGTGTTACATTTTTATTGGTATCAGAGCTACGGTTTAGTCGATTCTCGGACTAACGTAGCGCGTGTGAGTATAGCTATACATGCCATTTTGTGAAAATGCGATAGTGTAGTGATTTCTGATATTTGAAATGTGTTTTCCCTATAGCGATGGATTCCGATCCCGATCGAGCCGTAGCGGAAGATATTGAGAGTGTGGCGGCTGCTCCCGCGCAAGGGACCGCACCGGTCGACTCTCAACCGAATGCCAGTCATCGAGATGATGACATGAGGCAGAACTTCTATGTAATGATGAATGATTGGTTCACCCAATTTCTTCGAACTAATCAGGCTGTTCCACAACCTCCTCCCCCGAATAACCCACTTCCGACCCCTGTGGCTCCTCCTGAGGCCGACCCTGTGAAGTCGAGTAAACCCCCGGTCGATAAAATCAGAAAATATGGGGCTGAAGAGTTCCGGGCTACAGTTGATGACGATGCTGAGCGGGCCGAGTTTTGGCTCGATAATGTAATCCGTGTGTTTGATGAGCTGTCGTGTACGCCCGAACAGTGCTTGAAGTGTGCCGTATCTCTGCTGCGTGATTCTGCCTACTATTGGTGGAACACATTGGTTTCGGTGGTGCCGAGAGAACGAGTTAGTTGGGAGTTTTTCCAAGTTGAGTTCCGAAAGAAGTATATCAGCCAAAGGTTTATCGATCAGAAACGGAAGGAATTCCTCGAGCTTAAACAAGGCCGAATGTCAGTAACCGAGTATGAGAGAGAATTCATACGACTTAGCCGATATGCTCGCGAGTGCATAGCATCCGAAGCTATTATGTGTAAACGCTTCGAGGACGGGTTAAATGAAGACATCAAATTATTGGTTGGCATTCTGGAAATTCAAGAGTTTGTTGTTCTTGTCGAGCGAGCTTGCAAGGCCGAAGAACTTCGAAATGAAAAGAGAAAAGCTGATAGCGGAGCCAGAGAATTCCGTAAGAGATCTTCTGGGAGGTCTAATAAAAAATCCTCAAAGAAGTTCCGAAGTGAGTTGGACAGACCATCTGCTACTTCGGGTTTTTCTAGGCGAGACCGTGACCGACCCCCTATGAGTTCACGTGCCACTTCTGCTGCTAGTGTTGGGAACGACCGTCGAGACCGAGCCGAGTGCAAGTATTATGGAAAATGGCATTTGGGGAGCTGCAGATTTCATGATCGCTCTTGTTATAAATGTGGGTCGGCTGATCATTTTATAAGAGATTGTCCCAGATGGTCCGAGCAAAATGTGAACCCGAGGGGGAAACCGAATACTACTTCAGCACGAGGTAGGCCACCTAGAAATCCAGGAAATGCTAGCGGCGGTCAGAGAAGGTTTAAAGACGCCACGACAAGATCCGAGGCTCAAGCTCCTGCTAGGGCTTACGCTATTCGCGCACGAGAGGATGCCTCTTCGCCCGATGTTATCACCGGTACTTTCACTCTCTTTGATATTGATGTAATTGCTTTGATTGACCCCGGTTCAACTCATTCATATGTATGTGAAACTTTGGCATCCAGTAAGACTCTTCCTATTGAGTCTACTGAATTTGTGGTCCGAGTGTCCAATCCCTTTGGTCGTTGTGTGTTAGTCGATAGAGTGTGTAAGAATTGTCCCCTTATGATTCGAGATTTCTGTTTTCCTGCTGATTTGATGCTTTTGCCATTCGATGAATTTGACGTTATACTCGGAATGGATTGGTTGACTGCGCACGATGGGTAGTGAACTGTAAAAGAAAGACTATTGATTTACGATGTACGACTAATGAGATAATTCAGATTGAGTCTACGGATTTAAACGGGCTGCCGGCGGTAATATCTTCTATGTTGGCTCAGAAATTTATGAAAAAGGGTTGCGAGGCCTATCTTGCTTATGTTTTAGATAGCAAAATATCCGAACTAAAGCTTGAGACTGTACCTGTGGTTTGTGAGTATCCGAACGTATTTCCTGAAGAATTACCGGGATTACCGTCTGTTAGAGAGGTTGAGTTCGGCATTGAGCTAGTTCCGGGTACAACTCCGATTTCAATCGCTCCTTATCGTATGGCTCTGACGGAGTTGAAAGAGTTGAAGTCTCAGTTGCAAGAGTTAACCGATGGAGGGTTCGCAAGACCGAGCTTTTCTCCCTGGGGAGCACCCGTCTTGTTCGTGAAAAAGAAGGACGGGACTTTGAGAATGTGTATTGACTATCGGCAGTTGAACAAGGTGACTATAAAGAATAAATATCCATTGCCTCGTATCGACGACTTATTCGATCAGTTAAAGGGAGCCTCCGTGTTTTCAAAGATCGATTTGCGATCCGGCTACTATCAGTTGCGAGTTCGAGATTCAGACGTGCCTAAAACTGCTTTTAGAACGAGGTACGGACACTATGAATTTTTAGTGATGCCGTTTGGGCTGACTAATGCCCCCGCTGTTTTCATGGATCTGATGAATCGATTGTTTAAGCCGTACTTAGACCGGTTTGTAGTCGTGTTTATCGATGACATTTTGGTTTACTCTCGCGACGAGATCGAACATGCCGAGCATTTAAGGCTTGTGCTACAGATTTTGAGGGATAACCAGTTGTATGCGAAATTCAGTAAGTGTGAGTTCTGGTTGCGCGAGGTTGGCTTTCTGGGACACATTGTATCTGCGGCGGGTATTCGAGTTGATCCGAATAAAATATCCGCTATCCTTGATTGGAAGCCTCCTAAAAATGTCTCGGAAGTCCGAAGCTTTTTAGGACTCGCCGGGTATTACCGACGGTTTGTGAAAGACTTTTCGATGATCTCAACCCCGTTGACGAAGCTATTGCAGAAGGATGTTAAATTCGAATGGTCCGAGAAGTGCCAAAAGAGTTTTGACCAATTAAAAGCCCTATTGACGGAAGCTCCAGTATTAGTTCAACCTGAATCCGGTAAGGAGTTTGTAGTATATAGTGATGCGTCTTTGAATGGCTTGGGATGTGTTTTGATGCAAGAAGGCAAAGTTGTTGCTTATGCTTCAAGGCAATTGAAGCCTCATGAGAAAAACTATCCGACTCACGATCTCGAATTAGCTGCTATTGTGTTTGCTTTAAAGATTTGGCGTCACTACCTTTTTGGTGAGAAATGTCATGTCTTTTCCGACCATAAAAGCCTCAAATACTTGATGACGCAAAGAGACTTGAATCTGAGACAAAGACGGTGGCTTGAATTGCTAAAGGATTACGAGCTTGTCATTGACTATCATCCGGGAAAGGCGAATGTAGTTGCTGATGCTCTTAGCCGAAAATCATTGTTTGCTTTACGAGCTATGAATGTACATTTATCAGTATCTGATGATGGCATTATGATAGCGGAATTAAAAGCCAAACCGGTATTTCTCCGACAAGTTTGTGAAGCTCAGAAAGCGGATGACGACTTAATTTCTAAACGAGCTCAATGCGATTTAAATGTGGATTCTAAGTTTCAAGTTGACGACAATGATTGTTTGAGGTTTCGAGGCCGAGTATGTATACCGAGAAGTTCAGAGTTGGTTTCGGTGATTTTAGATGAAGCTCACAATAGCCGAATGTCAGTTCATCCGGGAAGCACTAAAATGTACAATGATTTGAAACGTCAATATTGGTGGCATGGTATGAAACGAGACATCTCAAATTTTGTGTCGAAGTGTCTGATATGCCAACAAGTAAAAGCGGAACATCAGGTGCCATCGGGTTTGTTGCAACCGATTTTGATTCCCGAATGGAAATGGGATAGAGTTACGATGGATTTCGTATCTGGGCTACCGTTGACACCGAGCAAGAAGGATGCGATTTGGGTGGTCGTAGACCGATTAACTAAATCCGCTCACTTTATACCTGTGCGTACGGATTACTCACTTGATAAGCTAGCGGAGTTGTATGTTTCTCAGATCGTCAAATTGCACGGGGTCCCTATCTCTATCGTGTCGGATAGAGACTCGAGATTTACTTCACGGTTTTGGAAGAAACTACAAGATTCGTTGGGTACTAAGCTACATTTTAGTACCGCGTTCCATCCTCAGACGGACGGTCAATCAGAACGAGTAATTCAGATACTCGAGGATATGTTGAGATGTTGTGTTCTTGAGTTTAGTGGTTCGTGGGAACGGTATTTACCTTTGATTGAATTCGCTTACAACAACAGTTTCCAATCGAGCATTAAGATGGCACCTTACGAGGCTTTGTACGGTCGCAAATGCCGTACACCGTTGTTTTGGACCGAGCTCAGTGAAAGTAAGATCTTTGGAGTCGATTTAATTAGAGATGCCGAGCAGAAAGTAAAAGTGATTCGTGATAGCCTTAAGGCAGCTTCAGATCGTCAAAAGTCTTACGCGGATTTAAAGCGGAAAGATATCGAGTACCAGGTCGGAGACAAAGTATTTCTTAAAGTGTCACCTTGGAAAAAAGTGTTCAGATTCGGCCGTAAGGGCAAATTGAGTCCGAGGTTCATCGGACCATACGAAATATCTGAACGGATTGGACCGGTAGCATATCGATTGATTTTGCCTCCCGAACTTGAAAAGATTCACAATGTTTTTCATGTTTCGAGGCTCCGACGATATAGATCCGACCCATCGCATGTGATTAATCCGTCTGACATTGAGATTCGATCTGATATGAGTTACGAGGAGGAACCAATTCGTATTTTGGCACACGAGGTTAAAGAGTTGCGGAATAAGAGGATTTCGTTAGTGAAAGTGTTATGGGTCAAACACGGGATCGAAGAAGCTACTTGGGAGCTTGAGGATTCGATAAGAGAACGTTACCCAAACTTATTTTCCGGTAAGATTTTCGGGGATGAAAATTTCTTAAGTGGGGGAGAGTTGTGACAGCCTTAAAACGACCCTAGTCGGAATGTGGTTTCGGGACCACAAAACCGAGGCATAAAATATATTTAATGTTCATTTTGATGCCTATTATGTGTGTTAATTCATGTGTGACATGTTTGGTGTGTCAATTTAGAGTTATAAATTGAATTTCACTTAAAAGGACTTAGTTGTGAATTTTGAAAGTAAACTAGCTAGATGTGTGATGACTAGTTAATGCATGCATGCAAATTGAGGGAGTTGCATGTCAAATTTACCTTTTTGTGTTAGTGGATGGTAATGATGACTATGCTTGGCATTTTGTGCTTTGTATGTTAGTAAATAATGATAAAAACAAATTTGTTTTCATTAAATAAATTAATTTGTTGTCATAAAATAGAAATAATAAAGAATTAACAAAATTAGAAATGTGTGTAAAAAAAAAGAGAAAGCTTCATATCTCTTTGTTCATAGCCGAAACTAAAGAAGACTTTGAGAAGGTGAGCTTTGGGCATTCGGTCACTTGAGAGGCAAGAATTCAAGGTAAATCTTTGATATTTTGTGTTGCATTTAGAAATGTGAGCTCCATGTCTTGTTTTCTCTTAAACCCAAGCTAAATTTTGATTTTTGGTAGAGATATGAGCATACGGTCTTGTTCAAAATTGGTGAGAAATGGTTGTTGTTTCATGCATTTAGAAGTAATGGTGGTTGAGAGAAATGGAACTAAACAAATGCACTTATATGTGGAGTAATTTGCTAGAGAGGATTCGGCTTGCATGCTTGGGTTGTATGATTTCTAAATGTTGCTTTTAATTTGAATTGTGAGCAAAGAGTGGTGTATAAAGATGTTGATTCGGTTGGACAATTGATTCTATTTGAGTATGAACAAAGTAGGTGTGATTGATGGCTCATATGAGCTTGAAAAGTTGGCCAATGTTGTTTAAATTCATGAACTAGAGCATAATTGTTTTCGGCCAACTAGGATAAATTGTAGAAATTTTCTTAGCATTAGTAGCATGTGCTTAATTGGTATCTTGAGAGTGGTATAATGATTAAAATGAATATGAAATATGTACTTTGTGTTAAGAGCAATGACTACTCTAAATGGTGCCTTAGGAAATGCTATGTTTTAAGTATGTGCATAAGAATATTAAAGAGTGGATTTTGTATAAAAATCTGCTTGGTACAGCAGCAGTAACGTGTTTTGGAAAAATCACCATAAATTGTGCAAGTTGAATTAAAGGCTGAACAAACTGTGTAATTGAAGCTTAATGAGTCTAGTTTCGAATAAAATAGGTGAGGACATATTTGGAACTCTGTACAAGGAGAAATTCGGTTCATAGTATAGAGTGGTCAGTTTAATCAAGCAGTGAAATAGGGAAACTTTAAGAAAATTCTGGTATTGATTGACCAAACCAAAAATTATGAAAATTTTATGGATTAAAGATAAATAAGTCTATTTTCATGCAAAATTTACAGCACTACATTTGGAGTTTCGTAGCTCCATTTATGAGTGAATTATTGAATGATGCTCAGAAAATCAGCTTGTTGTGACTTGTGATATGTATGTGAAATGCTCCAATGTGCATGTGTGTTTGCAATGAGAAGAATATGCATGTATGATTTGACTATGACTGAAAATGATTCATTGAGGTGCTTGAATAAGGATTAATAGAGTTAAATGTTTTATTTAGCTCAAGAGCATAGAGGGACGAGTTCGGATAAAGGGAAGGCTAAAGTGGTCGAATAGCCAACTCTTAATTGCTCAGAAAAGTTCAAAGTAAGTTTTAAGTGATTATATGTTGATTATATCCGATTATAGTATGACATATTAAGTGGTTGCATTAGACCGGTTGATAAGTATAAAATCTAATAAATTTGAGTTGCGAAATTTTGTTTGAATGCGAATTAATAAAGCTGTTTACCAGCATAGGTAATCAAGTCTTTATGAGAATAGATTTGAATACGAATTAGTAAAGCTGATTACCAGCATAGGTAATCAAGCCTTTTTGAGAACAGAGTTAAGTGTGAATTAATAAAGCTGTTTACTAGCATAGGTAATCAAGCCTTTATGAGAATAGAGTTGAATGCGAATTAGTAAAGCTGTTTACCAGCATAGGTAATCAAGTCTTTATGAGAATAGATTTGAATACGAATTAGTAAAGCTGTTTACCAGCATAGGTAATCAAGCCTTTATGAGAATAGAGTTGAATGCGAATTAGTAAAGCTGTTTACCAGCATAGGTAATCAAGCCTTTATGAGAATAGAGTTGAATGTGAATTAATAAAGCTGTTTACCAGCATAGGTAATCAAGCCTTTACGAGAACAGAGTTGAATGTGAATTAATAAAGCTGTTTACCAGTACAGGTAATCAAGCCTTTATGAGAACAGAGTTGAATGTGAATTGATAATGCAGTTTACCAGCATAGGTAATTAAGCCTTTATGAGTATGTGATGAATGTGAAATATTATACCACGTGATTAGTTATATAAGAAACTTGAGTTTATGTCCGGGTAAAGACTCGATGGCTATATGCGGAGATTTTGTCCGGGTAAAGACCCGATGGCTATATGTGGAGATTTTGTCCGGGTTAAGACCCGCTGGCTAGGTGTGGGGATTTTGTCCGGGTTAATACCCGCTGGCTTCGTGTGGAGATTTCATCCGAGCTAAAGGTCTCGCCGATTATCCGAGTAAGTCTAAGATTAAAAAAAAAAATTCACAATAAGAGTTGTTTGTAAATATTCTCAATGCGATAAGTAAAAACAGGTACGTACCTTGAACTTAGATGTAAGCTTGTTTTGGACTAATTTCATAAGGCTGTTATGTGATGCATAAGTGAGTAAACAATGAGATTGTTTCGATGATTATATGGCATCGGGTCATCGTGACAAGTTATGTGAAATTATGTATTGTATCTATGTTTAAATGAGCTCACTCTCAAGTGAAAGTTTATCTACTTATTGGTATTATGAAAGTGTGTATATTCGACTAAGGGGTGAAATATCCCAAAAGAAGATTGAAAGGAAAATGCTAGCAGCCAATTTATACCTAAAATGTTTATCTGTTTACATTGCTTAAAACTTACTAAGCATTGAAATGCTTACTCCGTTTCCCTTGTTTCCTCTGTTTTATAGATCTCTTTTTAAAAGCTGCGGACTCGGGGATTGAAGCCTTAATCACCTACACTATCGCTGTTATTTTGGTACTTTTGATGGTTATTTTTGGGTCAATGGCATGTATAGGCTATTTTCCGTCGGTTGAATTAAACTTCATTTTGAGTTGTAAATATTTCTAGCCATGCGAAAATGGCTTGCTTAGTCTTCGAATTTGATTATATGTGTTGAAATGATTTTCTTACGATTCGATGTTGTGGCATAATATTTAGTTAGTACCTAATATGCAAAGACTTTTCTAATATGATGCTTGGTTATTAAATCGTTCGATTTAGCCATATTGTTAGTAGCCACAAGGTAGAGATTTGCTAGTATGCTTAAAGAATGTTTTTAATGAGATATAATGTTCTGACCGAATCGACCTATAAGTGCCATATTCAACTATAGAACTCAATGAATTTACGTCTAGCTTTGTATCTATGAACCTCGGTAGGATGTATCTAGTTATGTAATGCCTTAATACCATATACCGGCGACGGACGGGGGTGTAGGGTGTTACAATAGTGGTGGAGATTTGATTTTCTTGGAAGCTTATGGTAATAACTTTTCAGGTTGACTAGAGAGTACTTAATTCTTGAACCCTCAACACTTTGAGTGGATAGAGTGAATCTTTAGTGATGATGTCAAATCTTGTTGATTTAAATTGAGAGATGATTACTTAGAAGAAGGGAGGAAACTTATGTTTCGATGATAAAATTCTCAACTTAAAGTAATTGAATCTTTCATGTTCTTCTGATAGAATTTTCATTGTATGACTACTTGTGAATTAGTTTGAAACATTATTGATAAAGATTGTAAGTTGAGAGGAATGATTCTTAATTAGGGATTGAGATTTTGCTTGAGGACAAGCAAAGGCTTAAGTGTGGGGGTATTTGATAAACGATAAATTATACATATTTTTACCTCATATTTAGCCTATATTTTGGATAAATTATTATTAATTTTGTGAAAATTGGTGCTCTTAACCCTTCTATTTCATGTTGTATACTTAGAAGAGCATAGGGAAGAGAAAAAAACGAAAAACAGACTGAAAACGAAGAAAATGGGCCAAAGTGTGAAAATAACATGGCCCAAGGAGTCACCACACGGCCGTGGCACACGGCCGTGCCACATAAGGTCCAACACGGCCTAGCCCCGACAAGCACGGCCTGACCACACAGCCGTGCCTCCATCAATAGTCTCGCCCACGGGCGTGTCCCTATCGTGAGGAAGTAGAATTTCACTCGGATTTGGATACTTAGAGCTAAGAAAGACATCCCAAAGCTCTATATAAAGACCCTAAGAGGCAACTCTAAGGGTGTGCCCTTTTCTCCCAAAAAGGAGCACCTTCTTTCTACCAACACAAAGAGTGGAAGCAAGGGATTACTCCAAGGGAAGCCGATTGATTCATCCCAGAAGCCGAATTCTACATCAAGACAGAGGATCTCCTAAATTTCTTCAGGGTTTTTGGGTTCTTTATGTTTTGTTATCTTATTTCTTCTAAGATGTTTTCTTTATTAATTATGAGCTAAATCCCCCAAATACTTGAGGGGGATGAACCCAAGATAGATCTTGTTATTATTTATTCTTGAATTATATGATAAATACTTGAATTGTTCTTAATTATGTGTGCTTAATGCTTGTTTTAATAATCCTAGGTATTAATTCAAGTTTTGATGTGCTTAGGCAGAGGGGCAAAAGTCCCTATTTAAGAGTAGATCTAGCATAATTAAGCGGAGTTGCATGCAACCCTAGACATAGGGTGACATAAATCTGCCGGATTAGGGTCAAACCTAATAGGGGGATCCATAGATCAAGTTAATGCAAGGCTAGGGGTTTTAACTAGAAAGAGATTTCAGTTAATCAACCGAGGATTAGTTGTTCTTATCCTCGATGAAGGTATTAACATAAATTAGGAATCTTTACGGATCAAGTCAAGTGAAGAAATCATGTAGTTCAAGAAGTTAATAACAAGTGAAGTCTAGGTGGATTCTCCCTTGAGTATTTCCCATATCAATCAGATTTTCCCGAGAGTTTTTCCCCAAATTTACTTTCTTGTGCACTTTTAGTTTAGTTTTAGAATTAGTTTCATACAAACCCCTTTTATTTTTATATTAGATAATAGAAAGGAAGTAAGTACTAGTACTTTTGGTTCCCTTGGGTACGATATCTCGGTCTTGCCGCTAAATTATACTACTGTTCGATAGGTGCGCTTGCCTTAAAATAGTGATATTAGTTAGCTTTGGTGTGATCAGTTTTTATAAATTTTATTACTTCATATCACGCATATCAAGCATACTTACTTACATTCTTAAAAGATACAGGGGATAGATAGCTGTGTCACCTAGCCATGTGTCACACACGGTTGAGACACACGCCCGTGTCTTTGCCCATGTGGATGAAAATGGGTCATCTTACAAGCCATATTTCTCCTCCAATTTTGTGTCAACCTAGAATCAACATTATACATATCAACAAGCCATAATTAGGCATTTAAAACAAGCCAAAATAAGTGGCTAATCTCAACAAATTACATATAGGCCAACATTAAACAAAATACCTATATATGCCATTATAACCAAAATCAAAACATTCAAAAGTACCAATAGAACCGATGAATAGTGTGATATAACTCTGACAAGCTTCGAACCCAATTGAACTTCCAATAATCTGAAAAGCAAAGAAAAACAAATAAATAAGCAATGAATGCTTACTAAACTCATATAAACTATAATCATATCATTTCATTTCATTATGAAATTTACAATTATCAAGAATAAACATTTTTCGGTGCCACACAATTCAAGAAGCCATATTCAACAACTCACAAAATAAGTAAATCCATAGCATCTCTTATACATATTATCCCAAGTATAGTAGAGTTTTAAACAACTTTATTCTCTTCCAACTTTACTCTCATTTGTATTTCTTTACTTGTCACACCCATTCCATATGCATAACACACAAGTCATAAGCATATCATACCGCCATAGCCACAAACTAGTGCATGCAAACATAGCCCTTTTGAAATTAATATAATAAGCCATTTCATAAGAAATTGTATAACTTAAAACTTACCACTTTTTCATTAGCACAAGTGTATTTTCATTTCAGCACTTACCATTTCAATGCATCTTATAATTAAACATATTACCATTCAACCAATAGCTTGGCACTTGCCTAAGCATCAAACAACAACACTTGTTAGTGTACTTGAACATATTTCATATAATTTCAACATCAATAATATTATTATCTCAACATGTCACACTTGAGTTTGTTACTCATCTCAACTTACATAATTTCCACATATCAACATATCAAGATATTGATATATATACATATCATGATACATATCATTCTCTTACCATTTCTTCATATACATATATTATCCAAGACAACTCTTGATATTTTAACATTTGAAGAATGACTTACGGATTTGAGTACATCGTTAACAGAAGCTCGAAAGAGCTAAAAAGAAACCCATAAGGGTTGAACAGAAGCTCGTAAGGGCTGAACGGAAACTCATATGAGTTAAGCAGAAGCTCATAAGAATTGAATGGAAACTCATAAGAGTTGAACAGAAGCTCGAAAGAGCTTAACGAAAACTCATATGAGTTAAACAGAAGCTCATAAGAGCTAAACGGAAAGTAAAACACTAGAGTTCACAACAAATGCTGAACCTCGGTTTACTTAGGTAATTTTTCGCCATTTTTCTCCAATACCATCATACGCCACAAAACGAATGTACTCAAATCTCGCGTTCCATTTAATCCGAATATTCAATTCAAATTATAATTTCAACAATAATTCATTCTCAAAAATATAATAAATACATAATATCATCCATCAAATCAATATAATTATTAAAGTATAACCATACGAACTTACCTGGTTAAATGAAATACCAATATTCAGGGGCATTTTAGAAATTTTCTATTTTCCTCGATTTTCCGCTCAACCTTGATCTAAATTAATAAAATTTTTTTCAATATATTAATTTATACAATAAAATAATTCATTTCCTACAATTTGATCATTTTTGAAGTTTTTACAAAATTACCCCTAAAGTTTTACTTTTATTCAATTTAGTTCTTGAGCCCAAAACATGCAAATTAACCTTTTTTAATGCAAACCCATGCTAGTTGAATATTCATGACATGCAATACAGCCCATTTTTACAATAATTTCACAACAAATCTTTGCATTTTTACTAATTTACAAATTAATCCTTAATAGAAAAATTCATCAAAATCACTTAATGAAATACTTTTAAATAAAAACTAATATCTCAAATTTATCATTTAGCATCAAAAGCCATAAAGATTCATCAATGGCAACATCCAAAATCATTAATAAAATCAAAAAATAAGGTAAGATTTAGTTGGACCTAATTGTAACAATTTCAAAAACATAAAAATTATAAGAAACGGGTAAGAATTGGACTCACATGAAGCAAATATGCAAAACCAGCTCAATGAGCACTCCCCATGTCTGTTTGAACCAGAATTGAAGAAGAAATGTCTAGAAATCCTTTTAAAATTCAATTTGGGTGTTTTAATTTCACTTTAATTACAATTTTGCCATTAATGGCTTTATTTTATTATTTTTTTCTTTCATATGTCGCCTCAACTTTTTTATTTACGCATAATTGCTATCTAAGTTCTTCTTTATTTATTACTCATGCCACTTAATCACTTAATTATTATAATTAGCAAGTTTTTCACCTTGTTCAATTTAGCCCTTTTAATTAATTAACTATCGAAACGTTAAAATTTTTCAACGAAGCTTTAATACTACATTAATGACACTCCATAAATATTTATAATAATATTTATGGCTCATTTATAGAAATGAGGTCACGATAGCTCATTTTCTAAAACCACTTGACCTAATAAATTATTATAAAACACAAATTATCAATTCAAAAACCTTTTTAAAATCCATATTTGACTCGTAAATACTAAATAATAAAATTTACGACCTTATCAGGTTTGGTGGCCTCAAACCAATGTTTCTAACACTACTGAAAATCAGGCTATTATAACTCCCCCCTAAAAAAAATTTCGTCCTCGAAATTTCTCACCTGATAAAAGTCATCAAGTCAAGTCTTTCTGCCTTCTTCTTAATGATAAACCACAAATAAGTCCATCATAACTCATTTCGATTCAAAACTTGTATCAGAAGTCATATCAAAACTTGATTTATACAAAATTTAACTGAACGACCTTGATATTCTCATGTCACAACTTTATCATTAACAGTACAATTACTCAGAAATTCAAAGTGGTCATCTAGCGAAACATAACTGAGAAACCCAAATTATCAAACTTTGACTAATGCTTCTGGCATGTCTGCATCTGAAATCTTTCAACTTATATTTATTTCTCCTTATATGGAAAGCGTCAAGCAATATTGTTTAACACAAGCGCAATAGCTTTAACTATTGATACGACTATAATCCATAATACCATTTCCCAATTAGAATATGAATCCCTCATTCTGACAGTTCGTCAATTTACTAGTGAATACACAAAATTTATGTATCATGTCTACTAGAATATGAATCCCTCATTCTGACAATTCGTCAATTTACCAGTGAATGCACAAAATTTATTCTCGAACTTGAAGATAAACTCAAATGCGTATAACTCAATTAACATTTCAAATGAATAACCCACTCTAATTAGAATAACCAAGATGATTTTATCTATCAGATAATAACTTTTTAGAATAATCCCTTCTTCTTGTTGTCAAGACAATCCAGATAAACCATATATCATAATTCTCTCAGAATACTAATCGAAAATTACCACAAACTACATTAACTCATGAATTATGACATCCCTTTATATACTTGTTGACATAATTTGGGATTACCTGAGAAATAAAAACCAAAATATAAGTTTGAGTTCGATCTTCCCTCGTATACACTTTTTCCGTTACCTATCCTTTTCATAAAAGCTCAAAAACAATAGTGCACTCTGAATTGAAAGAGGAAAACCGAATGTAGTCCCAATAATAACCAGTATAGTAATACAACCTCTATACTCTAAGATCTGCATCACCAAGCTCCCATGATCAAACCAGGATTTATAACAGTAATATATGTAAATTACCTTTGGCCCATGAATATCTTTTACAATGAACCATGTTTGATAGATAAGATTAAACCATAAGAATGGTAAGAAAATCGAGATAATGAAATCCCAGATGTGAAGCTATACTGAATTTTCGAGAATACAAACCACATTGAATAATAAAGAGATCGATGATATCCTAGAGAAAATCCAGAAGAAGAATATCGCTCATACACACTAGAATCAGTTGTGATAGAGACAACATAAATTACAAATATATATTTCAGAGCATCAACCAGTAAAAGAAATAAAATAACATCATATGTGTTTTATCATTAAATCTTCTACCTAACATAATAGCATAGAATGCCAAAGAAATATAGAGCAACACCGATCATAAATCAACCAAACTAACAATACTTCCGTCCTACGTTATGATTAGTTAGCCTTTCCATATGATAAAAATCACATCTGAAAATGAACAATTGTATATGCTTCTAAAGATAAAAGAACATATAGAATACCCAGAAGAGATCGTTGTAAGATACCAGACTATAACAGCCGCATTCAGATATCTTTATAATTTTAACACTATTCTACTGACTACTAAAGTCATCACTAATCTTACATTATCCCAATCACTAAAGAAATCAATTCAGAAGAATTTTCGGTTAACCCTTTTTTAAATACCATACCTAAATAAGTTGATCACTCGTGAATAACTTCTTCCTTAATAGCAACATTGTATATCCTGAATAATCTACAAAAAAAAATGATATCTCTTTTAAAACCGTCTTTGCTTGCTAACCCATTCTTAATACTAACTTCAACTATCGAACTCTTCAATTTCACACTTATGAACTTAATCAATATAAATCTTGTGAATTTCGTTGTATAAGACGTACAAGTGAGAGGGTGAAGGTTGTAAAGCCTCATAATTTGACTCTCATATATATACACATATAACATAACATTTATCATCAACATAATATTATGAACTTTTATTCATACCGTTATGAGTTCTGACTCATCATAAACAACATTTTGACTCAGATACTTGAGTTTCGCTTTCGGTATTATCGGAATTACCTTGGTTGGAAAACATCTCTGTCTATAAGTACAACAAATCTCATCAAAGTTAAGAGATATCACACTATCACAGGTTATATAATGTTATGTATTTCTAGACTTCACATAACTGACTAAACCGTAGCTCTGATACCACTAAATATAACACCCCTAACCCGAATCCATTGTCAGAATAGGGTTACAGAGCATTACCAGAGTTTACAAATCAAATAGGCAAAAAATGCAAACATTTCATATTATATAGAATTCATGTAAAAAACCAATCAAAACCATACATACTGTCCCTTATACGAGCCATCGAGGCCCAAATTACGCATAAGAAATAAATCGGGACAAATCAAAAACTCAAAAAAATTTTCAAAAATATTTAAAATTTTCAACACTGTGGGGGTCACACGGCCATGTGGCTAGGCCGAGCAACTCACACGGTCAGGAGACACGTCCGTGTCTCAGGCCTTATGGGCATTCAAAATAGGGACACACAGCCATGTCTCAGCCCGTATTCATGCCCGTGTGAGTATACTGATTTGGGTCACACGGCCAAGTCACACACCCGTGTGCTAGGCCATGTGAGCATACTGACTTACATTCTTAAAAGATACATGGGACACACAGCCGTGTCACCAGGCCGTAGGTCACACATTGTTGAGACACAGGCCCGTGTCTCTACCCGTGTGAATGAAATAGGTAATTTTACAAGTCATATTTGTAACACCCCAAACCCGGCCTAGGTTAGGCTCGAATCTGGCGATGTCACATTGAAGAGTTACTTTTAAAACAGTTTAGTTAAAACTTAGTTCGAACGAAATATGCTTGAAAAGAATTTACTTAGTTAAAAATAGAAGAATTTAATTAAACAAATAATTAGAAAAAAACCCATGTTTATTAAATATAACAGTAACTAAATAAATCCCAAGTAAATAGTGAAATAGGAGTTACATTGCCTTATTACATCACAGTGAAGGTAAAAAAAAATAATTATCATAAATCACTTAATAAATCTATATTTAAAAAAAAATTCTTAAGTAACTTGTAGTGTGGCTATCTCTGAGTCCTCTCCCACGTCGAGCTGCTTACTGAGGGTTACCTGGAACATTTAATTTAAGGGCATGAGTTTCGAAACTCAGTGTGTACTACCCTTAGCAAACAAATCAATTCAATATATATACATATCACATTGGGCCTAAGCCCTAACAATATCGGTGGTCTGGGCCTTAGCCCACAATGACCTCATATCATATCATATCAGAGTTACATGTATGCAATGCTCCCACCCCGAATCCAACCCTGCACTCCACCCTTACCAACCCTACACTCCTGTGGGGATATAAATATCAACCCACCCATCCCTACACTCTAAAGGTAGCATCGGTTGCGGCACTACTCAATCGTTACAGCGGGGCTGCTATATAATGGGCTTAAAGCCACCGGTGGATCCACGGTCGTCAAGCGACTATGCGATCCTCATATCTTCCTCTGTTTAATTTATCCCCCCTAAATGCAACATACATATTATGAATGCACATACAAGATTTTACGAGTGCACATACAAGTTTTTCCATACAATAAGCATTTAGGGGTATTTCAATCATTTCACTACCTAGGGGTATTTCGGTAATTTTCTACCCTCCAAGGGTGTTTCAGTACTCCTACCCTATGAAGGTGTTTTAGTAATTCTACCCTACAGGGCATTATAGTAATTCTACCTTAGAGGGTATTTTCGTAATTCCATCCTAGAAGGGTATTTTCGTAATTCTAACCTACAGGGGTATTTTCATAATTTCTTAAAGGTACATACTTTAATTATGGTTTTGGCCCATTAACAAGTCCTCACGACTAAAGTGAACGGACACTATGCACCAGGTAGGATTCAAGAGAAGAGGAGGTGGGTCACCCGGACGGCTTAAGTACCAAGCTCTTCCTAGATCCAATCCTAGACATGCACACATCCATTGCCACACCTTAGTTTAACAACTTGTCCATGAATTTGTTTAATTATTTAATTAAGTCTTATGTAAAATTTGAGAGATCAGAACTAGGCCTATAATCTATTAAAAACCCTAGTATGCATTTCTACAATCCCATAAGGCCCACTAGGCCCAATCATATTCATTAAATCCATTAAGTCCCAAACATGCTTTTGTAGCCCATTAGGCCCGATCACAATCCAATCATACATTCATGCATGTCAATTTATCATACAATTTCATATCACAACTTTGCCACTTTGGGCCCACAAGTCGTCAGGCCCATTCGGGATTTCGAGATTTCAGCTTTTACCGATTTTCGTGTGTGTAGTGTATGTACACACCTGATTGACGACCCGCACTACACTATCCTCAGCCTTGACCTACAATCAAAACCACTCTCGAATCAATCCCAAACCCTGCTATAACTTTATCAAATCCCGAAGCCTTACCGTAGCCTTACCGTGGACCTTCGGCTTTTCTAGTATTTCCCTTAGCAATTAATCCCAAATATTCTTAGATCTACATCAACACACATATTCTATCAATATCAGATGACTCGTCTTCCACACTAGTCACCCTTATAGGCTACACATATATTCAGCCACCCCTTTAAGAAACCGAAATTGAGAATGAGATACTTACCGAAACTAACCTTGAATTTTGCGGCCTAAATATCCACTGAATATGCAATCGGCTCCTAACCCCCTTGATTGAAGGTAGCAAAATAGATTGTAATGGAGAACAAGAAAAATCGGTAAAGGGTATGGTTCTTCGGCTTTCAAGAGAGAAAAGAATAATGGGACCACTAGGGGTTTTGGCAAAACAATGGATGGCTTAATTGGCAAGGGAAAGATTTGGCTATGGATGAAACAAAAGGGAAAGGAAGAATTTGGCAAGAAAAAGAAGAAAGAAGAGAAGAAAAAAAATACAAATTGGCACTTGAGAAAAATATGAGAAATTTGACATTAGCCTAGGATCCAAATTCGGCACATATTTATAGCCTATAGACTCAATTCCCAATTCAGCTCCATCACTTGCCCCTTCTCATCTCCTCGTTTTTCTCCCTGATAACTCCCTAATCTTTTTCCTAAATTTTCTCTCCTGATCACCTCTCTAAGAGTCCAGCTTCACGCCACTACCAATCTTCTAAAAGCTTAAAATTAAACTCCAAAATAAATTTAATATTCTCCTTTTTAAGATTGGACCCAAACTCTACTATGGGCCTTCTAACACCTAAATAATATTTTCCTAAAACTACTAAGCACATATTCACATAAAATCACACAAAAAGAAATTCTGGATTTTTTTTTGGGCGTTACAATATTTCTCACCCATTTTTATGTCAACCTACAATCAACATTATACATATCAACAAGCCATATCTAGACATCTAAAACAAGCCAAAATAAGTGGCTAATCTCAACAAATTACATGTAGGCCAAAATTAAACAAAATACCTATACATGCTATTATAACCAAAAGCAAAACATTCGAAAATACCGATAGAACCAATGGATAATGTGATATAACTCCAACAAGCTTCCAACCAAATCAAGCTTCCAACCCAATCAAGCTTTTGATAATCTAAAAAGTAAAGAAAAACAAATAAATAAGCAATGAATGCTTAGTAAGCACGTATAAACTTTAATCATATCAGTTCATTTCATTATGAAATTTACATTTATCAAGAATAAGCATTTACTTATGCCATAAGATTCAAGATGTAACGCCCCAACTTTTAAATTCATGTTCTGTTAAATTATGACATAAAAATCTATCTGTTTCAGTGGTTTAATGTTCTGGGTGTGTTGGGGAGGTCCTAAGTTCAAGCCACAACTTTGGTAAATTTTTGTATTTTTATGAATAAAAGCCTAACTCTTGTTCAGTAGGCTTATGTTTTATTGATTGTAAAAACATAACAGAATGGGTCTGCTGGTTTGGTGGTTGAGAGGAGTGTTGGAGAAAAGAAGGTCTTGGGTTCGTGTAACATCCCTAACCCGTATCTGTCACCGGACTGAGGATACGAGGCATTACCAGAAAAGATACAACTTTCATTCATTCATACTATCACTCATATCAGAATCAAAGACTTACATCTGTAACTTTGGTTTAACAGTTCTGGAATTATTAATACACATGACATAAATAATTTATTAAATTCGTATAACCGAACCAATATGTCAATCTTCATTCATGTTTCACATTAAACACATCACAAATTTGCTTTTTTTATATAAATATAACATAACAAACACTTACCTAATAATATAAGATATAAAAACCGAATTTAAACATGATAATAACACTTAAATTCGCAAGATAATAACATGTATAACCATTATTTATTCAAACAATATTTTAACCATTTTTAAACATAATTACCAAATCAAAACATACCAAATGTATATACTAGCATAATGACCAGATTACAAATACACAACCTATTCACTTATTCATCTATTTGACTATCAAAATCAACCAATTTAGTCATACCAATTCCACCATTACTAGTAAGTTAAACTAACCACATAATATTCGAATAAATGTATCAACTCGTCACATAAATATCCAACTATTATATATATCATATGCATACATATCAAATGTATCTATCAACAGCCAAATATGCAAACTAATCATTTACCAGTTCTAAGCAAAGTTTATACAACAAATTATATATCAAATTTTATATCAATAATAAAATCACTCCAAATAATCAAATTCATAATATAGCAAAGTCATTTTGTAGTTTATCAAAACATGTAATACATATAACGTATTAATCCATTTTCAAATGTAATTGCCGAATACATCCATTCTTAATAACATGCATACCACACACACATTTTTTTTTTATATCATTAAGACATACAATGTCTTTGAACATGATCAGCTAATTAATATTACTAAATAATTACATTTTTTTTACTCAAATGACCAACTTCACGAACAATCACATATACATAACATAGCTTATAAAGACATATAAATTATGGCAAAAACACATCCATCAACTAAATCTTTACTCAAGCCGATTCATATAACCAAGCACACCACGCACATATACCATGAGCATACTTTCCAAAATGAACTAAATACATGACCGATTACACATCATAACTAATATCATTATCAAACAATTTCCAAAGCATATAACACCTATCATAAATACCATTCATTCATAGTAAGTAGCATTATAACCAAAATGAACTTAAACCCTATTCAAACATAACCGAAATCAAACATAAAGTTAAGCCATTTTCGCATGGCTTAAATTATACATAAACCAAAACCCAACATTTCAAAATATAATCCAGCCTATACATGCCATAGATTCGAAAGCTCACTTATAAAAATACCGAAGACAGTCGATAGTGTGATAGACTTTGACGATGATCCCCGAGCTCGTAACTTGACTCCAAAATCTATAAAACAATGCAAACAAACACATACAGTAAGCTATCATAGCTTAGTAAGTTATAAGAAATTACATAACAACAATGCATTATATCATTATATTAGTAGGGCCAATTTAATATAATCACAATCAAGGTTTATAACCATAACTATAATTTATATCAGCATTCATAAACTTTCACATTTTGTAGCCTTAAGGCCGAACTCTCACACATTCAATAATAGATTTCATATTGATCTATAAAATCACTTTCTCATCTCAAAACAAATACATATACATTTATACAAGTATACATATATATCACATTTTCTTAATTTTATATGCATATATCACTTACCGAATTTATACTTGCATTTCAAACTCATATAAATCACAAATTAACATGTATAATACATAATTTCATTTCAACAGTCAATACTTACTTTATTATCCAAAAGATAATCTATCATCACAGACCTGATCATTTTATCTCGTTTAACACATTCATTAATCGATACACTTAAACGATCAGCAAACTCGCACACTCAGTGCCAAAACCTTGTAACGTATCACACACTTAGTGCCGTCACATTAACATTTCACACACTTAGTGCCAAATCCTTGTAACGTATCGCACACTTAGTGCCGTCACATTTAACAACTCGCACACTTAGTGCTATATTTCATACTATCATTTCCCCACATTAATTTCACATATTACAAATCAGCATATAAATCTCATGTTTATTTATAATTAACAACACATATATGCTTATAAACTTACCTCGAACGATGAAAATCGGAAGGGGACGATTAATCAACGACTTTGGTTTTTCCCCGATCCAAATCTGATTTCTTTGGTTCTTGATCTAAATGTATTCAAAATAAACTAGTTCAAATATAATTCCATTCAATTTAATCCAAAAATACATAAATAGGAAAATTACCATTTTGCCCCTAATGTTTAACATTTATCACAATTTAGTCCAAATAGCATAAAACACAAAATATTCAAAATTTGACTTTACCCTAGCTTGGCTGAATTTCACTAAGGTCTCTAACAGCCCATTTCTTTCATTTATTTCACATTTTGACCCCTCAATTTACAAATTTCGTAATTTAATCCTATTTAGGTATTTTTACCAAAAATGCCTTAATTAAACTTAACAATCTAACAACCTGTATTTATTTTCCATCACTAAACACCAATTTCATCAAGCTATAAACAATGGCATTTCATGAATACATCATCAAATTCAAAAATTCAAGCTTGGGCTAGCTAGTATTCAAAGCAACGATCTCAAAAATGTAAAAATTATCAAAAATCAAACTCAATTACATCCTCAATCAAACATGCAAGGGCCGAAAGTTTCAAAAGCTCAAACCCTTTCTTCCTTCTCTAATTTCAGCAATAGAGAAATAAAAAAATGAACATGCCACTTTTGTTTATGTTTTATTTTTATTATATTATTATAAGTTTAACAAAATTACAAAATTGTCATTACTAAAATAATTTAATAATCCATTTACTATTACATGCATACCAAAACCGGCCACTATGTTAATTTATGGCTAAATTACACTATCAACACCTCAATTTATAAAACCATCATCAATTCAGCACTTACACATTTAACCACCAAATTTTCATTTTATGCTATTAAGCCCTTTTTCACAATTAAGCATCCAAACGATCAAATTTTTATACGAAAATTTCATACACATAAATTCACACATAATGCACATAGAAAATAATATTTAAATATTTTTCTGACTCGTATTCTTGATCCCGAAACCACCGTTCCGAATAGGGTCTAAATCGAGCTGTTACAGTTCGAGTCTGTACTGAGGTATTATTTTTGCTGCAAATGTCATGTGGGTGTTTGAGTTGGACTAGAATACTGTAGTAGTTGGAATACGTGTGGTTTAGTGGGAGTAAATCGAGGGATTGGGAGTTACCCAATTATTATATTCTTTTTTGCCGAAACACTTCTTTAAAATTCCCCTCTCCACATTTTCTTTTCCCCTTTTTTGGCTTTTGCTGAAAATTCCCCCACCCTACTGCCATTTTTCCTATTTTCCCTCCTTACCAAACTCAATTCTTGCCTTTTCCCATTGATTATTGCACATCGTGGCGAGTAGTGTGTACTCGGTAAGTCTAGAGGTACTCTTGTTGTTTCGTTTTGATGAAGTAGTGGAATAATAATAGTTTTGTTTGTTGATTAGGGGATGATTGAGGTGTTGTGGATTGCTTTTTGGGTTTAGTAGTTCTCCGTTTGGAAGATAACTTTTCATATATGAGATTAAGTTCAATTTGATCGTTTAAGTGACTAATTGAGTGACATATTGTTCGATAAAAGGTTCAAGAGTGCTCGGGGTTGCGTTAGCTTCGAATCGATACCAGGTGTGTACCCGAAAACATAGAAAATAGGAATCGACAGAAGCCAAAAAATGAAACTATTGATGCCACATGGGCGTATAGTCACACGTGTAGCAGTACACGACCATGTGAACGACGAACCAGGCCATGTGCGTGTAACATGGGCACATGACACAACCATATAATGACCATATAATGGCCGGAGACAAGCGTGTGAGATTTTGGACTAGGCCGTGTGGAGGCCAATTTGGGCCATGTGGGCCACACGAGCGTGTGGGCCTATACGAGTAGGCCACATGGGCGTGTAGGCCCACACAAGCAGGTCACATGGGCGTGTGGGCCCATTTCTCTAAAATGATCGGTAAGGTTTCACAGGTTACCCAAGTCGACTGTGACTTGTCGTAGGGTCGATAAGCAATACTGAAACCCTAATTTTGTGATCTAATTATGTGATATAAGTTTTAAGCACGTTACATTTAGCATGTATATCTGTAGTGATCTGAATATAAATTTATGTCTGTTATCTACATGGTTGCATGCCATATTAGTATGTTGCATTGCATCGGGGTTGGGTTGATGAAGTTGAAGGAAGTATCTGAAAGGCTTTTAAAGCCTAATATTTGGCAGCTAAGCTGCATATTTCTGATAAGTGTCGTAATTCGTACTGTGTGGTGTGTAGGGATGGATGGGTACTTTATACCCTATTTGGTGTGTAGCGATGGGTGGGTCGATTATATCCTCACATGGTGTGTTGGGTTGGATGGAGTTGGTGTGCAAGGTTGGTAGGTTGGGTTTTTCTGTTCTTCTATTCTATTAGGCATGCTATATCTGAGATGGGCTAAGGCCCTAAGTCATATCTGATTTTGTATCTAAGTGGGCTAAGGTCCACACCGAATTTGTACTGGGCTTAGGCCTGATCTGTACATAAATCTTTGACTGTATTTTGATGAATGTTTGTAAGCATGCTTTCTGTGAGGGATAACACACTGAGTTTGCAAAAACTCACCCTTTCTCTGTTTAATCTATTTAGGTAATCCCCAGCAGTAGGTGGGTCAGTGTAGTAGAGGACTCGACGGTGACCACTACCACTTATACATTGGTTTTACGATTTATATGCTTTTATTGCTTTAAATATTATTTTTGGGATTAATTACTGTAACTTTGGACTTTGGGATTGTTTTGTTTTAATTTGGGATTTTGAACTGTTAATTATGATTTTTAACCGCAACGCAACAAAGTACAATTTTCCTAAAATAAACCAAGATTTTCATAAGTAAAAATGATTTTGAAAATTATTTGGTTTCAAAAGCTTCCGCATAAAAGAAATATTTCAAAGAAAATCAATTAGTACATGTTTTCCTGAAGTAAACAAATGATAATAACTGGAATGGTTTTAATGTACCAGTGCGTTTTCGAAAGCACTCTCATATAACATCGCCAAATTCGACCATAACGTCCAAGCTGGGTTTGGGGTGTTACACAAGAAACCATATTCAACAACTCACAAAATGAGTAAATCCATGGCATCTCTTATACATATTATCCCAAGTATAGTAGAGTTTTAAACTTTATACTCTTCCAAATTTCTTTATTCTTGTCGAAACCATTTTTATTTTGCAAAACAGGAGTCAACTTAAAAATGAAAAATGGAGTCGCCACCAATCCTCTTGGTTTAAGTGTGATCAGTTCACCTTGTAAAATGTTTTTTTTAGTAAAACATTGATTTTAGCCTACAAAATTTGAGAAAACAGATTCGGGAGTCGATTACGTATGAGAAAGGATTAGCACCCTCGTAACGCCCAAAATTGGTACCCAATTGATTAATTAATGTCCTAATGTCAAAAAATTTGAAAATATTTTGACACACAATCTTTTTGATTTTTCAAAACTCATGTGTTGAAGGGATATTCAATTATTTGGGTCAAAAAGAAAAGTCAAAACCCAATAAGTTATGGCATGATCTCTTGAATTCTCAAATACAGAATATTACCTCATTTTTTAGAATTTTTTACCTCAAGACAACAAAATGTCACATCCAGTAAGTTAGGACGTGACACCTTGAATTCTCAAGAATAAACCTTTATTTGAAATTCATGTGTTTTATTTTTTGAAAAAGGTACTCAAGCATTTGGACTCAATGGGAAAAATCGAAACCCAGTAAGTTAAGGCACGATTTTTCCAAAGCTCCCAAATGTCGAATATTGCCTTACTCTAGAAAGCTTTTGAATAATAACAAGTGTGGAAATGAAATATATTTATTTAAAAATAAAAATAAAAATAAAAAACAATATGAGGATTAAATAAACGAATAAAAATAAAAAGAATAATTAATGATTAAACAATTAAATGGATAAATAAAAAAGGTTAAAAAAAAGCTTAAGTCAACCTAACTCTCACAAAATGAGGATTCAAAGAAATTCCTCCACCAAAATCCAACTCAAACGAAAGCAACTTAAAAAGAAATGAAAATGAACGAAGAACAAAATAAGAGCAAACCATAGAAAATAAGAACGCAAGAGAGAGAGAATTTTGAGTTAATACTCTCAAGAACTCTTATTGCTCCCAAAACTCAAGTGATTTACAATGAATGGAGAGGCCTCTATTTATAGTTGAGCCTCCCCAAATCCAACGGTACAGATCAATTATATTAATGGCTAATGTAGCGACGAAAAAATTTTAGCTTAGGTCGCTAATTGTGGCGATTTAAAATCTTCAAAACGAATTTTAATTTTATGAAAGCAAAGGAGTCGCCACCGATCCTTTTTCTTAGGTGTGATCGGGCACCTAATAAGACTTTTTTCTAGCCACAAAATTCGTTTGTTGAGTAAAAAGGCTAAATTTGGGTCCACGTTAAAGTCCAGAGAAAAATAGGGTTCGGGAGTCGGTTACGTGCGGGGAAGGTATTAGCACCCCCGCGACGCCCAAAATTGGTATCTTTTCAAATGCAAGTTGTCTAAATTTTCAAGAATACCAGTTTAATTTAGTCGTGATCCGATCAAAATACGAATATTTTAAGGGTTCTTTATTTCTTTTGAAAAGGATATCCCGCTTTAACACAAGCCAATCGTGATTCACCCAACAATAGCAATGAAATCACTGGCATGATGCTAAAATCGGGATATTGCCTTATTTCAAAACGTGATGAGAGTAGGATAAATAGAGTTAGCATAAAATAATAATATGAAAATGCTACGTTAAAAACAAACGATGATAAAGACGAAAAATATATGAGGTGAAATAAACATATAATAATGCATGTATAACAATAAGGATTTATAGACATTAGCAATATATGTTACAATAAACAAAATGATATTAAAGTATATATGCGAGACATAAAATGTATACAAACAACATAATATATACGTAATGTAAAAGAATACATATTTAATGCAATATTAAGCCATGCATATAGTATGTTCACGTTAGAACTGAACAATATATAGAAAAGGCAACTAATAATAATATGCAAAAATATATACGTGATGTATCAAAATATATATAATAGTATGATAGAGTTATATATGAAAAAAATGAGACACGAATACATGCGAATAACATGACATTGCAAGCATGCATAAAATATATATATGTAAGAAACATAACATCAAAATATATACATAAGATAATATATAAGAATACACATGCAAATGGTAATAATGTTAGCAACAAATAATAATATTGAAAATAATGCGTATAACCCATATAATAACATATAAAAATAAGCATGAAATATATAATGTAGCTTAAACGTGTGTACGTAATATATGTATGTTAGGAATAATAACAATGTTAAAACAACTATAATTATATACAAGTACCTACGTATATATTAAAAAACAAATACATAATATATTAGTGAAAACATGCACATAAAATATGCATATAATACATAATATATAAAAATACATAACACTATATAAATATATACACATGCATGCAATTTAGAATTTTCAAAACATTCGTAATATATATATATATGTATATTAAGAATAAATAGCATAGTAATAAGAATGATAATAAGAGAATATTAATAATACTATATAATACAGACATATGATGATAATTAATAAAATAGTGATAATAGATACTAGTTATATATAATGATAATAAGATAATAAACAAAATGGTAGGATTAGTAATATAAATAATATATATATAATAATATTATTAAAAAAGGAAACAAAATAACAAAATAAACTAATAAAATGCAAAAATCGGGACTTAATTAAGAACAAAGCGGAATAATCGGGCCAGTTTTTAAAAAAAACACGCGAATGGGATCTATTAGAACACGCTGGAAAACTGTGGGGACCAAAATAGCAATTTGCCCCCGGGTTCAAAACGCTGTGCATCGATTTGGGGCCTAATTGAAAAACGGGACAAATTCCTGGGCCAAATCGCAATCATGAAGACCTGATTGTAAATTGAAGAAGAAATGGAAGGACCGATCGCGCAAATGTCCCATGTGACGTAAGAACGCACGGATCCTAGGTGGACCTGGGTCGAGTCGACCCGACCCAGGTCAGTTACTATAAAAGGTCAGTTTTTTTGTTGGGGTTCATTTGTTACCCAGAGAGAAGAAAAAAAAGAGAAGGGGAAGAGAGGAGAGGGGAAGGAAAGAGGGGGGTCTCCGGGGAGCTCCGGTCACCGGACCGGTCAACGTCCGATCACCGGCCGGTCACCGGCCGATGATCAGACCGCCGCGGACCGCCGATCGCCGTCGTTCCGGCCACCGGAACGGTGGCCGGAAAAGGTAAAAATTTCTAAATTTTTTTTATTTTTTTCTATTTCTATACTTACTTTATTTTTGAATCTATGTTTAGACGTATGTATATATATGTGTAAATAGACTGATTAAAATAAGAAAATACCCTTCGGTTCTGTTGCTTTCTGCGCTGATCTTCTGATTGCGGTATTGTTCCTTCGATTTTTATTGCTACCACTGCTTTGTTCTTAATGTATGGTTTCTTATTTGAAAAGAAAAAAAGTCCTTAATACACGGTTTCTGCTTGGCTTATATAGCCATTTACAAATCCCTTTTTTATTATTTTCTGTTTCGCTGTCTTTTCTTCTTCAATGTTTGCAGGTGAAGGGCGGTGGCCACTTGAAGGAGACGTGACAGAGGCGGCGGGTGCAAGGCTGTCAGAGGCCAAGTGGGCAGAAGGCAGAAAATGGGGGTTAGGTCGGTGTGGCTAGGGTTTCGGGTTGCTGTTGGGTAGTTTCTGTTGGGTTGTAATCGGGTTAGGTTAGTGGGTAAATTTTGTAATCGGGTTTGGGGTTATTAAGTGTATGGGGTAGGCTTAGTTGATCTATTTTGGGGGGTTTAATTTAGTTTTAGGCTTTAGTGGGCCTATCCCGGTTTTGAAGTGTGAATGGGTTAGGGGTTTATTAATTTTGTAATGGCCAAAATTGGCCTATGACAGCTAAGATTAAAGGGTATCTACAAATTAAATCTCTAATATTACAAAATCATATCTTCTAAGATTGTATATCATATCTTCTAAGATTGCATATCATATCTAAGATTGCATATCCTTGAAGATTATGTTTCCATATGCGTCAAGCTTGTAGATGGACCTTCAATCTTCTCAAGTAATGGGTCATTCTGATCGGGCCAAATGATATATTTGTAATTTTGGACTAGACTTGGACTTTGTTTTATTATTTTTGGTTTATTATTTTTTGTATGGACCCGGGCTAAATTAGCCTATTACAGCTACCCCTCTTTGCTCATTATCGTGTAACGGGAATGAAGCAAAGACCATAAAAGGTCAATTTTGCCCGGTCTTGCCGAATATTGACTTCTTCGCACTTCTTTTCTTCAAGTAGCTTCATTCTAGTCCACTGCATCTTCAGAGGCATAGGAATTGTCGCTCTGATCTGCCCCAATGTAATTAGTGGCTTAAATCTGCTCCCTTACTACTTTAGGGAGATAAGGCTAGTGGCTTCAACCTGCTCTCTAAAACTTCAGAGAGATAAGGTTTGCTATCTTCGATCTGCTCCACTACTGCTTAGGGAGATAAGATCTACTATCTTCAGTCTACTCTGCTGCAACTTCAGGGAGATAAGACTTGTAACTTCAACCTACTCTCTGCAACTTCAGAGAGATAAGGTTTGCTATCTTCTATCTGCTCCACTACTGCTTAAGGAGATAAGATCTACTATCTTCAGTCTAATCCGCTGCAACTTCAGGGAGATAAGACTTGTAACTTCAACCTACTCTCTGCAACTTCAGAGAGATAAGGTTTGCTATCTTCGATCTGCTCCACTACTGCTTAGGGAGATAAGATCTGCTATCTTCAGTCTGCTCCGCTACAACTTCAGGGAGATAAGACTTGTAACTTCAACCTGCTCTCTACAACTTCAGAGAGATAAGGTTTGCTATCTTTGATCTGCCCCACTACTATTTAGGGAGATAAAATTTGAATCTTTTCCAATCTATTCCTACTACAATTCAAGGGTATAGGATTTCGATCTTCCTCCATCAATCTGGTCTATTATACCATTCCCTGGGTGACTCGACCAAATGTGCATGTATGAATGTAGAATGTCATTTTTTGAGAATTACTCGTTGTTCATCGAGATTGTATCACCGACGCAATATCTTGTCTTCTCTGTTCAAGCTTTGATAGAAAATATGAAGAGGTAGTCACAATTTAGACTTCTCTTTCTCAAATATTCCTAACCCTGAAGCATGGTGAGTTCTAAACAATAGTTCTGTTTTAGGTTCTTCTATTATTTAGAAACTTCCAGAGTAATATGCGAAACTCTATTTTATGAAAATATTATTAGTCCATTAACCATTATTTCAATGCAAAATGCTTGAAAACGGTCGTAACAATAGACAAGAATGGAATTGAGTTAGAGTATAGCTCGAAATGAAAAATTAATCGGGAATGCATCTTGAAAAGAAAAAGGTATTCAAAGATAGCAAATTCAATATGAGTGGGACAAAGAACTAGGTGCCTTAGATATCGCAGCCTGAGCTTCTCTATACAAACTTTTTTTCAAGACCATTTTAAGCTTAATATGTGTTTGGGGAATCTAAAGTACTTTGTCGATGCCCCAAAACATAGCATGCTTAATATGTGTTTAGCGAAATTTCCATATGCCCCACTTTTGATCAAAATTTGAGCCGCCCTTTTCGGGTTTTCAACTTAAAACCCCTGTGGTCTCAAGGTGCCCTTTGCGGGTTTTTGCCTTGGCCTCTCCCTTTTTTTTTTTTTTTTAAGGTCTCAAAGCTCCCTTTTTTGGGTATTCACCTTGGCCTCTCCCCTTTTGGTAAAATACTGCTTGACTGAATCTGAATTCACTAGATTGGGCTGGTCTTTGCCATCCATTTCGGTCAATATCAATGCTCCTCCAGAACAGGACTTCTTTACTACATAAGGTCCTTCCTAGTTTGGTATCCACTTTCCTCTGAAGTACTTTTATATAGAAAAGATCTTCTTCAATACCAGGTCCCTTTTCCTTCATAAGTCTGCATCATCCATTTTTGGTACATTTAACTATGATAAATACTTTCAAACCCTTTTCTTTAGCCAGCTTCACTGGAGACATTCTGCTTCATCCAATTCTTAACTCAATCAAAGCTTGGAGGAAAGAAATCTCGATTTCCATGAGCAAGACTGGTTCTATTCCATAAACCCATGAGAAAGGTGTTGCCCTAGCGAAAGTCCTAGGTGACGTTTTATAAGCATAGAGAGTCAATGGTAGCTTCTTATGCCAATCTTTACAAGTCTAGGTCATCTTCCACAATTTTTTTATTTTTTTCTTTTTTTTACTTTTGTTTTTCTCTTTTTGGCTGCCTTTGCTGCACTGTGATATGGCACATGATCTTTGAATAGACTCAGACTTTTAATACTGTGCAGTTTTACATTATTAGACGTATTCCTTTCTGGCATTCTTTGTCGGCACCTGATTTTTTTTAGGATTTGATGACTGTCGACTTTGTAACATTGGCATATGAAGCTACTTTCACCCTCTTAGTGAATTAGTCAACGACCACAAAGATGAATCAATGTCAGCTAGAAGCTTTTGACGAGCTCGGCCCCATAACATCTACGCCCCACATATAGAAAGTTTGTGAAGAAATGAAAGAGGTATATAAGTCTTGACTCCCTAAATTCGGCATTTATGGCATAACTGATACAATCCCCTTCCATGGTGGACCAATAGTACCCGAATCTCATGATTAACCTAGCTATCGTAAAACCATTAGCATGTGTCCTTCTAACACCTCTATGGACTTCTTTTGACCTTAACAGCATCCACAGGTCTTAGTAGCATAGGCCTATCTTGATGTGATTGTGCGAAAACATCTTTGAATTCAATGACGTTTTGCTTTGTCTTTGTGGTAATGCAGGCTCTGATCTTTGCCTCTTTCTCTTCTCCTAGGCTTACCTTCCATTGACTTTTTGTAAGGTAGGATCCATTTTCATCTTGTTCTACCATCCTTAACAAATCAAGAGGTAGGTTACAATATCTGTCATATTCAAAGTCCTGAGATCCCTCTAGACACATATCTCATTCAAAAGGAGATTCTGAGCCAGTAGCAACGTCACTCATGTCGTTGATATCTGGGGACCTGCTGTAGGCACGAAGGCAAATACCAAAGAATAAATGATTCTAAGGATAATTATTTATATGGTATGATCATGAATGAGGAATAAAAGAATATTTGAAAGAAAGTCAAAAGAATCTAAGAATAATGAAATGGAAAGAATAAAAGGATATTTGCTCAAAAAGATGCATTTTATTCAAATAAAGATTTTGGACACAAGCCTATTTGTAACACCCCCAAACCTGGCCTAAAACTTGGGCTCGAGTCCGGCGTGTCACATTGAAGTGTTTTAGCGAAAACCTTGTTTTCATTAAAAACCCTTCTAAGAAAAATTTCAAGTAAAAACCCAAGCAGGACTTGCTTTTAGAATGAGGTGTATTAAAATCCTTTTTTTTTTTAATTATTACATGTTGAAAGTCACTTTGGAAAATTTTTCTTTAACTGCGGAAGCTTAATTTTAAAAGCAACAAGTGGTTTTAAAATAACTTGAAAAGTATTTAAAAGGAATAAATCCATGTTCCATCCCTAAGCATAATAATAAGTATTAACCAGAGAAAAGGGCCTAATTACAATCCGAACTGAAATAAAGTAAAATAAAAAAATAAAAAAACTAGAAATTCATAAGAAAAACAAGTCAAATCGTCTTGCTAGTTGGCCACCTCTGAGTCCCTCCATCCGTTGAACCACCTACTGAGGGTTACCTGAGAAAAATAAAGGAGGGGTGAGTTTCGAAATTCAGTGTGTACAACCCTCAACAACAATGTATATATATCATGCAACACAAGTCATTTTGGGCCTGAGCCCAATCCAATAGTAGAAAAGTATTAAAGCAATCAAGTGCAAAAATCCTACCCATCCAACCTCTATACACCATCTCCATCCAACCCTACACACCATGTGGGGATATAAATATCGACCCACCCATCCCATACACACCAATGGTAGCGTCGGTTGCGGTACTACCTATCATTGCAGCAAAGCTGCTAATCATACATTGGCCCATCAACAAGTCCTCGTGGCTAAAGTGAACAGACACTATGCACCAGGTAGGACTCAAGAGAAGAGGAGGTGGCTCACTAGGACCGCTTAAGTACCAAGCTCTTCCTAGATCCAATCGTAGACATGCATACATCCATTGCCACACTCTAACCTTGCGACTTGTCCACAGACATGTTTGATTAATTAATTAAGTTTTATGTTGCTTCAGAGTACATTAAATCTAGGCCTAGAGTCCACCATAAAACCCTAGCAATCTACATGCTTCTCTAAAATCACATATAGCCCATCAAACCCAATCATGCACATATGGCCCATTAAGCCCATTCATAAATATATGGCCCACCAGGCCCGATCTTGTTCAAAACATTCAACCAACAATACCAACTCATCATTTAATATCACTTATCAACCTTTTCCGATTTGGGCCTACGAGCCCGTCGGGCCCATTTAGGCCCCTTTGGCCCGGTTGGCCAATAATGGCCCGAGACCATGAGATCGCTCCATTGGCCTCAGTAGTCGTATCGGTGTTTCCACATGAATGTTCGTATGCTCATGTGGTCACCAGTGCCAACCTTTCGGCTTTTCGACTTTACGACATTCTGACTTTTCGGAATTTCGGCTTTTGCCAATTTGTCCTGTGTGAAGTTTATGTACACACCTGGTTAATGAGACGTGTTACACTATCCTCAGCCTTGAACCTATAACCAATAGCAATCCTCAAACCAATCCCACACTTAACCACAACATTTACCAAAAACCGAAGCCTTACCATAACCTTACTATGTGCCATCAGTTCTTATAGCCCCTCATTAGCTACTATTCACGAATATACTTAGATCTGTATTAATCTTAATCGTTAAAAATGAAATCATAGGTGACTTGTTTCCACTTAAGTCACCCTTTCTCTTATTATAGACTATTCGGCCAACATATCCCAAAATCAAGAACACTTACCCAAAAGCCGAAACGAGAGAATAGCTTTTCGGCAGACACTTGTAGATCCCTATTGCTTGCGATTTGTGAACCCTACCCTTATGAAAACAAGGTTAATGACAAGAAGGGTTAGATAGCCCTCTGACTTTTACCAAAACATACTAAATGATGTTTGACGAATCACTTACCAAATCTAACCTTTGATCTTGTAGCCTATATAGCTACTAAACGAGATCCGGCTTTTAAAACTTGATTAAGAGTAGATAACAACAACGGATTTGTGATGGAGGGAAACAACAAGGAATCGACAAAAAGATAGGGCTATTTCATTATAAGGGAGTATTCAGCTTTTAGAAAAAGAAGAAGAATACAACACCAATAGGGATTTCGGCAAAAAGGAATGATGGTTATTCGACAATGGAAGAAACAGAATGAGAGGGAGAAGAAGAAAAGTAATGGAAAACCAAGGAACCTTTCAAAGGAATTCGGCACCCCCTATTTATACACAAGAACAAAACTCTGCCTACCCCCAAAGTCCTAATCAACTCCAACTCTTCCCCATCTCATCTCCTCATTTTTCTCCCTAATAACTCCCCAATCCTTTTCCTAAATTTTCTCTTCTGGTCACTCTCCTTAGAGTCCATCATCACACCACTTCAAACCTTCTAGAAGGCCAAAATTAAACTCTTAAAAAAATACTAAGCTAGGATTCGAACCTAAGATCTCCTTGCTAGCCCATAACGCCACCTTCCTATACCTTAAGTGGCGTCACTTAGCCACTCCACCATAAGGCTCTTTGATGTCATTTTTCCCTATTTTTATTTAAAATCCCAACCACTCACCGCCCTGGTTCCTTTAATAATTAATTAACAATTCCTTCTCCTCCAAGTTCGAACCTAGAACTTTTCCAACACCCCTAGACACTCCAAATTTATTAAACCCTTAAAGCCAACATGTCATTTGTCATTTTCTTGCTTACTAAAAATATTATAAGACCCAAAGCCTAAAGCCCAATTCATCTAGGCCCAAAATTTGGGGCGTTCACTATTTCACAAAAGGATTCTTATTGCCTCTAGGCTTAAGGCAACAAGCGTGTTTTGAATATTACTCTAAATTAGCTCTGAAAATATAGGAATCTTTTCCACAATCCCATTGTTCAAAACACTCCCAAGTATCTAAGGGCTTTTGACTTCTTCAAGGAATCACAACTCTCTTGCCCCCTCCTTTAGTTATCGCCTTTACTGCCTTATCAGAGCAATTAAGTTCTGGTGAATTGTCAAACGTCACAATTCCCATTCTAATGAACCTTTCAACCAACTTTTTAAACGTAGTGTGGTTTTTGATTGAATGTCCCGTTATTCCTGTGCGGTACTTGCATTGGGCATTCGCATTATACCATTTTGGGAACGGAGGTTGCACGGGCTCGTTTAGAATGGAGATACCGCATGCACATCGAATAAATTCTGATACAGCTCCTTGTATGTCATTGGAATGGGTGTGAACTGGAGCCTTTCTGTGTTTGGCCTTAGGTGGGATTCTCGCCTTGAAGAGCCTTGATAGTTAGTGGTTACGGCCCTCGGCTGGCCTATAGTGACTGGTTTTGAATGCATGCTCAGGATTTTACATCATTTTCCCTATTTCTCGAGGTTATTCTTCTGACGCTTTCTCTGACATCTATCCTCCCACTTCTTATTACGTTTTCAATCATCTCACCAGATATTACTCTATCTAAAAAGCTCATGGTAGCGCTTCCCGACATATGACTAATGAACGGGGCTTTCGGAATATTGATGAAAAGTATTGTGGTCTCCTTTTCCAGAAGGGATGGTTGGACTTGTGTTGCTACCTCTCTCCATCTTTGGGCATATTGCCTGAAGCTCTCATTTTGCTTCTCTTTCATATTCTGCAGTGCTATTCTGTCGGGTACCATAACTGTTACATGGTTATATTGCTCCAAAAAAGCCTGTGCCAATTCCTTCCATGAGTGGATTTTGGCACGGCTTAACTGGTTGTACCATTTAGCTGCTGACCCGATTAGACTATCTTGGAAACAGTGGATTAATAGCTGGTCATTATTAATATATCCTGTCATTCAGCGACAGAACATCGTGATGTGAGCCTCAGGACAACTAGTCTCATTATACTTTTAAAACTCTGGAGTCTTGAATTTTGGTGAGAGTACTAGATCTGAGACCAAACTCAGATCCTTGGCATCAACCCCTCAATGGTAATCAACATTCTCCATTGCTCTAAGTTTTTCCTCCAACCACCTAGATCGGTCCTCTAACTGCTTTGGCAGTTCCATTCTTGCCCATTCTCTCTCTGCTATATCTAAATCAGGGATAACAGGATTAGTTGGGTTTTCCCCTGGGTTATAACCTGAGCCAGCATGAAAGTTCGTCAGTATTGAAACACCAGCCTGACCTTATTAAGGCCTAATCATGATAGATTGTCTTCAAGGGTACACCTCAGGCTGTGTCTGTGCATGTGTTGGGGTAAAACCTGGAGGATAGTCTTCATTAACCTCCCCAGTATTAGCCATGGGGCCCTTTAGCATATCCATCATCCCAGTCAGCAGTTGGGACATTTGAGTCATCATATTTCTTTGAGATTCTAGCATTTGGTCCCTCATGTCTTGCTGGATCTTGGCCAGTTGCTCTTGCATTTGTATTTGTAGTCGGTCTTGCATTTCTCTTTGGAGTTGTTCGAGTCTTTCTAACCTTTGGTCCACATCTTTTGTTTTTCTTCGTGTACCGTAACAATACTTAATCGATAGGCTTTTGTCGGTTCCCAAGTTAACTAAAATAATTTTACCTAATTAGGTTCCTTTTGTGAAAATCTAATGCATATGATGAAATGCGATGCAAATGCATGAATGCAAAAAAAAAAAAGAAAAAGAAAGAGAGGCGCTGATTCTGAATTCAATTCCATTAGAATAACTTTTCTAGAAAACAAATTTCTTTACATAAAACAGATTACATACGCGGCCTTGCCCTTATATTCCAGCCGAAAACATTGATCCTCTTCTTCATATTAGGACGTTAAAGTCAAATCTCGTGAACTTTTCAATAGATGTCTCTGCTAGCTCCTTTTGCTTGATCTGGGCCGCGACTCACTGCTCCGTGATACTCGTTAGCTCTTTTAATAAAGTTAAGACATGACGGCTCTCAAATAATCTTTGTCATCTTAAATCCTAGGGCAACAAAACAAAGTCATGTATTCTTCCATGGATTATCAACCTTATCTCGTTGTGTTTACTCGGACCATATTCAAACTGCCGTATTATATTCCACTTTATCAAAAAATTCATTTTCCATGACAAGCTTTTCTATTTAGCAATCGAATTTGAATTAACACCTCCTTTCTATGATGAGAATGTAATGTAATTAAAAAAAAAAAAAGAAAACACGTTAGCACAAGAGAGATAAATAAAATAAAGCACCTATCCAGGTGACCACTAGGGTTCGGCGCAGCTCTACCTAAGGTGGGCTCTTAGGGCTCTCTATATGGGCTTTGGTTCTAGAGAAAGGGTACTTGAACCAGTAGATTCCTCGATCCTCACCCATTATAGGCTCATATGGATTGAGTTTAGTTCAGGGGAATACATTTCCCTATGGCCATGCAGAGATGAAAATCTCACGAATACATAGGTACCGATGTATCCCGGAAGCAGTGCACTAGCCCATGCGGAGGTGAAAACCGTACGGAGGCATAGTTTCTCACTCTCACTTAAAAGATGTAACCAAACGGTCATGCAATGCAATGTGCGGGAATAAAACTCGAAATAGAATAGAAATATGAATAAAATACAATGGATGAGATGCAGTGAAAGGATCGTATATTAAAATTAAATTTTCAATTTTTGGTAAAAAGACAAAAAATAATCAATTTATGGCTTGCTCTCTTAACGTCCCCAGTGGAGTCGCTAAGCTATCGAAACCATTTTTATTTTGAAAAATGGGAGTCGACTTAAAAACGAAAAATGGATTCGCCACCAATCCTTTTTGTTTAGGTGTGATCAGTTCACCTTGTAAAATGTTTTGTTTTCCTAAAACATTGATTTTAGCCTACGAAATTTGAGAAAATAGATTCGGGAGTCGATTACGTACGAGGAAGGATTAGCACCCTCGTAACACCCAAAATTGGTACCTAATCGATTAAATAATAACCTAATGTCAAAAATTTTGAAAAGATTTTGATACACAATCCTTTTGATTTTTCAAAACTCATGTGTTGAAAGGATATTCAATTATTTGGGTCAAAAAGAAAAGTCAAAACCTAGTAAGTTAAGGCATGATCTCTCGAATTCCCAAATACGGAATATTACCTTATTTTTTAGAAATTTTTACCTCAAGACAACAAAATGTCACATCTAGTAAATTAGGACGCGATACCTTGAATTCTCAAGAATAACCTTTATTTGAAATTCATGTGTTTTATTTTTTGAAAAAGGTACTCAAGCATTTAGACTCAATGGGAAAAATCGAAACCCAGTAAGTTAGGGCACGATTTTCCCAAAGCTCCCAAATGTCAAATATTGCCTTATTCTAGAAAGCTTTTGAATAATAGCAAGTGTGGAAATAAAATATATTTATTTAAAAATAAAAATAAAAATAAAAAACAATATGAGGATTAAATAAACGAATAAAAATAAAAAGAATAATTAATGATTAAACAATTAAATGGATAAATAAAAAAGGTTAAAAAACGCTTAAATCAACCTAACTCTCACAATATGAGGATTCAAAGAAATTCCTCCACCAAAATCCAACTCAAACGAAAGCAACTTAAAAAGAAACGAAAATAAACGAAGAACAAAATAAAAGCAAACCATAGAAAATAAGAACAGAAGAGAGAGAGAATTTTGAGTGAATGCTCTCAAGAACTCTTATTGCTCCCAAAACTCAAGTGATTTACAATGAAAGGAGAGGCATCTATTTATAGTTGAGCCTCCCCAAATCTAACGGTACAGATCAATTACATCAACGGCTAAGATTAAAGGGTATCTACAACTTAAATCTCTAAGATTACAAAATCATATCTTCTAAGATTGCATATCATATCTTCTAAGATTGTATATTCTATCTAAGATTGCATATCCTTGAAGATTATGTTTCCATAGCGTCAAGCTTGTAGATGGACCTTCAATCTTCTCAAGTAATGGGCCATTCCAATCGGGCCAAATGATATATTTGTAATTTTGGACTGGACTTGGACTTTGTTTTATTATTTTGGGTTTATTATTTTTTGTATGGACCCGTGCTAAATTGGCCTATTACAATTCTCATTTGTATTTCTTTACTTATCATACTCATTCCATATGCTTAACACATAAGTCATAAGCATATCATACCACCATAGCCACAAGCTAGTGCATCCAAACATAACCCTTTTCAAATTAATCACATAATAAGCCATTTCATAAGAAATTGTATAACTTAAAACTTACCACTCTTTCATGAGCACAAGTACATTTTCATTTGAACACTTATCATTTCAATGTATCTTATAATTAAACATATTACCATTCAACCAATAGCTTGGCACTTGCCTAAGCATCAAACAACAACACCTGTTAGCGTACTTGAACATATTTCATATAATTTCAACATCGATAACATTATTATCTCAACATGTCACACTTGAGTTTATTACTCGTCTCAACTTACATAATTTCCAAGTATCAACATATCAAGATATTGATATATATATATATATATACATGTCATGATACATATCATTCTCTTCCATTTCTTCATATACATATATTCTCCAAGACAACTCCCAATATTTTACCATTTGAAGAATGAATTACGGATTTGAGTACATCGCAAGGGTTGAACAGAAACTCGTAAGAGCTGAACAGAAACTCATATGAGTTAAATAAAAGCTTATAAAAATTGAACAGAAACTCATAAGAATTGAATAGAAGCTCAAAAGAGCTAAACGGAAACTCATATGAGTTAAACAGAAGCTCATAAGAGCTAAACAGAAAGTAAAATATGAGAGTTTGCAAAAAATGCAAAACCTCGGTTTACTTGGGCAATTTGCCGCCATTTTCCTCCAATACCATCATGTGCCACAAAACGAATATATTCAAATCTCCCGTTCCATTTAATCTGAATATTCAATTCAAATTATAATTTCAACAATATTCATGCTAGCTGAATATTCATGGCATTCAATACAGCCCATTTTTATAATAATTTCACAAAAAATCCTTGTATTTTTACTAATTTAACAAATTAATCCTTAATAGAAAATTTCATCAAAACCACTTAACAAAATACTTTTAAATAACAACTAATATCTCAAATTCATCATTTAGCATAAAAAATCATATAGATTCATCAATGGCAACATCCAAAATCTTTAACAAAATCAAAAACTAAGGTAAGATTTGCTTGGACCTAATTGTAACAATCTAAAAAACATAAAAATTATAAGAAACGGGTAAGAATTGGACTTACATGAAGCAAATATGCAAAACCAGCTCAAGGAGCACTCCCCATGTCTGTTTGAACCGAAATTGAAGAAGAAATGTCTAGAAATCCTTTTAAAATTCAATTTGGGTGCTTTAATTTCACTTTAATTACAATTTTGCCATTAATGACTTTATTTTATTATTATTTTTTCTTTCATATGCCGCCTCAACTTTTTTTTTAGGCATAATTGTTATTTTGGTCCTTCTTTATTTATTACTCATGCCACTTAATCACTTACTTATTATAATTAACAAGTTTTTCACCTTTTTCAATTTAGCCCTTTTTAATTAATTAACTGTCGAAATGTTAAAATTTTTCAACGGAACTTCAGACTATGTTAATGACACTCCGTAAATATTTATAAAAATATTCATGGCTCGGTTTATAAAAACGAGGCCCCAATACCTCATTTTCTAAAACCATTTGACCTAATAAATTATTATAAAACATAAATTATCAATTCAAAAACCTTTTTAAAATCCATATTTGACTCGTAAATACTAAATAATAAAATTTAGGAGCTTACTCATCAGATTTGGTGGCCTCAAACCACTGTTTTCGACACCACTGAAAATCATGTTGTTACATGATCTGGCAGTTTTATCTGCAATATCTGGTGGCATTGACCACAACTATTCTGTTGGTGTGATTTGGTTGGAAGAGTTCTAGGGATCTCGATTTTGGTGTGTAGCGGAGTTGGGTAGGATGTTTTCTAAAAATTTTGTATTATGATTTTCTGAAAATACCACATATGCATAATCATGCATACTCAATTTTGTTTGATTAATCATTATGAAATTTTCTGTGATTTTTTTATTTATATATTGTATTATGTATGATCTCAATTTGAGTTTTAGTTACACACTGGGCTTTATAGCTTACCGTTTTGATTTATCTCTGACCATTCAGGAAATCTTCAGACTTAGGATCGGACGGCGTATAGGAGCTTGGTTTATTTTCTCAGCTAATTAAAATATATATGGTGGTTTTCGTAATTATTACTTTTGGACTGTAATTCTATTTTGAACTTTGTTTTTGGTTTTTGTTTTGTTTGTTTGGTTTGAGTATTTTAACATGAAACTGCAAAACCTCATGGTGTAACAATTTAAATATTCGTTTTGAAAATTAAAACTCTAAAAGTTTTTCCGCTGCAAAATTATGTAACCTTAATGAGTTTTTTTGTATATAAACAAATGGTTTTAACGAGTGTTTGTCTTTAAACTGAAAAGGATTTACCAAAATACTTATTCTCAAACACGATTTTGAATTCAAATTTTAGGATTGAAATAAGTGATTCCAGATTTAAGTTTTTAAAAACATTTGTGGAACTTTTTCCATTTCATGTTTTCAAGACGCATTTTTAGTTTGATCAAAACAAAGGCTTTTAAATGAGGTAATGTAATTCCTCAACTTCCGATCATAACTTGTAGGTCGGGTTTGGGGTGTTACAGACTATGAACCATTTTCGTTCTTTGGATAATTACTATTTAAGTCCCCAAGCCTTAAACTAGTTAGATTTCAATACAACAAACTCAAAAACTTAAAATTCATGAAAAATAAACCAATAAAACACTTACATGAATGAACACTAGATCGCCAAAATCCACAAGCTCACAACCATGGAGTTTTTTGGTGGAAATAGCCAAATGAAGAAAATGAATCCATTTTCCTTTGTTTTTTTATTATTTTAATTCAATAATATTATTATAAAACATCCAATTTTTATTTCAATTCTTCCACCAACCGTTCGTATTACTTAGTTATGGCCTATTTGCAACAAAAATCCTCTAACTTTAACTATTTAGGCCATTTAGCTAAGAAAAATCAATAGCAAACAACTTTTATAACTTTTACGATTTAGTCTTTTTTCTTTAATTAACTAACCAAACGTCAAAATTTCTCAACCATATTTTAATATGACACGAATGACTTCATAAACATTAAATAATTATCATTTACGGACCCACATCGGAATTGTAGTCACAAAAACACTATTTTCGACACCAGTGGAAACCGATTTGTTACACTTTCTATTCACTAATAACACTAGAAGAAAATGGACTAGTACAATGTCGTATGATTCCATCATTAAGCATCACTACACCTTTTCATTCAGTTTCTTGCTTTTGATAATGCGAGTATCAGTAAGGATGGACATTGACTGGTTTGGCATTAAAAGGTATATGAATGTCATGAAATGTTGGTCTAAGTGGTGGCAAACCCATAACCTTTGTAAACACATCAAGAAATTCATGGAGCAATGGTAAGAAAAAAGGAGGATTATTGGAATTGTTTGTGGATGATTCAAAATGCACGACCAAAATAAAAAATCCAACTATTATTATAACTATGCAACATCGCCAAAGAGAATTGAGTTGAATTTGTTGAGGGGTATCAACATTAAGTCTTGCCCAGCAAATTGCGACAGGTCCTTGAACAAATTGGAAATTTAAATATGTATAATTTGTTATTACTGGCTCTAACGTTGCTAGCCAAACAACTCCCAAAACCACATCAAACCTATATAGAAGATAAACATAAAAGTCAATGGCAATTTTAGTGCCTTGGGTTATTAAAGATATATTGTGCACTATACCTTCACGTTGAATATGGTCACCACTTCCCACTAAAATTGGAAAACTAATGGATTGATCAATTGTCAAACCCAAATGATGAGCAACCCGACTTCGAATAAAATTATTAGTACTTCTACCATCAAACTGTAATAGCCCTAGTCAAAACAGTGGTTTCGGGATCACAAATTTGAGTCAAAAAATAATTTAATATTATTTTCCATGTTTACGGTATGTGATTCAGCATGTATAAAATTTTTGTAAGCTAATTTTATCGTTTGTGTGCCAATTTATGAAAAAGGACTAAATCGCAGAAAGAGTGAAAGTGGCATTCTATTTGTTAATGTGTTAAATTGTTATGATTTTATTTATTGAAAGTCCTTATAAGGTTATTATGCCATTAAAAAGTTAATGGACATTTATGTCCATGAATTACATGTTGATTAATAATGATTCATTAAAGGTATATTAGTAAATTATTAAATATGTATTATTAAACAAAACAAAAATAAAAATGAGTTCATATTCTCATCTTCTTCCACCAATTCGTAAAAGAAAAAGAAGGGTTTTGGAGCTTTCATGCATTCGGCTACCATTTAAGCTTGATTAAGGTTCGTTTTTAATCCGTTTTTGATGATTTCTACGTTTTTGTAATCGTTGCTTCGTATTTTACAAAGCCCATGTTTCAATTTTTTATTTTGATGAAGATTATAAAATGCGCCATTGATGAAATTATGAGTTTAATGATGTTATTTGATGGATTATGGAAGCCTTCACACGGTCGTGCCTACCCCGCACTTGAGTTTAGAGAAATTGGACAGTGAGTTATACAGCCTATTCACACGGCCATGTCCTTGTACCACACGGGCGTGTGCCTCTGTCACACGGTCGTATGCTACCCTTCACACGGGCATTTGAATCTGCACATGGCCTGGGTTGCTCCACACGGCTGGAGCACATGGGCGTGTTGCCCTAACTCGCCAAATTTTGATTTTAGGGCAAATTGAATGCCAGTGTGAGTCTATGTGTTCCAATCCCTCGACTAAGTTTACTGAAGGAGAACACGACTCTATTTTGACTTTGAATTATGTATTGCTTGTAATTGAATGTGTACTATGTTGGGTATCGAATCTGAGTGTATGGGTATGCACGTTTCTATAACTAATTAATTGATTGTAAGTGACTGCTTCTGAATGACTGTCTAAAATTGTGTTCTAAATTGGTGCATCTACATTCACACATTTGCATACATCCATTTGCATAAACCATTTTTGGGTTGGGATGTGGAAGAGAAGGGAGATTTACTATTTGGCAGTTTATCTGTATAATGAAGCCCCTAATACCCGGAGGGTCGGGGGGAGTCCCAATACCCAGAGGGTCGTAGACAATTTAATTGATCTGGCAGTTTTACTACAACCCATCGGTATGGCGGTTCACCGCATTGCACTGTACCACATGTACGTTAGCTATGCTGCGTACTATTATTTGATCTGGCAGTTAACACTACATGTTTGTACCACGGGTTACCGTATTGCACAACACCGCTCATACGCTAGCATTGCTGCATAATATATGAGACTGGCAATTTATCTGTACACTGATAGCCTCAATTCTCAAAAGGTCGAGGGCAGTCCCAATTCTCTAAAGGTCAAGGATAATGTTAATGATCATCATTGCCGGGTAACCCGGGATGACATCCTATGGAGTATAAGGTTGGATGGGCTTTTTGAGGTCCTGCTCGGAGTGCAGGGATGGGGGGTTGATTAAATCCCCACAAGAAGTGTAGGGGTGGACAGAGATAGTGTGTTCGCTGGATGGGTGGGTTATTTTGTAACTTATTTGCACTCATATGCATTTGATTGAAACTGATTGACTGGATGTGTACTATGACTGAATTGATTGTATTATTGTCTGATATGTTTGATTGACTGTTTGTAACGACTAATTGACTGAAAGGCACTTGAGCCTAAGAGATTTTGTTGACATGACTGCTATTGTCTGACTGGATAGGTTTTGAGAGGGGCTAAGGCCCCAACTGGAACTGTTACTGGTTCTGAAAAAGGGCTTGGGCCCAGTTTGTGATTATTGAGGATTATCGTTACTGTGTCTGACAGAGCCATATAACTGTAAAGTTACATATGGTTTGTATTTTGTTTTAGTCGATCTGTAAGTATGTTCTATCTCGGAACTGCTTCTAGTTTTTAGGTTTCCCGTTTGTAGAATATCTGTTTTGATCTCACACTGAGCTTGAGTAGCTCATCCCCTCTTCTGTTTCCCCTTTCAGGTACAGTTCTAGATTCTGGATGCTGGACTCAATACATGGAGGTCTCGGACAGTTTTGACAAATTGGAATACCAGTTTGTAACTTTCTAGTTTTATAATTAGTTTTGTATCGTAAAGATTTATAATGTTGTGGTACAGTTTTCGATTTATGTTTTATTTGCCTATTTTAAATGGGTTTACATTGAGTTTCATTGTAAACTGTTACTGGGTGATTATTAAACATTTTCAAATAATACTCTTTCACAAACATAAATTTTTTTGTTAAATTTTCCTACGATCACTTTGGTGATCAATGTAGCATTCTAAATTTGGTCTAGTCTTCTAGGTCGGTTTTGGGGTATTACATTCATTGGTATTAGACCCAGGTTTGTAAAAACTCGGCCTATGTTTTCTACATGAACGTGTGCGCAAATAAATGTTTTTTTTAATATTTGAAAAATTAAACCACAAAATATTAAAAAGAATTGTGTTTTGAAAGTGATTTATAGAAATGAACTATTTGAGCTTCTGATGCTAGTCTAGGTATTAGAAACGTAGATTCTGTACTTATCATGTGATGCTTTTGGTAATCCAGATTTCCTAAGTTAGCGATAGTACTGATATGAATTCTGAGGCAAAACAGGATTGTAAGAAGTCTTCTGCTTCTCTAGAACGTGAGACTATTCAGGAGGCAGAAGTCAGTGCGACTTCACCAACTTCGGGTGGCGATAACCCGGAGCTTGGTACTGAGGCACTGAGTCAGATAGTGAGGGAACTGCTAGAGGGAGTGTTTAAAGCTAGAATGAAGGAAACTAGTGAAACACTCCAAGATAGGTGCGTGGATTGTGGGAAGAAGAGAGATCACAGTTCTCCGAGGTTGCATCCGCGATCTGTGAAGCGTGTTAGGGCGCATCTGACTAATAGTAAAAGTAGTGCCGGTAGCGGCACGAGCGTACTGACTTATGAGCACTGTAAGAGGCGCCATGCGGGTGATTGCTGGTGGAAGTTAGGAGTGTGTCTTCGGTGTATGTCTATGGAGCATCGAGTTTGAAACTGTCCTCGGTGATTCTGATTTAGGTATGAATTGGATTACGATGATGTGTGATTTGAGTATAGTGATTGTTTATAATAAATGTCTGTCAGCTTTAATGGTTAAGTGTTCTGGTGTGTGCAAGAGGTCCCAAGTTCAAACTTGGTGACCAATAGTGTTTTAGAAGTAGAGTGCGAAGCGAGAGCGTAGTGGTGTAAACGGTGTTATGCGACTATTCTGATAGTTGGAAATTTTGAGGATGAAATTTCTTTTAAGGAGGGGTGAATTGTAACGCCCCGAATTTTGGGCCTAAAAATATTGGGTCTTGAGTATAGGGACAGTGCGGAGGTTGCACACATAAGTTAAGTTATGCTTCTAAGTTACATAATAGGTCTGCTGGTCTTGTGAATAAGTGGAAGGTTGGTTATGTTGGAGGTATTGTGTTCGATTCCTACTGTGGACTTTTTATTTATGTCATTTAGTTATTATTTTGTTATAATAATTATTTGATATTTTTGGTTATGTTAAAAAATTGTTATTATTGTTTTTTTATGATATTTTTATTTTTTCTCTATTTTAGACATTCTTTCTCCCTTCTTCTCGATTTTTTTCTTTCTTTCTTTTGTTTTTAACATAACTAAAAATATCCAATAATTATTAAAACAGTTGAAAAACACACAGAGTAAGCTGTAAATAGCCTAGTAAGCCAAATACAAATAATTTCAACTTATGAATCACATCTATTCCAATTCAATAACATAAAATTTTAACTATCCCTCATAGACAATTCATGAACCATATCATACCCACTTGATCACATATATCATAATTTCTCAATTCCTTACTCATAGCATTATTCCATTTCCATAAACTTTTACATGTCACAGACCATAGCTTCACACATACATATCTTTTGTTCTCACAGATTAAGTATGACTCAAACGTACCTAAATTGAATTCACATTTCATATATTCATTCATTTACTAAAGTGCTTGATGAACGGTTCAGAAATAGATAAGACATTGTAACACCCTAAAATTTCAGCTTTTGTGTTGTAATGAGCATGAAACTTTCTGAAATTATTTTTGTGATTAATTGGCATATATGTGCCTTGGGGATAGTTGGTGAGGTCCCAAGTGCAAGCCTTAGGTTAGGTAAAATTTTGGCTTTTTATTAAATAAAGCCTGATCCTTGGTTATTAGGCTTTTAAGCTAAAGTTGGTTAAAATATATCAGAATGGGCCTGCTAGTCCGATGGTTAAGTGAAGGGCTAGTGGAAAGGAGGTCCTATGTTCGATTCGCGGTGTGGCAATAATTTTTTTTAATATTATGGGCGTGTAGGAGTTTGAGTGGGGTATGTTACTAAGTAGTGGAGGGAAATGAGGAATTTAGATGAGGGGGATTAACATTGTTTTGGCATTAGGTTTTCTTTTTGTTCAAATTCGACTCTCTTCTTTTTCATTTGACTTTTGCTGCCGGTTTTTTTCCCAAAATTCCTACCCTTATTGCCGAAATTCCCTAGTTCTCTTTTTGTTCTTCCACCCTTTTAACCGTTTTGTTTTCTTCACTTGTTGGCTACACGTGTGGTAAGTCTCCATCTCTCAATCTCGAATCCTAGTGATTTAAGTGACTAATGGTGGTATTGGCTATTGTTTAAAAGGAGATTTGGATGCTGGAAATTAGCTATTCAAAGTTTGAATCAGAGTTGTGCTTGATTTTGAGAGTGGTAAGTTAATCTTGATGTTATCAGAATTTAGTGATTAAGACTCGATTTTGGGTTCTAAAGTGAATTTATTCTGACTATTAGGTTCGAAAAGTGCTCAGGAGTGTTTAGCCTTCAATCGAAACCAGGTGTGTGTGTGTACCCCAATCGCTCTGAAATTGCATTTAGGTGAAGGTCAAAAACGAGGTTGTCGACACCACACAGGCGTGTAGACTACCCGTGTGAAGGCCGTATGCGAGACACGATCATGTGATCGAAAAAGTAGGCCGTGCGCGCGTCATATGGGCGCGACAGACACAGGCGTGTGAGCTGGCTAGGCCGTGTATGAGGTATGGGCTAGGCCAATTGGGCCGTGTGGACCACACAGGCATGTGGGTCCACACGGGTGAACTACACGGGCGTGTGGGATTTTGGGCCAGGCCATGTGATCCACACGAGCAAGGCCAATTTGGGCCGTGTGGGCCACACGAGCGTGTGGGTCAACACGGGCAGGCCACATGCCCGTGTGAGCCCATTAATCTGAACTGTTCTGAAAGGTTGCACTGGTTGCCTTAGTCGACTATGACTGGTTTAAAGGGGTGGTAACCGTTATTTAGACCTCTGTTCTATGATGTGATTAATGAAATGTATGTGATAGCATGTTATGATTAGCATGTGTATTGTAACTGTTCTTATATATCTGCATGATCTGCTGTTCTACATTAAGGCATGCGATGATATTTAGATTGCATTGCATTGGGTTGGGTTGGTATTGAAGAGAAGGAAGACTGTAAGGCTATTTAGCCGATTATTTGGTAGCCTCACTGCTTTTATTTATTTATTATGTGTCGTCTTATGGTACTTCGAGGTGTGTAGGGTTGGATGGGTCGATTGTATCCTCATACTTGGTGTGTAGGGCTGGGAGGGTTGATTTTATCCCCCACATGGTGTGTAGGGTGGTTGGAGATGGTGTGCAGGGTTGGAGGGCATATACTGTACTGGTTGATATACATGCTTATCTGATACTGAATTGAGTGGGCCAAGGCCTACACCTTAACTATTAAGGGTTCAGGCCCGAATTATGACTGTTTATATTATATGCATGTATGCTTGTTTTACTGTGGAGGTGTACACACTAAGTTTGCGAAAACTCACCCCTTTATTTTATTTATCTGTCAGGTAATCCCCAACAGTAGAAGGATCAGTGCAGCGGCAGGCTCGAGGGTGACCACTGATGGACACATACTAGACTTCCTACTTTTATTACTGGTTTTTCATTATTTTATTATTTATCATTAGTCTGGGAGTTTTAGGTATCGTGGTTCTCGAACTATTTTATTTAATACTTAGTGATTTCAAATTGTTTTATTGTTACTCTTGCTTTTAGTAAATTATGACATTCTAAAGGCCTTCTAAAACTTAATTAAAGATTTTTGTTTAATGAACGATTTTTAAGCTTCCGCGATGAATGAAAGATAATAAGGTATTGATATTCGAAATGGTTTCTAAAAACACACTATGTGACGCCACTAGATTCAGCCATAACGTCTAGGCTGGTTTTGGGGTGTTACAGACATGCTGAAAACTCAGAAAGCTCATACAAAACCAACGTCCCAGACGTGGTCCTACATGTAATCAATATCGATGCCACTGTCCCAGACAGGGTCTTACTGTAACATCCTGATTTTTGGGGCTCAGTAATTTTGTGAGATGTTTGGTGAAATGTTAAATGTTGGTTTTTGGTTGTGAAATTCATGTTTAGAGTGTGTAAATGGGCTTATGGAAGGCCCATGAGTTGACCAAAACTCGGTAGAATTTTTGAATTTTGGACTTAAAGAAGTAGGGGCTCTGGTTAGGAGGCCTTATCAAAATATGTGGGTAAAATGTGTCTCAAGAGGAGCCTTGGTAGAGTGGTTAAGTGACGCCACTAGTCTCCTAAAAAGGTGGCGTGTAAATGAGGTGAGAGGGCCAAGGATCGATTCACTGAGGGAACAAATGTGTGATAATTTTTTTATGTCTTGTGTATGCAAGAGTTGGAAGCTGAATGGAACTCTGTTGGCTAAGGTTTGAATTGGTCATGAGCTAGAATCTAGGAGTGATAAGGGGGAGGATATTGGGGAGAGATTTTAGGAGTTTTGAAAAGAGTAGAAGTGTGGCAGGCCAAGGGGGATGTTGTAGTGTTAATTCGGCTAATAGGTTTAGTTTAGCAAATTTTCTCCTTTTTCTCTCTTGTGCCGTCTACCCATAAGCCAAAAACTCTCTCTATTTTCTTTCAATTTTCCTTCCACAAACTTTTTCCTCTCATCTCTTTCTCCCATTAATTTCTTGTGGAAGCCGAACCTTATTCCCCTCTCTATTTCTCTTGGTAGCCGAACACTAACTAAGCCAAATCCTGAAAGAGTACTTTGTACCGATTTCTTGTAAGCCAAACTCTTCATGTTCTTTTCATCTCTTGTAGCCGAAACCTTCAACCTCTGAGCCTTCAACCTCTACCGATTAAATCATCAAATTACCATCCCAAAACAACTTCTTCTCTCTTAGTTCAAAAGCCGAAAGTGCAGCACTTATGGAGTCTTGGTGGCCGAATCGTAGGATCTTTGTGGGGCGACTTTTACTGGTGTTTAGGAGCTTGGGGTTGTGTCGAATCTGAGTCAATACAGGATTGAACCATTGGCGTAGGTGAACCCTCGGTAAGAATTCGAAACCTTAGTTATATTTTGATGCGATGGATGTTAAGAAAAGCCGGAACTCCCTAAGGATTAGGGAGGTTGCCGATTTGTGGTTAAGGTTTTTATGAGGCCTTTTTCATTTGTTTTATGATCTCTTGTAGCAAAGTGGACAACTTGGGAGGAACAACAAGGTTTGGAGAATCGATACTCAATAGACTAAGTCTGAATCGGCGAATCCGGCAAAGGTAAGCAATTTAAGGCATTGGGGGTAGTAGCCGAATGGTGTTAGTAATATCTTGGGATTATCTTTAGTTGTGCAACGAATAAGTTTGTTTAACGATGTAGGGCAAGTACGTGGGAGAGTCGAGGAAAGCAACCGTAGCCAATCAGGTGTGTAACATACCCTGTAATAGCCTAGGTTCATATTGTTTAAAAACCGAAATATCGAATTCTGTGGTTGTTGAAACTTGTAAAAACGAGATGGTGCGCGGATGAGTTCGATTACGATGAACAAAGTAAACAAAATTGATGGATCAGGTAAGAGCACGATTTCGAGCAGTTTGGTAAGTTGGGGCTCGAAGGGCTAAAATTGGGCCCAATGGGCTTTTGGGTCCATTTGGGGAAAATTGATGTAAGAATGAAAATGGATAAATTGCATGATGAGATTGTTAGAACTGTTATGGAACTTGGGCTAAAAAGGGACTAAATGACTAAATCGGCTACGCAGGGCCCATTAGGGGTTTTGGGCTCAATAACTTGAATGCGCTATATTGGGCTAAAAACTGTTGGTTAAACACTTAGAATTGATGAATAAGCATGGAAAACCTTAATAATTGGTAAAATTAGGAAATTACCCCTAAGCATGGAAAATGACTATTTTGCCCCTAGGTGAAAATGACCAGTATACCCCTAGGGTTTCATTCTGGATATGATGATTGTGATATTGATATTTTATGCAATGGTATGATATGCACATGATATGCACATGATATGCTACGATATGTATAAGATATGCCATGTTATAATCATTACATGCATGGGTTGGGTATATATGATTGGAGGAAGTGTTAAAGGGCTTTGCCCCAGTATACTGAAAAGGGCTTTTGCCCCAGTTTACCGAAAAGGGCTTTTGCCCCAGTTACCGAAAGAGGCTTGGCCTCCAGTTATATGATTAAGCAGCGATGCTGCCAGTGGTGTGTTGGTTAGGTGGGTTGAGTTATTCCCCACATGGTGTGTTGGATGGTACGGGTGGAGAGTAGCGATTGGTGGGTTGAGTAGTCTCCCCAAAATGGGTTTTCTGCATATATGTATGTCTTGACAGTTGTGATATTGAAATGGGCCTAAGGGCCATACCGTTTACAGAAAATAAAGGCTTCAGCCCAGTGATATGATCTATGAAAGGCTTCGGCTCAGTATATGTTGAAAATGAGTTGTGCATGTTTGGATTTAGGCTCTGAAAGGGCTTGTTATACACTGGGTTTTCCAAACTCACCCCTTATTCTAAACCTTGCAGGTGAGCCTTAATGTGGAGACTTGGAGCCGGTGAGGATTCAGAGTGGCCATGGTGTTTATTTGGATTTACTTTTAAATTACTGCATTTAAATAAGGTTTTTCTTTATTCTTAATATCGGTTGATTTTGTGTTGTAATAAGGCCATTTTAATTATTTTCTTTTTGGGATTGTTTGGGTTAAAACTCTATATTTTGGGCTACTAATAATGTTTTGAAATGAGCTAGACCTAGGTTACGTTTTAAATAACTCTTGATTTCCAACTCCTACAAAGATAAATTATAACGTTCTAACTAAAACATCACTTTGAACAAACTCCATCTCGAGAAATTTTCAAAACTATCAGCAACCTAAAGTGTGGCAATAGTTGTGGGCATGTCGAGGATTGGATCCAATTAAGAGCTTGGTACTTAAGCAGCCTTCATGGCTCACCTCCTCTGTTTCGGATACCTACCTGGTGCACAGCTTCCATTCACTTTAGTCTTTTAAAATTATCGTTAATTTCTTTAAGGAAATTTTTGGGATCAGATCATGTGTTTTCGAAAATGTTCCAATGTGACATGTCAGATCTGGCCATAACGTCTGGGCCGGGTGTGGGGTGTTACATTTAGTGGTATCAGAGCCAGGTTGCAACAACTCAGCTGTGGGTTTTTAACGGGCTTTTCAAAATTCCAAGATAAAGGTATTTTAAATCGAATTTAAGAATTTCTAAAATTTTAAAAATTCTTCTTAAACTTGTTTTTGTAATTAAGTATATATTTTAAATGATTTGAAGAAAGAAGTGGCACACTGAATTCCTGGCACCAAGTCTGTAAGTATACTTACCTTATCATTTTAAATGATGTTTGAGATTATACTATCGTTGATATTGCTATGATGCTATAGATGGAATCAAGACCTTACTATGTTACTTTAGATAGGGTAGAGCTAAAAACTTTAAGAGCGAAACTGTAGCTAAGATACGACGTTGCGGAAACAAACTTTGAACTGCTATATTCTCATAAGACATTTTAGTAATAAACAACTAAAATATTAACTAGTGTCATAAAATTTGTAATCAGATAAGTCGATATGAATACTAGAGGAACTCGTAGACGAGGCCGCGGACGTGGTCGCGGAAGAGCGCGGGCCGAATCTTCATCTTCAGGGCATAGGCCAGCTGAAGAGGCATCTGTGCCACAGGCATCTGAGACTGGATCACATGATAGGGCTGTAGGAGACGATGCATTATCCCAAGCAATGTTGAGGGTCTTAGAGAGGGTTGCTGGAGCTAGTACTGGGACAGTGAATAGAGGATCTATCTCTGAGCGACTGCGGGCCAACGGAGCAGAGGTTTTTAGAGGCATATCTGGAGTAGCCCCGAATGTGGCTGAATATTGGCTTGAGGCAACAGAACGGATTATGGACGACTTGGATTGCTCTGTGGAGCAAAAGCTGAAAGGGGCGGTATCGTTGCTGCGAGACGAGGCTTACCAATGGTGGATCACAGTAAGGGAGAGTACCCCGGCTGAGCGAGTAACCTGGGATCTATTTAAGACTGCTTTTAAGGGCAGGTATGTTGGAGCTAGTTATGTGGATGCTCGTCGGAAGGAATTCCTGAACTTAACCCAGGGTAATAAGACTGTTGCTGAGTATGAGGCAGAATTTTTGAGGTTGAGCCGATATGCTAGTGGGATAGTTGCGACTGAATACGAGCGTAGCGTTCGGTTTGAGGATGGCCTTCGAGATGAGCTTAGGGTGCTGATAGCTCCACAGAGGGAGCGTGACTTTGCTGCATTGGTAGAAAAGGCCAAGATAGCTGAGGAGTTAAAGCGGGTTGAGCAGCAGAATCGTCAGAGAGATCGACCTAGATTTAGGAGGGATTCTGGACCTTCAGGTACTGCATACTGAAATGTTAAGCGAGCAAGAGTGGAGGAGCCGATTCGAGCAGTTCCAGTGAACACTGCTAGACCGCAGACTTGCAGAGACTGTAGGAGAGTACATCTGGGAGAGTGTTGGAGAAAAACTGGGGGATGCTTCCGATGTGGGTCTAAGGAACACCAATTCAGAGAGTGTCCTAGGAGAGCAGCTCAGGATCAAGCTGCTGAGCCAAGGGCTGTTCAACCAGTGCGAGGAGGACCACCACCACAGAGAGGCCGTGGGCAAGGCAGAGGTGGTAATGGTAATGGACGAGGACGTGGGGCACCTGGCAGGGGTGCCGGTCGTGCTGAAGCTCTTCAGCCGGCGTTGGTTTATGCTGCACGACGTCGAGAGGAGGGTGATGCTCCTGATGTTATAACCGGTACGTTTTTCATTCATAGCACGCCTTATACTGCTTTGATAGATGTTGGTTCCACTCATTCGTATGTTGCCTGTAATGTATCTGGGATGTTGGGTGTGCACCCTGAGAAAACTGTGAGTGGGGTGTCAGTGATAAGTCTTTTGGGACATTCGGTTAAGATAGATAAACTCTTTAGGAAGGTGCCTCTGGAGACTCAAGATAGGGTATTCGTAGGAGATTTAATGGAGCTGCCATTTGGAGAATTTGATCTTATCTTGGGGATGGACTGGTTAACTAAGCATAGGGCGATATTGGATTGTGCTGCTAAGAGGATGGTGCTGAGAACTGTCAAAGATGAGGAGGTATTGGTTGTAGGGGAGCGAAGGAATTATTTGTCTAATGTGGTTTCAGCTTTGAAAGCTGAGAAGTTGATTCGAAAAGGTGGCGAGGCATATTTGGCTTTTGTAAGTCAAGCTGAGCCTGAGGAAGTGACCGTGGAGACAGTTAGGACTATCAAGGAATTTCAAGATGTCTTTCCTGAGGAGCTTCCTGGATTACCTCCAAATCGCGAGGTTGAATTTGGAATTGACCTGCTACCTGGTACGGCTCCAGTGTCCATTGCACCTTATAGGATGGCACTAAAGGAGTTGATGGAACTCAAAGCTCAGATACAGGAATTATTGGATAGGGGGTTTATAAGACCAAGTGTTTCTCCATAGGGCGCACCGGTTTTGTTTGTAAAGAAGAAGGATGGAACCATGCGAATGTGTATCGACTATCGGCAGTTGAACAAACTGACAATCAAGAATAAATATCCCTTGCAAGGATCGACGACCTGTTCGATCAGCTGAGAGGAGCTTCGGTATTTTCAAAAATCGACCTTCGGTCAGGATATCATCAGTTGAGAGTCAAAGAGGGGGATATTCATAAGACGGCATTCAAAACTCGATATGGTCATTACGAGTTCTTGGTTATGCCCTTTGGACTGACGAACGCACCAGCGGTATTCATGGACTTGATGAATCGAGTATTTCAACCATACTTGGATCAGTTCGTAGTTGTATTCATCGATGATATTTTGGTGTACTCGGAAACAGAAGAAAAGCATGATGAGCACCTTCGTACCGTTCTACAAGTATTGAGGGAGAAGCAACTCTACGCTAAGTTTAGTAAGTGCGAATTCTGGTTGCGTGAAGTGACCTTCTTAAGGCATGTTGTTTCTGCTGAGGGGATTAAGGTGGACCCTCGAAAAATTGAGGCGATTCTGGAATGGAAGCCACCGAGGTCGGTATCAGAAATTCGAAGTTTTTTGGGGTTGGCAGGCTATTATAGAAGGTTTGTGGAAGGGTTCTCTGTACTGGCGGCACCATTGACGAAACTCATAAGAAAAGGAGTACCGTTTGTTTGGACTGAGAAGCAACAAGAGGCTTTTGAGAAGTTAAAGAAAGTTTTGACCGAGGCACCAGTGTTGATACAGCCAGAGTCAGGTAAAGATTTCACCGTGTATAGCGATGCATCACATGTAGGTTTGGGTTGTGTGTTGATGCAAGAGGGAAAGGTGGTTGCGTATGCTTCCAGGCAGCTTAAGCCTCACGAGGTGAACTATCCTACTCATGATTTAGAGCTGGCGGCGGTGATTTTCGCGCTTAAAATTTGGAGGCATTACTTGTATGGGGAGAAGTGCATCATCTATACAGATCATAAAAGTCTTAAGTATCTATTAACTCAAAAGGAGCTGAATCTTAGACAGAGAAGGTGGATAGAGTTGTTGAAAGATTATGATTGTTCGATTGAGTACCATCCAGGCAAGGCAAATGTGGTGGCTGATGCGTTGAGTCGTAGGACTATAGCAGAGTTGAAAGCAATGTTTGCTCGTTTAAGCTTGTATGACGATGGGAGCTTATTGGCAGAGTTACAAGTGAAACCGACTTGGGTAGAACAGATTAAGAGGCAGCAGCTATTGGATGAGTCGTTGGATTCTCGATTTCAGCAAGTCGAGAAAGAGGAGAATTCAGACTTTAGATTAAATAGTGATGGGGTTCTCTGTTTCCGAGGAAGAATTTGTATGCCGAAGGACTCTGATCTAAGATTGATGATTTTGAAAGAGGCTCATAGTGGACCGTGTGCCATGCATCCGGGACGAAATAAGTTGTATCGAGACTTGCGAGAGTTATATTGGTGGCCTGGACTGAAGAGGGAAGTGACCGAGTTTGTGGGAAAATGTTTAACGTGTCAACAAGTAAAAGCCGAGCATCAACTGCCTTCAGGTTTGTTGCAGCCAGTGAAAATACCACTTTGGAAGTGGGAAAGAGTAACCATGGATTTCGTAAGTGGGTTGCCTTTGACACCTTCCAAGAAAGATTCAGTTTGGGTGATTGTGGATAGGCTGACGAAATCTGCCCATTTCATACTTGTTCGAACCGACTATTCACTTCAAAGGTTAGCCAAGTTGTACGTAGCAGAGATAGTGCCTTTGAATGGGGTGCCAGTATCAATAATTTCTGATCGAGACCCAAGATTCACATCTCGGTTTTGGAGGAAATTGCATGAGGCATTGGGAACGCGACTGGATTTTAGCACAGCTTTTCACCTTCAGTCAGATGGACAGTCAGAGAGAGTTATTCAGATCTTAGAGGACATGTTGAGGGGTTGTGTGATCGACTTTAGAGGCAGCTGGGAGGATTACTTACCGTTGGCGGAATTTGCTTATAATAACAGTTATCAAGCAAGTATTCAGATGGCCCCATATGAAGCGCTGTATGGGAGGAAATGCCGTTCGCCTACTTGTTGGACTGAGTTGGGAGAGAGACGAGTACTTGGACGAGAGTTAGTGGCTGATACAGAAGACAAAGTTAAGGTAATCAGAGACCGTTTGAAAGAGGCAGCAGATCGACAGAAGTCTTATGCGGATCTTAAGCGTAAGTATATTGAGTATGCTGTCGGAGACATGGTTTTTCTTAAGGTTTCGCCTTGGAAGAAGATATTGAGATTTGGTAAGAAGGGCAAGTTGAGTCCGCGATTCATTGGGCCTTATCGAATTGTAAAACGAATAGGACCGGTCGCTTATAAGCTAGAGTTACCACCGGAGTTGGATCGCATTCACGATGTCTTTCATGTGTCAATGCTAAGGCGATATCGTTCTGACCCTACTCATATCGTGCCAGTTGCAAACATTAAGGTACAAGCGGATTTAACCTTCGAAGAAGAACCTGTGCAGATACTTGATCGTGACATTAAAGTTCTGAGAAGAAAATCTGTTCCATTGGTAAAGGTACTTTGGAGAAACCACGGCAGAGAGGAGGCTACTTGGGAGCCCGAGGAAGCGATGCGTCAACAATATCCTCAACTGTTCTGATAAGGTAAATTTCGAGGCCGAAATTTCTTTAAGGAGGGTAGAGTTGTAACATCCTGATTTTTGGGGCTTAATAATTTTGTGAGATGTTTGGTGAAATGTTAAATGTTGGTTTTTGGTTGTGAAATTCATGTTTAAAGTGTGTAAATGGGCTTATGGAAGGCCCATGAGTTGACCAAAACTCGGTAGAATTTTTGAATTTTGGACTTAAAGAAGTAGGGGCTCTGGTTAGGAGGCCTTATCAAAATATGTGGGTAAAATGTGTCTTAAGAGGAGCCTTGGTAGAGTGGCTAAGTGACGCCACTAGTCTCCTAAAAAGGTGGCGTGTAAATGAGGTGAGAGGGCCAAGGATCGATTCACTGAGGGAACAAATGTGTGATAATTTTTTTATGTCTTGTGTATGCAAGAGTTGGAAGCTGAATGGAACTCTGTTGGCTAAGGTTTGAATTGGTCATGAGCTAGAATCTAGGAGTGATAAGGGGGAGGATATTGGGGAGAGATTTTAGGAGTTTTGAAAAGAGTAGAAGTGTGGCCGGCCAAGGGGGATGTTGTAGTGTTAATTCGGCTAATAGGTTTAGTTTAGCAAATTTTCTCCTTTTTCTCTCTTGTGCCGTCTACCCATAAGCCAAAAACTCTCTCTATTTTCTTTTAATTTTCCTTCCACAAACTTTTTCCTCTCATCTCTTTCTCCCATTAATTTCTTGTAGAAGCCGAACCTTATTCCCCTCTCTATTTCTCTTGGTAGCCGAACACTAACTAAGCCAAATCCCGAAAGAGTACTTTGTGCCGATTTCTTGTAAGCCAAACTCTTCATGTTCTTTTCATCTCTTGTAGCCGAAACCTTCAACCCCTGAGCCTTCAACCTCTACCGATTAAATCATCAAATTACCATCCCAAAACAACTTCTTCTCTCTTAGTTCAAAAGCCGAAAGCGCAGCACTTGTGGAGTCTTGGTGGCCGAATCGTAGGATCTTTGTGAGGCGACTTTTACTGGTGTTTAGGAGCTTGGGGTTGTGTCGAATCTGAGTCAATACAGGATTGAACCATTGGCGTAGGTGAACCCTCGGTAAGAATTCGAAACCTTAGTTATATTTTGATGCGATGGATGTTAAGAAAAGCCGGAACTCCCTAAGGATTAGGGAGGTTGCCGATTTGTGGTTAAGGTTTTTATGAGGCCTTTTTCATTTGTTTTATGATCTCTTGTAGCAAAGTGGACAACTTGGGAGGAACAACAAGGTTTGGAGAATCGATACTCAATAGACTAAGTCTGAATCGGCGAATCCGGCAAAGGTAAGCAATTTAAGGCATTGGGGGGTAGTAGCCGAATGGTGTTAGTAATATCTTGGGATTATCTTTAGTTGTGCAACGAATAAGTTTGTTTAACGATGTAGGGCAAGTACGTGGGAGAGTCGAGGAAAGCAACCGTAGCCAATCAGGTGTGTAACATACCCTGTAATAGCCTAGGTTCATATTGTTTAAAAACCGAAATATCGAATTCTGTGGTTGTTGAAACTTGTAAAAGCGAGATGGTGCACGGATGAGTTCGATTACGATGAACAAAGTAAACAAAATTGATGGATCAGGTAAGAGCACAATTTCGAGCAGTTTGGTAAGTTGGGGCTCGAAGGGCTAAAATTGGGCCCAATGGGCTTTTGGGTCCATTTGGGGAAAATTGATGTAAGAATGAAAATGGATAAATTGCATGATGAGATTGTTAGAACTGTTATGGAACTTGGGCTAAAAAGGGACTAAATGACTAAATCGGCTATGCAGGGCCCATTAGGGGTTTTGGGCTCAATAACTTGAATGCACTATATTGGGCTAAAAACTGTTGGTTAAACACTTAAAATTGATGAATAAGTATGGAAAACCTTAATAATTGGTAAAATTAGGAAATTACCCCTAAGCATGGAAAATGACTATTTTGCCCCTAGGTGAAAATGACCAGTATACCCCTAGGGTTTCATTCTGGATATGATGATTGTGATATTGATATTTTATGCAATGGTATGATATGCACATGATATGCTATGATATGTATACGATATGCCATGTTATAATCATTACATGCATGGGTTGGGTATATATGATTGGAGGAAGTGTTAAAGGGCTTTGCCCTAGTATACCGAAAAGGGCTTTTGCCCCAGTTTACCAAAAAGGGCTTTTGCCCCAGTTACCGAAAGAGGCTTGGCCTCCAGTTATATGATTAAGCAGCGATGCTGCCAGTGGTGTGTTGGTTGGGTGGGTTGAGTTATTCCCCACATGGTGTGTTGGATGGTACGGGTGGAGAGTAGCGGTTGGTGGTTGAGTAGTCTCCCCAAAATGGGTTTTCTGCATATATGTATGTCTTGACAGTTGTGATATTGAAATGGGCCTAAGGGCCATACTGTTTACAGAAAATAAAGGCTTCGGCCCAGTGATATGATCTATGAAAGGCTTCGGCCCAGTATATGTTGAAAATGAGTTGTGCATGTTTGGATTTGGGCTCTGAAAGAGCTTGTTATACACTGAGTTTTCCAAACTCACCCCTTATTCTAAACCTTGCAGGTGAGCCTTGATGTGGAGACTTGGAGCCAGTGAGGATTCAGAGTGGCCATGGTGTTTATTTGGATTTACTTTTAAATTACTGCATTTAAATAAGGTTTTTCTTTATTCTTAATATCGGTTGATTTTGGGTTGTAATAAGGCCATTTTAATTATTTTCTTTTTGGGATTGTTTGGGTTAAAACTCTATATTTTGGGCTACTAATAATGTTTTGAAATGAGCTAGACCTAGGTTACGTTTTAAATAACTCTTGATTTCCAACTCCTACAAAGATAAATTATACGTTCTAACTAAAACATCACTTTGAACAAACTCCATCTCGAGAAATTTTCAAAACTATCAGCAACCTAAAGTGTGGCAATGGTTGTGGGCATGTCGAGGATTGGATCCAATCAAGAGCTTGGTACTTAAGCAGCCTTCATGGCTCACCTCCTCTGTTTCGGATACCTACCTGGTGCACAGCTTCCATTCACTTTAGTCTTTTAAAATTATCTTTAATTTCTTTAAGGAAATTTTTGGGATCAGATCATGTGTTTTCGAAAATGTTCCAATGTGACATGCCAGATCTGGCCATAACGTCTGGGCCGGGTGTGGGGTGTTACACTTATACGAAATCAAATACAATGCTGATGTCCCTGACATGGTCTTACTCGTAAGTCTCTAATCGAGGCCTGTGTTCCAGACACGGTCTTACACGATATCTTAGATCGATGCCAACGTCCCAGACGTGGTCTTATACGAAATCACATCTCGGAGTTCTTTTCACAGGTTCTCACATTATTGAAGTTATTTCAGATTACATTCATTTACTCTCATAAGCTTTCAATAGCAAATAAATGAACATATAGATATAATTCAATCAATAATACACTTGCTTGTATATTGACTTACCTCGTACGAATTTGGACGGACGGAAACGATTACTCGACCACTTTAGATTTTCCCCGTCCTAAGTCTGCTTTCCATTGATCTTGATCTAAATCAATTCAAATTCAGCCATTCAATCATTTATCTCATTCAAATCAATCCATGAACACATATTTAGGGACATTTGCAAATTAGTCCTCATATTTTCACATTTTGACAATTTAGTCCAATGTTCACAAAATCACAAATATGCATAATATCATCACAAAATAGCCTAGCCAAATTTTAATGGCTTTCATCTAAGCCCATAAATCACATTTATTTCACAAATTAGTCCTCCAAAATATCATTTTCACAATTTAGCACAAATAGCTCAATTTCATCAAAAATTCAAAGACAAAACATGTTTATCAAACACGTATCTTTCATAATTCATTCAAAATCATCACAAATCTTCTAATTTCATCAATGGCACAATTCATAATCATACTCAAATTCAAAAATTGAAGCATGGGCTTGAGAAAATACGAAGAAACGATCTCAAAAACATAAAAATCATCAAAAACCAAAACAAAAACATACCTCGATCAAGCAATTTACTAGCCGAAACCTACGATAGCTTTCTTTCTTTTATTTATTTAAATATTCGGCTATAATGATGATAAATGGCCATATTTTCATACATTTTTTTATTATAAATCATTTAATAATAAATTTCCAATATTAACCTTTAATTAAAACATAGAAATTCATGTAGTGGATGGTCATTATTGTCCACTACTAGGTCAAATGGTATAATAACAACATAAGGATTCTACATTTGATAATCCACATCAATTCGGCCCTTAATTCAAAAGAAGGCCACTTTTGAATTTTCTGCAATTTAATCCTATTTGTAAATTAATCACACAAACAGACAAATTAATTCGCAGAAATTTCACAGATATCAATTCAAATGTTATAAACACTGAAAATAATATTTAAGTACTTTACGGAGTCGAATATGTGGTCCCAAAACCACTATTACAACTAGGTCTAAACTAGGCTATTACAACTCTCCCCCTTCGGGATTTTCGTCCCCGAAAATCTTACCGTTAAACAAGTTCAGATGTTGTTGTCTCATAGCATCTTTGGGCTCCCACGTAGCCTCTTCTATGCCCTGTCGATGCCACAATACCTTCACTAACAAAATTTTCTTATTTCGTAATTCTTTCATTTCACGAGATATGATACGAATCGGTTTCTCTTCATAACTCATATCAGACTAAATTTCTATCTCAGACGGACTAATCACATGAGAAGGATCAGATCTGTACCGTCGAAGCATCGAAACATGAAATACATTATGGATCTTTTCTAGCTCAGGTGGCAAAAGTAATCTACAAGTAATTGGCCAGACTCGCTCGATGATCTCGTAAGGTCCGATGAACCTCGAACTCAATTTGCCCTTTCTACCGAATATGAATAGTTTTTTCCACACAGAAACTTTTAAAAACACTTTGTCACCAATCTCAAATTCGATATCCTTTCTTTTCAAATCCGTGTACGATTTCTGACAATCAGAAGCTGCTTTTAGATTATCTCAAATTATTTTCACTGAGCTCAGACCAGTATAACGGAGTACGACATTTTCTACCGTATAAAGCTTCGTACGGTGCTATTTTTATGCTCGATTGAAAACTATTATTATAAATGAATTTAATTAATAGCAAATACTATTCCTACCTTCAAACTCAATAATGCAAGATCTCAACATATCCTCGAGTATCTGAATGATCCGTTCAGATTGACCATCCGTTTGTGGGTGAAAAGCAGTACTGAAATGTAATTTCATACCTAAAGCCTCTTGCAACTTCTTCCAGAATCGTGAAGTAACTCTCGGATCTCTATCTGACACAATAGACAATGGCACCCCGTGCAATCTAACAATATCAGAAATGTAAAGTTCAGCTAACTTTTCAAGTGAGTAATCAGATCGTACCGGAATAAAGTAAGCAGATTTCGTCAGTCAATCAACTACAACACAGATCGCATCTTTCCTTCTCGAAGATAGGGGCAAACTCGAAACAAAATCCATAGTTACTTTGTCCCATTTCCACTCGGGAATCATAACCGGTTGCAATAAACAGGAGGGCACCTGATGTTCAGCTTTGACTTGTTGACATACCAAACATTTCAAAACAAAGTCAGAGATTTCCCTTTTCATTCCCGACCACCAATATATCTGTTTTAAATCATTATACATTTTAGTACTTCCTAGATGTACAAAGAATTTACTACTGTGAGCTTCATCCAAAATCATCTGAATCAATTTTGAATTTCTCAAAACACAAATCCAATATCAGAATCTCAAACAATCATTAACATCAATATGAAATTCAGAATTGGAATCAGAATTACACTGAGCTCGTTTTACCATTATCTCATTATCAATCTTTTGTGCATCATTAATCTGCTAAATAAAAAAAGGTTTCGATTTCAATTCAGCTAATACTGAACCATCATCAGACATAGACAACTGAGCATTCAGGGCTAGCAATCCAAACAGTGATTTCCAACTCAAAGCATCATCTACAACATTCGCTTTACCCGGATGATAATCTATCACAAGCTCATAGTCTTTTAGCAATTCTAACCATCTTCTCTGTCGCAGATTCAAATCTTTCTGAGTCATCAAATACTCCAGACTTTTATGATCAGAAAACACATGACATTTCTCTCTGAATAGATAGTGGCGCCATATTTTCAAAGCAAATACTATCGCAGCTAATTCAAGGTCGTGTGTCAGATAATTCTTTTCGTGCAGCTTTAACTGTCTCGAGGCATAGGCTATGACTTTGCCTTCTTGCATCAAAACATAATCGAGTCCATTTAGCGAAGCATCACTGAAAATGATAAATTCTTTACCTGATTCCGGTTGCACAAGTACCAAAGCTTCAGTTAACATAGCTTTCAACGGATCAAAACTGTTCTAACAATTATCGGACCATTCAAACTGCACATCTTTTTGTAGCAATCTTGTCAACGGAGTTGTAATCATAGAAAATCCTTTCACAAATCGACGATAATACCCAACAAGTCCCAAAAAAATGCAGACTTCAGAAACATTTCTCAGAGGCTTCCGATCCAGAATAGCTGAAATTTTACTGGGATCAACTCGGATACCGGATGCTGACACAATATGGCCCAGAAAACCAACTTCTCGCAACCAGAACTTACATTTACTGAATTTCACAAAAAGTTGTTTATCACGCAGAGTCTGCAACACAACTCTCAGATGTTCGGCATGCTCATTTTCGTCCCGTGAATAAACCAAAATGTCATCAATGAACACAACAATAAATTGATCTAAATACGGTCTAAAAATTCTGTTCATTAGATCCATAAACACAGCAGGAGCATTTTTAGTTCGTAAGGCATAACTAAAAATTCATAGTATCCATACCTCATTTCAAAATGTCTGAATCATTTACTCTCAATTGATAATAGCCCGATCTCAAATCTATCTTTGAAAATACAATAGCACCTTTCAACTGATCGAACAAATCATCGATTTTGGGCAGAGGATATTTATTCTTTATAGTCACATTATTCAATGAAGGTAATCAGTACATATTCTCATTGTGTCATCTTTCATTTTCACAAACAGAATCGGAGCACCCTAAGGTGAGAAACTTGGTCTTGCAAACCCTCTATCTGTCAGCTCTTGCAACTGGGACTTTAATTCTTTCAACTTAGTCGGAGCCATTCTGTATAGAGCTATCAAAATTGGAGTAGTTCCCAGCACTGATTCAATGCTAAACTCGACTTCTCAGATTGTAGGTAATCTCGGAAGTTCTTCAGGAAACACATCAAGGCATTCACAGACAACAAGCACTGATTCAATTTTCTTTTCAGAAACTTTCAAATCAATCACATAGGCAAAATAAGCTTCACAACCTTTATTCATATATTTCAGAGCTTTCATTGTGGATATTACAGTAGGTAACCCATTCAAATCACTAGACTCAATTCAGATTATCTCACTATTCTTGCATTTCAGATCAATAGTTTTCTATTTGTAGTTCACAACAGCATCATGCAAAGTTAGCCAGTCCATACCCAAAATTATATCAAATTCATCAAAAGGTAAAAGCATCAGATTAGCTGGAAAACAAATATCTTGAAACATCAACGGACAGGTCTTGCAGACTTTGTCAACTAAGATACTTTTGCCTAGGGGGTTCGATACTCTAACTACGAATTCAGTAGACTCTACAGGTAAAGTCTCACTATGTACTAAATTCATGCATATATAAGAGTGTGTAGATCTTGGATTAAAGAGTAAAAGTACTCGTAATCACATCTGGTGATGAAGCTTCCTCACGAGCTCGAATAGCATCGGCTCGAGCAGGTGCTCTGGCCTTAGATCGAACAGTAGTATCTTTTGTTACTCTTTGACTGCCACTAACATTTCCCATATTTCTGGGAGGTCTACCTCTAGCCGAGGTGTTACTCGGTTTTAGGTTCTGAACAGTCTTGTGCTCATTAGGCTCTAGATAGTCTCGTACAAAGTGGTCTACAAATTCATATCTGAAACAGGCTCGGTCATTTAGTCTACAATTTCTCGGATGTCTTTTACCACAGTGCTTACATTCAGGTCATTTAGATCAGACATTCTCAACACTGGCAACAGAAGTAGTAGAAGCTCTGAAACTCGAATGCTATCCAGCTCGATCTCTGCTCGAATGTCCCATATTAGTCTTTGAACGAATTTTGATCATCTCTGAATTTCTTTGATGCAGACTGAAATGATTTACTTGCAGATCTCTTTCTCACTTCTCTAGCTTTAGAATCGGCTTTTCTTTTATCTTTCCCGTGTTCTTCAACTCTACATGCTCGATCAACAAGCATAACAAATTCTTTAATCTCCAAAATGCCAATTAACAGTCAAATATCTTCATTTAAGCCATCAATGAATCTTTTACATAATATCTCTTCAGTTGATATCCATTCACTTGCATAGTGACTCAAATGAACAAACTCTCGCTCGTATTCCGTTACAGACATACGGCCATGTTTCAGCTCTAAAAATTCTTTTCTTTTCTGATCGATGAATCTCTGACTGATGTATTTCTTACGGAATTTAGATTGAAAGAAATCCCAAGTTATTCGCTTTTTCATAACAATAAAGTTAGAGTTTTGCACCACTGATAAGTTATGACTCTGAGTAAAGAAACTGCACATTCCACACATTCTTCGAGAGCGCATGACATTTCATCAAAAACTCAGATAGTATTCTCGAGCCAAAACTCGGCTCTTTCAGCATCGTCATTAATAGCGGCCCTAAAATCTTCGACCCCATATTTCTAGATTTTATCGACCGGAGGCTTACTTAACTGAGTAGGGTTCATAATCGAAGGTACAACAGAAGTCTGAGGGGGATTAGGTGGGGTGGAGGTTGTTGAGCAGTCAGATTAGTACGAAGAAACTTTGAAAACCATTCAGTCATCATCTGGAAGAAAGCTTGTTTTGATTCTCCCTCGTGACTACTAGTCACATTTCTTGAATCAGAAAGCACTGCCCCTTGTGCGGAAGCTGGTGCATTACTTTCAACATCGTCGGCTACCACTTGCTAGGGATCCATTACTATATGAAAAACACATTTCAGATGTCAGGATTTATCACACTATCACATTTTAAGATATATGGCTTGTATAGCTAGACTCACATACGCTGTGGTAGTTCTAGAATCGACTAAACCATAGCTCCGATGCCAACCAAATGTAACACTCCTAACTCGTATCCATCGCCAGATTGGGATTAGAAGAATTACCAGACAATTCAAAACTTTTCAAACATTTCACAATCATCAACATCATATCATAATCATACATCATCAATGAGTCCCTTATAAAGGTCTCCGAGACCTTAAGCATGTATTAGAAGAAGGTCGGGACTAAACTGAATAGTTAGAAAATTTTTCAAAACTTAAACATTTTTTAAAGCTATAAAGGTCACACACCCGTGTGGTCAGTCCGTGTGCCTTACACGGTCACCAGACACGCCCGTGTGTCTGAGCCGTGAAAAAATAGGGCATACATACTAACTTGTTCACATAGCCACGAGACACGCCCGTGTGCTCGGCCGTGTGAAAATTAAGAGAGCTACTGACTTATGCACACGACCGGTCATACGCCCATGTGACTAGCCCGTGTGTCACCCACGGCCACTAGACTCGCGCGTGTGCCTAGGCCGTGTCAATCTTTAAGGTATACTAACTTAATTTAAAAGGATACCCCAGAGGACACACGGCCGTGTACTATGACCATGTGTCATACACAACTGAGACACAAGCTCGTGTCTCTGCCCGTGTGGACAAAAATAAGTCATTAGAAAAGCTAACTTTGCCACCCATTTTGGGTCATCCTTACAAGCCAAAACCAATACATTTTATACCATCAATTCTTAGCCAAAACACAACCAAAATACATACAATTCATGCCATATATTCTTCATTCAAAATTATAATCAATTTCCTTATAAACTCATACCAAAACATAAGCTAAACTCATACCAAATCTTATGAAACATAAGTTATTTATACCACATTCCATCTCATATCAAAAACTTACCAAAGTCACATTACTTTATACCAAAATGACCATTTCTCATTAGGCCATATTTGCAAAATAAACATACCATATTTACTTCACAAAACACATACCAAAATCAAACATATACACATCCATTAGTTAGCCATATCACATGGCACAACTCATATACATAACAAAATCATAGTTTAAAGGCTTCTAGCCTATACATGACATAACTTAACATTTACACTTTCAAAAAGTACCAAAACAAGGTTTGATAGTGTGGTAAAAATCCTCGACGATCCCCGAGCTCCCGATAGCAACGATATCTATAAAACAATTGAAAAACACACAGAGTAAGCTATAAATAGCTTAGTAAGCCAAATACAAACAATTTCAACTTATGAATCACATATAATCCATTTCAATAACATAAAATTTTAACTATCCCTCATAGGCAATTCATGAACCATATCATACCCGCTTGATCACGTATATCATAATTTCTCAATTCCTTACACATATAGCATTATTCCATTTCCATAAACTTTTACATGTCACATGACCATAGCTTCACATATACATATTTTTCGTTCTCACAGATTAAGTACAACTCAAACGTACCTGAATTGAATTCACATTTCATATATTCATTCATTTACTAAAATACTCGATGAACCGTTCAGAAATAGATAAGACATGCTGAAAACTCAGAAAGTTCATACAAAGCTAACTTCCCAGACGTGGTATTACATGTAATCAATACCGATGCCATGTCCCAGATAGGGTCTTACACAAAATTAGATACGATGCCGATGTCCCAGACATGGTCTTACTCAGAAATCTCTAATCGAGGCCTATGTTCCAGACACGATCTTACATGATATCTCAGATCGATGCTAACTTCCCAGACATGGCCTTATACGAAATCATATCTTAGAGTTCTTTTCACAGGTTTTCACATTATTGAAGTTATTTCAGATTACATTCCTTTACTCTCATGACCGTTCAATAGAAAATAAATGAACATATAGATATAATTCAATCAATAATACACTTATTTGTATATTGACTTACCTAGTATGAATTTGGACGGACGGAAACGATTACTCGACCACTTCAGATTTTCCCCGTTCTAAGTCTATTTTCCTTTGATCTTGATCTAAATCAATTCAAATTCAGTCATTCAATCATTTATCTCATTCAAATCAATCCATGAACACATATTTAGGGACATTTGCAAATTAGTCCTCACATTTTCACATTTTGACAATTTAGTCTATTTTTCACAAAATCACAAATATGCCTAATCTCATCACAAAATAGCCTAGCTGAATTTTAATGGCTTTCATCTAAGCCCATAAGTTACATTTATTTCACAAATTAGTCCTCCAAAATATCATTTTCACAATTTAGCTCAAATAGCTCAATTTCATCAAAAATTCAAAAACAAAACATGTTTATCAAACACCTATCTTTCATAATTCATTTAAAATCATCACAAAGCTTCTAATTTCATTAATGGCACAATTCATAATCATACTAAAATTCAAAAATTGAAGCATGGGCTTTTGAGAAAACACGAAGCAACTATCTCAAAAACATAAAAATCACCAAAAATCGAAACAAAAACATACCTTGATCAAGCAATTTACTAGCTGAAACCTAGGATAGCTTTCTTTCTTTTATTTCTTTGAATATTCGGCTATAATGGATGATAAATGGCAATATTTTCATACATTTGTTTTATTCTAAATCATGTAATAATAAATTTCCAATATTAACCTTTAATTAAAACATAGAAATTCATGTAGTGGATGGTTATTACTGTCCACTACTAAATCAAATGGTATAATAACAACATAAGGATTCTACATTTGATAATCTACATCAATTCGGCCTTTAATTCAAAAGAATGCCATTTTTGAATTTCTGTAATTTAATCCTATTTGTAAATTAATCACACAAACAGACAAATTAATCCACAGAAATTTTACAGATATAAATTCACATGCTATAAACACTAAAAATAATATTTAAATATTTTACGGACTCGGATATGTGGTCTCGAAACCACTATTCTGACTAGGGTCTAAACTGGGCTATCACACATGCGTCTGACACCTTCACACGGTCGTGCCTAGCCTGCACTTGAGTTTAGAGAAATTGAACATTGAGTTACACGGCCTATTCACACGGCTGTGTCCCTATACCACACGGGCGTGTGCCTCTATCACACAGCCATGTGCTACCCTTCACACGGGCGTTTGGATCCCCACATGCCCTGGGCTGCTCCACACGGCCAGAGCACAGGGGCGTGTGGCCCTAACTTGCTAAATTCTGATTTTAGGGCAAATCGAATGCCATTGTGAGTCTATGTGTTCCAATCCCTCGACTAAGTTTACTGAGGGGGAACACGACTCTGTTTTCCCTTCAAATTATGTATTGCTTGTAATTGAATGTGTGCTATGTTGGGTACCGAATCTGAGTGTATGGGTATGCACGTTTCTATAACTGATTGACTGCTTGTAAGTGACTGCTTCTAAATGACTGTCTAAAATTGTGCTCTGAATTGGTACATTTGCATTCACACATTTGCATACATCCATTTAAATAAACCATTTTTGGGTTAGGATGTGGAAGAGAAGGGAGATTTATGATTTGGCAGTTTATCTACATACTGAAGCCCCTAATACCCAAAAGGTCATGGGCAGTCCCAATACCTAGAGGGTCGTGGACGATTTGACTGATCTGGCAGTTTTATTACAACCTGTTGATATAGGGGTTTACCACAACGTACTGTACTACATGTACGTTAGCTACGCTACGTACTATTATTTGATCCGACAGTTAACACTGCATGTCTGTACTGTGGGTTACCGCATTGCACAGTACAGCTCATACGCTAGCATTGTTGTGTAATATGAGACTGGCAGTTTATCTTCACACTAATAGCCCCAGTTCCCAGAGGGTCGAGGGCAGCCCCAATTCCCTGAGGGTCGAGGACAATACTGATAATCATCGTTGCCGGGAAACCTGGGATGACATCCTATGGAGTATAAGGTTGAATGGGCTTTTTGAGGTCCTACTTAGAGTGCAGGGATGGGTGGGTTGATTAAATCCCCACAGGAAGTGTAGCAGTGGACAGAGATGGTTTGTTGGTTGGATGGGTGGGTTATTTTGTAACTCATCTACACTCATATACATTTGATTGAATCTGATTGACTAGACGTGTACTGTAACCGAATTGATTGTATTGTTGTCGATATGCTGGATTGACTATTTATAACGACTGATTGACTGAAAGACACTTGAGCCTAAGAGATTTTGTTGACATGACTACTACTATCTAACTGGATAGGTTCTGAGAGGGGCTAAAGCCCCAATTGGAACTGTTACAAATTCTGAAAAAGGGCTTAAGCCCAGTTTCTGATTACTGATTACTGTTACTATGTCTGGAAGAGCCATATGACTGTAAAGTTACATATGGTCTGTATTTTATTTTAGTCGGTCTGTTAGTATGTTCTATCTCTGAACTACTTCTAGTTTTTAGGTTTCCCTTATGTAGAATATCTATTTTGATCTCACACTGAGCTCGAGTAGCTCACCCCCTCTTTTGGTTCTTCTTTTAGGTACAGTTCTAGATTCTAGATGTTGGACTTAGTATGTAGAGGTCTCGGACAGCTTTGACAAATTGGAATGTCAGTTTGTAACTTTCTGATTTTATAATTAGTTTTAAACTGTAAAGATTTATAATGCTATGGTACAATTTATGATTTATGTTTTATTTGCCTATTTTAAACGGGTTTACATTGAGTTTTATTACAAACTGTTACTGGGTGATTATTAAACGTTTTCAAATAATATTATTTCACTGAGATAAAGTGTTTTGTTAAATTTTTCTACGATCACTTTGATAATCAATGTGGCATTTCGAATTTGGTCTAGTCTTCTAGACCGGGTTTGAGGTTTTACAGGCGTTGATTTGAGTATTACATGTAAGACCATATCTGGGACATCGGCATCGTATTTGATTTCATGTAAGACCCTATCTGGGACAATGGCATTGATATTTGATTACATATAAGACCACGTCTAGGACGTTGGCATTGTACTAGCATTCTGAGTTATCCGCATATCTTATTTGATTTTCGAACGGCTCAACGGGCATTTCGAGAAATGAATGAGTATATGAATATGCATCTGGATTCTGGTACATATGATTATATATGTAATTTGGCAAGAAAAGGTATGTATGTATATGAGCAATTGATTTGTGAGCTATTTGAAAATTTGATGAGCTTATAAGCAAATGACTATGAATATTTGATCCATATGAAAAATATGAAATTGCTATTGAGTTGTGGCATGATTCTTATGAATGAAATGATTTATATATATGTTTATGTGATAAGTTTATTTGTATATGGCTTACTAAGCTCTTTGAAGCTAGCTTTGTGTGTGGTTGCTTTGTTTTATAGATATCGAAGCTACTGGGAGCTCGGGGATCATCAAGGATCATCATCACACTATCAAACTTGATTTTGGTACCTTTTGAAAATATACAAATTAAAGTATGGCATGTATAGGCTAGAAGTATTTGGATATATTTTGATATATGTATATATCTTGCCATGAGATATGGCTTGATCATAGTTGCAATTATGGTTTAGTTTTGGTATATGATATGTGTTGCAAATTTGGTCTTTGATGTGCTCAAGAAATGCCAATATGAAATGGTCAAATTGATGTTTGCTCAGTTGAGAAATTTACAAGGTTTTGGCATGAGATTAAAGGTGGTAATTTGATAATGTTCATGAATGTTTTAGTATGAATTTAGCATATTATTTGGTAATGATTTTGTGTGGAAATTGAGTATGAATTGGGTTGATGAATATGTGATATGTATTGAACATGATTTAGTTGTGAATTAGTTGAAAATTTGGTATAAAATGCTTTGGTTTTAAACTTGTAGGGATGACCCAAAATTGGGTGGCATTTTGGCCTTGTAAATGGCCTATTTTGAGCCCACACGGGCAGAGCCACAGGCGTGTGTCTCTGCCATGTCGCTCGAAGGCCAATTCGAATTGAGCCTCGGTGCACCACACAGCCTCACACACAGGCATGTGGTAGGCTGTGTGGCTTAAGTCAGTATACCTTACATGTTTGGCACGGCCTAACACACGACCTGATACACAAGCGTGTAGGCCATTTCGAAAGGGCATACGGGCTAGCACATGGGCGTGTGATTGGCCATGTGACCCAAGTTAGTATACCCTCTAGTTTTCATAGAGCCTGGCACACGGGCGTGTCTAATGCTGTGTGAGTCACACGGCCTAGTCACACGGGCGTGTGACCTCTGAAACTTTGAAAATTTGTTAAGTTTTAGAAAATTTTATATGTGTTCGGTTTAGTCCCAACCTCTTTCTAATGCATGTTTAAGGTCTCATAGACCTTCTTAAGGGACTCTATGTGTATGATTTGCTATGGAATACCAATGTATGGATTATGTTGTGAATTGGTTGTAAAATGTTCCGATATGTCTGGTAATGCCTTTTCACCTTAGTCCAGCGACGAATACGGGTTAGGGGTGTTACACAAACAATATTTGAATTGAATGACATAATCATCCACATGAAACGTAATGTTGCCAGCGAAGGGTATCCCAATAGTGCACTATAGGAGATGACTGTTCAGTCGGCCGATAAACCCAGAGTATTAATTTTATTAGTTATGGCTTCAATAGTCAAATGTTCCCCCAAATCAACCATTTTTGTTGGAATCTGATTAAAAATCGGTGATAAAATAGTAGACGGCGGTGGTTCTTCACACTATTTGGGCAATCATTGTTAAGAAGAAACAATTGAGGATGAGTACACTTATGCCTTTTTGTAAATTTATCATCAAAATAAAAGCACAACCCTTGCTCACATCTGCGTTGGGCTTCACCCTAGTTCAAACATAGCCTATTCCTTTCAATAGATCTAATATGGCATAAGGCCCAAAAAAAACCCATCAATGGGTTTGAAAGCAATCTTGTACCCATTGGTTTACAATCCCCATGGTAGATGCCTTTAAGCAGAAAAGGACTAGTTTCAGCTAATTTAACCTCTTGTAAACATGCTAAGACTAATTGCATAGTTCCAGGCAGTGGGCTGGAAAAAAAGTACCTTAATTTTAATATCATCTCGTAGCCCAAAAATGAAATAATTCATAAAGAATAAAAATAGAAGCCTAGTAGTCTAATTGGAAAAAGTCTCAAAAAGGCTTTGGAATTCCTCTACTTTAGAGGTTTGTTGCAATTTCGCAAGCAATCATATGTTGGTTATAGTCAATGACTTTAAAATGCTCAACCATGGCTTTGTGAAATTATTCTAGCGAGAAAATTGATTGTTACATGTAACATATACCATGTACACATATACTTCTTGTAACATATGATCATGTAACTTGTAATTTATATAACATATAATCCATGTATATCTTGTATCTCTTGTACATGTATTCATATCGGTATAATGCCTGTTGAACCTTTGGAAACATTGAGGGATACTCGGGTGATACACACTAAGTTTATATATATCTGTAATCCGTCAATTCATCATATATGCTCTTTCGAGCCATGTTCAGTATGCTCCTCCTAAGCCGGTAAACTGTAAGCTCATATGAGCTAAACGGTAAGCTTCATGGAGCTGAAACGGTAAGCCCGAAGGCTGAACTGTAAGCCTGAAGGCTGAACGGTAAGCTCATGAGCTGTGGTGAGTCCGCAATGAATGCAAGAGCTCGACCAAACGGTAACCCTAGTGACATATTACTTGTATACTACGACTTTCTACGATTCAAACGAGATTCGGTAATCTATATAATCATGTAATCAATAGGCATTTAATTTCAATATTTCATTTATACATTCATATAATATGCAATTCAATCATTTCAATTATAAACATAAATTCGATTCTAATTATACGAACTTACATCGTAATAGCTCGTAAATCCAATATCTACTCGTCTACCCTTCGTTTCCCTCGATCAAGTTCTGATGTTTGTTTATCTTGATCTATATTTCATCAAATTTAATACTTTCAGTAACCATTCAATTCAATTTAGTCCCTAATTCACATATATGGAAAATTACGCATTTGCCCACATATTTTTTACTATTTTACAATTTAATCCTTTATACGCAAAATGACAAATTTCACATTTTTAACTACAAATTACCTTAGTCGAATTTCATATGGCTTCTACTAAGCCTACATTTTTAATTATTTCACATTTCTAACCACAAAATTTCTATATTTTTCAATTTAATCCCAAATACTTAATTTTGTCAAAAATCACTTTATAAGACTCGTATATCTACTAACAACCATCTATAATCTATCAAGAAACATCAAAATATACATGTATTCAACAATGGCACATTTCAAAAACATAACCAATTTCAAAAATTGAGGTACGAGCTAGCTATATCGAGCTGTAACGAGCTCAAAAACGTAAAACTCATCAAAAATCGGTCAAAAATACATACCTAATTGTTGTTTAGACCATAGCCAAATGTTTGAATGTTAAAACCCTTATTTCTTCTTCCAATTTCGACAATGAAGGATGAAATAACCAAAATTCATATTTGTTTTTATTTAACACACATTAATATTTCTTTTACTATTTTAACCTTATTAAATTAATAACAAAAACCATATACCAATGTCCGTTAATGTCCATGCAAATTAATGAAGTCATAATTTTCATACAAGGACTTCTATTTATAAAGCCATAGCCATTCAAACCATTTTACTAATGGAACTCATGGTTATTGCTTTACACGATTTAGTACTTTTGATCAAATTAACTAATCAAATGGTAAAATCTCTTTACGAAATTTTCGTACAGTATTTCTATCGTACTGTAAAACTATTTAAAATAATGAAATAAAAATTTTGACTTAGTTAAGTGGTCCCAAAACCACCTGTTCCGATCAGACTAAAAAAAAATGGGCTGTTACATTATATTTCATCCATCAATACCATAGCGTAGCCTTCCCTTCAAAATGAAAGGCAACCAAAGTGATGTAGATTGTATCCTCTGTTTTGTAAAACTCAAAATACTCGTCAATATTGAAACTCCATGATTTTGGATCTGTTCCATCAAATCAAGGTAGCTCTATGTGCACCGGCTTAGGATTGAAAGAAAATTTTTCATTTTTAGAGTTAGAATCTACTGGTAACGATCAACGATGATGTGGATAATGAGATTTATCTCCTCGAAACTCTATTTCGAACTTAGTCTTGCCCAGATTCATCACTTTTAGGGATGATGGTATTTTTGCTTTCCTTTTACCCAGCTTTCCTAGATGAATGAATTGATTACTTACAACTTTCAACTCAAGTTTCATGTCTACCATGAGTTATTGTCTGTGGGCTATGGATTGAAGGGAGTCCAATGATTTAATTTGTTGTTATAGGTATGGTGCCCCAATCCAGCCGAAACGGGTTGACCCGAATTTGAAATGTCACATTAGCCACTTACGTGACTCTCTTTACCGGTCAACCAACACACTACAAACCAACCATCACACCTATCAAAAAAATACTTAAATACATTTTTCTAAACAAACAAACCTAAATCATGCTTCATTCGTCATAATATAATGAAAAGGACAAGGGGTAAAATCATTATTTTAAACAACATTAATGATAAATGCATAAATCGTAAAATTAATCCCATGAGTGTCCTGGGCAATTTATTTAAACCCATTAGAGAAAATTGCAGCTCAAAACGACATTTAAAACTCATTTAATTTCAAAACAAAGTTTAAAGACTAAATCAAAATTTTCTTCAAAAAATCTAATAAAACCATTTTAAGAAATTGAAGTTGGAAACACAGTTCAAGCCTAAAACCCTCTAGATTAGTCCCATGTTGCCTTCTTTATCGAGTTGGAAACACATCAAACATACTCAAGGTAAATTGCCTTACTTTGGATCACTTGGTAGCTCACTTCTCCTTGATTCATCTATATCTTTGCATTGTTAAACATAAAAGAGTGTGAGCTTGTAACACCCCAAACCCTGCCTAAACGTTATGGCCGAATCTGGCGGTGTCACATGGGATGGAATTTTGAAATCATGATGGTCGAGTTAAAAAAGGTTCCAATTAAGTTAACTTTTATTTAATTCGAAAAAACGGGTACTAGTTGATTTTCCTGAAAACATGTCTTTTGAGCAGAAGCTTTTAAAACCAATTAATTTAAGAAGAACCATTTTCTATTTACAAAATCCTTAGTTTTATTTTTTGAAAAACCGTGTTTTGTTGAGTTTGCAATTTAAATATCCACAAAAATAAAATAGTATAAAATCCCAAATTAAAAACCAATCCATAAGTCCTATTTACATAAAATATTTCCAAAAGTAATAATAGAAATAGTAAAAAATATTAAAACCGTAAATCCATAGTGAAGTAGTGTAAGTGGCAGTGGTCGCCATCGAGTCCTCCATTGTACCAATCCGTCAAGTCTAGGAATTACTTGTCCAAATTAACAGAAAAGGGTGAGTTTTCGCAAACTTAGTATGTAATCCCCACAGAAAACATGCATGTAGATTCATATCAGAAATAGTCATATATAGTCTAGGGCCGGAGACCATTACAGAATCAACTTGGGCCTTAGCCCATTCAAATACAGTCTCAGAAAATACATTAGGGCATTAGCCCATATCAGATATAGAATGCAGTAGCAGAAATCAGAATCCTACCCACCAGCTCTTTACACACTATCTACATCCAACCCTATACACCATGTGGGATTAAGTCAACCCACTCATCCCTACACACCATGCTGTACCGAAATGCGGCACATAATTAGAAGTTTGCAGCTGTGCTGCCAGATAACGGGCTTGTAAGCCTTTCAGAAACACTTCCTTCATAAATCATCAACCCAACTCCGATGCAATGCAACATACAATGAATGGCATGCTAATATGCAATAATCAATTCATACAATCAGTTCAGTATACATACTTAGTATTATCAGGCCCAGTATAGATATCATACAAACAGATCACATGTTTAGGGGTCTAAGTAGCACTTACCGACCCTACAGTAGGTCCACAGTCGACTTGAGCGACCTGTGAACCCTTAGGAACATTTCAGTGAAACTGGGCTCACACGCCCGTACTGTTTTACCCGTGTGGGCCCACATGCTAGTGTGGCCCACACGGCCCAATTGGTCGAGCCCGTGTGTCGCACACAACCTCGCTTGGCCATCACATGACCGTGTCCTTCGCGCACGACTTGGCCTCATCGAACACACGACCGTGTTTCGTTACATGGGCGACCACACGCCCGTCTGGCATCGACAGTAAGGTTTTCAGCTTTCGCTGAAACCTCGTTTTCTATGCAATCAAGTACACACCTGGTTTCGATTAAAGCCTAAACGATCCTCGAGCACTCCAAAACCTATAATTAAACAATAAACCATTAATTAATCATTTTTAACGTGCACTTAAATCGAACCAAACGCATCCACTTACCGCAATCACACCCGTCTACTCGCACAAAACAACTCGTCAGAGAGAAAAACTGCTTCACTACCGTCCCCTATTCAAAAACATTAAAATTTAAGTCTTCAGAAACCAAAAACTGAAAGAAATTCTGCTTACCGGTAACGCCAGAAAATGAAAGTCGAGGAGCAAGATAGATTGAAAATGAAAGATAAGGGAAAGAGGGAATAACACTTGAAATTTTAGCAGCACTAAAGGGAGATTTTAGGAGGAAAACGCCAGAGGAGTAGAGAGAATTTTGCAGGACATCATAATTGGGAAAAAGGAAGCCAGAATTTTTAAAAAAGATTAAAAATAAAATCAAAAATAAAATATGATAACCTCCCAATTCCTTTAATTCTCTCCACCAACTTCGCACTACTCAGATGTCTAATCCAATTCAAACTCTCAGCCATTACTGTTTAAAAATAATGCCCACAGCAAGATTCGAACATAAGACCTCCCTCATTCCCACACTCCACTTATCCACCAAACAAGCAGACCCATTTTGATATAAGCTTACACACAATTAAATTTAAACCTACTGAGTAAGGTTAAGGTTTTATTCAAAAAAACAAAAATTTTCCCAAGACAAGACTTGAACGTGGGACCTCACACACACACCTAGAATAATTAACCACTGAAGCAAGCAGTTATTTATGTCATATTTTCACCAAAACATAAACATGAATTTTGAGGCGTTACAGAGCTTTTTCAAGCTCAGTGAGTGCTCAAAGATTGCCACAAGTAATCACAATATCAAAGTTAAAAGAAAGTATACAATCACAATTAATCATGGTAAGCAATCAAGCATAATTCATAGCATTCACATTGATATGTTGGCACAATGTAATTATGAAGCATATATACAAAATACATTACAAGGAATAACCAGATTTCCAGATATGACAAATATAATGTGTAGCACAAAGCTATCACCCACCAAACACAACCAATCCTAGCCTTCAAGCACAACTATATGTACCATCCAAACACAACCAAATATACCCTGCAAACACAGCCACTATGCCATTCAACATATCCACTTAAACATGTATACTTATTATTTTATACACACTTTCACATGTCACACAACTCATGTTCATATCATATATTCTAGTCTCATATCATGCACTTACAAGTGCTCACATTATGCTCAAATGGCCACAACATATAGATTTTATATAGTGTACATAAAATCAGCAAGACTCATATCATATTCAGTCATAAACACATAATATTTTCATTGTCATTTCAATATACATCACATACATATCATATTGATAACATGTTAATTTGCATGACATTTTGTGTTTAATTCGGTTTATTTTTTAATTGATCCCTGCTAAATTAGTGCTTTTATGTTTTAATCTTGTCATAGATGCAATTGGGATGCTAAAAGACAAAAACAAGTAGAAAAGGACCAAATTGAAACACAATCAATGATATGAGGCCGAATCAAAAATATGGAGAAAGCCAAGGACTTATCAGATTTTTTGACTTTGTAAAAGCCAAAAATAGAAAAAAAATCTCTTAATTTATTTTTATTTATTTTTATTTAATTTTATGTTAAAGTATTTAAGGCAAAAATTAGTAAATTCCATGTATATAAATAGGGCCTTAATGTACTTAGGAAGGACACATCTAATTCTACATTCTGATTTTAGTTTGGAATTGAATAGAATTAATTTCTTTTTTCTTTCAATTTTGGCGTAAGCATTTTGCTGCTTGGTTTCCAATTCTTGTTTGTTCTTTCAAAATTGGTCCAATTACTCTCCAAGTACCTTTCTTTTCCATTCTTCACCATAATCATGAAACCACCTTTCAAAGTTTACAAAGCATGAATAATTTCATGCTTCACTAAATTCCCTCTTAGCTTTAGGCCAGTGCTCTTTCCGGTCGGGAATTGTGAGATACGTATTCGTGCTAAAAATCCTTCCAATTGATATTCACTTGTTTTCCTAAGTAGCGGGATAGACAACTCATCCCTTAAAGTTAAACTCAATTTCAAGTCAAAGTGCACATGGGGTTGGAGTCGTGTTTGCTGACAGTTGGAGAAACAAGTCAGACATGTTGTATTTGGATCTCTAAGAACAAATCAAGGAAAAAGTGATCGAGTTTAAATGACCCACGCAGTTGAAGCCGTTGATACGAGTTGGGTTCTTCAGAGCGCAAGGCTGTCGGAATCTTGAATCGAAAACACGTGTATCTCGGTTAGATTTGTTAAGGGTTGGTTTGCAGGTCGTACCGGGACCAACCATGAGAGGAAAAATTGGTGGTTAGGACGTTCTTAGCTACTATAACCAGCTTATTGTTTGGAGGAGAAAATTAATTTTCAGGGATCGATTCAGAAATCCAAAATCCACCAAGTCTAGGGTTAAGGCTTATTACCTTTGATTACAAAATTGGAATTTAATTTCTAACTTAATTTCTAATTTATTTAATTATTTATTTATGCTTTTTCAATTACTTAGCTTCTAAACATTCCAAACTCCTCTGATTTATTTGTTTATTTTTTTACAGGTCTGTTTGGAGTCGAGGGAACGACTTTTGCCATGACTTTCGACACGACAAAAACTCGGATCACAAGTTAAACACGGAAGTTGATTATAACATCCAATCCCTGTGGACTCGACCCTACTATCACTCTTTACTACTATTTAGAGTTATTTTTGGTGGTTTCGACGCCCATCACACATTTAAGCATCACTTGCAAATCATCATTAGTTTAAGTAGAAACACTTACTCATGGAACTTAGGAGAGGTGATTAGGCTACCTAAGCTCCCCTTTAACACTTTGAATTGTGCTTAATTGTATCACATCAAACCACTCACCTTGTCTTGCACAACAATGTCAACCAAGCTTTTCTTTCCCTTTCGCCTTGCTCGTGAAAGCTCCCGACAAGTCCAAAAGTTTGCATTCACATTAAATACATTACAAAAACATTATAAATAGCCTCAAACACATTTAAATCATATAAAAAATAAAAACCATAACATATCTATCATACTTAATGAAAACTAGCTAGTTTTGCCGAAAATGCAATTTCACCATTCAAATCTAGTTTCTAAACCTTAATTTTGATTCCAAACATCCTAAATATTATCTAATTGCAAATTTCAAACTTCAATTTAGGCTAATTACACGGATCTCATTTTTCTGGAAAAATCAAGCTAAACATGTTCATTGAAAAGGGGAAAAATCCAAATCCTTTGAATTCATTAAAGATATTTAAAATTGACTTTAAAATCATTTTAATAGGATCAAAATAAGTTGAAAGTAGCTTTGAAACTGCAACTTACCGTAGTAAAATGAGATCTACCATTTTCAAGCTTAAAATTAAATGATTTATTGATATCTTGATTTAATTGATTAAAACTCAATTTGAAAAGCTAACACACTTAGTTTGATCATGAAAAGTCAAAATGTTACCTCAATTTTGCAAAATCAACGAGCTACGAAGCTAATTCGAGTTTTAAATGTGTGAAGAACTTTAGAGAAATTAAGGTTGAAAACATAAGTATTCTTCAAAATTGAAGAGAGATTTTGTGTTTGGAGAGCTTGGAAATCAAAGAGGGTGAAATAATTTTAGGAGAAAAGCTTTGATTTGATGTTTGGCACATTTTTGAAGAAAATGAAAAAAGGGAGGGAAAAAGACGATGGGGGTTGTTAAAGAAGGAAGATGAGTGGTTTTTTTTTTTAATAAAGGGAAAATTGCATTTTAAAAACTCTCAATTTTCCCTTGTTTTTTAACTCAGTCCTTAGTTTAATTAAAACACATTTTTCTCAATTATTTTCAAACCCAATTTTTTTTTAAAATATGTTTTATCAAAATTAATTCTTGAACACTCAATTTTAATTTCTTAACCTGAAATTATTAAATATATTTATTTTAATATTTTATTTAATTAATTCTTAATTATTTTAATGATCTAACTTTATTATGATTTTTGGTTCACCAACCCCCGATTTACTATCCCGATTCTACTAGCCCAGTTTTTGGGATGTGACAATAAGGCTTTAGATTGTAACGTGGAATCCTCCTGAAGCTTAGCAACAACGAGATCCAACTTTGCTAAACAAGTACTGCCAACCATAGAGAGGAGAGTAAGAGCAATAGTAAATTAGATCCAACCAATAATATATAGACATCAACAAGAAATTAGCATAAAAGAATAGAAGAAAATGATAAAATTAAGAGAAAAAGTGGATGGTAATACAAGAATACCAGCCTAAGAAAGAGGTCACAACAGTATTTAAATCTTAGAATTCCTTCATACCCTTTCCTTAGGCCAATACCTTATTTATACTATAACGTACTACCCATGAATTATATTTCTCTACCTTTACATAACAAAATCCTTGTGGATAACAAATTTTGTCTTCTTTCATGGGACCCTTCTGAAAGCTAACGGTAATTCATCATTTGCTCCGAATAATGCCTGCTCACTATGGTTTTAGTCTCCCTCAACTGCTTGATGCATCACAGATTTTCCATTTCTTTCAAAGTTATCTCATTTTGACCGTACCACAGCATACGAACGCCGAGTAGAGAATTAGCACAAAATATATGAATTTAAAAGTGACTTTTACTGCAAGTGTGACATGTTAGTTATAATATTTATAAGTGTTATAATGGAAGACTCCGAGTATTTCAATGATTGAACTTAAGAGCGACCAGGTAATAAGATGAATGAGAATGATCAAGCATGCAATTAAGAAGTCTATCTAGCTAATGCCTAAGTGCTATATTCTGGAAATTCATAATTCAAGGTCAATTAAGCTAAACTATCCCTAGGAGGACTAAATTGAACAACAGTCAAAAGTACAAAAAAAATATCAATTCAATGAAATAGAGTGGTCAATTGACATCCATGTTGCTAATTAATTCTTGGATTAGGGATCTAAATTGCTCAAATTCCTAATTGGTCCAATTTTACCTCTCAGTCACTATTTTACCCGATTAGATGATTTAGTCCAATTTATCTCTCAACCTCACTAAACTAAATTGAGACAATCAAGTTAGTTCGCAATAGGATCTCACCTATCTAAATGTTCACCTAGAGTCGTCAATTTTAGGTTTTGAAGTCTATTCAATTTAGTCTACTTTTTATGATTTAGCCATTGACCTTTAAACTAATCATGCAACATTTCAATCAACCAGCCAATATAAAACTTAGTTCTTACTCATCAACAAAATACAAATTTCAACCAATTTCATGCTTAAATGATTCATCAATTAACCACAAAAGAGACAAAGGTTTAAAGATGCTTAGTGACTCTTAGAGAAATCCTTGATGGAGATTATGGCAACAAAAATGGTGATAAAACCACAACCCAAGTTAACATTTTTGCACTTTTGATAACTAAAAATATGTAAATCCATTAGATGCTTTGAAGAAAAACCCAAAATAACAATAAAGGTTCTTATATCTTTTTGAAAGAAAACTAAAAGTGTAGTAAAAATGAAGAAGAAAGTAGCAAAAATAACTAATAAGCTAAGAAAGGAAAAACTTAGAAAGATAGAAATGGTGAAGGAATAAAAGATGTTCAAAACAAGATAATAAATATCCCTCCTTTTAGTTATGGCATAAATATGCCTTAAATACATCAGATTCCCTAACCCTAACATTGGCAAAAATGCCCTTAAAGAAAATTATATAACTTCAGTTGGGTTTGGACACAAAATTAGCTCTACAATTTTTTCACCCCATCAGACTTCAATGTTGCGACACCCAAGCTTTGGTGTCATGACACAACCTTGCTGGTGTCGCAACCTCGACGACAGTGGGCATTGGGTTTCTTCACTTCAACAATTGGCTTAGAGTCGCGACCTCGATGGCTTGTAATTGTGACTTTGAGGCTTGATGTCCTAACACCACACACTTAATGTTGTGGCTTCAACGACAGGCTGCTCCAAGTTGGGTTTTCATTGAAGTTCAAATCAATCATTAGACTTACAATGACATAGTTTTGCCAATTTGGATCTCAAAAGAGGTCAAATATAAGAAAAGTTATCATTAACACTAAAATCTAGGAATCAAAAAAATGCTAAAAATAATCGTAAACTACTTGAGAACAAGATTATTAAGTACTTGAGAGAGCCTAATTTGACAAATCAAATTGCAATAGATCACCTCTAAAACCAAAACCCCTAACTTTTCAAGCCAAGAATTCAACCCACAATCAAGGACCATTTGCTTTAACAATTTCCTGAACCAGTCTAAAGAGTGTCTCTTTGGACCTATGACCCAAACAATTGCACTTATAACAAACTTCGACAACCTTTCATATTTAAATTTGGATTCAAACATCTCTTTACTCGATCACTTACATTTAAACCCAATTCTTAGGGGTCCATCAACAAACACTTCAACTCTTATCCTTAATGACCAAATGTAATGCCTTGAATTTTGGGCCTAGGAGAAATGGGCTTCGAGTGTCGGGGAATTTTGGATTGAATTCAAATTGGAATTTTGGCTAAAATCAAGGAATTTTTGGATGGGGATTAAGGGGATATGATGAAGATAAAATTTGGAGAAAATGAAGGAATTTAATTTGGTGATGAGTTTGAGTCGATTGGGGAGTGTAGGTGTTTTTTTTATTTTTTATTTATTTTTTTAGTATATATATATATGTGTGTCGTATGGGCAAGTAGGGCATTTATTGCTTTTGTGTGCTTTAGTCGCATATTCTTGAGGAAATTTCTTCCAACCTATTGACACTTTTATTTTGTTTTTTTTTTTTTTACAAATACCTGAGTAATCTCAAACCCTTTATCTCCTCTTTTCTTTAAACCAAACTATTGACCTTTTATTCCCTATTTTAATCGAATCAACCTCTTCCCTCTTTAATTTAGCCAATTGCTTCTTTTTCATTTAAAAATTGAATTCCTTGTTGTGTCGTCACCAACTCTGTTTTTTATTTCTAAACACTAAAACCAACTTATCATTTCTTTCTTTTTACTCGTGGGATCGAATCTCTTCCTCCAAGTCTTGCCGAATCACTCCTTGTGCGTTTTGGGTTTTGGTAAGTATATTCATCTATATTTTTGGTTTAGTCGAATGATCATAGGAGAGGTAAATGTGACTTAAGATGGATAAAAGCCAGTTGTTTATTCAAATCATTAATGGTTTAGGATTTTACAATGCAGATCTGGGAGTTTAACGTGGCTAGCGAATAAGTGAAAGGTTAATAGGACCGTCAATCAAAGTAAGTAGATTGTAGTTTCGGTTTTTGGTAAAGAAGGAGATCTCTACTAAGCAAGTGATTAACTATTGGCCTGATTGATTATGGGTTGGAGATTGGTGGTCTTGGGTGCAGATTTTCAAAAAGGTGTGTACATACACTACGCACACAACAGATCGGTAAGTCCCTAAATGCCAAAAAGCCGAAATGTCGAAATGCCGAAAGTTTGGCTGCGGTAGTCTTGTGAGTGTGCGAACACTCACATGAGGGTATTCGATACGATACCAGAGGCTCCATGAGTGATCTCATAGACTTGGGTCACGTTTTGGCCAACTAGGCCAGAATGGGCCAAATGGGCCTGATGGGCTCGTGGGCCCAAATAAGCGAAAATTGTTAAATTGGTAATGAGTGACAAGCTGATTAAAGCGGTGGCATGGTTTGGCATAGATTTCAGCCTAATGGGCCGTATAGTTGTAATTGGGCCTGATGGGCTACATAAATGTATGAAAGCATATGGACTTGTTAGGGCTTTTATAACGGACTTTTCGGCCTAGTTTCTAATGGACTTTTAGATCTAGTAATACCTTAAGTGAGCATAAAACTTAATTAATATATTAAATATGTCTGTGGAAAAATCATAAGGTTAGAGTATGGCAATGGGCATATGCATGTCTAGGATTGGATTTAGGGAGAGCTTGGTACTTAAGCGGTCTTAATGACCCACCTCCTCTTCTCTGGAATCCAACCTGGTGCATAGTGTCTGTTCACTTTAGCCAGCGAAGACTTGTTGACGGGCCAGAGTTCGTAATTAAGACCCATATTGTTAAGAAATTACCAAAATGCCCCTGTAGGGTAGAATTACTGAAATACTCTTATATGATAAAATTACTGAATTACCCTCGTAGGGTCGAAGATGAAATGACTAAAATACCCCTATGTGTTATTTATGACTTATGCATGTTATATGTTATGTGCTGCATTCATGCATTACTATATTGCATATGGGTCGGGATTATGATTGGAGGAAGTGTATAAGGGTCGCACGGTCGCTTGACGATTGTGGATCCACCATAAGCTTTTTAGCCAACGTAGGCTTTTTAGCCACTGAGCAGCTTTGTTGTACCATTAAGTAGTGTCATAATCGGTGCTACAGCGTATATATAGCAGCCATGATGCACTGTTCAGTGGGGCCACACTGGTTCTACACCAGGTTGTAAAAAGGTTGGATGGGTCGAGTATCTCCCCACAGGATTTGTAGGGTTGGAAGGGGGTATACAGGCTAGATGAGAATCTGTATAACGCATACTCATGATGTCACATGTAATATGGGCTCGGGCCCAATTGAGGCTATTAAGGGCTAGGGCCTAGAAGTTACTGTTTAATATGATATGAGCTCAGGCCCAATTGAGGCCACTATGGGTTTGTACCCAAAGGCCACCGAAATTGTAAAAGGCTTAGGCCCAAATTGTTCATTGCATGATTGTTGATTGTTAGGGGTCGTACATACTGAGTTTTCAAAAATTCACCCCTCTCTTTTTATTTTTTAAGAAATCCTCAGTAGACGGTTCGACGGATGGAGGAACTTAGAGGTGGCCATTTAGCAAGGAGTTTGGATTTTGTCATTTAATTAATTTTTGGTATTTTAAAACTTATTTTGTTTTGGGTTGTAATAAGGCCTAAGCCTCTGGTTACCATTTTTTAGTTTGGATCATTACAGCTATGTCTTATATTTATTTGAAGTACAAAACGGTTTCCAAACCTTAATTGTTTTCAAATACTATGTTTCCTCAACTCTAGTTTTAAATACCAAGTTTTATAAATCATTTGTTTTTAAATAAAACTTCCGTAACTTAAAAGGGGTTTGTACTCAACATTTTACTTTATAAAGGGTTTTCAATGAAAACAAGGTTTTCGATAAACACCTTAATATGACACACCAGGGTGGGCCATAACATCCAGGCAGGGCTTGGGGTGTTACACCAAACCACTTAACAGACTCATTGATTTTGAAGTCAACTTCCGTAAGATGAGGGAAAAGGTTCCCTATCTTAATAACATTTTCTTTGGTCAACAGACGTAGAAGAATATTAAAGGCTTGGACCCAGAACTCAAACATTGAAAAGTCTAGTTCTTCCAACACTGCTCTTACAAGCTAGTCTTGGAGACAAATATGTTTGTCTATAACAGACCATGAACACTGAATCTTAACCCCTCTTTTATCATTTTCATCACTAAAAATTAAAAAAAAGGAAAATGTTCTTTTCCAACTTAAAAATATCAATTGTACCCTTCAAGGGTCATCCTTCAGAACAACTGCTTTTAGGGGTCTTAGCTTAATAGCTTTCTCAGACATTACTTTCAGAAGTCTTAGCTTCATAGCTCTAGGACCTGCAAGCTTTTGATGCAGTTTTTATGGTTGTTTGGCATGTTCTTTTCCTTAGTATGAACACTATCAATCTCCATTGACTCTCCTTAATTACCAATTAAGGCACAAGAGAAAACAAAGACAAAAACTAGCAGAATAGTTTACATAAGAGAGAAAGTGTCTCTTTGGAAAAAGATTTGATCACAGTAGAAGGCCCAATTTGCCCTGGCCCGTTTACAACCTTAAACCCAATTTCAAAATCCTACTAAAGCCTAATCTTATTCCCAATACAGGCCAGCCCAACAACCAAATTAAACAAGCCCAACAATTCAGACCCACCTAAACCCTAACCACTAAACTAAACCCAATACCCTTTATCAAGAAAAAACAAAAACCCTAGCCGCCCTAGGTCTTCTGCCATGATAGCCTTCTGACACCTCCAATTACGCCTGCAACCACCGGCCACCGCCCATGTCACATTTCCACTCCCCCACTTGCACCTACAAAAATTGAAAGAAGAAGTGACAGAAAATAATAAAGAAACTTGTGTAAAATGGCTATAAAAAGCCAATCAAAAATCCATTGTAACTCTATAGCAATTATCAATAAAAAAACAGATTCAAAGCAAAAGAAAATAGATTCGAAGCATATCAAAAAACCGATCAAAAAATCACAAAGCAGATCGAAGAAAATAAAAGTGTAAAGGTTCTCCTTTTTATTTTTCTTTATTTTTCTTTATTTTTCTTTTTTGAAACTGTTTATACGTGTATATATATATATATATATATAAAGATTTTTATTTTTTTAAATTATTTACATATATATACGTAAAATAATAAAAAATGAAGAAAAAACGCACCTTTTAGAGCTCCGGCCGCTGTGCACGGCGGCTCTGGCGGCGGGTCCAACGGCGGCCCATGGCGGCGATCGGCCGAAGACATGGCCAGATCTAAAAAGGGGAAGAGAGGTTTTTGGAAGGTTTTTTTTTTTGGAATATGGGGCTGAAATGAAGAAAAAAGATTTTTTTGGGGTTTAAATACCCAGTTAAAATGACACCGTTTTAGTCCCCTCTTTTAACGTCCAAAACAACGCCGTTTAGGGCCTACCCGAGCCGATCCGACCCGCTCCAACTAGGATCCGCGTGTTTTATTTTGGAAGGGCTAATTGCACTTTTAGCCCTTCCGCTTTTTTGTGGTTTGTAATTAAGTCTTTTTAAATTTTTATTTTGGCCTCATGAGTTGTAGCGCATTTCAATTTGGTCCTCTTGATGATGTGCGTTTTGGAGGAGAAGGGAAAATTTCCCTTTTGACCCCCCACATCTTTCGCGCATTGCAATATGGTCCTTCCCCATTTGGTTTTATTTCAGATTTGTCCTAAAACTTTTGTTTTAAGTTCAATTTAGCCCTTTTTATTATTTTTGCTATATTATTATTATTATTAAGCCATTAGTCTTGCATTATTATTACTACCATTACCCTTTCTCTTTATATTTATTTACCTAAATTTTAAATGCTTTTGCTTTATTATATATTACCCTTATGTATTTACTTATATATATATATATATATATTTCCAATCTTAGATTATTTGTTATTTTATTAATGTAATAGGGCAATTTTGCCCGGGCCCGTGGAATACAAAATAAAACCAAAAATAAATGTCCATTTACATGCCATCAAACCCAATACCCAGGTCAACTCAACAACACCCAAAAACTACAGCCCAACACACCCAAACCCTGTAGCCCACTTAAACCAAAGCCCACTACCCATTTCCCTTAACCCAATTAACCCAACCATTACCCGAAACCCAACACCAGCAGCCCAATAGCCTGGCTTTCGGAAACCCTAGGGCATAGCTTGAGTGCGCCGCATGCCTAGCCACCAACTCTCTGCCATCACTTGCTCCGCCACTCATACCGGTCACTTCCATCAGCCATCACCGCCACCTGCAAACAATAAATGAAAGAGCATCAGCAACTAAAGAGAAACAGTAAATCACAGTAAAGCAGAAGTATACGCAAAGGCATAGGACATTCGGCTATAAAGCCATCAAAAACAGAAGCGAGGCCGGTTCTTCTCCCTCTTTTAGGACCAGAACATATTTGTAGCAAAAAAGAAGAACAAGTGTAATCAGAAAAAAAAAAAACTAAAACAATCAATCGAAAATAGAGTTTTGTTTTGAAAAGGTGGTATCTTTATGCTCTTCGATTCACTTTCCGTTTCTCTTCTCTGTTATTGCTCATTATCAAAGTACAAAAGATAGGAATAAGCTTTACCTTCGTGAATGAGCCTCCGACCTCCGTTCTCTCTGACATAATCGGAGCCGGATGGGGACTTGAAGCTCGAAAGGATGTGACCCCGTGATTAACCACCCCAATGGAACCGGATTGACCATCCAATGAAAGTCCATTGCCGATCCAAGGCAGATCGGAGCTCGATGGTCGGTGTCCTTGGTTCGAAAGCGGCGGTTTACAGAGGGAGAGTGGGGGTGTTTCTTTTCTTTTTTGTTTGGTGTAAGGGTGGCTGAAGGTTTCAAATCTTAGGGTCTAATTTAGGTCTTTATTTAGCTCCCAAAACGACATCGTATAACCCGATTCCCTAGCCGTTTCGACCCGATTCAGCATCCGGGAGGACCCGCGTGTTTGACGTTAATGGGATATTAACGCAAATGGTCCTTCCCTTTTATAACGTCTTTCAATCAACCTCTTTTTGTTTTCTGATTCAGACTTGAAATTATTTTGGAATTTCAGATAGGTCCTCTAGGTATCAGGCTACACGCACGCATATTGAGACAATGGGTTATTGTCTCTGCTGGTCCTCAGGCTTTTGCGCGTGTTATGTGTTTGTCCCTGGCAGCCCATTTTTCTTGTTTTTTTTATTTTTACCCTGAATTTCGTTTCATTTCAGCTTAATCCCTATATGTTCTTATGTTTATTTATTCATTTGATTTTCTAACACTTTATTATTAGTATTTATTATCACTAATATATTATACATTTTATATATAGTACTTGTAACTATATGTTACGTCTGTATATGTATTATGCTTACATATTTTTTTTAACACCATGGATGTATGTATATTCTTTTGCATTATTTTTACATACGTATTTCCAATACCATTATATACTTTGTATGTTACTTTGTTTGAAAGGGATATTATATATATACATATACTATATTCTCATATAAGTATATACGTACTTTTAATTCTATTAGTTACATATATTTTTAAACTATTTCATGAATATACATTCCTAATACTTTTTTTTTATATATCGTTATTATCTATACATGTACGTATTTGTATTGTATTAATAATTATTTTCGTACGTCATTATTATTTTTAATATAATATATATATGTATTATGTATACATCTTTATATCCTATTATTCGTTTTGTTGTTATATTATATTATGTATATACATATATATTTTCCTAAGTATACAATTTCTTTTTTTAAAAAAAAAACCTTATCTTTTCATTATATAATATATTACTTGTACAAAATTTTACTTGAATACTTATAACTCTAAGCTTACTTTCATTATTTTCATTAAAAACTTTCTAAATTTTACGTATTTTAATTAGTTTTACACTTCTCTTGGATTTGTCTTAATCTTCATATTATTGTTTGTAATGATGTTATTGCGTGTACCATTTTGCATTTGTTGATCATTTTCGATTCATTATTGTAATGCATTGATTATGAATTGTTTCTTTGTTTCGTATTTCATGATTCCATGTTTGTATTTTATAAAAGTCATGTCTAACCCCGTTTTATAAAAAAAAAAATTTTATTCAAAGCCTTCAAAAGAATAACTCGTGTTTGGGTATTTCGAAGAAATCGAGCCTTAACTTACTAGGTTTCGATTTCTCTCATTAAACCCGAACTATCGAGTGTCGCTTTCAAAATCAAAACGAGTGAGTTTTCAAATAAAACCTATTCTCGAAACCTCGAAATGCTACATTCTAACTTACTGAATGTGGCGTTCAGTGTCCCGAGATAGGAATTTCAAAATTAAGGTAATATTTTATGTTTTGGAGCTTCGGTAAATCGAGCCCTAACTTACTAGGTTCTGGTTTTTCGTTCGATCCAAAATAATTAAATATTTCTTTTCGATTTAAATGTATGAATCTTTTTAATAAAAAAGACGAGCTTAATTTCAAGAAATCGATATGTTGCACCCTAACTTACTGGATGCGACATTCTTATTTCATTGGGATGAGCGAGTCTCAATTTTTACGTCATGTTTAAATGTTCTTCAAAACAAAAGAATCGTATTTAAAAATCTTTTCAACCGTTTGGTAATAGGACATTAATTAATCAACCAGGTACCAATTTTGGGCGTATCGAGGGTGCTAATCCTTCCTCGTGCGTAACCGACTCCCGAGCCCACTCTTTGATTTTCGTAGACCAAAATTAATTGTTTTAATAACTCAAAATATTTTATTTAAATAATTTAAGGTGATCCGATCACACCTCAAAAAAGGGTCGGTGGCGACTCCATTTTCAAATTTTAAAGTCGATCCCCCCGTTTTCAAAAATGGTTTCGACAGCTTGGCGACTCCGCTGGGGAACCAAGTTTGTGAGTCAGGCCACTAGTTGATTAACTTTTGTCTTTTTGTCGAAAATTGAAATTTTGATTTTTATATACGATCCCTTTTTTTTGCATTTCATCTGTTTTGAATTCCGATTTTCGTTATTTTATTCACATTTTCTTTATATGTTTCAAGTTTTTCTGTATACTTGTGCATTACATTGCATGACCGCCGGGTCACACCTTTTAAGTGGGAGCAAGAAGCTACTCCTTCGTGAGGTTTTCACCTCCGTGTAGGATAGTGAAACGTTTCTGGAACACATCCGTACCTATGTGCTTCGTGAGATTTTCATCTCCGTGCAGCCTTAGGGAAATGTGTTCCCCTGAACCGAACTCGATCTGAATGAGCCTATAATGGGTGAAGATCGAGGAATCTGCTGGTTCAGGTACCCTTACTCTAGAACGAAGCCGCATGTAGAGGACCCTTAGGAGCCCACCTTAGGTAGAGCCACGCCAAACTCTAGTAGCCACCCTAATAGGTCCTTGATTGTTCTCTGCTTCTATATATGCTTTGAATTTTATTATATATTATACTGACACTTTGTGTTTTACTTTCCACATATTGCACTAACATTTTGTGTTTCTGCTGTCTACATATTGCATTGAAAAGGTGTCGATTTGGGTTCGATTGCTAAAATAGGGAGCTCGACCATGGAAAACAAATTTCTTGATAAAGTAAAAGGCAATGCAGCAATCCAAAATTGGTCAGAAACAGCACAATCAGAAAAAGGGGATAGCCTCGCTACGGGATATATATCGGAGTTATGGGATTATACCCGCATCATTGTTACGCAAAACAGCCTTCAGGAATTGAGAGAAATTTGGTGTCAGTGGGATGATGAAACTAAAGGGTTGTTCTACAACAAGTATGGAGATCTGCCGTATCTTTTAGATGTTAAGGTGGACGAGAACTTGTTTCGAGCCCTCACACAGTTTTGGAACCCAGCATATAGTTGCTTCACCTTTGGAGGAGTAGATTTGGTGCCTACCATAGAAGAATATACTGCTCTACTAAATTGTCCGAGAGCGCAGGTTGATAAAATTTATTCAAGAGCTGCATATGTCCCTGCTTTTTGGAAAAAATTGATAAATATTGCGGGGATGAGTGAGCAATGGATCATGGCCAGATTAAAAAGAAGGGAGAATATAAGTGCATCCCATGGAAAAATTTGAGAGATCTGATTCTAGGCCACCCCGATACTACGAAGAGGGTTGATGTCTTTGCACTTAGCATTTATGGACTAATTTTATTCCCTAAGGCTTTGGGATACGTGGATGAGGCAGTCACCGACCTCTTCGATCGACTTGACAAGGGGATCACACCAGTACCTACGATCTTAGCGGAAACTTTCAGGTCATTAAGCGCATGCAGAAGAGCCGGAGAAGGTAGGTTCATCGGATGTGCACAGCTGCTGTTGGTTTGGTTTCATGGCCATTTTTGGAAAGTGAGCAAGCCCTCCTATCGAGTCTTCTTGAATAATTATTCCCCGTTAAGAGAAATGGTGGCCACACCAAGAAGAGATGACGTATCTGAAGAAAATTGGATCGCGCTTCTTCAAAACCTGCAAGACGGTGACTTCGAATGGAGGGCCCCTTGGTTTGTACCAGGGGAGATTCTATACCGATGTGGAGATTTCGATTGGGTCCCATTGCTTGGAATTTGGGGAGCTACTGGTTACGCCCCCTTGATGGTACTTAGGCAATATTGGTCGAAGCAGTTTATACCGACAACGCATGGGTTAGCAGAATGTGAATTCCCATATAAAGAGGAGAATTACAAGAAAAAGATCAAAGAAGTTTCTACGGCTTGGAATCAAACTCACCGAATGAAGAATCAAAACGTGGGATCAGTAACTCCCGAATATAGGGGCTGGTTTAATAGAAGAGTCAATGATAATGTTCCGAGACCAAATTTAGGAGATGTTAGACCGCAAGAAGAATATCTATAGGTAATTCCCTCCGAACTAGAAATCATCATACAAGACTTTGAAAAACGGAGTTCAGAAATGGGAAAACAGATAAAGCAGCTGGAACAAGAAAAAATGTATTTAAGCATGGACGTCGACATCCAAAAGGCAGAAGCCGAAAGACTCAAAAAGGGGAAAAACAAAGTAGAAGAGGACTTGGGGAGCTTGAAGATCGATTATAAGAGAGTGTGTTCGTCTTTGAGAAAGGCTGGTCTAGGGAAAACCCCAGAAGAATGGCGGCAGGAAGTTCAGGAAGAAAAACTGAAAGCCGAGCGTTGGGAGACAAGATATAAAGAGGCCCAAGCGCAAAATGAAGCCTTAGAAAGAGGAGTGTTGGAAAACCAAAAAGGGAAAGATGAGTTAAAAGCTAGAGTGGCGGAGCTAGAGGAATCCCTTAGACGACATCGGAACCGTAATTCTGTGATAGAGCTGAAGGCCAGCCTAGCGAAGATTGAAGAAATGAAGAAGAAAATTGAAGAACTAGAAATGACTTTGCAAAGCTGTCAAAGCCATGTTAGGTCTCTGGAGGAAAATGAGGAACGATGGAAAGAGGAGTGTTACTACTCTCAAGAGCAAATCCAAAGAAGAGATTACGTTATGGAAAGAGCCGTAGCACAAATACGAGAGGTGGCTGAACACATGCAATCATTGGCTTCTCAAGCAGACATACTTAGTATGAAATATGGGTCTAGAGAACAAGAGTTAGTTTCTTTGTTGGAAAAGATTAGGGCTTTAGGCGTTAAGACAAAGCCGTATCTGTAATTTACTTTATGTAAAGAGCTTTGTGTTCTAATAAAGTTTTCTATATGGAACTGAACTGCAATCGACACTTTTCTTTTTGCATTCATGCATCTGCATTACATCACATTATTTTATGCATTAAGATCTCATAAAAAGACTCTAATAAAGGGAAATTATTTCAGAGAGAAAGCTAACCTGGAATCTACCAATAACCCATCCACCCAGCACCGTTACGGCACTCGTTTTAAGTCGAAAAATATGGATCAAAGAATAGAGAGATTAGAGCAACGCCAAAAAGATATGCAGGACCAAATGCAGGAGCAAATGGTCAAAATGCAACAAGATATGATGGATCGGATGTTAGAAGCACAAAACAACATGATGAATCAGTTGTCGCAACTTTTAGCTACGGGACAAGATAAGGGAAAGGGTCCCGTAACAAATACTGAGGAGAATGAAGATCCGCTTTATCCTCCGGGATTCACCCCACCTGCCACACAAACACAACAAGAAGCACACCTACATAGACCTCCTGTCACCATTAGGCCACAGCAACTCCAGAGGGACGCACCGATACCGGTTAATCATCAAGTTGGTTCGGGCTCAGAATACAATCCAATTAACCTCAATGTGCCCGATTTGGATGAGGCGGCTGAAAGGGAAAGATCACGAATGGAGCTACCAAAACAATTAGATGATAGATGCAAATGGCTAGAAGAGAAATTTAAAGCCATGGAAAACGCTGGTAGTGGTCACGGGATTGATGCCAAGGATTTGAGTTTGGTCCCAGACCTGATCCTTCCCCCAAAATTTAAAATGCCTGAATTCGAAAAATACAACGGAACGAGCTGCCCTGAAGCTCACGTTATTATGTTTTGTAGGCGAATGACGGGTTATATCCACAATGACCAGCTATTAATTCATTGCTTTCAAGATAGCTTGGTTGGAGCAGCTTCTAAATGGTACAACCAGTTAAGCCGTACTGCGATTAACTCTTGGAAGGACCTCACTCAGGCATTTATGAAGCAATATGGTCATGTAACAGACATGACCCTAGACAGGATCACTCTCCAGAACATGGAGAAGAAACCTAATGAAAGTTTCAGACAGTATGCGCAACGTTGGAGAGAAGTTGCCATACAAGTTCAGCCGCCGCTTTTAGAGAAAGAAACTACGATGCTATTTATTAACACTCTAAAGGCCCCTTTCATCACTCATATGTTAGGAAGTGCCACTAAAAACTTCGCTGACATAGTGATGACAGGCGAGATGATTGAAAATGCTGTGAGAAGCGGCAAAATTGAAATCGGAGAAAATACCAAACGATCGGTCCCGAGGAAAAGAGACAATGAAGTGAACAACACGAATGCATTTAGTGAAAGACAGTCCAAGTCACTCACTATCAACCAGCCAAAGACAGTGAACAACAATCAAAATAGTACGGCAAGACAAGAATCTAATTCAAGAGGTAACACCGAAAGGCTATCATTCACTCCTATACCCATGACGTATAGGGAGCTGTATAAGAATCTGTTCAACGCCCACGTAGTTTCCCCTTTTTATTTAAAGCCATTACAGCCTCCGTATCCCAAATGGTATGACACGAATGCTCAATGTGAGTACCATGCGGGAATCACCGGGCATTCGATCGAAAATTGCACCGCATTCAAAAAGGTGGTGGAGAAACTCATCAAAATGGGGATTATAAGATTTGATGACCCGGCCGTACCCAACGTAGCGGGAAACCCACTCCCTCGCCACGCCGACCAAGGAGTGAACGGGATAAGTGAAGGCCAGAACAGGAAGATCAAACATGAAATCACGAAGGTTAGAACCCCGTTAAGAAGAGTATGGAAAGAGATGGTCAAGAGAGGACTAGTAGCGTCGGATTCAAGAGAAAGATCTGAAAAAGAGGGAAACTACTGTGAGTTTCACGCCGAAATAGGGCACGAGATCCAAGAGTGTATGGATTTCAGGGCTATCATACAAGACATGATGAATAATAGAGAAATAGAGTTTTTTGAAGGAACCCAGAACCCCGAAGAGAGAGAGATATGCGCATCAGAGGAGAAATCAGTGATACAAACCGTTAACTACCCCGTGATCATTATATCACGACCCACGAACAATGAAATAGGAGTACAAATGCCACCAAAGGTCATAGTCCAAAAACCCGCAGTCTTCCCCTATAAAGACAGCAAACAGGTCCCATGGAATTATAACTGCAACGTGACAATCCCGGGAAGAGAAAGCTTGGTGGACGCTTCGAAGGAAGGCCAAGAAGGAGGCTCCTATACACGCAGTGGAAGACGTTATGATACAGCAGTCGAGAAAACACAGCTCGTGAAGGGAAAAGCCCCAGCGATCGAAGAGACGAAAGAAAAAACAACTAGGCTTGAATATCCTATCAATGAGCCAGTCAATGAGAGGGAAGCAAAAGAGTTCCTAAAATTTCTCAAACATAGTGAATACAGCGTGGTAGAACAGTTACGCAGACAACCAGCTCGTATTTCAGTATTGGCCTTGCTCTTGAGTTCAGAAGTTCATCGTAATGCATTGATGAAAATCTTGAATGAAACATACGTTGCTAATGACATCTCCGTCAACAAGCTCGATCGATTAGTCAGCAACATAAGTGCTGACAACTTTATTTTCTTCAATGACGATGAGATACCACCAAGCGGTAGAGGTTCGACTAAGGCGTTGCACATTACCACACGTTGTAAAGGGTACACGCTGCCGGGTGTACTACTTGACAACGGGTCGGCTTTGAATGTCTTACCATGGACCACACTAAACAGATTACCCATAGATAGCTCTCACATGAAGGAGTGCCAGCACATAGTGAAAGCATTTGACGACACAGAGAGAAGGGTGATGGGTAGAATTGAAGTGCCTCTTTTGATTGGACCTAGCACATACGAGGTGGATTTTCTAGTAATGGATATCAAGCCCTCATACAACTACCTCTTGGGGAGACCGTGGATCCACTCAGCAGGGGCTGTTCCCTCTACATTACACCAAAAGCTGAAATTGGTGACAGAAAACCGACTAGTTACCATAAATGCAGAAGAAGAGATCATTGCGGCTGTAACTAGTGACGCACCATATTTAAAAGTAGATGCCGAGGCCATTGAGTGTTCGTTGCGGTCTCTGGAATTTGTGAATGCTACCTTCGTAGGCGAAGGAAACAAGGTCCCGAGGCCTAGAATATCCAAGACCACAAGGATGGGTCTATGTGTAACTGTGGAAAAAGGAGCGTTACCGGGAAAAGGGCTCGGGAGGTATCTCCAAGGCAGAGCGGAGGTACCATTTCTGAAGGAGAAACGAGACCGTTTCGGCTTAGGGTTTAGGCCAGACGCCAGACAAAAAAAGAAGGAACTGGAAAAGAAGCAAGAAAGACGAAGAGCACGGATAAATGGGGAAGAAATCAAGTGGGAACCAATGGTTTTCCCCCACATATCCAAGACCTTCATATCAGGAGGATTCATCAATCCTGAGCAAGAAAACCGCAAAGAAGGAACCACAGAAGGAATATTAGAGGGCATGTACATTAATGCTATATCTGAGGAAAGGGCTGAGAGAAGAAGTCTGGCGGGGATCCGCCCTTTTGAGCCTGGAAGCGTTCTAGACAACTGGACTGCAGAAGAGATTCCTGTAGTGTTTAGAACTATTTCAGAGTAATGTCCTAGAACATTTATTACTCTAGGTCTAGGAGTAGCAAACATCTTTTGTGAACTAAATACGTCCCAAAATCTTTAAACTCAATGAAAAGTGCACCTTTTGAACAAATATTCTTTCATTCATACGCAATCTTTTATTCTTTATTATTTATTACGAGCAATCATTCTTAGATGCCATTGTTTCTTTGCATCTTCCATTACCCCCGAAACAGGTCCCCGGATGTCAATGACGTGAGCGATTCTGCCAACAACTTGGAGTCCCTTTTTGGGCAAGATGTGTGTATAGAAGATTCTGAAGGTTTTGAGGATGATCGAGACAGTGACCCAGCACCCGAATTATTGAGAATGGTTGAGCAAGAGGAAAAACAAATCCTGCCTCACGAAGAATCGGTAGAGGTTGTGGATTTAGAAGACGGAAAAGAAGTAAAAATTGGAACCGGTATTACTGCGGAAACAAGGCAAAGGCTGATCAAATTACTCCAGGAGTTCAAGAATGTGTTCGCATGGTCATACCAGGACATGCCTGGCTTAGATACTGATATGGTAGTACATCGACTCCCCATAAAAGAGGAGTTCAAACCAGTCCAACAAAAACTTCGGAGGATGAGACCTGATGTCTTATTAAAAATAAAAGAAGAGGTCAAAAAGCAATTCGACGCGGGATTTTTAAAAGTGGTGGAATACTCAGACTGGGTGGCCAACGTCGTCCCCGTCCCTAAAAAGGATGGAAAAGTACGAATGTGTGTGGACTACAGAGACCTAAATAGGGCGAGCCCGAAAGATAATTTCCCACTGCCTCATATTGATACCTTGGTAGACCACACGGCGGGTTATTCATTGTTCTTCTTCATGGACAGTTTCTCCGGTTACAACCAGATCAAGATGTATGAAGAAGACATGGAGAAGACCATATTTGTGACCATGTGGGGGACATTCTGTTATAAGGTGATGCCCTTTGGACTGAAAAATGCGGGGGCAACATATCAAAGGGCCATGGTAACCCTATTTCACGACATGATGCACAAAGAAATCGAAGTTTATGTCGATGATATGATTGCAAAGTCCCAAACAGAGGAGGAGCACATACAAGTCTTAAGAAAGCTGTTCTTACGATTGAGGAAGTTCCAACTAAAACTCAATCCGGCCAAATGCACCTTCGGAGCCAAATCTGGAAAATTGCTCGGATTCGTGGTTAGTAAAAAAGGGATTGAGATTGATCCAGACAAAATCAAAGCCATACAAAGACTATCTCCACCGAGTACCCAGAAAGAGGTTCGAGGTTTTTTAGGGAGGTTGAATTACATTGCTCGGTTCATTTCACAACTAACCGAGAAGTGTGACCCTGTTTTTCGCCTCCTAAAAAAACACAACCCAGGTGCATGGGACGAAGAATGCCAAAAAGCCTTCGACAAAATCAAGCGGTACTTGTCCAATCCCCCAGTACTAATGCCACCTAACCCGGACCGTCCATTAATACTGTACTTAACGGTGTTTGAGAATTCCATGGGATGTGTACTTGGCCAACACGACGAGTCAGGAAATAAGGAAAGAGCTATCTATTACCTTAGTAAAAAGTTTACTGAGTGTGAGGCAAGATACCCGCCAATAGAGAAGTTATGTTGTGCTTTGGTTTGGACAACACGAAGGTTAAGACAGTACATGCTGTACCACACCACTTGGCTCATTTCAAAATTACATCCTTTGAAGTACATGATGGGAACAACAGCTTTGAACGAAAAAATGGCTCGATGGCAAATTCTACTTTCAGAATTCGACATAGTATATGTGAACCAAAAGGCCATAAAAGGAAGCGCGATAGCAGACTTTCTAGCCAGTAGAGCTTTGGAAGATTACGAACCCTTAAACTTCGACTTCCCAAATGAAGACTTGATGCATATTGCGACCTTTGAAGGAGACGATCAAGAAAGCCTTCATTGGAAACTCAACTTTGATGGAGCGTCTAACGCTGTGGGTAATGGGATCGGAGCGGTATTGGTATCTCCAAATGGAGACCATTATCCCTTTACCAGCAAGCTCAATTTTGACTACACCAATAACATGGCTGAATATAAGGCATGCATCATGGGAATACGAGCTGCCATAGAACGCAAGATTAAGCTGTTAGAAGTTTACGGGGATTCTGCACTGGTAATCTATCAAATTAAAGGTGAATGGGAAACGAGAGACCCCAAGCTGATCAACTATCGAAAAATAGTCTTAGAGTTGATAGAAGAGTTTGAGGATATCACTTTCTGCTACCTCCTACGAGATGAAAACCAGATGGCTGATGCCTTGGCCACTCTTGCCTCCATGATCAAAGTAAACAAGCAAGAGGATGTGAAATCCATCCAGATGAGCATCTATGAGGCTCCATCCCATTGCTACAGCATTGACGAAGAAGAGAAAGATGATCACCCTTGGTATCACGATATACTGCAATATGTGAAAGATCGTAAATACCCAGATCAGGCGACCGAGAATGATAAAAGGGCGTTGAGAAGATTAGCCATTGATTATTTATTGGACGGAGAGATTCTATACAAAAGGAGGAAGGATCAAGTACTTTTAAGGTGTGTGGACGTGTTGAAGCAAAGAAAATTCTTGAAGAAGTGCATGAGGGCACCTGCGGGACACACGCTAATGGCTTTACTATGGCCAAGCAAATTATGAGACTTGGTTATTACTGGTCCACTATGGAAGGGGACTGTATTAACTATGCCAATAAATGTCATAAGTGCCAAATTTACGGAGATAAGATCCATGTGCCGCCTTCACCTTTGCATGTCATGACATCTCTATGGCCCTTTTCCATGTGGGGTATGGATGTCATTGGTCCAATTTCACCAAAAGCCTCAAACGGACATCGTTTCATCTTTGTTGTCATTGATTACTTCACCAAATGGGTTGAAGCCGCTTCGTATGCCAATGTCACCAAGACGGCTGTTAGTAAATTTTTGAAAAGAGAAATTATATGTCGATACGGAATGCCGGAGAAAATCATATCAGACAATGCCCTGAATTTGAACAATAGCATGATAGCAGAGGTCTGCAGCCGGTTCAAAATCAAACACCACAATTCATCACCGTATCGTCCAAAAATGAACAGTGCGGTAGAAGCGGCAAATAAGAAGATCAAGAAGATTGTGGGAAAAATGACAGAAACCTACAAAGATTGGCATGAGAGGCTACCTTTTGCCCTTTATGCCTATCGAACGTCTGTCAGAACTTCTACCGGGGTAACGCCTTTCTCCCTAGTTTATGGAATGGAGGCAATCCTGCCCATTGAAGTCGAGATCCCCTCACTCAGAGTGTTGTCAGAAATAAAGTTGGATGAAGCCGAATGGGTCCAATCTAGATATGACCAGCTGAACCTGATCGAGGAAAAAAGGCTAAGAGCTATTCGCCATGGCCAGATGTATCAAAAACGAATGATGCGGGCTTATGACAAGAAGGTTCGCCCTAGAGAGTTTTATGAAGGTGATCTAGTTCTGAAGAAAATCCTTCCAATACAAAAGGACTTCAGGGGAAAATGGATGCCAAATTGGGAAGGACCTTACGTGGTGAGAAAAGCCTTTTCTGGAGGAGCTTTGATCCTAGCTGAGATGGATGGTAAAAATTTACCCAATCCTGTGAACGCAGATTCCGTCAAGAAGTACTTCACTTAGAGAAGAAGAAAGCCAAAGCGAAAACCCGCAAAGGGCGCTTCGGGTTTCAAAAAAAAAAAAAGGAGAGGCCAAGGTGAAAACCCACAAAGGGCACCTTAGGACCAAAGGGGATTTTGAGTTAAAAACCCGAAAAGGGCAGCTCAAACCTTGACCAAGAGCAATAGACGGGGTGATCTTGCCAGGACTGAAACGACAAGAGGGATTAACACTAATATCGCAAGGCGCCAACAAAATCTTTTGAAACTTCTAAACACGTATCAAGATCGAAATGACCCTCGAGAAATGTTATGCAAGAGGCTCAGCCAGTGATATTTGGGGCACCTATCATTCGTTCTTTGTATTCTAGCAAATATGCTATTTTGGTTCATTGACTATTATTCATATGTTAGCCAAATTTTCCACCTCAATTTCCTCATTTACTTTAAACACTAGTTCCCTAAATTGTAGATTTCCCTTTCAAGCATCTCATTGAGACAACGATTAATGGGTTAACGATGTTCCAAACAAAAAAGGGGTTCTGTGCATTACTCTGAAAAGTTTCTAACTAGTACAAGAACTCGAAACGGGACTGATGTTTAGAACTCACCAAACTTAAGGGAATCTAGTTTGAGACTATATGTTAATCGCTTTACCAATTGAATAAAAAAGGCAGGGTATCGCACCAGTGATACACCTTGGCCAACGATGAGTGATTCAGGCTAAAACAGAACTATTCTTGAAGGAACTCGACAGTCTTATATGGTTGGTCAGGGTACCTAGAGGAAGAAGGGTATGACAAACCAAATGGATTAGGTAAATCATAAATGCCTACACCCCTGAGTCATAGTGAAAGAAATCGATGACCCCTGAATTACAGAAAGAGTGACTAAACAAAGTAGCATACTACGTCAGTAGTGGAACCCTAAAGAAGCCACAAGTCAACCTAAAACTTTAAAAATGACCTTGCACAAGACATTTTGCATTCATACAAGTGTCATTCATAATACATTTAGGAGCACTTGATTCATTTCGATCATAGCATCCTAATCATTCTGCACAGGCATAATCATATTTTACAAGATAGGTCTCCCTGAAGACGGGTGACAACATTCAGATCTGGCTTCCAATGGTATTTGGAGCAGATTGAAGATAGAAGATCTGGTTTCCAATGATTATTGGAGCAGATTGAAGATAGAAGATCTGGCTTCCAATGGTATTTGGAGCAGATTGAAGATAGAAGATTTGGTTTCCAATGATCATTGGAGCAGATTGAAGATAGAAGATCTGGCTTCCAATGGTATTTGGAGCAGATTGTAGATAGAAGAGTCTGGCATCCAGAGATTACTGGAGCAGATTGAAGATTTAAGCCTGGCATCCTTGAGATTGCAATGAGCAAATTAAAGTTAGAAGATTTGACCTTCCTGAAGATGCAGGGGCAGATCGAAGAAGAATCTGACATCCTTGAGAGTGCAAGGAGCAGATTGTAGATAGAAGATTTGGCCTTCTAGAGATGCAGAAGCAGATCGAAGATTCGAGGCTAAACCGAAGAAAAAAAGCACCGAGAGACCAAGACCCAGCAAGACCGGGCAAAATTGGCCCTTTTTTAGTCTTTGCTCTATTCTCGTTACACGACAATGAGTAAAGAGGGGCAGCTGTAATAGGGCAATTTTGCCCGGGCCCGTGGAATACAAAATAAAACCAAAAATAAATGTCCATTTACATGCCATCAAACCCAATACCCAGGTCAACTCAACAACACCCAAAAACCACAGCCCAACACACCCAAACTCGGTAGCCCACTTAAACCAAAGCCCACTACCCATTTCCCTTAACCCAATTAACCCAACCATTACCCGAAACCCAACACCAGCAGCCCAATAGCCTGGCTTTCGGAAACCCTAGGGCATAGCTTGAGTGCGCCGCATGCCTAGCCACCAACTCTCTTCCATCACTTGCTCCGCCACTTATACCGGTCACTTCCATCAGCCATCACCGCCACCTGCAAACAATAAATGAAAGAGCATCAGCAACTAAAGAGAAACAGTAAATCACAGTAAAGCAGAAGTATACGCAAAGGCATAGGACATTCGGCTATAAAGCCATCAAAAATAGAAGCGAGGCCGGTTCTTCTCCCTCTTTTAGGACCAGAACATATTTGTAGCAAAAAAGAAGAACAAGTGTAATCAGAAAAAAAAAAACCAAAACAATCAATCGAAAACAGAGTTTTGTTTTGAAAAGGTGGTATCTTTATGCTCTTCGATTCACTTTTCGTTTCTCTTCTCTGTTATTGCTCATTATCAAAGTACAAAAGATAGGAATAAGCTTTACCTTCGTGAATGAGCCTCTGACCTCCGTTCTCTCTGACATAATCGGAGCCGGATGGGGACTTGAAGCTCGAAAGGATGTGACCCCGTGATTAACCACCCCAATGGAACCGGATTGACCATCCAATGAAAGTCCATTACCGATCCAAGGCAGATCGGAGCTCGATGGTCGGTGTCCTTGGTTCGAAAGCGGCGGTTTACAGAGGGAGAGTGGGGGTGTTTCTTTTCTTTTTGTTTGGTGTAAGGGTGGCTGAAGGTTTCAAATCTTAGGGTCTGATTTAGGTCTTTATTTAGCTCCCAAAACGACATCGTATAACCCGATTCCCTACCCATTTCGACCTGATTCAGCATCCGGGAGGACCCGCGTGTTTGACGTTAATGGGATATTAACGCAAATGGTCCTTCCCTTTTATAACGTCTTTCAATCAACCTCTTTTTGTTTTCTGATTCAGCCTTGAAATTATTTTGGAATTTCAGATAGGTCCTCTAGGTATCAGGCTACACGCACGCATATTGAGACAATGGGTTATTGTCCCTGCTGGTCCTCAGGCTTTTGCGCGTGTTATGTGTTTGTCCCTGGCCGCCCATTTTTCTTGTTTTTTTTATTTTTACCCTGAATTTCGTTTCATTTCAGCTTAATCCCTATCTGTTCTTATGTTTATTTATTCATTTGATTTTCTAACACTTTATTATTATTATTTATTATCACTAATATATTATACATTTTATATATAGTACTTGTAACTATATGTTGCGTCTGTATATGTATTATGCTTACATATTTTTTTTAACACCATGGATGTATGTATATTCTTTTGCATTATTTTTACATACGTATTTCCAATACCATTATATACTTTGTATGTTACTTTGTTTGAAAGGGATATTATATATATACATATACTATATTCTCATATAAGTATATACGTACTTTTAATTCTATTAGTTACATATATTTTTAAACTATTTCATGAATATACATTCCTAATACTTTTTTTTTATATATCGTTATTATCTATACATGTACGTATTTGTATTGTATTAATAATTATTTTTGTACGTCATTATTATTTTTAATATAATATATATATGTATTATGTATACATCTTTATATCCTATTATTCGTTTTGTTGTTATATTATATTATGTATATACATATATATTTTCCTAAGTATACAATTTCTTTTTTTTAAAAAAAAAAACCTTATCTTTTCATTATATAATATATTACTTGTACAAAATTTTACTTGAATACTTATAACTCTAAGCTTACTTTCATTATTTTCATTTGTTAAAAACTTTCTAAATTTTACGTATTTTAATTAGTTTTACACTTCTCTTGGATTTGTCTTAATCTTCATATTATTGTTTGTAATGATGTTATTGCGTGTACCATTTTGCATTTGTTGATCATTTTCGATTCATTATTGTAATGCATTGATTATGAATTGTTTCTTTGTTTCGTATTTCATGATTCCATGTTTGTATTTTATAAAAGTCATGTCTAACCCCGTTTTATAAAAAAAAAATTTATTCAAAGCCTTCAAAAGAATAACTCGTGTTTGGGTATTTCGAAGTAATCGAGCCTTAACTTACTAGGTTTCGATTTCTCTCATTAAACCCGAACTATCGAGTGTCGCTTTCAAAATCAAAACGAGTGAGTTTTCAAATAAAACCTATTCTCGAAACCTCGAAATGCTACATTCTAACTTACTGAATGTGGCGTTCAGTGTCCCGAGATAGGAATTTCAAAATTAAGGTAATATTTTATGTTTTGGAGCTTCGATAAATCGAGCCCTAACTTACTGGGCTCTGGTTTTTCGTTCGATCCAAAATAATTAAATATTCCTTTTCGATTTAAATGTATGAATCTTTTTAATAAAAAAAGACGAGCTTAATTTCAAGAAATCGATATGTTGCACCCTAACTTACTGGATGCGACATTCTTATTTCATTGGGATGAGCGAGTCTCAATTTTTACGTCATGTTTAAATGTTCTTCAAAACAAAAGAATCGTATTTAAAAATCTTTTCAACCGTTTGGTAATAGGACATTAATTAATCAACCAGGTACCAATTTTGGGCGTATCGAGGGTGCTAATCCTTCCTCGTGCGTAACCGACTTCCGAGCCCACTCTTTGATTTTCGTAGACCAAAATTAATTGTTTTAATAACTCAAAATATTTTATTTAAATAATTTAAGGTGATCCGATCACACCTCAAAAAAGGGTCGGTGGCGACTCCATTTTCAAATTTTAAAGTCGATCCCCCCGTTTTCAAAAATGGTTTCGACAATTAATATTATTATTATGTACTTATTTATATTCTTTTTTTGTATTTTCAAACTTATTGGTTATTTTATTATTATCGCTATTATTTATGTATCATTATTTCCTTTTATTTTCATTATTAACATTGTACTATTATCATTTTATTTTCATTATTTTCATTCCTTCATTATTATTAACTTTGTATTATTATTATTATTATTACATTTTCCTTTTATATTTACTTCATTCTTTATCATATTATTTAAACTAACTAATTAAATATTATTATTATCATTATTAACATACTATTATTTGTTGTTATTATTATTTATTATTATTACTAACATATTATTGTTACTATTCTTATTATTTTATGTTTTATTATTATTATCATTATTATTATTATTATGTTTTTATTTTTTTAATCTTTTATCGTTTTATTCTTTTGTTTATTTTCAAACCTTTTATTTTAACTTTTATTAGTTTTTTATATTTGTTTATTTACATATCGTTTTAGCTTATTCTTTATTTTATTCTTATGTCTCCGCTTGTACTGTTGTTATTTATATTATCGCGTTCGTTATTATCTTATGCATGTCAACACCGTGATACATTAATCTTTGCACGACACACAAAAATGTTCATTTTTAAAGGTAATACCCCGTATTTGGAAATTCGAAGAAATCGTGCCCTAACTTACTGAATTTCGTTTTTTCTCATTTAACCTAAATAGCGGAGTATCCTTTTAAAATCGCAATACGAGTTTTGAATAAAAAAGCTTATTCTCGAGAATTCGAGATGTTGTGTCCTAACGTATTGGATGTGACATATTGTTACCTTGAGATAAGATTTTCTAAATCGATGCAATATTCTATATTTAGAAATTCGAAAAATCGTGCCCTAACGTATTGGGTTTTGATTTTTTCTCGTTTACTCTAAGTAACCGAATGTCCTTTCAAAATTTGCATACATGAGTTTTAAACAAAAAGGCAAGTCTAGCCTCAGGGGTCGAGGTGTTGTGTCCTAATGTATTGGATGTGACATTTTACCCTGAGATAAAACAGCCTTTGCCATGTGTTTTAAATTATCCGAACAATTTGTTTTTTTTTCTTTTTGTAAATTAACATTAATACAAAGAGGGATCGTTGAAACACCCCGAATTTTGGGCCTAGAAGTATTGGGCCTTGGTTAAGTTTTGGATCCTAGCTTAGTATTTTTAGGAGTTTAATTTTGGCCTTCTAGAAGGCATGAAGATGGACTTTATTAGGGAGTGATCATGAGAGAATTTTAAGGTGATGATAAAAGAGAGATAATAGGAGATTAAAGAGAAGAAGTAATGGTGCAGAATTGGACTCTAGGGAGGGCTAGGTTCGGCTATTAGCTATTTAAGGAGTGCCGAATTTCATAGCAGGGTTTTCCTTACTTCCATATAGTTTATTTTCTCTCCTCCTCTTGTCGAATTCTTTTTCTCCCCCTTTTTTTTCCATCTTTGCCGAATTTTCCCTTTGCCTTTTAGCCATCTATTGTTTTGCCGAATATTCATAGTTTTCTCCCTTTGCTGATTTCTTTCCTTAATCTCTTAAAAGCCGAATACCCATATCACCTTTGCCGATTTCTTTTTATTTCCTTCATCGCAAATCTGTTTTGTTATTTGTAACCCTTAATCGAGTTTTTAAAAGCCGAGGGCACACTTAGTAGATATCTAGGCCACGAGATCGGAGACTAGTTTCGGTAAGTACTTAGTTAACCATCTTTTAGTGCGTTTTGATAAAAGCCGAAGGGCTATCTAATCCTCCATTTTCTTGTCGATTAACCCTGTTAAACTAGGAGTAGGGTTCTAGGATTCCAAGCATAGAAAGGACCTCTAGCAGATGATCTAAGAATATTCGGGAATATTTGCTAAGGAAAGGCTAGGAAAGCCGAAGGTACACGGTAAGGTTACGGTAAGGCTTCGGGATTTGATTAAGTTGTAGTTTAAGGTATAGAATTGATTCGAAAGTGGTTTTGATTGTAGGTTGAGGCTGAGAATAGTGTAGTGCAGGTCATCAATCAGGTGTGTACATACACTACACACACGAAAATCGGCAAAAGGCAAAATCCCGAAATCCCGAATGAGCCTGCCGAACTTGTGGGCCTAAAGTGGCAAAGTTATGATATGAAATCTTATGATGGATTGACATGCATGATTGTATGATTGAATTATGATTGGGCCTAATGGGCTACATAAGCATGCTTAGGGCTTAATGGGTTTTATAAATATGATTGGGCCTAGTGGGCCTTATGGGATTGTAGAAATGCATACTATGGTTTTTAATGGACTATAGGCCTAGTTCTGATCTCTCAAATTTTACATAAGACTTAATTAAATAATTAAACATGTTCACGGACAAGTTGTTAGACTAAAGTGTGGCAATGGATGTGTGCATGTCTAGGATTGGATCTAGGAAGAGCTTGGTACTTAAGCGGTCCGAGTGACCCACCTCCTCTTCTCTTGAATCCTACCTGGTGCATAGTGTCCATTCACTTTAGTCGCGAGGACTTGTTAATAGGCCAAAACCATAATTAAAGTCTGTACCTTTAAGAAATTACGAAAATACCCCTGTAGGTTAGAATTACGAAAATACACTTCTAGGATAGAATTACGAAAATACCCTCTAAGGTAGAATTACTATAATGCCCTGTAGGGTAGAATTACTAAAACACCCTCATAGGGTAGGAGTACTGAAACACCCTTGTAGGGTAGAAAATTACTGAAATACCCCTGGATAGTGAAATGACTAAAATACCCCTAAATGCTTAATGTATGGAAAAACTTGTATGTGCACTCGTAAAATGTTGTATGTGCATTCATAATATTTATGTTGCATTTGGGGGGGATAAATTGAACGGAGGAAGATATGAGGATCACATAGTCACTTGACGACCGTGGATCCACCGGTGGCTTTAAGCACATTATATAGCAGCCCCGCTGCAACGTTTGAGTAGTGCCGCAACCAGTGCTACCTTTGGAGTGTAGGGATGGGTGGGTTAATATTTATATCCCCACAGGAGTGTAGGGTTGGTACGAGTGGAGTGCAGGGTTGGATTCGGGGTGGGAGCATTGCATTCATATGATTTTGATATGATATGAGGTCATTGTGGGCTAAGGCCCAGACCACCGATATTGTTAGGGCTTAGGCCCAATGTGATATGTATATATTGAATTGATTTGTTTGCTAAGGGTCGTACACACTGAGTTTCGAAACTCATGCCCTTAAATTAAATGTTCCAGGTAACCCTCAGTAGGCGGCTCGACGTGGGAGAGGACTCGGAGATAGCCACACTACAAGTTACTTAGGAATTTTTTTTAAATATAGATTTATTAAGTGATTTATGATAATTATTTTTTTTACCTTCACTGTGATGTAATAAGGCTATGTAACTCCGGTTTCACTATTTACTTGGGATTTATTTAGTTACTGTTATATTTAATAAACATGGGTTTTTTTCTAATTATTTGTTTAATTAAATTCTTCGATTTTTAACTAAGTAAATTCTTTTCAAGTATATTTCGTTCGAACTAAGTTCTAACTAAACCATTTTAAAAACAACTCTTCAATGTGACATCGCCAGATTCGGGCCTAACTTCTAGGCCGGGTTTGGGGTGTTACAATCGTATTTTAAATTCTTTCAAGTTTTCAAATTTTCGACACTAAGACATTGATTAATCAACTAGGTACCAAATTTGGGTGTATCGAGGGCGTTAATCCTTCCTCGTGCGTAACCGACTCCCGAACCCATTTTTTGAGTTTCGTAGACCAAAATCGTTGTTTTGATAAATCAAACTGTTAATTAAAAACAACCGTTTTATGAGGCAACCCGATCACACCTCAACAAAAAGGATTGGTAGCGACTCCCTTTTTTTCGTTTTCATTTCCAAAATCCAAGTCGACCCCGTTTTCACAAAAAAATAGTTTCTACAATCACCATACTACTATTACTAAAATATCTTCCTAGCATTTAAGTATGTGGAAAAGCTTTTGTTGCATATGTTGTACAACCAACATAATTCTATGATTCAAGTATGGCAAATATATAAATATATAAGGGGATAAAGTAACATTTAGCCTCTAAACTTGACAATTTTTCTCACATTGGTCTCTGAACTTATTTTGATTCACATTAGTCCCAAAACTTGACAGTTTTTTCCTAATTTGGTTTCTAACTTGAATTCTATTACACCACCTGATTTTTTTAAAAAGTTTCTTTAATTTTTTTTAAAATTTAATTCTTTTTTGTATTTTTTTATATTTATATAATTTTTCAAAAATATTAAGTGATGGCATAGTTCAATCTCTAACTGTCATGTCATCATACATTAATGAAATCTAAATTTAAAGACTAAATTAAAAAATAATATCAAATTGAGAGACTTGCTCTATCTCTAATATAAATCATTAAAAATATTATGAATACTATATATTAATATGTAGAAACTTATATAGTATGAATTATAACAAAACAAGAATTGTGTAAATACGTATGAAACCAAAAACATAATTTTAACATAAAAAATTGGGGAATTATATTCCAATCTTATATATATATATATATATATATATATATATATCCCTTAGGTGTAAAGAAAGATTAAATATATATATACTTTATCAAAGTTTGAGATTTAAATTTTATATTTTTTTCAATTTAAAATTTTTAATCTAATCTTTAACGCTTTATGCCATATATTAAATAAGTTGCCTTTATATATTAATAAATATGCTAAAGTTGACAATGATGGAAAATATTAATAGCATGAATTATTAGATCAAAACTTTTAAATTAAAAAATTATGAGGATTTATTTTTTAATTTTTAAATATATAAATTATATATTAAATTTTGTTAAAATTCAAAGACTAATTACATATTTTAACCTCTAAAAAATTATTTATACTTGCATTCTCCATAAGAAACCTATAACTATTATATAATTAAGACATCAAAAATTCCCTTTTTATATAGCTAAAATAAACAAATAAAGCTAACTACATAATACTTCTTCATGTTATACTGTCAATAGAAGAAAGTGTTAGCACCCTTCTTAGAATCTCCTCAAATATCTTTAATTATTGGTTTGTTGCCGATGTCATTTTGGTCAAGCAGTCAGCAATTTGGTTACATTCTCTAGGAAAATGTGAATAACCCAAAATCTTGCATTCACTAACAGGTGATAAATACGTCTAATGAAGTCAGAATTCGAACTTATTAGAGGAAAATCTTGAACACTTTGACCACCTACACACTATTAGCAATCCTAGTGATTATAATTAATACCAAAATTATTTAAATGCTTGACTTAATGATATAATTAAATACCCTTTTCCTAAATTACAGACAATTATGCTCTAAAAATAACATGTAGCATTAGTATAGTAAAAATAAGATTATTTCTTTAAATTAGCATCAATGTAATTAAATACTATAATAATAAGACTTCTACTACTATGCACATACTTTTTATCAGATACTATTGGGTTTACGTATTAAATTGCAACACCTATTTTTCTTTTCTGAGAGTAGAAGGCAAAACTGGCCAAGTTGTTGTGACAAAACCCTAAAAAAGGAACTTTAATTGAGGAAGCAATTATTGTAAGTCAAAAAGGTTGCAAAGTTGTGATACAAATTATAAAGAGAAACTTCCAATTATTTCCTAACATATATTTCTTTGTTGAAATCTTGTTGTCTTCTTGTCTTTGATATTATTAAAACAGGCCCTTGTCTTGTTTAGACAACATTTCCTTCATCAACATTTAATTTCATGTCCAATACGTCTAAATGCTTGTATTGGAGGCCAATCATAATTCAGTAAGTTGCTTCATCCCCCCAACAAATGGGTTGTACTCAACTACTACACCAAAAGGGTGTAGACAAGACTGCAGGAAATGGATTTAACCCTCAAAATGATAAAATTAAAAAAATTATAAAATAATTTAATAACCTTCGAAATTTATACTTTATCTCTAATTCTTCTTAAAGCAATTTTTTTATTTCGCCTTTGTAAATAGAGACTTTCGCCTCAATCTAGTGAAATAACGGTTTAATCCCTTCAAAAATTGCATTTTGATCTCCAGATTTTTATAATTTATTTCTAGCCTTCCAAAAAGAAATGAAATATTATTTATCTTAGTCCCTTCATAAATTATAAAGTTGTAAGTTAATATAATGATAAAATTACATTTTTAATCCCTTTAAAAATTTATAATTTAATTCTAGCATCTGAAAGTAAATTTTCCTGACTTTAGAATCCATTGCAAGATATATACTCAACCAGAAGCTAAAAAGACTCAATATATCTCTCAATTCGAAAATGCAAGATTTGAATTGATATTCTTTCATTGATTCCTCCTAAATTGCATTGATTTATCCTAAAAATTTCATTTTAATTGAAATTTGGTTATTCACCATGTACAAAGATCCTCATTAAGCATCCATGGTTGAATGATTAAATCATCCAATTTATAATTGACGAATTGTAAGTTCAATTCCTACTGAATGCACGATAATAGGACCCTCCAGTAAGTCTACTGGAATTGGTTCTATATCAATGAAATCTCATCATCTACTCTTTAATACTCTAAATTTCTGCAAAATGTCCCAAAGAACCTTTTATACAACTCTTTGCACCATCATGTAAACCGTCAACAACCACTAATATCAACCCCAAATGCATATCAAGTGGAAATTGAAGCTTCCTGATAAAAAAAATAAGGGATACATTAAATTTATACATGAATTTTGGTCCAATGTACAATTTGATACATGAACTTTAATTTGATACAATTATACACATGAATATATGATAAAATTATATTTTGACCTCTCAAAAATTTACAATTCAATGCTTATGTATGCAATATATCGTAAAATTGTGTTAATTCAATAATGCTGCTAGAGATTAGTGAAATTTTAATCAAATTAAAATTCTATGTACATAAAATTATATAAAATCAGAGTTCATATATAACATTATACATTACATCAAAATTCATATATAATTTTGCTATTTATCTTTAAAAAAATAACTTGAATACATTCCTTATAAATCTCAATTTCTAACTAAAAAAGGAGACAAAAGAAATTGAAATGTTTTTCTTTTCCCCTTTTCTTGCAAGTAACTCATTATGCTAGAACAAGTTAAATGACAAAAAGTGTTTTGAAAATTAATCCCTATATACATACACACATACATACATGCATATATATACATATATATATATATATATGTATATATATATGCCTTTGAAAGGTAACAAACAAAATGGCAACATCAACATGAAAGCAATGTTTATGAGTTTTAGAGAAGCAGCTAATTCAGACCCCATAATTGAGGTACAGGCAACATATACGTAGATCCCTTTTTTTTCACATTTAATTTTGATTTGGCTTTTCCAAGTTAGATGGCCTCGTGACCTAACTTCTATGGTAAATTTGGTACATCCAAATTTTATGACTTCAGTAAAAATGTTACGATTGATATTTTTTGAGGCTAATTATTTTAAATATTTCAATTAATTAAATTTTATAATAAATAGTATTTAAATTTTATTTCATTGAAAGTTTTTGTAATTTATTTTTTTAATTTCTTTTATTTATAATACATTTTAAAAATTAAGTTGCCAAAGTTGAAATTATTTTTCCATTAAAAGTCAAAATCTGACATTCAAGAGGAGAAAGGGCATATACATATATTACAATTTTGGTGGGGGAAACGAAGAGAAAAATGGGATGAAAATTAAATTATATATTTTTATAAGAGTTAAAATATAATTTTATTGTTATATTGATTTATATCTTTATAAATTTTAGAAGAGATAAATGTTAAAATTATATATGAATTTTGGTTTAATGTTCAATTTTATATATGAATTTTGATTTTGTGCAATTTTATATATGAAATTTTAATTTAATTCAATTTTCACAAATTATTAACACGATTATTGATATATATCATCATTTTTATATTCATATATTGCATATACATATAATTGTATTCATCCAATATAAAAATAAATTGATATATTTATTTCTTTTAATGTGTATAATTTCACCAAATCAATATTCATGTATAATTTTGAGATTTATCCCTTTTTAGAATGACTAAATCAAAATTTTATCATTTTGGGACTATAGTTTTGTCACATATTAACATATAATTTTATAGATTTTGAGGGTTTCAAATTCTAAAAAAGAAATCATTTTAGGGGGCCATAGCTCTTGCCTACTCTCACTTTCACCCTTGGTGAAGATCGTTGAAGAAAATAATATTCTTATCAAACATAAAATGATATAATAGTATTTATTATGCATATTAATCTTTAAATTTATGTAATATGTTTATCATTTCGATTTAAAATATTATTTTTTTAATAAAAATATATAGATATACATACATCTAACTTTCTTCTGCAGAATTGCTGTTTCATTGTAATTTTGTAAGCACTGAACTGTTTGATAAGAAAACATTAATGTTAAAATAAACAATAAGCACTTCTTAAATAGTGAATGATCATTTAATATGTTCATGAAATTGGTATATCTCAATTGATCTTTTTGCTTAGTCTTTTTTTTTTTTTTAAATCCTATAAGGTAAACTACAATCGAGTTTATTAAACTATTGATAAGTATTCATTTTAGTTATTAGACTGATAAAATCATTGATGTACAATCTTCTTTGTTCACATTGCTTGCATCAATCAAAAACTCTCATTCCCTTTTTCTTTTACGGTTCAGGTTTTTTCATGAAATAACTTTAAATGTCATAACTCTGTGAATCAAAATTCAAATAGCTTTTTTCTCCGATCTCTGGCACTAACCATCAAACTGACTTAGATCTAATGTATGTTCTTCTACTTGTTAATTAGTATTGGTCCACTATATCGATTGTTGAATGGTCACTTAGAACTCGTAGCTGGACTTTTTTTAAAGAATAAAACTTAACAGTCCAGTAATTTAAATAAAAACTTTTGAAAAGTTCATCAACTTAAATGAAATTTCGAATAGTTCAGTGACCCTATTGTAACTTTTTGAAGTCGAGTAACCAAAACATAAACTTACTGATAGTTTAGTGATGTGGTTTACCCATTCCTTTGTTACTTTTTCAAGATGATGTTGTTTAATTATAGGGCTAAGTACTGTTTAATATTTGAGTTTGGTTTAAATGTATAATTTGGTATTAAGATTTTTTTGAGCTCCAATTAAGTACTTATATTTGAATTCTGTAACAAAAATTAGTAGAGTTAAGCAAGAAAAATTGAAAAATCAAAAATCAAAAATTGACGCAAATCGAAGTGTTTGGATGATTTATGGAATGTAAGTTAATAAACCATGGTTACTTAAAACCTACTTGAATTCTATTTTTATTTAATTTATAATTTCTATGATATAAAAAATATTTTATATTTAAAATAATGAAAATAACTTAAAAGTTTTATATAAAAGTATTTTTGCAAAGATATCATATAAAAGTAAAATTTGAAACTTTGCCAAATAATATTTAAAAAAAAAAAAGTAAAACTCATTTTTTCAAATAAGTTTAAAAATTTAAAACGAAAATTTAATATAAAAAATTGAGACCGAACTAAATTATGATGGAGAACAAACCAAAAAGTTTGACTAAACTAAACCAATATAACCCCTAGGAATTAGTACTCAAATGGAATTATTTTTTTAGTAAACCAAATCCAAGGTCACTAACTATTAGTAAATTTACGCATTGGTCACTCGATTTTAAAAAGTTATAAAATGATCACCGAGCTTTTCAAAATTTTTCATTTAAGTTATTGAACTATTCAAAAGTTTTATTTATTTGAGTTACTAGACTATTATTTTTATAATAAAAAAAAAGTCCAACTAGCGAGCTCTAAATGACAATTCGACGATCAAGTATAGTGGAACAATACCCATCGACAAATAGAAGAATATATCATAAACCCAAGTCGATCTGATGATCAGTGTCGAAGATCAGAAAAGAAAACTGCTTGAATTTTGATTCGCAGATTTGCAATGTTTAAATATGTTTCATGAAAAAAGCTGAACTGTAAAAGAAAAGAAAAATGAGAGCTTTTGATTTATACAAGCAGTGCGAATAGAGAAGACCATATAGATACAACATCTATTATAATAGTCTAATGACTTAAATGAAAACTTTCAAATAATTCAATAATTATTTTATAAAATTTTAAAATTAAGTGAATAAAATATAAATTTATTAATAATTTAATAACCTTCAAGTTAAGTTGGAATGGAAGTTGGAAAATGACCTATTCTACCTTCCAGAAAATAATTAATCTTCCAAAGATCCCCTCATTCCTTTGAAAACAGAATATATATATATATATATAGTAATTTTTGGTAGGTCAATTCATAAACAATAATAAATTAAAATAAATTATTGATATGGTTAGGTGTCCTATTGATTGCGGACCGTTAGATAGATTGCTTAGATATTTTTGGTAAATTATTTATTAATTAGTTTATGATTTGATTGCTCAATTCTAAAAAATTATAAATGGATTATTAAGTTATTAAAAAATTTAAATTATCGAGTCGTTAAAATCGTTATTGTACGGCTTTCTATGTTTGTATTGTCTGCACCAATCGAAAGCTCTTGTTCTCCTTCTCTCCACGGTTCAATTTTTTTTTATAAAACAACTTTGAATGTCATGAATCTGCGAACCAAAATTCAAACAATTTTTTTCTCCGTCAAATCGACTTAGATATAAGATATGTTATTCCATTCGTCAATGGGTACTAATCTATCATACCAGTAGTCGAATAGTCGATCGGAGCTCAATAGCCGAACTATTTAAAAGAAAAAACTTAACATTATAGTGACTTAAATAAAAAAATTTTGAATAATTCAGTGACCATTTTATAACTGTTTAAAGTTGAGTGACCAAAACATAAACTTACTAATAGTTTAGTAACTTCGAGTGTAATTTATTTTTTATATTAAAATAAAATTCTTAATATTTAGTTATAAATTATCTACTAATTTTTGTTTTATCAAATAATAAAATATTGTGATGTTATTCAATAATGTTACATCAAATATTACTATTTAATAATTTACATAGTTAAATAATATCTAGATTTTTAATTAACTCTCTTGTTGCAGATACACAGTTTTTTTTAATAATTAATTATATTTTTTATTTCTATCAACTTTAAAAAAAAAATTGAAGAGTGGAATTCAAATTTCTAATGCAATTTCTATAGGAAGTTTTTAACTTTAACTATTTCAAAAATGGGCTCAAAAGGCCACTCCCAATGAATAATGCTAAACATTATGCTCAAATTAAATTATCATCTAACTCAAACAAAGATCAGCTTAATATTAGAGGTTAGCAAAATTTGGCTATAACAGTTTAATCGATTTTATTAATTTTGTTGATTATGATCTTGATTAAGTAGTTTTTGGTTATGAATTTTAGATATATTTATAATATACAATAAGTTGGTTAACCAACCAAATCAACAATGTTTAATCAGTTGTTAAGTTAATTAAGTTTAAGTCCGTCATTCAATTCAACTAAGGTTGGAGGATGTCAGTTAAATTGGTTAAATCGAAAAAATTGACTGAAAAAACCGAATGCTCACCCCTACCTGCACATGTTTAGAAAATTGTTGAAATTTGGGATCAATAATTGATAATATGCTCATTTGTACAATGGTATATCTAGTTCATTGTATTACATTCAACAGCAAAGTACGGTAAAGATACCATGGAGGCTCTTGTATTAGATGTTAAATTACATTTTGCTCCCTCTACTAAAAAATGGGCAGATTAGTTCATGTAGATTAAATTAAAGAGCAAAATGGTTATTTATGTTAAAAGTTTCATCCATTGTTAAAAACTGACATGGCTAACAAAGTAACTAAAAAGTTACACGTGAAATGTCACATGTACCTCATGTTGATGTAAATGGATCAATTTTTATTTGTAGAAATAGATGAAATTTTTAACAGAATGACCAATTTACTCTTTGGTCTAATGTATAAAGACTAATTTGCTAAATTTTTAAGTGGAATGGGCAAAATGCAATCCAACTTCAAGTACAAGGATCTCCATGATATTTTTACCGACAAAGTGATGATGCATTAATAAACAAATTCATTGATATATATATATATATATATATATATATATATAAATGTATCGATCTTTTAGAGTTTGCGGTTTAAGATTGAATTAACTCTTCATTGTATGGAAATGAAAGTATCTATCAATCTATGGTGCCTTCCAATCCAAGCAACTAAGCTATTCATGGTTGAATCTATGTTGAAAAAGTGAAGAAATTTGCAGTTTTATTCCTCCAATCTGTACTTCTTTACATACACAACAATTTGATGAGATCTAAAAGAAATCGAGCAGGAACTATAACAAAGAATCCTTTAAATGCAAATGTCACGAACCAAGACACGGGTGGACCATGACAAGATAGCTTCTAGCTAGCACCTTGGCAGATCTTCCGGAGGGTGTGGTAATGTCTCCAGCTCTCCTTCTCCATTTTCCACTATCAACACAGCACCTAAACCCCATGACTGGTGTATCTCTAAGTGGCAATGCATGAACCAAACCCCTAAATACGAGACAAAGATCGAATTAACATGTGATTAACATAAATATATAGTACTACTAATGTAAATGAAGTTGTTCAAAGTTGAGTATCTTACCTGGATTATCAGCAACGAATCGAATTGCAGCCCATCCACCTACTGGGACTCCAATGGTGTTCATATAAGGTGGATCGATCAAGTTAAAGTTTGCGGTCTGTGGATTATAGTTCCCGGTACCGTATCCAACTACGTAGAAACTATAGCCATGGAGATGAATTGGGTGGTTCTCGGTGGTGACCGTACTAGTGTCTTGGAAGATAAGTTGTACCTTGCTACCAAATTTAAGGACTTTGGTCCTTGTTCCATTAATGGCCTGTGTGTTATTAGGAGCATTGTTCGGTGCCCCATTGACAAAGTCGTAAAACCGAAGCGGTGCACCGGGGAAATCCACTGTGAACTGACCACCAATCTTCTTATAGTAGGCTTCTAAGATCGAAACAGCAGGCATTACGAAGCTTATATTGTTCATTGAAGCTGCAAAAGTCCCATTGTTCATGCCTCGGCAGTTGTTCCGTGGTGTCTTGGACCGACATTTGTTGACGTTTAATCCCACGGTGACAAACAACTCCGTATCGATCTCTTTAGGGACGTTAACAGGATTAAGGCTTCTAAGCCCGTCCATGACAGTCTTTGCAGCAAGATTATCGTTAAAACTCGGTAAGTTAGCCGGTACCGATACGCTGTTTGGGACAGCACCTAAGTATTGGAAATAAGCAATGGCTGATATGTTTTGGAATGAAATATTTTGAGCAGACATGTAAGGTCCCATAGCCATGGAATACTTCCCAATCGGCTGATTAGCCGTAACAAGGACGTTCATGGTCTGCCCTGGTCCTAACATCACACGGTCCGTAGTGAATGGCTTGGTGTACTCAGCGTCGGCCTCCACGATCGTTAATTTATGATAAGCTATAGCAAAAAAATTCTCCATATTTAGTCCTGCATTGATTAGCCTCAACAAATATGTTTTCCCTGGTACAACATCAATCTTGTATACATCTGCAAATTATTAATTAATAGCATTCATTACAAATGATCAAACAATAACGATACCGATATAATTTTTTTTCCATTACCATTTCGAGAGCAGTTGTAGTTCGGTCCCGGCTGACTGTTAATAGTAAACGAATCAGCCGGTGGAGCAGCACCACCGCTCGCTAGAACTTCCCGTTCGAGTTGTACAACATCTCTTAACCAATACTCCCCTATCAAGTTCCAAACATAAATATACCACATAACACCACAGATATATCGGATTAAAAATGATAGCGTACCTAAGATCACGATATGTTCTTCGTAAGGATGCTCGAAAGGGTACGGTACTTCCGTCTTCGGATACACAACAATAGCACCATAAACAGTTGCTCTAAGCCAAGAAACATGTGCATGCCAAAAAAAGGTCCCCTTTTGCTGCACCAACGTGAACTCGTATGTGAAACTCGCGCCAGTTTGAATAGGACATTGCGTAATATACGACGGACCGTCGAACCAGCACGATAACTTCTGCCTGACCCCATGCCTAAAAAAATGAAAAACCAACAATGGTTAAAGATAACATATAATTAGCACTAAATACTAACCATGGTCATAAAATAAAACATACCAGTGAATTGTGGCATTGTAAGGGGTCTCATTAGTGACCTTAACAATGATTCTATCATCTTCTTGAGCATAAACTATAGGTCCAGGGAACATTTTATTAATGGTGACAATCTCTTTGGTGTTACATAGTTTATTAACCTTCATGGTTTGAACTTTGAAATCATAGAACCTAGTTGAACCACCTGCAGGCCATTTATGTGCCATACAACAGTATGAAAACGACATGGTTAAGAACAAGACACCGAAACAGAGTAAGTTAGCCATTAAAAACATGAGTGTTGTAGTGAAGGTTAAGGAGAGGGAGCAAAATTTAAGCAATGGGAAAGCAAAAAACACAGAACAAAAAAGTAGATCGTATTTATGTTTTGTCAGCTTTCATGATTTCGACTAACGTGATAATAAGGTGTTGGGGACGGGGAGGTGTGATTATTCAATGTGACCCTGAATGTTGGGAAGGGATTTTTTTGTGTCTTCAAACCAGAAAAAATCAAAGTAGATTATGTTTTGTTTTTTTGGTTCAAAATCTGGTCAAACAGTTTAATTATGTTGTTTAACTGAAAATATATTTCAAACCCCACATCAAACAGCTACTTTCTTTGCACTCTATTCCACGTATGTTTTAACCGAATACAACCGGTTGGATTAAGAATCGATTTAGATATCAATTTTAAGAGAGACTTTGAACCGTGAATTGATATGGATCAATTAAACCAACAATTAAACTGAATTTTTTAATAATTTTTATTTTATTAATTGAACCGGTAGCATGATGATTTGACCATCGGTCCAGTTTTAAAAACATTGTTTGTCACGAAAGAGGATTATATTATCTAGGTTTCAGCCATGTAAGCTACAGTGACCTATATATATTTAGTTAAATTTTAGATTTGATCTTTTTTCCAACTAAAGTATCATTCATGTTTGTTTTGTGGTTTATAAAGATTAATCATTTCATGATTTGTGATTATCCTTCCCAACAATATCATCTACAGGGTTTAAACTTGAGTTATTTCTAGATTCTAAATTGATCTTGAATTTTATAATATTCTAATTAAATCCTCAAAGTATCATTATTGTAGTTGCACTAATTAAGTCATTCTGTTAACCTAATCATTAGCTTGAGTGTTAAGTGTAAGCATAAATCTTATGTGGAATATACAGTCAACTCTTTCTATAACAGCCCGTTTATCTGTCCAAATTTTGCCTATTATAAAAAGGTGTTTGTTATACACCTATCTGTTATTATGAGATAATCGTTGTAAGCTTGTCATAGAATTTATTTCGTAAATTTCACATGATTAATTATAAAGTTCATAAATTTAACAAGTTCAATTAATCAACAAGTTATCAAAATTAATTAATTAATTTTTCACGAGTTACTAAATTCAAGTAATCAATTTATAAGTTTATGATATTTCAAATTCATAGTAAAAAATTTAATTAGGGAACTTAATAGTTTATTAAAATGACATCTTTAATTCCATTCATTGAAGATTATTTTCATTTAATAAAATATAATTGATAGATTTTTTCATGTGAAGTTTAATTATTTTATTGAAATAATATTTTAATTGAGATCATTTTCATTTAATAAATGATAATTAATGGATTTGCTTATATGAAATAACTATAATATACTTAAAATTTTAGACAATATGTTGTTATGAATAACTAATTTAATAAAAAATGTAATTTATAACTATAGATGTTGTTAATATAGTAAAATGCAATTATAGCGGGTGACTGTTATAGAGAGGGTTAATTATATTTAGAACACGTGGATTAAATTGTAAACAAGAATATAAATATTACATATACATCTTAAATCTGACTTTATTGACATAAATTTATTATTTTTAACACATCAAATCTTAATTATTCATGCAATACAAATACATACCTTCATCAACGTTTTATGTGTATTAATGTATCTATAATGAGTAAAAAATGGAAAGTCCAAGTATCTCAAGAACTCGCAATGCAATTACTGATTATATGGTTAAGGTTATGGCCACAAGATTTATTGAGGTTTATGTATTTAAAAATCCATCTTATTTTGTGTAAAAATTTAGTACAAACTAATTATATTAGCATTACACCGGTCAATACATTATCTTAATAGTGTCGAGCTGAGAAAAAGGGAGCGTCCACCCTTACACTTGAGGAGGTCAATGTCCAATAGATGAATGAGGATTTGAATTAAAAATAAAAGCAAGAAATAGAGAGCAAATGGATGGGTTTAATTTGTAGTGCTTTTCATAGACAACTGCCTTTTTTTTGCTCAATCATAAGCAATGTTGGGTTGAAACACTCCCTTCCTATACCACCTTTTACAGAGATAGCTATGAACAATAAGGGCCACTCTGCAAATATAAACTTCTAAAGCTCGTTTTTTCTAAAATCCCAATTGATTAACTCTTCTTTTTATGCATCTCTTTCAGCATATTAGTAAAACCATCTTTTGTTTTAATTTAAATTTAAAGTTGATTCGAGTAAAATTTTAAACGAGAGTTTATTAGATATGATTTTTCTTTTAACGAGCTTAATTATATTATGACCTATCATTTTCACTTTCTATGAATGAAACGTAATATTTCTATCGTTTGATCTCTCATGTTGTTGAATGAAAAAAAAATTTTCATCATTTGATCTCTCGTATTGTTGAGCAAAATTTTTTTTTTTAATTCTTATTTTTTTTAATTTTTTGTGAAAAATTTTAATTAAACTCTTTTAAAATTTCTAAAAAATTTCATTACTCTCACAAAAATTTTAATTAGAACTCAATTTTTTTAAAAAAAATTATTAAACTCCTATAATTTTTCAAAATTTTACTAAGCCCCATAGTTGCAAACTCTGCAACTATATAATGTATATATATATATATAAAGATCACTAAGAATCATGATTTGACCAATATAAGATAACATCAGTCTAACAAATTGGTCACCACATTTAGGTGAAGACCAAAAACAACTTATCACATTATAAATTCAGAATTGATAATAAACATATTGCTACATGGTTATTCAAATTTCGGTTAAAATTAAATTAACTGATTGAATCAATTTAATTTGATTAATTGATCTAGTTTGGTCAGAGATTGATTAAAAAAAATTTTAAATTTCAGTTAATGATTAATTCGATTTAAAATCGAGTAATTAACCAAACTTTATAAATAATATTATATATTATACGTATTAGGCTATTACTAATTTGGATAATTCAATCAAATGAGCATTATCAATTTTTTTATATGTTTTATATTTATTTTAACAAAAAAAAAGAAAAAAATATAAATTTCGGTTAATTCGATTACCCGACTAAATTAACCAAAATATTTCGGTTCGGTTACCTGTTAAAAAGTTCGGTCAATTCGATTAATACTAATTTGGTACGATTAACTGTTTGGACACCTTTAATTATAGTCACTCGCAATACCAAAAAAACAGAATTATATTAAGCATTAACCTAAAATTATAAGTTAATAAGTATATATATTTATATATATAACACAATAGTCAAATAAAACATTTTTTCAACACAAAACAATGAGAGAGTAGTGCTGAGAGGTTTCAATGAAACAAAAAAGAACAAGGGTATGTTGGAAGGGTAAAATAAGATGATTATGTCGCATGGATATAGCACAAAGCAAGGGCATGCATGCAGACATGCATGATGTTGTAACTTCAATGTCACGCTACCTGCCCATGCGTGTGTGATTCTGTCTCTTGGCACCTTTGCTTCTAAAGTTTCTGGTTTTTTTTCGACTGTTCCTTTTCTTGCTTTTTCTTAACTCAAACCCTAAAGGGGGTCAACTCAGGTCTGACTGCTGCTTTTTGAAGCTTTTTCTTTTTTCTCCTTTTTGACAAATCAAGTACGATTTATATTATTTAACCTTGTTGAAGGGGTATTTATACTCGGTTTTAGTTTAAGGTTTTTATCTCTTGATTCCAAATAGAATTAAAGGAGTTTATAGAGTTTGACAGGAGCATTTAATCCACCAAGACCCATTAAGGACATGTGGTAGTATTCTTGCTCACTAAAATCTTTTAAGGGTATAGATTTAAATTCCGTCAAGGAAAAAAAAAAATACTAAAATGCATTTTTTTAGTGGATTAAACATTCTCGCCAAACTCCGTAAACCCTTTTCAACTCTTTTTAAAATAAAGAGGCAAAAATTCAAAACTAAAATTAAGTATAAACACCCAAAAACACAATATCTTTCAGATTCTCCTGTTCCAAGACCGGCCCAAAAAGTCACCTCCCCTAAACAAATCTCTTCCCCACTTATGGTTTATCTCAACAATTAGTTTCATGTAGACATAATCTCAACATTTAATTTCATAAGAACATGCATGCTTCCGGATAGATTCTAAATAGTAAATGGATAATGATACATCATTTAACATTTTTAAGTATTTATTTACCTTCGTTTTAAATCATACGTTATCATTTGGTTTATTAATAATACATAAAATTATATAGTATGAGTGCATCAAAAATAAATTTTACACTCTGAGGAGGTATGGTTCATAAAACATAAGATTTCCCTCGTAATCTTACATTCCATGTTTAGACAAAAAAAAAATATTTTGAGCCGGTAATATGATATTATTAGTAGTGTCAAATTTTGAATATATATAGTAAGTTGTATATAACATCATTCTTACGTAAGATTACATTCCATTAATAATGTGATATTTTTTAATATTTTTATCACATTTTGAATGGCTGATTCATTTTAGTTAAATCCAAAGAAATAGTATATTTATATTTTCATTTCAAAATTTTATTTTAATATGTATTTTATAATACATTTATTTTAATTATATATTAAAATATAAATAGGAAAAAGTAATAACCTTTACCAGCAGAGCGCATCTAGTGTAGTGGTATCATAGTACCCTCCCACGGTACTGACCGGGGTTCGATTCCCCGGATGCGCATTTTTACGTCATGCCATCTGATTGAGCAGTAGCTTTTATTTTTCTGAAATGAATAATACTTTTTAGGAGCTAAAAAGTGAAATTTTATTATTATATTAATTTATGATTTATAAAAATTAAAGGGACTATATTGATCAATTTTCATTTTGGTGGTGGGAGCAAAAGATTTTTTATATCAAATCTATAGCTGATATTAATACTTTTTTTTTTGACTTTTTGATGTTGAATAGAATAAACCAAAACTGAACCAAATTGAATTGTCGATTCAGCTTGGTTTCTCGATTTTTTTTTCTCTAATTTTACTTTTACATATTTTATAATTAAATAAAAAATAAACCCTAAATCTAATTTTAATATCAATCTCTCACGGATTTATTTATTTATTATTATTATTGTTAAAACTTCCAAGAATTCTAGTGTTCATATCTTTTTTACTTATTATGTAGTATGTTTTTTTTTCTATTCTTATTTTGTTGTTGTTAAAACTTTTAAAATTTTGACTATCATTATTAACATTTCCAAGTTAGGTGCTTTTTTTTTTTGCTATCATTACACATTAAAAGTTATAAAATACAAATAATTTAACATTTAATTATGTTAAGTGAGGATTGAGGGTGATTAAATCAATGTTTAATTAGATTTTTAATAAACATTTATAATTATAGATTTTACAAATTGTTTTTAGATAAATATATTAATTAAGATTTTATGTATAATTGAAAAAAAATTTAAATTGTCATATAGTGTCTAAGAAAGACAATTTTATCTAATTAAAGTTGAAAAGTCCAAATATATTTTGTCTAAATAAAGTTCAAAAGCTCAAAGCCCAAAAACAATATGGAAACTCAAACCAAACTGATTTAGTATTGTTCAGTAATAAATGGTTTCCTATGTCCACCGATTCAGTTTCGATTTGAAAAATGGAAAAACCGTATATCTTGATTCAGTTCAAAAAACCAAACCGAACTGATTTCACACCTAGTTGATGTTTTCACCCAAATCACACAATTCGATTTGGGTTCAATTTTTGCATATGAAACTTGTTTTATTCAAATCAAACCAAATGAGAAAAAAATATATGTTTAAAGGAATAGGATAGTCCTAATAGAATAATAAATTGACCATTTTAATATCTATATGGACTAATTCATTTAACCCAATTATTATTATTTGATAGTTATGAATTTAATCGATTGTATGACATATTGTAATCATTAGGTATACTAATAATTTACGTATTAACTTTCCTTCTAATAGCTTTGAATGATTTATCAACTTAATAGATTAACAAAAATGATTTTTTAAATGATCTTATCGATGATTATGATATTAATTTAATTATATAATTCACTTTATCAATGCATAAATGAGTCTAGAGTAGAGTTGTTCATGGACCAGGCTGGGCCAAGTAAAAAATTTAGGCTTGTTTTCAATCCTAGGCTTAAAATTTTGCCTAAGCTCAGCCCGGATAAAAAAAATGCTAAAACTCAAGACCGGTATTAAATTTTTTATATTATTTTCTATATAAAATAACATCAACTACTAAAAACATTAAAATAAATGTTTCCTAACAAATGAAAAAATTAAAATATATATACTTAAATAACATTAAAATAAGTTCAACTTAGTAAGCAAATACCTCTAAAATACTAGCAAAATTAATAATAAAACAAGATTTAAACAATATCCAAATAATAACAACAAAATAGTAATAATATAATAGCGATATGATAATAAAACAATGAAAAAATAGTGGCAAAATAGTAAAAAAATAGCAAAAGTTTTTTTTTTTACAAATTTAGGTCGGGTCGGGCAAAAAAGTTTACTCGTGGCTTGGCACATTTAGAAAAGGGGCATTTTTTTTTAGTCCAAGCTTATTTTTCAGGCCTACGTTTTTGCCAAAACCCTCCCACTTTTTGGACGAACCTTCGGGCTAGACCAGGTAACCCGATCAATGGACAAATCTAGTCTAGAACATGTATTATGATTGTTGGAAAAAAAAAATTTCAATATTAATTTTTTTTAGTCCAAAACAAGGTGATATTATTTTTTTTTTTTTACAAAGCCTAAATTTACTAAAACTGTCGAACTGAACCATAATTATGGATTTCAAATTCCTTAATTTTTATTCAATAGGGCTTAGATTTCAAAAGCTAAACTATTGAATTTAATTTTTGCCCAAAAGCCTAACCTAATACATCCATGAGATAATTTTATAGGGAAATCCAAGCTCGAATCCCATTTGTTGCCATGTACATTAACATACACGAAAACTTCAGAGCTCTCTCTGTCACTGAAATCTTTGTTTATTGTTAATCAACTCATTACTAATTAAGGTATTATTTAGAGTTTGAATTTGGTAATAACTCTCACATTAGGAATTGGATTTTTTTTTGCCCAAGTTTATTGCTTCCATATTGAGGCCTAAATTAAGTAATTGTTTCCACATTGAAGTTTAAACTTTTTTTGTTTAAATTAGTCCTTGAATTTTCCAATTGTTCCCATATTAGCCTGAACTTGACAACTATTTGCATATTAGGGTATGAACATGGAGATAGTTCCTACTGTAATAGGTCATTTTAGCCCGGGCCCATATCATAAAACAAATGGAAGCCCAAAATTTAAAATTAATTTACAATAAGCCCGATTTTATTGGCCAAATCATAAACCCAAATATAAATAAAACCAAATTCAAAATGAAATAAATTAAAAACCAAAATATAAAAACAATAACAGTCCAAATTTTACAGTCCAAAATCCAATAAAACAGTAGCCCAAATTTCAGCAAAAATAAAAACCAAATTCTAACCCAAATCCCAATTGCACTAAACCCAGGTCCAAAATTTTGACCCGACAACTCAAGTTAATATAAAAAACCAACCCATTTTACAATCCTAATACCCAGGTCCAAATACAAATAACCAAGCCCTAATTCACCTAGCCCAAAAGAATAAAAACCCTAGAGCCCAAAATTACAAGGCCCAAACGGCCCAAGACTTTAAAACTTTCCAGCTAAAAAACCCAGCCCCAACAGTTTTGGCCGCTACTTCCCCATGTGCACCACCATCACGAACGGCCTCTCCACGCTGCTCATACCTGCAAAACAAACAACAACAGCAAAGAGATCTACAACCAACTGACAGCTATTAACAATTTGCAGTGAATAACAGAAAATAAAAAGTATTATTTTGTAATTTTATTTTGATTTTTCATTTCGGTTATAAAAAGCCGTTTGTAAACAATGTAAGGGGGAATTCTTTTTGTATTACGCACACTTGAAAATTAATAGCAAAAACAGAGAAATTAAGTACCTGCAAGGTGATTTTTGAATTCTTTTTCGATTTATTGTTTTCTACCTCGTTTCTTTTGAGTATTTCCAATCGTATGTGAAAGAGAGAGAAGAGATAGGGAATTCAACCTTACGAAGGCTATAGGAATTCTCCTCTTTTTCGTTGATATCGGAGTTTTGAGGAGATTTCGAGGCCGAAACTGGAAACGATGTAGGACTCTTGCGCATCGCCGGCCATCGCTACAGTGGCAAAATGGCGTTCGTGCGGGAGGATTCTTTGAGGGCCAGTTCTGCATTGCTTTTCAAAAGCACTTCTGGCTCCAAAAGCACTTCTGGAAGAAAAGCTGTGCAGAACAAGCTGCTTTTGGCTGAAATTTTTAGCTTTTCAGAAGTGCTTTTCAAAAGCACTTCTGAAAAGGAGAAGTTAAAATTTTTAGCTTTTCCTCTCCCAAAAGCACTTTTAGTGCTTAATTACTTTTTTACCCCTCCAATAACATAATACTTCCTCTCTTTTTTTCTTGATACTTAATTACAAATATATTAAAATCATTAATTAAAAATAAAAAATATTTTTTAAAATACTAATTACAAATATTTAATAGTTATATTTAAATATTTAAAATATAGTTTATATATTCTAATTAAATTTTATAAATAATTAATATTTATTGCTTAAAAATATTTAAAATTTATATTTTATATATTAAAATATTAATAAGAAGTTATAATAATTTTTTTATATTTTTACTAAAATATAATAAATTAACTAATTTAAATATTATTTAAATGCATATTTGTTACTTGATAATAACATGTCTAAAATGGACATTTTATTTCTCAAAAGCACTTTTTCACAGCAATACTAAACACTCAAAATTTTCACAGCACTTTTTAAAAGCACTTCTTAAAAGCACTTTTCCACAGCACTTTTCAAAAGCACTTTTCAAAAGCATTGCCAAACTAGCCCTATGAGTCGGCTGAGTAGAGGAGGAGTGGAAGGCTGCCTAGGTTTTTCCTTTTCTTTCATTCAGATCTAAATGACAGAGCTTTAGGTTTTAGGTTCTTTTCTTTAGTTTTGTTAAAATACAGAGTACGGTGCCGTTTTGCATCAATTCTAATGGTTTCAAAACGGTGCCGTGTAAGCCTTGACCCGGTCCGATTCGATCTGACCCTCAGGACTTGCGTGCTTTTCGCGGAGAGGGGTTATTTGAGTGACTAGTCCCTCCGTCGCGCGCCTATGTTCAATCGAGCTTTATTTCAGTTTCTTCTACGTTTTAATTTTGCCTTGAGATTTGTTTTCTGTTTCAAATGAGTCCGACTTGGTTAAATTGCGTTTTTGACCTTCCCAATTTACATGCACTTTATTTATATCCTTATCTTTGTTTAAAGATTTTAAACTTTTTTTTAGGTCCTATTTTTACTTCAATTTAAGTCTATTTTTGGAATTTTGTTTTACTTTAATTGATTATATTTGAATTGAGTTCGTTTTTGTTTTTTCTTATTTTGTTGAAAATATAAATGCTTCATTTCAAAACTCTCTTTTAAATGCATATTTGGTTCAAGATTGATACAATGCTAGGTGTAAATATTTTATTTAAGTGGTTTTTATTTTATGTATATACTATTTTACGTATATTTCAAATTTCATATATTTTCGTTTAAATACTTCATTTTAAATTATATTTTACTTATTTTGACATTTTCCATTAATTATTTGTAAATATATGCGTTTTGTATTAAATTATTTATATATTTAGCTTTATATTATTTATGTAGATATTTCATTTTAAATCTATCTATGTACATATATTTTCCTGTGAATTTAATTATATAAGAATTTGTTTTTTAAAAATTCATATTCTTGGTTAATTCCAAACTTGCGTATATTATTGTATCCATATATAAATTACTTATATTAAGCTTTATTTTATATATATCATTTTTATAAATTTATATGTTTTATTTTGTATATTGTTTTCCTTGACTTTCTCCTAATAAATACTCATTTTAAAATTTACTTATATTATTTTATATATCAACTATTATATTTTATATTTTCATTAATTTTACGATTTGCTTTAAGTTACATAATTTATTTATTTACATATAAGATACTTTTAAATATTTTTTTTATTGTTGATTTCGAATCTATCTTCCTTTAAACTTTTTGTCTAATTTGTCTAATTTGATTTTTATACTGTTTTAGATACTTTTTTATGTTGTGGTACCATTATTAATATGTCTATTTTAATGTGCATATTTGTACATTGTTACCATTTATTTGTAATATGTTATCCTTGTACATTGCTCCATTGTTTGTCATTGTCATCTCATGTTTTCAAATAACGATTCAAATTTTAGTATCCATAGATTGGTTCATAGTTTTTATATAGCAAACAAATTGAATATATATATTTTAAATTGGTTTCAAAATCGTTTTCAAAGGCCATCAAAAATAAGGCAATATTTGGCGTTTGGGAAATTTGAAAAATTATGCCCTAACGTGCTGGGTTGTGGTTTTTCGTTTGACCAAAATGGTTAGATATCCTTTTAATCGTACGATTTAGAGATTATGAGATGATCTCAGTTTTGAAGTTTAGAATGATATGTCTTAACGTGCTGGATGTATCATTTTATTCCTTCGAAGTGAGAAAATCTCGAATTTCAATTCGAATTAACCAAAAACTCTTCAAGAGGAACCGCATTTTAAATCTTTTCAAATTTTCAATATTTGGACAGCTATTAATGGAAATGGTACCAATTTTGGGCGTGCGAGGGTTTCCTTGTAAGTAAATGACTTCCGAACCCTATTTTTTTCGTAGACCAAAATTTTTAAAAGAAGGTGACCCAATCACACCTAAACAAAAAAGGGTTGGTGGAGACTCCACGTTTTTAAAGTCGATCACCGTTTTTTCAAAATTTTAAAAATGGTTTCGACACCTACACTTGAACCTAAATTTTAGAGTATTCAAAGAAATATTAGGGACTAACTTGAAAAAAAAAGTTTAAGCTCCAAATTATAATAATTGGCAATAAAATCAACTAGCTAGCTACTGGGGCTAGGAAGGTCAATGGACTTGAAATTTGCATTATAATTTTACAACCTCATCTCAGCTTGTTATTTTTACATAATACTTACAAAAAAAAGTCACGTCTGTTTTAATATGATTTATTTTAAAGAATTTAGTCTTTCTATTTTTCAAATTTAAAAATGCAAGTCAAGTTGTCAACACAATTAAAATTATTTTACTAAATTCAAGTTCAATTCAGATATATTTTTTGTTACATTACTATTAAGTAAGGATTTCTTTCATTTTTAAATGTCACACCAAAAAATTGAAAAGAAAGATTTCAATTATATCTAAATTTTGAAATCTAAAAAGTCAAAAGACTAAATTTTTTAAAATAAAAATAAAAGGCTTAAGGGTGTAAAAAACCCTTAAACCTTTTTAAAAAAAGCAATTAAGCCTCTTTTTTTTTTGCACTCACTTGGGTACTTAAACTTTCACAATGCATCAAAAAAACCTTAAACTTTTCAAAAAAAATTAAGCCTCTGCTTTTTTTTTTTCAATCAATTGGGTACTTAAACTTTCAAAACGTATAAAAAGACCATTAGACTTAAATAAAAATAAAAAATTAGGCCCCTACTTTTTTTTGCACTCAATTGGGTACTTGAACCACCCCTAATTTTTTCAGTTAAAGTCATCATGTGTCACAACCACAACATGACATGTGACAAAAAATGATAAAAAATAAAAATCAATAAAAGTTATAAAAATGATTAAATTTTAATAAAATATATAAAAATATTAAAAATTAGAAAAAAAATTATAAAAATCATAAAAAAATATAAAATATATAGAAATATAAAAAAATATAAAATTTCATAAAGTTGTAAGAAAATTATAAAAAAATTAAAGAAATATAAAATTTGTAAAAAGATTATAAAAATTTTGGTACTAAAAGAAGCATTTTATAATTTTTCTATAATTTTTATTGATTTTTACTTTTTTATCATTTTTCGCCACATGTCACACTATGTTGCGACACATTATGGCTTTAACTGAAAAAGGGTTGTTAACTTTAACGGTAAACAGTTAAAGTTAATAGTTAAAAAACCTTTTTGATGCATTTTATAATTTTTAATGATTTTTATAAATTTTTACAATTTTTATAATTTTTTTCTAATTTTAATAAATTTTTAATATTTTTATATTTTTTTATTAAAATTTAATAATTTTTATAATTTTTATTAATTTTTATTTTTTATATTTTTTGTCACATGTCAAGCCATGATTGATTGTAACACAGGGTGAATTTAACTGAAAAAAATTAGGCATAGTTAACTTTAATAATAAATTGTTAAAGTTAACGGTCAAATGACATTTTTAATGTATTTGACAGTATCCAATTGAGTGCAAAAGAAAAATTATGAGCTTAATTATTTTTTTTAAATTTAAAGGTTTTTTAATGTATTTTAAATATCTAATTGAACGTAAAAAAAATCGACTTGATTGTTTTTTTGAAAAATTTGAAGAATTTTTACCCTAAGCCAAAATAAAAAGAGTAAATTCCAAATATACGAAAAGTTAGAATGATTTAGAGTCTATTTTAACTTTTTTTTTTTTGTATGTTTTTCTCAGTTACCCGACCCGAGATTCACAGATATTCATTTGAATCTTGATTTCTAATTTCCTAAAGAGGGGGATCATCCATTTCAATTTTGGGGTCTTTCATCAAAGAACAGAGAGTTGGCTCGTCGAGAAGAAAATGTTGTAAAAGACGGAAATTTTCGATTTAAGATATGGCGGTGATGGAGAAGCTTAAGATATTCGTAGTGCAAGAGCCAGTTGTAGCTGCTTCTTGCGTTATCGCTGGTTTTGGTTAGCTTTTTTTTTTTTTTCTTTTCTATCATTGCTAATTTAATCTCTAGTTGCATGCTGTTTGGGTTTAGTATAATTTGGAATTAGAAGAAACATTGGATTTATTAGGAAATTCAGAATCATCTACTCTTTTAGTTGAAAGTTGTGTCTGTTTTACATTTTTGAATAATTTGAAATTCGTTTCATAAATTATCCAATGTATGACTTATACGTATATGTCATGATGCAAAGGATTCTAGATCTATTAACAACTGCAGTGGTAAGGGAAAGTACCATTGTGGGGGAAGGGGGTAGCCATGAACTCCAAAAGGATTAGTTGTGAACCATCAAACAGACGTGAAGGATATCTTAGTCATTAAAAAAGAAGGATTCTAGATCTGAAGTGATGCATAAAGTTGGTACATTCTATGGCTGAAATCACCGCGATCGAGTTAATATTGTGTCTAATAATCGAAACAACGGTGGTAGGGAAAATGCGGGTCTTGAGATAACACACATTGTGACCACAAGCGATTATTGTAGTTAGGGTAATGAGTATATGAATCCGAAATGATAGTGTTTTCAGTTGTCGATTGTATGAATGTATCTTGAAGAAAGAACAATATTCCGCTAAGATTGGTGTTTGAATTTTCTGGCTTTTTCCTGCATTTTTGTCGAGATTGAGCCTTTTTTTCTTTTTCTTTTTTTTTTTCTTTTTATCTCTTTTGCTGTGTGCTTGATACTTTTGTGAAAATTATGCAGGTTTCTTCCAACCAGCTGTTGTAAGGCCCATTTTAGATTCCATGGATTCATCAAAGCAAGTCCCTCAACCTGCTTTAAGAGACGTAAGTATAGCACGTATCTTTTTGTACAGGCTTTATTTGTTATTTTTGTTTGAGGATTAGCTTAACCCCATTAATTGGGTTTAGACATGTCATAGGAGAGAAGTTTTGAGATTCGAGATTCTAGTTATGGGGTATTTGTTCTTTTCTTTTGACATGGCAGATTTCTAGTCCTTGCATACATTTTCAAGACTATATTTGAAAATGGTGGAAAGTTAGAGCATTCAATACAATGATTTTTAGCTGTCATCGATACCCTTCTACAACGGATAACGCTTACATTCTATCTAGCTGCACTAAAGAGAGTTGTTCTAAAGAGAGTTGTTCTTTTTCTGCAGATCTTCCTTATTTGAAATTGGATGTCAAAGTTGCTATTAATGCCTGTTACCCTTTGTGACTATTATGTTAGTCAAAACTACATACATTTTCATCTAGGTATAAGGATTGATTGGTATCATTGAAGGGGAGAATAGATACTATAATAAGAGACCACTATAGAAGTTCTTGCTTCGTTCATTGCATATAGGATAAGATGCTTAATAAAACTTCTGTATATCTGAAATGTGCGCCTTGTCCTTGATGCATCTCTTTGGAAAAAGAACACTGGTTTGAATCAGCATTGTCGGAGTTATCATGCTTATGAGCTAGACCAACTACATTAGTTTTTCGTATGTGCTCCAAAATTCTTTCAACTTCGGATATCTAAATCCTGGATAATGCTAACAGGATCTATGAAACACTCACCCTATAGATTTTATAGCCTTAGTTATGCTTACAGTGTCCTATTTTTATGTTCTCGTTTTAACAGATTGATGTGCTCCATTGTTGCAGGTGGTTTCAGGTGTGACTGGTAAAAAACAGGGTTGATATGATTTATGGATTGAAAAGAGGCAAAAATTTACATGTAGCTTGTAATCACCGACGAAATAAGTCCAACTTTTTTAATTTGAGGAACTTTCTAAAGCGCCTTTCAACCTCATGTTTAGTATGAGAATTTGGGTGTTACTTATATTTTGATTTTTATGGTTAAAGTCCATTGTTCTTTTTATTTGCTAAATTGGTAAACCTCTCTCATTGTCAATACCTCATTATGTCTTGTTATAGGCAAATCATCGGTTTAGTCTGGTGAATGAAGAAAATAAGCATTAGGAGTCTTATCGCCTAAAGTAGGTGTTTAACTCAACTCAACCTCAGATTTAATCAGGATCCAATGTGACCATCCGATATCTAGGCCAACATAGCCATATTTCTACATGCAAAAGATTACCATTACAGCCATAGCCATAGCCATCCAAATAAAAGTAGATATATATTACATTTAATTAGTCACTTTCATTTACAGGAAAATATCAACCTGCTTAAATGGATTAATATTTTGACCACTACTGCAGCCTACACAGGTAATTCTGTTCATTTCAACCTCATGTTATAAAATAGGGTTTGCCTTGGATTAGAAAGATCAGGCCATAAACCTATCCTTCTTTCCCCTTTTGCGCCATGGAACCACTTGCTTTAAGCCTCGATAGATACTTCCCTGTCATGTCGAAACACCAAATCAAACAACTTTTCTAGGATGTAGTAGTGTAAGAATTAAAAACAAAACAATAAAAAGCTTTTTATTGAAACTAGGACAGAGACTTAAATGAAGAAATAAACACAATTGAAACCCATAACTATAAATAAGGCGAAAATGAGGTAGGTGCCTACAAATCTAGAAAAATTTGCCGGTGGGACACTTAATCTTACCCCTGTCCTTCCTATCCTACGGCAACCAAACCCTGCCCATCATAGCAAAATAGCAGTACAGCTAATTTATTGCCCTATATTTATTGTTCATTTCTCTATAAAGTTATGACTTTAAAGCAAGACTATTCTTAAAAAAATTTGCACCATAATGAAAAATATATCATAATAACAAAGTGGTCGATTTGTGGTTTTATGGTTTAATCCACTTACCTATTTAGTAGGTTGAAATTGATGATAAAGTTAGTTCCTCTCATCAAATAATGACATGGATCAGACATTCAGGTATTCAGAGCTACGTGCATATTCAATCAATCAAAAACTTAATTTTTTTTTTAAATTCATCTAGGCAACAACAAATATAAATAAAAAATATGTTTATAAAATATTAATATAAATTACAAATGATATTTTGGGTAGAATGTTAAATTCCAAATATAGGAAATTTTAATGGTATATTTTTCAATATAAAATATATAAAATAATAAAATTACCTTCAAAATAATACAATTTACGTGTTAACACGTAACACCACTTCATTTAAGTGTTTAATTTGTAATATAGATTGTAAAAGCAAAATAACAAACTAGGATAATTAAAGTAGGGGGACTAAACCCAAATTTCAGCATAACAGAGGGGCTAAAATCATAATTAAACCTATGTACACAGGAAACAAAGAGAAACTTACCCAGAAATGAGATTTGGAACGAGAAAGTGTGTTAAAGCTGCTACCGTATTCATCTCCAAAAGATGGGAACACATCCCTTCTTCGAGAACCAAGAAACCCTTTATCTCTCTTCACTCTCTTGCTACTAACCACCATGGCACCACCACCACCACCACCACCACCGTGCACCACCATATTCTCAGGACTAAAACTACCACTACGAAACGACCCATAACACTCACTTCCTATCCTAAAAGAAGAAGACTGAAACCTAGCCTTGCCCATATAAGGACCATCCAACACCGTGGTCGGCGAATAAAGCTTGCCGCCGGCGGTGTTCTTAGCAGCATCCAGTATCAGCAACCTAGGAGGCAGTTCCAAGCACTTTCGACCCAAGTCATAAGTAGTGGTGAGTGTTGTTGTGCAACAGGGTTTTGGTTTCCCTGGTTCTTCTTCCCACCGGAACGGAACCGAGGCTAAAGCATGGTGTGGTGGGGTTAAAACCCATTGTTTTTCCGGTGATTGCATGTGTGCATGTGGGGATGAAAATAATGGTAGCTTTGATGTGGAAGTCCATTCTTTCTCTGCTTTGGATCCCATGGTTTCTTTGTATAAATAAAAATGGTGACTAAAAATGATTTGTTTATATAAGCAAAAAGGAGGGGCGACGAGTTTTTAACGTATGAAAAGGGGAGACGAAGGAAAGTCATGGCATAGCAAAAGGGTTATAAGTCCATGACCGTTTTTATATATTATCAAAAGTCTATAAAGATAACTTCTTTGTAAAATTAATTTTCAACCCTAACCAATGCTATACTCTCATATTACATTTTTCTTAGTTATTCTATCAGTTTTGTCAGTTTAATGGTACATATAGATGAAATTTTTAATAGAAAGAACTAATATGCTCTTTAATTTAATGTATAAGGACTAATTTATCTATTATTTTAATAAAAGGAAAAAAATATAATTTAACTCCTAATACAAGTCTGTATAATACTTTTATGTAATCAATGTATACTTAATGGCATAATTTTGCTAAAATTTTGTCAATTTTTCTTAAATTTATTGATTTTTCAAATATTTTTATGAATGATACATGGATTGCTATATGAGTGTTTATGTTAGTGCTATTAAAAGAAAGCAAATTGACTAAATTTTAAATGTTGAGACCTAGTAATCCCAAAAGAAATTAAGACTAAAGTGATAAAAGAAGTAAATTAATATTAAAAAATAAATTAATGATTATTCCACAATGCTTTTGAAACACACTCTTTAACCCAAATGCTAAACTTATTACTCACGAACATAAGATTCATCAATTTATCTGTATAAGCCATATTCATTAATTCTAAATGTACAAACTTAACGAAAAGTTAATTATCATTCATTAATGCACAATGTTCAATTGATCCTCATAAATTTATGACCTTTTTGTTGCTAAAACATACATGTGCAAAAAAAAAAAAAAAAAAAAATCATAGATTCAATGCATATTTTTCAAAAAAACATGCCATTAAACACTTTTTATGTACCTTCAACAACAAGTTTGGTGGATCAATGTCAAGCCTGAGTTGGAAAGTTTAATGGCGTTTTCATACAGATTGTTGTTCCATATCTGTCACATGCTAAGAAATTGAATTATTTACATTTTTCATTAATGGAAATGTCTCATATGGAGACCATAATTTGACAGTCTTAATTGCTTCTATGGGAAGTTTGTTTTTGAAGGTGAATTTGAATTATAAAATTTTAAAAGTTGAACTGTGATTTTATTGTGTATTTTTTTTATAATTTTATAAATTTTTAATAGATTAGCTTGAATTTTTTTTCATTTTGAGGGTAAAGCATAATTTTGCCATTTATTACTTTATAATTACATCATTTATGAAATGATTAAATAATAAAGTTTATACTTTGGAGCCGAGGTTGTTTCTTATTGCAACTAATGTTGCTATATACATTTTTTTTGGTTGCATCTTATAGTTATAAAGTGTAATTTTATTATGTATTAATTTATAATTTTATTATTTTAATGGAATTAAATAGATTTTTTTTCATTTTAAGGGGTAAAGTGCAACTTTTTTATTTATTAACTTACAATTTCATCATCTATGAAAGGACTAAACAACAAATTTTTCCATTTTGGGAGTCAAAGCCCCTTACTGTCCCTATTGGTGTTGCCTCTTATTGCACCCAAATATGTATATATATATTTTCTGAGATCAACTATCATCCGATAATCTTATTGAGCTCAGACTAAATCCAAAGTTATATTCAAGTCAAACTCTTAAATGAGAAGTAAACATTGTTTTCTAAATCCATAAGGCTCGAAAAACACTAAACTTACCCCACATTGGTAATATATATATATATATAATAAGAGTTGGGTGTAATGATAAAATACATTACACTAAACTTAAGTTCGAACACTAAAATAATATTATTGAAAGAGACAATCATAAATTAAAAAAATTAATTTTTATAAACCGTAAAATAAATAAAAAAAATCTCAATTGTATTAATATAATAAAATTTTTAGCCGTGGGGATTTTGTCTATGGGTAGAAATTGCAAATAGTTAGGCTTACTTTACAGGTGTGGTAGCAAAAAGAAGACAGAAGGTGACTAAAAGCTGAGGATGAGAGGACTGTATAGCCATCGTAAATAATTCAAAGTCAAAAAGGTAGAAAGAAGAGAAGAAGGATTAATTTAATAATATGATTTTTCTATATAAAGACAAAGCTTATTAAAGAGAGTGGTTGAATTATGTGGAAAAAAAAAAGTAACTTGCAACAAATTTCATCATCTTCAATATTAAATAAAAATTAAAAAAGGGTCTCTCTTTTGACTTCAAGCTTTTTTTTTAATTATAAAAAAAATAAAATTTTAACAACAAATGTAACTCAAATTTAAATTACACTTGAAGCAATCAACACTCTAAAACTAACACGCAGAGTTGACTTGAAACTTTTCTTAAGAAGCCATCAAGCATCAATCATTCATTAATGGCCTGTTTTTTCACCACAGTAAAGCCTTGCTCATTACAAAACCCCATTTGGACGTTATGAGCTTTTGAAAACATTTGAAGGGTTTAATGAATTTTTTTCAAATTTCTGACCTTTTGATTCTTCTTGCATGGGTCTCTTTGAAGGGCTAATTTCACGAGAGATTTTAAATTGATTTAAATTTTAAAATGTTTTAATTGAATTCTTTCAATATTAATATTATATTAATTAGACTTGTCAATCTAAAAAGTTAATTAGGGTGTTATTTGGATATGACAAGTGAAACATATTTAAAAATGCATAAAGACTTACTATATAGATAAGTTAAATTTGATGTGTTTTAAAAAGGAAATTATTCATGTAATTCAGGTAAAAGCGTATTTAAAATTTGATCCATATGTTTTTAATATATCTCACATTCAATCTCAAGCTAACATTTAATGCCCCAACCGGTTGTTACCTTGGTAAAAAAACTTAATTGTACATTACTAATAGGTTTGAGGATTCAATTAGAATGTTTTATAGTTTGAGGATTAATTTAAATAATAATTTAGTGATGTCCAGTTCTATTAACCCTAAAAAATTATGAGTTTTTTTTTTTCTTTATGTTTTAGGATAACGCAATATTTAGTCCTTGAATTTGGTAAATTTCTCCAACCTAGTCACTGAACTTTTTTTTCCTACATTAGTCTTGACACTTGACTACTTTTCCTAATTTTAGTCCTTGTGATGAGGTGACTGTCTGAAATTGTACCATGTCATCATTTAATTTAGATGATACATGTATCAAAATTGAGAAAAGTTACCAAGCGTCAAGATTAATGAAGGAAAAAAAAGTTCAGTGACCAGGTTGAAGAAATTTGCCAAATTCAACTCTGTAACCCTTTGGGCAAGTCCAGTCATCCGAGCAACAAAAGGTGATTAAACGTGGCCAATACATGAATTATTTAGATGCATGGACAAACAAAAAAACAGGTCAAAGAAGGCAAAAAGGAGATAGATAAAGAAAGCTTTATGAACTTTTTTTTATGTGTATATACACATATATACATATATATATATATATATATATATATTTGTATTATTTTGTTGCATGCATAATATAAGGACTCTGGTTATTAAGAGTGGGTGCATCACCACTCATATTTATTTATTTATTTTTATAATAAATCCTATATTTTCCAACTTGATTTAGCAAAGGGTTTTTGTCATTATCCATTAATAAACGTGCTTAAAGCAAAAATAATCATCCATATTATTCAATTAATGAACTTGAACAAGCATGATTAAGGTGTCTTAAAAAATATGCCACTAGCCTTAAACAAAAACCATATATAACACAATAAAGTATATGTTCCTTCTTTTTTCTTCTTCATGTTGAAGCTTTTAAAGCACCGACAAGTCTCTCTAAACATTTCCAGCCTCATCCTTTGGTACATATAAAGATTGATCATTAAATTAGCAAAAATAATTCATTGAAAGTGACTTCCAATTTATTGCATAAAACCATATACTTAATATTGTGAAAGCAACAAATCTTAAAAGGGTGTTATCAAAGATTGATAAATTTTGGGTTAGTTTTCATATTCATTCTTTAAAAGATTCAATTCAATTCACTTAAAGTTTAAATCTCAACATTTATGGAACATATATGATTTGTTTTATAGTGAGGAAGAAAAAACAATAAAGTATATTATTTAGGGTAAACTGTATTAATAGTCACTCAATTACGTATAAAATTTCATTTTGATCATTTAACTAAAAAAAGACATAATATAGACGTTAGCGTTAGTCACTTAAAGATTAAAGAAAATAACTAAATTATAATTTTTTAAAGTTAAGTGATCAAAATAAAAAATTATATTAATATAATTTATGTAAGATATTTGAACTCAAATTCCTTACCATCTGAATTTCAACACTAAGCAAACTACCAAAGTCGTGGAAAGTCGATTTCCACCCTAGCTAACCCTTTTTTAGGTGCAATAGAATCGATTTAATATGATGGACTGAATCGTTGGTGGAATGTGTTAAGTCTTTAATTAACATCAATTTTGGATTAGATTTTTGGATAATCTTTACCTTCTATTTTTTATTTTTCAAAAAAAGTGTTCGTACATGTGTCTTGAATTTGATTGGATAGTTTTATTATTCTAATATATATATATATATATATATATATATATATGGGGAAGAATCTACTTATATCTGTATAAAATTTATATACAATTAATATTTTAATGATCAAACCGTCATATTTTATATTTTATTCTTATAGATCATGCGTGTCAAATTTGATGTAAATTAAAATTTTAACTATTTGTTTTATGTAAAAAAAATTTTCAATCATTTAATAAATATTACTATATACAATATTTAAGATCAATATGATATAAATATTGTATCGGTTCGAAAATTTATATACATGAGAAATATTATTATATTGATAATTTCAATGGTTGAATCGTTAAAATATTAATCATACGAAAATATATGAAAATGATATAAAACTGCTATAATCTTACACTCGTGTAAATAGATCTCTCCCCACTATACTAGTTTTTTTATCCCATGCGATGCACGATTTTGTTATATTTAATAATTAAACTATATTAATAAGTGTCCTATTATTAATACTATATTTTAAGCTTAACAATTGAATGTTATGTAATTTTAATATTATAACATTAAAAGTCAATTTAATTATTAAAATAAAGAGAGAATTTATTTAAAATAAATTTTATTATATTGATAATATAAAAATTTGAAAGAAAATAAATTATAAATAAGTACTTCAAATGGAGGGTATTATGTATCATTGTAATGTGAATTGTAACACTCTTAACCTGTATCTATTGTCGAAATAGGGTTACGAAGTATTATTGGACTTATAACAATAACAATCATACATTTAACATTCATTTCTCATATCTAAACATAAACATTTGTTAGAATTAAATGACCTGAATCCTTATTTAAATAAAATACAGTGGTAAAATAAAATAAAAGTAAAATCCATATAGAACTACACTTCTTTTATTTTATTTTAGAATAAGGTTTTTTTAAACCTTATTAAACTCCATCTATTTTATATATTTTAGAATAAGGTGTTTCAATCTTACTATAATATGGCTTTACAAGCCTATAAATAGACATAGTCTATTCCTCTTGTAATTATTCGAATTCGACATGGTGAATTTTCTTCTCCCCTGCCCGTGGTTTTTTTTGAAAGGGTTTCCACGTAAAATCTGTGTGTTCTTTATTTTATTTCTCTTTTCTTTGTGATATATTGTCATTACAAACATTCTATTTTATTTTTCACAAATTGGTATCAAAACTTCCGGGTTGTTCATCTCGATCACGATAATGGCATCTTTGAAGTATGAAATTTCGCTGTTGGATCCCAACACCAGATTTGCATTGTGGCAAATTAAGGTGCAAGCAGTTCTTGAGCAGATGGATCTAGAGGAAGCCCTGCTAGTGATAGATAAGATGCCTTCGACATTAACGGATGAAGAGAAGAAGCGTAAGGATTGAAAGGCATTAACACAATTACATCTGCATTTGTTTAACGAAATTTTGCAGGATGTGATGAAGGAGAAGGCCATCGCTGTATTATGGAAGAGGTTGGAACAAATATGTATGTCGAAAACTCTAACCAGCAAGTTGCATATGAAGCAGTGTCTTTATGCTCATCGTTTGGAGGAAGGTGCGTTTGTGCACGAACACTTAACAGTGTTTAAAGAAATTCTCTCAAACTTGGAGGCCATGGAGGTTCAGTATGATAAGGAAGATTAGGGTTGATTCTACTTTGTTCATTGCCTCTGTCTTATTCAACCTTTAGAGATATGATTTTATATAGCCGCGAGACTCTCACAGTTGATGAGGTTTATGATTCTTTTACCTCGTATAATAAGATGAAGCATCTTGTAGTTAAACCTGACTCTCAGGGAGAAGGTCTCATTGTTCGTGAGAGACAAGATCGGAATGCTGATGATGATCGTGGAAGGACACAGGAACGGAATCCTCACGGTAAATCTAAGAGTAGATCGAAATCTTCAAACAAAGGTAAAACTTGTAACTTCTGTAAGAAGAAAGTGCACATTAAATCTGAGTGCTATAAGCTACAGAACAAGATTAAAAGAGAGGTTGCGAATCAAAAGGGAAAACAACTAGAAAATTTTGGTGAAGCTGATGTTGTAAAAGACTACAGCGATGATGACCTTCTAGTCATTTCTGTCAATAATTCTAAAGTGAGCGAGGAGTGGATACTTGATTCAGGCTGCACCTTTCACATGAGTCCCAATCGGGATTTGTTTACAACTTACAAAATAGTGTCTGAAGGTGTTATTTTGATGGGAAATAATGCTTCGTGTGAAATCGCAAGTGTTGGAACAATTAAAGTTAATATGTTTGATGGAGTTGTTAGAATACTTAATGACGTACGACATGTTCCTAAATTGAAGAGAAATTTAATTTCGTTGAGTACTCTTGATTTAAAAGGGAACAGATACACAGCTGAAAGTAAGATTATAAAGATTTCCAAAGGTTCCCTTGTTGTGATAAAAGGGCAGAGAAAGACTGCCAAGTATATGTTTTGTAGGGTTTTACTGTTACGGTGATGCAGCTGTCGCTTCCTCTTCCTTATCAGATGATGATATTACTAAACTTTGGCATATGCGCCTAAGGTATATGAGTGAGAATGGTATGGCAGAATTGAGCAAAAGAGGACTTCTTGATGGGTAAGGAATTTGTAAACTGAAGTTCTATGAGTACTGTGTTTTTGGGAAGCAAAAGAGAGTTCAATTCACCAGAGAAATTCTTAACACGAAGAGAACGTTGGAGTATATTCATCTTGATCTGTGGGGGCCATCTAAAATGCCTTCGAAGGGTAGAGCTAATTATATGCTAACTTTTATTGATGATTTTTCCAGAAAAGTTTAGGCGTTCTTCCTGAAGCAGAAAAGAAATGTATTTTTCGCATTTAAATCTTGAAAAATTATTATTGAAAAACAGACGGGAAAACAAATAAAATACCACCGCACAGACAATGGCTTAGAGTTCTGTTCTGATAAGATTAATAAACTGTACAAGTCAGAAGGGATCGTAAGACACTTGACAGCTTGTCATACTCCACAGCAAAACGGCGTTGCAGAACGAATGAACAGAACGATCATAGAGAAGGTTTGATGTATGTTGTCAAATGCCAACTTACCAAAGTCATTTTGGGCAGAAGCAGCCTCTACTGTATTTTTTTTATCAACCGATCTTCATCCGTTGCCATTGAGAAAAAGACTCCACAAGAGGTATGGTCTAGTAATCCTGCTAATTATTCTAATTTAAAGATCTTTGGGTGTCCTGTGTATTCTCATGTTGATAATGGAAAATTGGAACCGAGATCTATTAAATGTGTTTTTCTTGGTTATAAAGCTGGTGTAAAAGGGTATAAGTTATGGTGTCCTAAAAATAGAAAAATTGTGATTAGCAGAGATGTTTTTGATGAAACTTCTATGCCACCTAACTTATCTCTTAAAGACTCTTCCAATAAAGAAAATTAAAAGAAGGTGGAGCATCAGATTAATACAGAGTCGACTCCTCAAGCTAGTATAAAAATTGAGAATAGAGTTGCTTCTTCGCCACAATACTCTATCGCCAAAAACAAAACTAGAAGAGAAATTAAACCTTCAAAGAAGTATGCTGAGGCTGATCTAGTTATTTATGCTTTAAATGTGGCTGAAGATATAAATGCAAACCAAGAGCCATCTAATTATTCTGAGGCGGTTAGCTGTGAAAACTCAGAAAAGTGGATGTTTGCTATGCAAAAGGAGATGGAATCACTCTACAAAAACAGAACATAGGATCTTGTGAAACTTCCTAAAGGTAAAAAGGTTGTTCATTGTAAATGGGTGTTTAAAAAGAAAGAAGGAACTCTAGGAGTTGAAGAACCCAGATATAAAGTAAGGCTTGTTGCAAAGGGTTACAGTCAAATTCCAGAAGTGGACTTTACAGATGTATTCTCCCCAGTTGTAAAGCATAGTTCGATTCGAGCTTTGCTTGGTATTGTGGCCATGCATGATTTGAAGCTTGAGCAATTAAATGTAAAAACTACATTTTTGCATAGAGAACTTGAGGAGGATATTTACATGCAACAACCAGAGGGTTTTACAGTCCCAAAAAAAGAAGACTATGTTTACTTGCTGAAAAAGTCCCTTTACGGTTTGAAACAGTCACCAAGACAATGGTACAAGAGGTTTGATTCCTTTATAACGTCTCATGATTTCAAAAGAAGTAGTTTTGACAGTTGTGTTTACTTTAAGAAAAACAGTGATGGTTCTTTTGTGTATCTATTTCTTTATGTTGATGACATATTAATAGCAGCAAAAGATAAATGAGAGAAAAGAAAGGCCAGAGCCCAACTAAGTGAAGAATTTGAGATGAAAGATTCGGGACCAGTAAAGAAGATACTTGGTATAGAGATTCTCAGAGATAGAAAAGCAAGTAAATTGTACCTAACTTAGAAGGGGTACATTGAGAAAGTTCTTTGCAAGTTCAATATGCAGAGTGCTAAGCCTGTTAGTACTCCTTTAGTAACCCATTTCAGACTTTCATCGACTTTGTCTCCACAATCAGATGATGGGATTGAGTACATGTCACATGTTCCATACTCTAGTGTAGTGGGATCTCTAATGTATGCTATAGTTTGTTTACGTCCAGATTTATCATATGCAGTCAGTGCAATTAGCAAATAATGGCGAATCTTGATAAAGAACATTGGAAAACAGTTTAGTGGATTTTAAGATACTTACGAGGTACTACTGATGCTTGCTTATAGTTTGGAAGAACTAGAGATGGAGTCATTGGGTATATTGATGCTGATTTTGCTGATGACCTTGATAGAAGAAGATCTCTCACAGGTTATGTCTTTACAATTGAAGGTTGTGCAATCAGTTGGAAAGCCACTTTGCAAACTACAGTCGCTTTGTCTAACACTGAAGCTGAGTACATGGTGATTACTGAGGCTTGTAAAGAAGCTATTTAGTTGAAGGGACTCTTTAGTGAACTCAATGAAGACCTTCAAATTAGTACAATATTTTGTGATAGTCAGAGTGCAATCTTCCTTACAAAAGATCAAATGTTTCATGAGAGAACAAAAACACATTGATGTTCGGTATCATTTTGTTCGTGATATTATTGTTCGTGGTGATATTATTGTGAGCAAAATTAGTATTCATGAAAATCCTGCAGATATGATGACTAAGTCACTTCCTATAACCAAGTTTGAGCATTGCTTAGACTTGGTTGGTGTTCCTTGTTGAAGTTAAACCCTTAAGAGGTTTTATAGAAGAGGTGGAGAACTTATTCGTTGAGAGTTCGCGATGAAAAACTTGTTCGTTGAGTGTTCGCGATGAAGAACTTGTTCATTGAGAATTCTTGTTAAGGTGAAGATTATTAAAATTAAATGACTCGAATCCTTATTTAAATAAAATACAGTGGTAAAATAAAATAAAAGTAAAATCCATATAAAACTACATTTCTTTTATTTTATTTTAAAATAATGTTTTTTAAACCTTATTAAACTCCATCTATTTTATATTGATTAGAATAAGGTGTTTCAGTCTTACTAGAATATGACTTTACAAGCCTATAAATAGACTAAGTCTATTCCTCTTGTAATTGTTTAAATTCTACATAGTGAATTTTTTTCTTCCCTGCTTGTGGTTTTTTTTCTCGAAAGGGTTTCCACGTAAAATCTGTGTGTTCTTTATTTTATTTTTCTTTTCTTTGTGATATATTATCATTACTGACATTCTATTTTATTTTTCACAACATTCATAGAGTCCCTAATACGAGCCTTCAGGGCCCAAAACAAACATTTAAAAAGACTCGGGACTAAACCGAGAACTTATGAAATTTTTAGGAAAACTTTGAAAATTTTTCATATAAAGGGGACACACGTCCGTATGACTAGGTCATGTGTCTCACACGACCACTAGACACACCCGTGTCACAGGCCACGTGGACATTCGAAATGGGATCACATGACTGTGTCTGTAACACCCCAAACCCGACCTAGACGTTATGGCCGAACCTGGCGGCGCTACATAAGAGTGCTTTTGGACATGCCTTATCAAGTTAAAAATCGTTCCGATTATTATCTTTGCTTAAGTTAGAAAAATCGGGAATTTACGGATTTGCTTAAACCAATTTCTTCTACGCGGAAGCTCTTAATTAATCTTTAGAAATCAACGTTTCGTGGTGTTGCAGTTTATAAAACCATTAAACAGTTCAAAATCCCCAAATTAAAATCAAAACAGTCCAAGTCCAAAATTACATAAAAATCTCCCAAAATAACAGTTAAGAATAATAAAGTCATAAAGCAAAGTAAACTTAGCAGTGGTCACCGTCGAGCCCTCCACGGCACCGATCCATCTACTGTTAGGGATTTCCTGATAGATAAATAAAAGAAGAGGTGAGTTTTTGCAAACTCAGTGTGTACATCCCCACAAAAAAACATGCAATCAGATAGATAACAGATACAGATCACAGTCACAAATCGGGCCTAAGCCCTTAACAGAAACGGTGTAGGCATTACCCCACTCAGAATAGAATCAGATGTAATCGGGCCTTGGCCCATACAGATACACATGCATATCAGATCAGAATAGTACATGTCCACGAACCCTGTACACCATCTCCATCTAACCCTACACATCATGTGGGGATAAAATCGACCCACCTAGCCCTACACACCAAGTATGGGGATGAAATCAACCTATCCAACCTAACACACCAAATCGTACCGTATTATGGCACATATAAAAAATATGAAGCAAAACTGCCAGATAACAGGCTAATAGCCTTTCAGACTTCCTTCACTTCATCAACAATCCCACCCCAAAGCAATGCAACATAATATCATGGTATGCTTTAATGCATATAAATAGATCATACACATCATAACCAAAATAGAACAGATGTACATGTTAGAGATAACATGTTAACACATACATCACATGCTGAATCATGCATCATACAAACAGATCACAGAAATCGGGTCTAAGTAATGCTTATCGACCCTACGACAGGTCACAGTTCACTTGGGCGACCCATGCAACCTTACAGTTCATTTCGAAAAAATGGGTTCACACGCCCATGTGTCTTGCCCGTGTAGACCCACACGCTCGTATGGCCCACACGGCCTAATTAGCTAAGTCCGTGTCTCGCGCACGGCCTCGCCAACCTCACACGACAATGTCTAGCCACACGGCCTCTACACGGGCAGTCCATACGCCCATGTGGCGTCGACAATTTCATTTTTGGCTTTCGCTGAAACGCGATTTCTGTGACAGCCTTAAAACGCCCCTAGTCGGAATGTGGTTTCGGGACCACAAAACCGAGGCATAAAATATATTTAATATTCATTTTGATGCCTATGATACGTGTTAATTCGTGTGTGACATGTCTGATGTGTCGATTCAGAGTTATAAAATTTAATTTCACTAAAAGGGACTTAGTAGTGAACTTTGAAAATGTGCTAGACAAATGTGTGAAGACTAGTTAATGCATGCATGCAAAATAAGGGATTTGCATGTCAAATTACCCACTTTTATGATAGTGGAGGGTAATGATGACCTAGTTTGTCATTTTGTGCTTTGTTTGTTGCTAATTAATATTAATTGAATTAATAAATTAGTTGTCATAAAAATTGAATTAATAAAGAGTAAATAAACCAAATGAATAAAATAAGGTTGAAGTGATAATTGCAAGGCTATTTTCTTCTTCTTATTGCCGTGAGTAGAGAAAGAAAATAAGAAACCCTTGAGCTAGGGCATTCGGCAAAGTGAAGCACCAACAAGGTAAGATTCATGAAATTTTTCTTTGAATGTTGTAATTTTGAGATGAAAACCAAGCTCCTAACATGACTCTTGTGAAAGTTTTTGAGTTTATATCACTCTCCATATTCGGCCATATGAGAAGAAGTGGGAAAATCTTGTCTAATTTGAAGTTTGTGTAAATAAATAGAGTTTGGATGTTGTTTGAGCTAGATAGAGGTTTACTTATGAGGATTTGTGAATAGATTAAATCGGTTTGTATGATTAGCTTCCTACTTCTAAATTCCGAATCTAAGTTGTGAGATTTGTGATTTTGAATTTAGTACTAAGAGTCTTACTTAACCATGATAGAAATTTTGTTTTGGCTATTGACTTGGAGGTTCGGCCATGAACTTGAAAAGAAAATAAGTAATGCTAGTAATTTTGGATGAGGGTGCCGAATGTGTTTTTGATTAATAAGTGAAATTGAGCTTGTTAAATGCACATTTGTGAATTGATTGTTAATAGGGATCAATTAAAGAGCTTGAATGTGCCATGATTTGCCGAATGTGAAGATTTAAAATAACTATGAAGTAATTGAGTTCTTAAGTTGTAAAATTTGAAGGTTGAGGTGGTGATTTATATGATAGATAGCATTCGGCTAGTGTATCTTTGTGCCAAAGATTGCCAATTTTGGACTTAAGCATTTAGTTGTAAATTTGTTAAATGAACTAAGGTAAATGAAGATGCTAAATGCATTTTGTGTATATGCATACATTCGGCTAACTTGGTGACATTGATTTGATTGGCAACTTTAAAAATTTCTATTAGGGAATATATGTGCATGATTAATAAAATGATTTGAGTGACATAACTTACAAAGGTGAATATTCGGCCATGGGAAGATGCAAGAGGGGTTGATGTTTGATGTTTCAATTGTTATAATGCATGTTTGTGCAATGGCCGAATGTGCCTTTGATGTTGCTTTTGGATGTTTTGGGTGTTAAATTGATAAGTGGTTCGGTTTGTGTTGTATGGAGAAATCTGATTGTGGATGGAATAAATATGAATTATATATATATATATATTAAGGTCAATGACTACTCTAAATGGTGCCTTAGGAAATGATATGTTTTAAGTATGTGCATGAGAACACTAAAGAGTGAATTTGGTATAAAATTCTGCTTGGTACAGCAGCAGTAACGTGTTTTGGAAAAATCACCATAAATTGTGCGAGTTGAATTAGAGGCTGAATAAATTGTGTAATTGAAGCTTAGTGAGTCTAGTTTCTTATAAAAGAAACCTTGCAAGCAAACGAATTTTCGATAAATAGATTTTTAGAGTAGAGTGAGACAGTGTCAGATTGACTTCGAAGTCCCCTGCTCTGTTTTTGGAAAATCACAATAAATTGTATAAAAATTTTTATGAGACCACATTTATATGCTTAGACTCCTTAATGAGTCTAGTTTCGAATGAAATAGGTGAGAACATATTTGGAACTCTGTGCAAGGAGAAATTCGGTTCATAGTATAGAGTGGTCAGTTTAATCAAACAGTGAATTAGGGGAACTTTAAGAAAATTCTGGTATTGATTGGCCAAACCAAAAATTATGAAAATTTTATGGAATAAAGATAAATGAGTCTACCTTCATGCAAAATTTACAGCACGACATTTGGAGTTTCGTATCTCCAGTTATGAGTAAATTATTGAATGCTGCTCAGAAAATCAGCTTGTTGTGACTTATGATATGTATGTGAAATGCTCCAATGTGCATGTGTGTTTGCAATGAGAAGAATATGCATGTATAATTTGATTATGAGTGAAAATGATTCATTGAGGTGCTTGAATAAGGATTAATAGAATTAAATGTTTTATTTAGCTCAAGAGCATAGAGGGACGAGTTCGGATAAAGGGAAGGCCAAAGTGGTCGAATAGCCAACTCGTAATTCCTCGTGAAAGTTCAAGGTAAGTTTTGAGTAATCGAATTCGGTATTTAAGTTAAAATGCCATGACATACATGCTGATATTTGAATAATGTCCCATTAAGAAGGAAACCTTATTCATGTTTGCTATATAGCCGAATGGCTCATAGAGAAAAGGACCGAAATTGAGATTTGAAATGCATTGCTTATGTATGTTTGATCATTGGGCCGAAAGCCTAGAAAAGAAGAGTATATGTGTATAAATTTTGAATTATATGTACATTTATGATATAAAGTCGAGAAGCATGATATATGTTGTATGCACATGAATTGATTGAATTGCAAGTGAAATCTTGCTATGTGAAGTTTGGCTACATGCGAATATATGTATGTGTATGAGAATTTGTGATGCGAATCCGGGAATTAAGTCCCGCTGACTATATGTGGGGACTATGTCCGGGTTAAGACCCGAAGGCTATATGCAGAGATGATGTCCGGGTTAAAAACCCGAAGGCTATATGCGGAGATTACGTCCGGGGAAAAGACCCGATGGCTATGTATAGAATTTACCCGAGATAAAGATCTCGATGATGATGCGAGTAAAGCCTAAGACTAATGGTCTTCAAGGTAACGATCGCTAATGAATTGCGCTGAAAGTGTTAAGTTATACAGGTATGTACCTTTGGCTTACATGCTAACTGGATTTTGAACCGAATATTAAGGTCGTTATGTGATTTCATATGTGTTCATGAAATGAGATTATTAATATGGTCTAAGTACAAATGGCCTATGTGAAGTGTTATGTAAATTTTTGTGACATGTGATTGTTTAAGTGAGTTTACCATAAGTGCGAGCTATCCTCATTCGTGTACGATGTGAATATATATATATATATATATATATGTTTGGTTGAAGGGTGACCTACCTAAAAGAAGAGGGAGACAAATATTCGAATAACTATGCTATAATTTGATGCTTTATCTGTTCTCATTGCTTAAAACTTACTAAACATTAATGTGCTTACTTTGTTTCCCTTGTTTCTTTTGTTTTATAGATCTCACTTGTGGAAGCTACGGACTCGGGGATTGAAGCCTTAATCACCTACACTATCGCTGTTATTTTGGTACATTTGATGGTTATTTTTGGGTCAATGGCATGTATAGGCTATTTTCTTTCGGTAGAATCAAACTTCATTTTGAGTTGTAAATATTTCTAGCCATGCGAAAATGGCTTGTTTAGTCTTCGAGTTTGCTTATATGGGTTGGAGTGATTCTCATACTATTTGATGTTGTGGCATGAAAATTTAGTTAGTACCTAATATGCAATGACTTTTCTAATATGATGTTTGGTTATTGAATTTGTTCGATTTAGCCAATTTGTTAGTAGTCACAAGGTAAAGATTTGTTAGTATGCTTATAGAACGATTTTAATGAGATACGATGTTCTAACCAAACCGACCTAAGTGTTAAATTCAACTATTGAACTCAGTGAATTCACGTCTAGCTTTGTATATATGAACCTCGGTAGTTGTATTTTGATTTTGTAATACCTTAGACCCTAATCCGGCGACGGACAGGGGCTTAGGGTGTTACATTTTTATTGGTATCAGAGCTACGGTTTAACCGATTCTCAGACTAACGTAGCGCGTGTGAGTATAGCTATACATGCCATTTTGTGAAAATGTGATAGTGTGGTGATTTCTGACATTTGAAATGTGTTTTCCCTATAGTAATGGATTTCGATCCCGATCGAGCCGTAGCGGAAGATATTGAGAGTGTGGCGGCTGCTCCTGCGCAAGGGACCGCACCGGTCGACTCTCAGCCGAATGCCAGTCATCGAGATGATGACGTGAGGCAGAACTTCTATGCAATGATGAATGATTGGTTCACCCAATTTCTTCGAACTAATCCGGCTGTTCCACAACCTCCTCCCCCGAATAACCCACTTCCGACTCCTGTGGCTCCTCCTGAGGCCGACCCTGTGAGGTCGAGTAAACCCCCGGTCGATAAAATTAGAAAATATGGGGCTGAAGAGTTCCGGGCTACAGTTGATGACGATGCTGAGCGGGCCGAGTTTTGGCTCGATAATGTAATCCGTGTGTTTGATGAGTTGTTGTGTACGTCCGAAGAGTGCTTGAAGTGTGCTGTATCTCTGCTGCGTGATTCTACATACTATTGGTGGAACACATTAGTTTCCGTTGTACCGAGAGAGCGAGTTACTTGGGAGTTTTTCCAAGTTGAATTCCGAAAAAAGTATATCAGCCAAAGATTTATCGATCAGAAACGGAAGGAATTCCTCGAGCTTAAACAAGGCCGACTGTCAGTAACCGAGTATGAGAGAGAATTCATACGACTTAGCCGATATGCTCGCGAGTGCATAGCATCCGAAGCTATTATGTGTAAACACTTCGAGGACGGGCTAAATGAAGACATTAAACTCCTGGTTGGCATTCTGGAAATTCAAGAGTTCGTTGTTCTTGTTGAGCGAGCCTGCAAGGCCGAAGAGCTTCGAAATGAAAAGAGAAATGCTGATAGCGGAGCCAGAGAGTTCCGTAAGAGATCTTCGGGGAGGTCTACTCAAAAATCCTCAAAGAAGTTCCGAAGTGAATCGGAGAGACCATTTGCTACTTCGGGTTTTTCTAGACGAGACTGTGATCGACCCCCTATGAGTACACGTGCCACTTCTGCAGCTAGTGTTGGAAACAACCGTCGGGACAGAGCCGAGTGCAAGTATTGTGGAAAATGGCATTCGGGGAGCTGCAGATTTCATGATCGCTCCTGTTTTAAGTGCGGGTCGGCTGATCACTTTATAAGAGATTGCCCCAGATGGTCCGAGCAAAAGGTGAACCCGAGTGGGAAACCGAGTACTACTTCAGCACGGGGTAGACCACCGAAGAATCTGAGAAATGCTAGTGGCGGTCAAAGAAGGTTTAAAGATGCTACAACAAGATCCGAGGCTCATGCTCCTGCTAGGGCTTACGCTATTCACGTACGAGAGGATGCCTCTTCGCCCGATGTTATCACCGGTACTTTTACTCTCTTTAATACTGATGTAATTGCTTTGATTGACCCCGGTTCAACTCATTCATATGTATGTAAAAATTTGGCATCCAGTAAGACTCTCCCTATTGAGTCTACTGAGTTTGTGATACGAGTGTCCAATCCCTTGGGTCGTTGTGTCTTAGTTGATAGAGTGTGTAAGAAATGTCCCCTTAGGATTCGAGATTTCTGTTTTCTGGCCGATTTGATACTTTTGCCATTCGATGAATTTGACGTTATACTCGGAATGGATTGGCTGACTGTGCACGATACGGTAGTGAACTGTAAACGAAAGACTATTGATTTACGATGTACGACTAATGAGATAATTCAGATTGAGTCTACGGATTTAAATGGGCTGCCGGCGGTAATATTTTCTATGTTGGCTCAGAAATTTTTGAAAAAGGGTTACGAGGCTTACCTTGCTTATGTTTTAGATAGCAAAATATCTGAACTAAAGCTTGAGACTGTTCCTGTGGTTTGTGAGTATCCGGACGTGTTTCCCAAAGAATTACCGGGATTACCACCTGTTAGAGAGGTTGAGTTCGGCATTGAGCTAGTTCCGGGTACAATTCCGATCTCAATTGCTCCATATCGTATGGCTCCGACAGAGTTGAAAAAGTTGAAATCCCAGTTGCAAGAGTTGACCGATAGAGGGTTCGCAAGACCGAGCTTTTCTCCCTGGGGTGCACCCGTCTTGTTCGTGAAAAAGAATGACGGGACTTTGAGAATGTGTATTGACTATCGGCAGCTGAACAAGGTGACCATAAAGAACAAATATCCATTGCCTCGTATCGACGACTTATTCGATCAGTTAAAGGGAGCCTCAGTGTTTTCAAAGATTGACTTGCGATCCGGTTATTATCAGTTGCGAGTTCGAGACTCAGACGTGCCTAATACTGCCTTCAGAACGAGGTACGGGCACTATGAATTTTTAGTGATGCCGTTTGGGCTGACTAATGCCCCCGCTGTTTTCATAGATCTGATGAATCGAGTGTTCAAGCAGTACCTAGATCGATTTGTAGTCGTATTTATCAATGACATTTTGGTTTACTCTCGCGATGAGATCGAGCATGCCGAGCATTTAAGACTTGTGCTACGGGTTTTGCGTGATAACCAGTTGTACGCGAAATTCAGCAAGTGTGAGTTCTGGTTGCGCGAGGTCGGTTTTCTGGGACACATTATATCTGCTGCGGGTATCCGAGTTGATCCGAATAAAATCTCTGCTATCCTCGATTGGAAGCCTCCTAAAAATGTCTCGGAAGTCCGAAGCTTTTTAGGACTTGCCGGGTACTACCGACGGTTTGTGAAGGACTTTTCGATAATCTCAACCCCGTTGACGAAGCTATTGTAGAAGGATGTTAAATTCGAATGGTCCGAGAAGTGCCAAAAGAGTTTCGACCAATTGAAAGCCCTATTGACGGAAGCTCCGGTCTTAGTTCAGCCTGAATCCGGTAAAGAGTTTGTAGTATATAGTGATGCGTCCTTGAATGGCTTGGGGTGTGTTTTGATGCAAGAAGGCAAAGTTGTTGCTTATGCTTCGAGGCAATTAAAGCCTCATGAGAAAAACTATCTGACTCACGATCTCGAATTAGCTGCTATTGTTTTTGCTTTGAAGATTTGGCATCACTACCTTTTTGGTGAGAAATGTCATGTCTTTTCCGACCATAAAAGCCTCAAATACTTGATGACGCAGAGAGATTTGAATCTGAGACAAAGACGGTGGCTTGAATTGCTAAAAGATTACGAGCTTGTCATTGACTATCATCCGGGAAAGGCGAATGTAATTGCTGATGCTCTTAGCCGAAAATCATTGTTTGCTTTACGAGCCATGAACGTGCATTTATCAGTATCTAATGACGGCGTGATGATAGCGGAATTAAAAGCCAAACCGGTATTTCTCCGACAAGTTTGTGAAGCTCAGAAAGCTGATGAAGATTTAATTGCCAAACGAGCTCAATGCGATGTAAATGCGGATCCTGAGTTTCAAGTTGACGACAATGATTGTTTGAGGTTTCGAGGCCGAGTATGTATACCGAGAAGTTCAGAGTTGGTTTCGGTGATTTTAGATGAAGCTCACAATAGCCGAATGTCAGTTCATCCGGGAAGCACAAAAATGTACAACGACTTGAAACGTCAGTATTGGTGGCATGGTATGAAACGAGACATCTCAAATTTTGTGTCAAGTGTCTGATATGCCAACAAGTAAAAGCGGAACATCAGGTGCCATCGGGTTTGTTGCAACCGATTTTGATTCCCGAGTGGAAATGGGATAGAGTCACGATGGATTTCGTATCTGGGCTACCGTTGACACCGAGTAAGAGGGATGCGATTTGGGTTGTCGTAGACCGATTAACCAAATCCGCCCACTTTTTACCTGTGCGTACGGATTACTCACTTGATAAGCTAGCGGAGTTGTATGTTTCTCAGATCGTCAGATTGCACGGGGTCCCTATCTCTATCGTGTCGGATAGAGACCCGAGATTTACATCGCGGTTTTGGAAGAAACTACAAGATTCATTGGGTACTAAGCTACATTTTAGTACCGCGTTCCATCCTCAGACGGACGGTCAATCGGAACGAGTAATTCAGATACTTGAGGATATGTTGAGATGTTGTGTCCTTGAGTTTAGTGGTACGTGGGAACGATATTTGCCTTTGATCGAATTCGCTACAACAACAGTTTTCAATCGAGCATTAAGATGGCACCTTACGAGGCCTTGTACGGTCGAAAATGCCGTACCCCGTTGTTTTGGACTGAGCTTGGTGAAAGTAAGATCTTTGGAGTCGACTTGATTAGAGATGCCGAGCGGAAAGTAAAAGTGATCCGAGATAATCTTAAAGCAGCCTCAGATCGGCAAAAGTCATACGCGGATTTAAAGCGGAAAAATATCGAGTATCAGGTCGGAGATAAAGTATTCCTTAAAGTATCACCTTGGAAAAAGGTGCTCAGATTCGGCCGTAAGGGCAAATTGAGTCCGAGGTTCATCGGACCATATGAAATATCTGAACGGATTGGACCGGTAGCATATCGATTGACTTTGCCTCCCGAACTTGAAAAGATTCACAATGTTTTTCATGTTTCGATGCTCCGACGATATAGGTCCGACCCATCACATGTGATTAATCCATCTGACATTGAGATTCGATCTGATATGAGTTACGAGGAGGAACCAATTCGTATTTTGGCACACGAGGTTAAAGAGTTGCGAAATAAGAAGATTTCGTTAGTGAAAGTGTTGTGGGCCAAACACGGGGTTGAAGAAGCTACTTGGGAGCTTGAGGATTCGATAAGAGAACGTTATCCAAACTTATTTTCCGGTAAGAATTTTCGGGGACGAAAATTTCTTAAGTGGGGGAGAGTTGTGACAGCCTTAAAACGCCCCTAGTCGGAATGTGGTTTCGGGACCACAAAATCGAGGCATAAAATATATTTAATATTCATTTTGATGCCTATGATACGTGTTAATTCGTGTGTGACATGTCTGATGTGTCGATTTAGAGTTATAAAATTTAATTTCACTAAAAGGGACTTAGTAGTGAACTTTAAAAATGTGCTATACAAATGTGTGAAGACTAGTTAATGCATGCATGCAAAATAAGGGATTTGCATGTCAAATTACCCACTTTTATGATAGTGGAGGGTAATGATAACCTAGTTTGTCATTTTGTGCTTTGTTTGTTGCTAATTAATATTAATTGAATTAATAAATTAGTTGTCATAAAAATTGAATTAATAAAGAGTAAATAAACCAAATGAATAAAATAAGGTTGAAGTGATAATAGCAAGGCTATTTTCTTCTTCTTATTGCCGTGAGTAGAGAAAGAAAATAAGAAACCCTTGAGCTAGGGCATTCGGCAAAGTGAAGCACCAACAAGGTAAGATTCATGAAATTTTTCTTTGAATGTTGTAATTTTGAGATGAAAACCAAGCTCCTAACATGACTCTTGTGAAAGTTTTTGAGTCTATATCACTCTCCATATTCGGCCATATGAGAAGAAGTGGGAAAATCTTGTCTAATTTGAAGTTTGTGTAAATAAATAGAGTTTGGATGTTGTTTGAGCTAGATAGAGGTTTACTTATGAGGATTTGTGAATAGATTAAATCGGTTTGTATGATTAGCTTCCTACTTCTAAATTCCGAATCTAAGTTGTGAGATTTGTGATTTTGAATTTAGTACTAAGAGTCTTACTTAACCATGATAGAAATTTTGTTTTGGCTATTGACTTGGAGGTTCGGCCATGAACTTGAAAAGAAAATAAGTAATGCTAGTAATTTTGGATGAGGGTGCCGAATGTGTTTTTGATTAATAAGTGAAATTGAGCTTGTTAAATGCACATTTGTGAATTGATTGTTAATAGGGATCAATTAAAGAGCTTGAATGTGCCATGATTTGCCGAATGTGAAGATTTAAAATAACTATGAAGTAATTGAGTTCTTAAGTTGTAAAATTTGAAGGTTGAGGTGGTGATTTATATGATAGATAGCATTCGGCTAGTGTATCTTTGTGCCAAAGATTGCCAATTTTGGACTTAAGCATTTAGTTGTAAATTTGTTAAATGAACTAAGGTAAATGAAGATGCTAAATGCATTTTGTGTATATGCATACATTCGGCTAACTTGGTGACATTGATTTGATTGGCAACTTTAAAAATTTCTATTAGGGAATATATGTGCATGATTAATAAAATGATTTGAGTGACATAACTTACAAAGGTGAATATTCGGCCATGGGAAGATGCAAGAGGGGTTGATGTTTGATGTTTCAATTGTTATAATGCATGTTTGTGCAATGGCCGAATGTGCCTTTGATGTTGCTTTTGGATGTTTTGGGTGTTAAATTGATAAGTGGTTTGGTTTGTGTTGTATGGAGAAATCTGATTGTGGATGGAATAAATATAAATTATATATATATATATATATATTAAGGTCAATGACTACTCTAAATGGTGCCTTAGGAAATGATATGTTTTAAGTATGTGCATGAGAACACTAAAGAGTGAATTTGGTATAAAATTCTGCTTGGTACAGCAGCAGTAACGTGTTTTGGAAAAATCACCATAAATTGTGCGAGTTGAATTAGAGGCTGAATAAATTGTGTAATTGAAGCTTAGTGAGTCTAGTTTCTTATAAAAGAAACCTTGCAAGCAAACGAATTTCCGATAAATAGATTTTTAGAGTAGAGTGAGACAGTGTCAGATTGACTTTGAAGTCCCCTGCTCTGTTTTTGGAAAATCACAATAAATTGTATAAAAATTTTTATGAGACCACATTTATATGCTTAGACTCCTTAATGAGTCTAGTTTCGAATGAAATAGGTGAGAACATATTTGGAACTCTGTGCAAGGAGAAATTCGGTTCATAGTATAGAGTGGTCAGTTTAATCAAACAGTGAATTAGGGGAACTTTAAGAAAATTCTGGTATTGATTGGCCAAACCAAAAATTATGAAAATTTTATGGAATAAAGATAAATGAGTCTACCTTCATGAAAAATTTACATCACGACATTTTGAGTTTCGTATCTCCAGTTATGAGTAAATTATTGAATGCTGCTCAGAAAATCAGCTTGTTGTGACTTATGATATGTATGTGAAATGCTCCAATGTGCATGTGTGTTTGCAATGAGAAGAATATGCATGTATGATTTGATTATGAGTGAAAATGATTCATTGAGGTGCTTGAATAAGGATTAATAGAATTGAATGTTTTATTTAGCTCAAGAGCATAGAGGGACGAGTTCGGATAAAGGGAAGGCCAAAGTGGTCGAATAGCCAACTCGTAATTCCTCGTGAAAGTTCAAGGTAAGTTTTGAGTAATCGAATTCGGTATTTAAGTTAAAATGCCATGACATACATGCTGATATTTGAATAATGTCCCATTAAGAAGGAAACCTTATTCATGTTTGCTCTATAGCCGAATGGCTCATAGAGAAAAGGACCGAAATTGAGATTTGAAATGCATTGCTTATGTATGTTTGATCATTGGGCCGAAAGCCTAGAAAAGAAGAGTATATGTGTATAAATTTTGAATTATATGTACATTTATGATATAAAGTCGAGAAGCATGATATATGTTGTATGCACATGAATTGATTGAATTGCAAGTGAAATCTTGCTATGTGAAATTTGGCTACATGCGAATATATGTATGTGTATGAGAATTTGTGATGCGAATCCGGGAATTAAGTCCCACTGACTATATGTGGAGACTATGTCCGGGTTAAGACCCGAAGGCTATATGCAGAGATGATGTCCGGGTTAAAAACCCGAAGGCTATATGCGGAGATTACATCCGGGAAAAAGACCTGATGGCTATGTATAGAATTTACCCGAGATAAAGATCTCGATGATGATGCGAGTAAAGCCTAAGACTAATGGTCTTCAAGGTAACGATCGCTAATGAATTGCGCTGAAAGTGTTAAGTTATACAGGTATGTACCTTTGGCTTACATGCTAACTGGATTTTGAACCGAATATTAAGGTCGTTATGTGATTTCATATGTGTTCATGAAATGAGATTATTAATATGGTCTAAGTACAAATGGCCTATGTGAAGTGTTATGTGAATTTTTGTGACATGTGATTGTTTAAGTGAGTTTACCATAAGTGCGAGCTATCCTCATTCGTGTACGATGTGAATATATATATATATATATATGTTTGGTTGAAGGGTGACCTACCTAAAAGAAGAGGGAGACAAATATTCGAATAACTATGCTATAATTTGATGCTTTATCTGTTCTCATTGCTTAAAACTTACTAAGCATTAATGTGCTTACTTTGTTTCCCTTGTTTCTTTTGTTTTATAGATCTCACTTGCGGAAGCTACGGACTCGGGGATTGAAGCCTTAATCACCTACACTATCACTGTTATTTTGGTACATTTGATGGTTATTTTTGGGTCAATGGCATGTATAGGCTATTTTCCTTCGGTAGAATCAAACTTCATTTTGAGTTGTAAATATTTCTAGCCATGCGAAAATGGCTTGTTTAGTCTTCGAGTTTGCTTATATGGGTTGGAGTGATTCTCATACTATTTGATGTTGTGGCATGAAAATTTAGTTAGTACCTAATATGCAATGACTTTTCTAATATGATGTTTGGTTATTGAATTTGTTCGATTTAGCCAATTTGTTAGTAGTCACAAAGTAAAGATTTGTTAGTATGCTTATAGAACGATTTTAATGAGATACGATGTTCTAACCGAACTGACCTAAGTGTTAAATTCAACTATTGAACTCAGTGAATTCACGTCTAGCTTTGTATCTATGAACCTCAGTAGTTGTATTTTGATTTTGTAATACCTTAGACCCTAATCTGGCGACGGACAGGGGCTTAGGGTGTTACAATTTCATTGCAATCAGAATACACACCTAAACTTTTTCCGATGCCTAAGCACTCCTGAGCCCTTCCAAACCTAAAATTGATCATCCAAAATCCAATTTCAGTATTCTAAATCGAACTAGCATGAACCGCTAAATCCCGAAGCAACCGAAAAATTGACGATTTTAGAAACTTACCCAAAACAAATACGGTTTCCAGCAGACCCCACTCGCTGCTATAGTCGTTTAATCCCTTAGAGCAAATCCTAAACAAGAGTAAATCGTACTCTCCGTTAAACACTTAATCTAAAATAATAATAAAGCTAAGGAATAATCACTTACCGAACGACTAAGATTACGCGCAGCACAAAACAAATGAGATGAATATGAGTAAAACCACAAAAAAGAAAGAGAGAAGGGAAGGTGTAATTTTGGCAGGGAGAGGGAAAAGAGATAACAGATTTTGCAAAAAGAAAACTAATTAGAAAAGAAAATTCTGATAACCCTCTAGTCCCTTATTTTCCTCTCACACTTCCTACTATTAGAATTTCAGTCCATCACAAACTCTAGCTGTGCAAAGCAGCAAAAATTTAACTCTCTTATTGCGCATGCCAAGGTTCAAACCTTAGCCCTCAAGTAACACCAACACTCTCTCAACCACCAGACCAGCAGGCCTATTCTCTCATATTTTATCCAACTTTTACTTAAAAGCCTAATTACCAAGAGTTAGGCTTTATTCAATAAAAACTCAAAATTTTACCCAAGCTAAGGCTTGAACTTGGGACCTCCCCAACACACCCAGAGCACATAACCACTAAAGCAGACACATATTTATGTCAAATTATTGCAGAAAAAAATTCAAAAATATTCTCATGCCACATATTCACAAAAGCCGAAAATAAGGAAAATTTGGAGCGTTACAATGTCCTAGACCGTATCCTACCCCGTATAACTCACTGATTTGTGTTACACCCATGTAACTCACGGACTTGCTTTCATTAAAAACTATAGGGGACACACGACTGTGTTACCTGACCGTGTGTCACACACTACTGAGACACATGCTCGTGTCTCTGCCCGTGTGGACGAAAATAAGCTAGGTTACAAGCCACATTTCTCACCCAATCTTACATCAACCTAAACATATCAAATAACATGTGACCATATCCTTAATAGACATTTAAAACAACCAAGTATCAAGTCCAATTCTTACAATTTCAATACCAACAATCAAAATATTTATAAACCTCCTAACTAACCATTCAAAACATACCCATTTCACATCCAAAAGTTACCTATACAGTCAAGTGTATAAATTCACTTCCATATCTAAATCATAATCAATATGACATATCTCAAACTCACCAATTCACAATTAAGGCAATCACATAGCAATTATGGACCAAACATCATAAGCCATCTAATAATATTATTACATACTATCACATATACCAAAATTAAGTCAAATCACATGGCTAATTACAAGTCAAACTCATGTAGGCTTTATTAGCCGAAAGACTTATACATACCATATAACCATAAAACCTATACATGCCATATAATCAAATTCAATAAGTTAAAAAGTACCAAAACGATAGCTGGATAGTGTGATTTGATCTCTAATAACTTCCAAATCAAGCGAGCTTCCAAATCACTATAAAACATAGAAAAGAAAATAGAGTAAGCTATAAAGCTTAGAAAGCTTGTAAAATATAGAATTAAACTTACCAATTATTCACAATCTAAGCAAATAAACATAGTATAATCCAACCAATTTATCAAATGCCTAAACACTTATATTCATCAATAGGTTAGTCATGTAAAAGGGCATATAATCATCAATTCATATGGATGAGTACATAAATCATTCAAAATTCATATACATATATCATCCATTTCATATCTTAAATTAGCATGTAATACATTTTTCCATGTAATTCATACAACTCATTATGCTAGTTCTCATCAATTCATTTAACCTATAACAAAACTATGTTCGTTGAACCACTTAGAATATCGTTAGATACACGGGTGGTACACTCAAAGTGTACAAATCGGTAATCTGTCAATTCCTGTACATATATGCTCTTTCGAGCTATAAACGGTAAGCTCCTTCTAAGTTGAGGTAACAGTAAGCTCTAATGAGCTGAGAAATGGTAAGCTCTTACGAGCTGAAATATCGTCAAGCTCATACGAGCTGTGGTGAGTCCACAACACATGCAGGATCTCAACCAAATCGGTAACCCTAATGGCATGTCACTTGTATCCAATGAATTTCTAAGGTACAAATGGGGCTCGGTAGTATTCGGAATTCATTATTTAGGCATTCAATGAACATGTATTTTATTTTCTCTATTCACATACATATATTTCAAATAAATACATATTTAAATATTCAATTCCAATTATACAAACTTATCTCGTATAGCATGGATGAAATCAATTGTCTATTCGAAAACTTTTTCTTTTCCCCGATCTAATTCTGATCTTTGTTTTTCTTGATCTATAATATCAAATTCAATCTATTCATTATTCATTATATTCAATTTAATCAAAATTACATATTTTGGAAAATTACACATTTGCCCCTAATATTTTAACTTCTTTACAATTTAATCTTTATCACATAAAAATGCAAATTCATTCAATTTGACCATAACCCATCCTAGCCGAATTTCTCTTATTAGCATATCAGCCCATATTTTTCATTTATTTCACATTTTAACCATAAAATTTTCATATTTCTCAATTCAATCCATAATTGACATTTTTACCAAAAATCCTTTAACAAATGTTGTTTATCTAACAACAACCATTCATAATCCATCATAAAATATCAAAATAAATACATATTCATCAATGGAAAAACTCTAGACTTTTAACATTTTCTCAAATTAGTCCCTAGGCTAGTTAGACTAAGTTGCAATGATTCCAACAACATAAAAATCATTAAAAAATCAAGTCAAAATCACTTACAAATTAAGCTTACAAGCTTGGCCGAACTTAGCTTCAAAAATGGCTTCTTTTTTATGTGAAGAATCGGTTGATGATGATGAATAAAGATGATAGTAAATTTTATTTCTTTTATTTTTATCATTAATTACCTTTTTACTAATTTAACCTTTATAAACTTTAATAATTACACAATTGCCAAGCCATTATCATCCATTAACTCATTAATGGGCTAATTACCATATAAGGACATCTATTTTAAAGTTCTATAGCCATTAGACACCTCTAGCTATTAGAACCCAACTTTGGCACTTTACTCGATTTAGTCCTTTTTATCAAATTAAGTATTCAAACAGTAAAATTTCTTAACGAAATTTTTACACAATCATACTATCATACTGTAAACCTGAAAATAATATTAAAATAAATATTCTAACCTTAGATTTGTGGTTTCGAAACCACTATTTCGATTTAACTAAAAACAGGCTGTTACATGAATTGAGTGTTTCTTTCTTTAGATAAAACACTGTAATATAATATATATAAATATATATAATAAAATAATTTTAATACAATTTAAAATTAGGGTAAAGGATCAAAATAGTTAGTTTTGTTTACCTCATGTTACATTTTATTCACTTATGTTTGAAATGTTACGCTTTAGTCACTTACGTTAACGTGTTGTAACATTTTAGTCACTGAGCCATTAATTTTCGTTAATGGTGTAACAGTAAGTTGACGTGACATATTAAATCATCATTTCAAATAAAAATTTTAGGTTAAATTACACAATTAATCCCCATATTTTTTCGTTTTGAGTAATTTAAAATTTTTTCCTTTTATGTTCTTTTAACTTTCTTTTTTTTCCTTTATTTTTCATTCTCTTCTACTTCTCCATCTATTTTTCTCCCTTCTCCATCTCTTTTAATGTAGTTTTTTTTTTATGTTTTCTATTTGTTAAAACTAAAGGGGAAGAAGAAAAGGAAAAGAAAAAATTAAATTGTTCAAAAAAATAAAAGTATAGGGACTAGAATTTTAACAAATGAAAAACATAGAAAAACTATATTAAAAGAAATGAAGAAGGGAGGAAAACAAATGAAGAACCAAAAGAGAATTAAAAATAAAGAAAAAAAGGAAAGTTAAAAGAACATAAAACAAACAAAATTAAATTGCTTAAAACGAAAAAACATAGGGACCAATTGTATAATTTAACCTAAAATTTTTGTTTGAAATGATTATTTTAACGTGGCACGTCAGCTTACCATTATATTGTTAACAACAATTAATGGCTCAGTGACTAAATGTTACAACATGTTAACGTAAGTGACTAAAACGTAACATTTCAAACATAAGTGACTAAAATGTAATCTGAGATAAACAAAAATAATTATTTTGATAGTTTACCCTTAAAATTAAATTATGTAAAACAAAGTAGTTAGTTAATTCGTTTAAAAAAAACCCCTTATTTTAAAATCAAATATGTTATTTTATAATTACTTAGTAGTGTTTGGGAAGTCACACAGCAATTGAATTCGGGTGTAATTGTTTGTAATTACACAATGGTAATATATTTGAGTAACCATTGTAATTGGTGGGTCATGCCGAATTGGGTGTAATTGGAGCAGCTCAATTACATTTTTTAATTCTTAAGAGAGAGGGTGAGAATTGAAGTAATTACGTAGGTAATTATATTCAAATTTAATTTTTTTAAATTTATGCAAGGTATAAAAATTACTTAGGACTAACAAATGATGATAATGAGTATATGCTAAATATTAAAGAGGGAATAATCCAATAAATATGCACCAGAACAATTAGATAAAATTGCACATAATGTTTATTTTTTTTGTTATTGTTATTAGTAGTCGTATTATCAATTATTTTTTTAGACTAACATAATGTATAATATGATTTGATTTTAATTTTTGTTATTTAGAAATTATTTTTATCACACTTAATAATTTTTTATAGCAATGTTTATTTTTATGTAATCCTGTAATTAAATTTTGTACTATCAAACATGACATAAAAAATTATGACGTAATTATACTTTGTCAATCAAACACATTTAGAGAATTACGATATTTTGTAAATACGAGTGTTATTACTACCCTGATAATTACATTTTCATTCAATTATTTTGTATTGTCCAAAAAAACCCTTAACAAAATATTATAAATCTAAGATATTTTTAATTTAAATTGAAGGAAATATTTAATATTGACTAAAATCCAAAATTTTAGATCCCATTAAAAATATAATTAATCCGAAGTTAAATGGAAAAAGCATGATTAAAATCCAAATTCTACAATAAAATTTGATAATATTTTTTCTGGAGCTCTCAATATTTTGGTATCATTGGATTCTTACCATTGATTTCTCCCATAAAAATCACTGAAAATGAATAAAGAAATGTTGCTGCCCAGCTATACAAGAAAAATCTTTTGATTGCGATTCTCATAAATAAATGGGAGTAGTTGGATGAGGCTGTTTCCCTATAATGGAACTTCCTTGTGATTGATAGGTGAAAAACAAGGCCCATGCCAATTAATTCAGACTGATTACTATATCTATTCAGATAAAAAAAGATTACATTGACCTTCGAGCCAACTATTTGAAACTTGTAAAAATTGAAATTGGGTAAAAATTAATAGATAAATTCGATTTATGTTTTCTACATAGTTGAGCTGATAGTCTGATCAATTCAAAGACATAATCTTTTTCTTTTCTCTACTTAGAATGTAGTAGGGATAAAGTAACCTTTAGTTTATGAGCTTAGTAATTTTTGTCACCTTGATACTTGAAATTTTTTGTCTACATTAGTTCTAGAATTAAGTAGCTTTTTCTAGTTTTCTTCCTAAATTTAAATTTCGTTAAGGTATGTTTATGTGGCATTTTGAAATTATGTCACATCGTTAATTGGAATTTTTTTAAAATTTAATATTTTTTAGTATATTTTTTAGATTTTACATATAATTTTAAAATTTTAAGCGATGGCATAGGACAATCTTAAATTATCTCGTCCTCGGATTTCAAGTTTGACAACCAAAATGAGAAAATTACCAATTTCCAAATTAAGCTAAAAAAATTATAAATTCAATGACTAAATTGTTAATTTACCCCAATGTAGTATAAGGTTTGATTGTAATAAATTTTTTTTAACAGAAACTCTTTTCCCAAATATGGGCCGTTTGGGGAACAACAATTGCCCAATAAAAACAAAATAACGATACCTTGGGCCGAAGTTATTAAAACTTTCCAAAATAGGCTAAGTTGATGAATAAAATGGGCTTCCATAATTGTTTATGGCTTTTAACTCTTCAAACAGGTTAAGAAATTATAATGTGTCTTATTTATTTAATTTTAAATTTTTTAAATACCAATTAATAATATATAACAGTTTTTTAGTCTCGTTTGTGGAGTTGAAAAAATCTTAATTTTAATATATTAAATAATTATTCTTTTATCACTTTTTCTAGATAATTAGCTAATATGTTAAAAAAAAAAACATTTAATTCTTTGTTTAAGTAAGTTCTTATAACCTTCTCTTTTAATTAAATAAGTCCTTTCACTAGTTCTGGGAAATGAGGAAAAATGAGTTATCAACATTGTTTTTAGAATTAGATACGATCAGAAATCTGTTAGAGTATTGGTCTGAAATAAGGTGTTGGATCAATTATCCTGCAAACTGGTTGAATCAATAGAATTGGCCAATCGGACTATTTGAATCGACTGTTAAATTAAAATTTTCTACTTTTTAATAATTTATTTAATTGAACTTGATAAACTAGTGCAAAGAATCGTAATCTAACATGTTCAACCATCGATCTGGTTCTGAAAACCTTGATTATCAAAGTGCATGAGTACTGAGACGAGACTTTATGAAGTTAAAACTTAAAGACTAATTCAAAGAGAAGTTATGAGATTTTGAGGTCTTAGGTTTAATGCGTGAGTTTTTTTTTAAGTTTATTATGTTTTTTTTTTAATTATTATACATTGTAATTATTGATTTTAGTTGTAATTATTCAAATTTAGTGATTATAATTATAATTGTGCCAGGAAAAAGAATCAAGGAGCAGATAATTAGGTGAACAAAATCTTTTATTTTTAAATTTAAGGGTAAATTATAAAAATAGACATTAAATTATTACCTTTATTTTATTTCGGTTATTGAACTATTAATTTTTTGGATTTAGTCATTAAACTTTTCGAAATCAAATATTTTGGTCACATTGATTTGGGCTTTTTATTGGTCTAATAATAAATTTAGCCCTACAATGTTTACATATTATATCAATTTGATTCTAAATATAAAATATTCAACAAAATTAGGCTTCAATGTTTGTTGTCGAAACATTTTTTTGAAAAAATGGTCGACTTTTATTAAAAAAACGAAAATGGAGTCGCCACCAATTTTTTTATGAGGTTTGATCGGATCACCTCATAAAATTTGATTGTTTTAATAAAATGTTTTGATTTATTAAAACAGTGATTTTGGTCTACGAAATGCGAGAAAACGGGTTTGGGAGTCGGTTACATGCAAGGAAGGATTAGCACTCTCGTCACGCCCAAAATTGGTACCTAATTAATTAATTTGTGTCTTAGTGTCGAAAGTTGAAAATTTGAAAAAGATTTTAAAATACAATCATTTTTTTATTAATGTTAATTTTAAGAACACTTGAATAAAATTGAAACAAGCATCAAAGGCTCACTCGTTCCCGATAACAATACACCACATCCCGTAAGTTAGGATGCGACATTTGAGCCCTCGAGAATAAGCTCGCATTTAATTTTTATTTAAAACTTAGGTATTTTAAAATTTAGAAGGATGTTCGATTGCTTAGATTTTACGAGAAAATCGAAGTCCCGTAAGTTAGAGTACGACTTCTCAAATTTCTAAAAAACGGAACTTTGCCTTATTTTTAAATTTTAGAATAATAGTGATTACAAAGACCAAAACGATACGTGCTATTTAGTTTGTTTGGAGTAAAAATAAAACTATCTATATTGGATAAATATGTTGGAGTTTAATTCACGATACAATGACATAAAATAAAAACATAGTAATGAGCATGGAACAATAATACATGAATACAATATTATACAAGTGAATGGCAATGATAAGAAAATACAAATAAACGAATTATAGTACACACAATGGCAATAATCTCACAACATATACTATTTAAATACTAACATTAATAATCAATGAAGTAAATAACACATATAACAATTTAAAAAATAAATAGTATAAAGCCAGTTAAAACAAATAAAATGTAAAACAATTTAAAATGATAATAAATGAGTTTAAAATAAATAATGTGAAAAAAAATTCAAATCAATAATTTACAAAACAATTTAAGACCAAATAATATATAAAAAATTTAAAATAAATAATATGTAAAAAAATTAAAATAAAACAATTTAAAGATAAATGTCATAAAAAATTAAAATAGATAATATTTATATAAGTTTAAAATAATTAATATGTGAAAAACCTGAAATAAATGATAAAACAGTTTGAAAATATACAATATAACAAATTTTAAAATAACATATAGAATAGTTTAAATTAAATAATATATATAAAACATTTAAAATAGATAATAAATACAATAATACATAATAATACACAATAAAATAGTTTAACATAAAAGGGTCAAGGATTGAATGGAAATCAAAGTAAAAATATGGGGTATAAATCGTAAATAATAAAAAACTGTTAGGGACCCGATTGAAAATAAAATTATCAGTGAAATCTAGAAAAATGAAGATAACAAAAAAGGACCTAATTTTAAAAGATTTAAAAATATAAGGGACTGCGGGAATAAATAGGCACAGTAAGGGACAAATGGACCTTTCTAGGGATCGGGTGGGTTCAAATTCGGGTTATTGGGCCATCCGAAACGGCGCCGTTTCACATGCCTTCACCTTTAAAATGGGCTGAGGACCAAATTGCATTAAAAATAAAAGCTTGGGGCAAAAATTAAAAAAAAAGGTTCAGGACTAAATTGAAAAGCTTCACAAAAACGGGGGGACCATTTGCGCAAATAACCCATCGATCGAAAACAGGCGGATCCTCCTTGGAGCGGGTCGAGTCTCATAGGTTAGGTGCCTTGTACGGCGCCATTTTGGGGCCACTGAAACAGGCCCTAAACGACGCCGTTTCACCGTCCTATAATAGCAATTTTCAAAAAAAAAAACAATCAGTCTGCTCCTCACCTCTAAAAAAAAAAACCATCAATGTTCTCTCAACTCTCTCTGGCCGACGGAACTCCGGTCATTGGGCCATCGTTCGTCTGCCACTGTGCACGGCGGCCAGAGTTCTAGAAAAGAGGTTTTTCGACCGATTCGGTCTCCCCAAACCCCGATCCAAGGCCAAAAGTTCCGAGAATGTTGTCTAAAGAACAAAAAAATGAAAGAACTCGTCGGTTCTCTTTTCCAATCGCGAAAGAAAGGTAAAAACTTTGTATTTTTTTAATATATTTGTTATTTGTATGCTATTTTGAAATAGATATACAACAAGAGATACCAAAACTCTCTGAACGAAAGACCTTTATATTATCCTTTGATTTTCATTCTTAATTTTGTTTCTGGAAACGAAAGGGTAAGAAAATGAAGCATACCTTTTTACTTTTCTCTTTTTGTTTCTCTTGTGTGCGTAAAAAAAGTACAAAGCAATCATCTTGGCTTTTATAGCCAATGATAAGATTTGTTTTTGTTTGTTTGTGTTTCGTTTTCTACTGTTTTTGTTGTTTTCATTGTCTCTGGTATTGCTTGCGTGCTTCTTTAGTTTTGCAGGTGGAGGAGCGGCGGCTGAAGGCATGCGCAGATGGGGGCTAGTGAGCAGACCTTGGAGATACGGTGCTAGAAACCTAGGGTTTTTGGCTTTCTGAAAAATTTTAAGTTGTTGGGCTTGTCAGGCCTTATAATTTTGGGTTTCATTTGAGTCTGATATTTTGTAAAGTGGGTTTGGGCTTATTGGGCTTGGACTTGTATGGACTATTTGGATATTTTTTATTTTGTTTGTGATTGCTTGTCTAATTTGGGCATAGGTCAGGCAAAATAGACCTATTACAGCTGCCCCATTGTCGTGTAATGAGAATGGAGCAAAGACTTTAAAATGGCCAATTTTCCCTGGACCTGCCTAGTCTTGACTTCTTTTGGTGCTTCTCTTCTTCAAACAGCTTCATTCCTTCCCACTGCATCTTTGGGGTTATAAGAATTGGTGCTTCGATCCGCTCCAATGTAATTTCAAGGAGAAGAGACTTGTAGCTTCGTTCTACTCTGCTGCAACTTTAAGAAGATAAGAATTGGTAATTTTAACCTCCTCCACTGCAACTTTAGAGAGATAAGGTTTGTGTATTTTTGTCTTGCTCCATTACAACTTTAAGGAGATAAGAATTGTGGTTTTGATTCTGCTCCACTGCAACTTTAGGGAGATAAGGTTTGTGTATTTTTGTCCTGCTCCACTACAACTTCAGGCAGATAAGATTAGCCAAGGTAGATTTGATCCGACCTATTGCAGCTTTAGAGGTATAGGATTTATGACTTATAACTTTAATATATTCCACTGCAACTTCTGAGAAATAAGATTTGTGGCTTCGATCTACTCCATTGTAACTTCAGGGAGATAAGATCCTCCATGGTAGATTTGATCCGACCTACTGCAACTTCAAAGGTATAAGATTTGTAGTTTTGATTTGCTTTGCTGCAACTTCAGAGAGATAAGATTTGCCATCTTCGATCTACTCCACTACAATTTCAGGGCGATAAGATCTATGGCGTCAGTCTGTTCTGCTGCAACTTTAGGAAGATAAGACTCGTAACTTGTAACTTCAATCTATTCTGTTGCAACTTCAGGGAAATGAGATTTGTTGTCTTCAGTCTGCTCCGTTGCAACTTCAGGGAGATAAGGCTGGTGGCTTCAATCTGTTCTATTGCAACTTCAGGAAGATAAGATCCATCATCTTCGATCTATTCCATTGAATTTCAAGGAGATAAGATCTACAACTTCAATCTGCCCCACTGTTACTTCAGGGAGATAAGATTTGTGGATTCATTGATTTTGCTACACTGTCTTCTTGGGGACATGACCTGTAAAATTGATTTCATGGGCCTATGCTTATGCCAAATTATTAGGATGTCATGATCAGTATGAATCAAATGCTCCTAACTAGATATGTATAAATGATATTTGAAGAATGTTATGAGAATGATCTTTTTTTAATGTTTGAGTTGTCATTGCTCGTTTATTCGTCAAGGTTCTATCACTGATGTATTACCACGCCTTTTTATTTAGCTGGTATCTCTGACAAAAAACCAAAGAATAATCACAATTTGGGCTATTATTTCCAAATGCTTCCAACATTTGAACTTGGTTAGTTCTAACTAATGGTCCCGTTTCGGGTCCTTACATTATTTAGTAGCTTTCAGAGTAATACAAAACTTCCTTTATGCTAATATTACCAGTCCATTAATTGCTATTTCAATGAAAAATGCTTGAAAAAGATTATCACAATGGACGAGATGGAATTTTATTGAGAGTGGAGCTTGATATGAGTAAATTGAACAAGATAGCAAATTTTGCTAAGATACAAAATGAATAAGATGAAAATAGGTGCCCCAGATATCACAGCATGAGCTTCTCCGCACAAAACTTATCGAAGACCCTTTGAACTTGATGCATGTTTAGAAGACCCACAGTACTTTTTTGATGCCCCAAGACGTAGCATCCCTCCTTCTTGTTGATTCGGGAATAGTAAGACTTCCATGTGCCACATCTTCGATCAAAATTTTGAATTGCCCTTTTCTTGGGTTTTCAATTCAAAACCCCTTTTGTCTTAAGGCGCCCTTTGTGGGTTTTCACCTTGGCCTCTCCCTTTTTTTTTAGGAAAAGTACTTCTTGACTGAATCTGAGTTCACAAGGTTGGGCAAGTTTTTGCCATTCATCTCGGTCAAAATCAGACCTCCCCTAGAAAAAGGCCTTCTTTACCACATAGGTCTCTTCCCAGTTTGGCATCTACTTTCCTCTGAAGTTTTTTTGTATGGGAAGGATCTTTTTCAACACTAAGTCCCCCTCATGAAATTCCCTAGGGAAAACTTTCTTATTATAAACTCGTATCATTCGCTTTTTGTACATTTAACCATGACAGATAGCTCTTAGCCTCTTTTCTTCAATCAAGTTCAGCTGATTATATCGGGATTGTATCCATTCTGCTTCATCAAGTTTTAGTTCTAAAAAAATTCAGAGGGAAGGAATTTCAACTTTAATGGGCAAAACTGCCTCCATTCCATAAACTAATAAGAAAGACGTTGCCCCGGTAGAGGTTTTGACAGATGTTCGATAATCATAAAGGGCAAATGGTAACTTCTCATGCCAATTTTTATACGTCTCAATCATCTTCCCTACTATCTTCTTAATGTTCTTATTGGCTGCTTCTATCGAACCATTCATTTTTGGTCGATATGGCGACGAATTGTGGTGTTTGATCTCTTTCTTCAAGAATTTACTGACTGCCGACTTTGTGACGTTGGCACAAAAAGTGGTTTCTACCCACTTGGTAAAGTAATCAATGACCACGAAGATGAATCGGTACCTAGTAGAAGCTTTGGTGAGATCGGCCTAATAACATTCATGCTCCACATAGAGAAAGGCCATAGAGAAGTCATGACATGGAGAGGTGAATGAGGTACATGAATTTTATCCCCATAGATTTGAAATTTATGGCACTTCTTGGTGTAACTGATGCAATCCCCTTACATAGTAGACCAATAATATCTGAATCTCATGATTTGTCTAGCTATTGTGAAACCATTAGCGTGTGTCCCGCAAACACCATCATAGACCTTTTTCAAGATTTGCTTAGCCTCAACAGAGTCTACACATCTTATTAACACCTGATCCTGATCCTTCCTCTTTTTATATAGGATCTCTCCATCTAAGATATAGTCATTGGGCAACCTTCTCAATGTCCTTTTATCATTTTTAATTGCTTGGTTAGGGTATTCACGACTACTCACATATCACAATATATCGTGATACCAAGGGTGATCATCTTTTTCTTCTTCTTCGTCAATGTTGTAGCAATGAGCCAAAGCCTCATAAATACTTATTTTGATAGGCTTCACATCCTCTTGTTTGTTTACTCTGATCATAGAAGCTAAGGTAGCTAAGGCGTCAGCCATCTAGTTCTCATTTCGCGGAAGGTAATAGAAAGTAATGTCATAAACTCCTTAATTAACTTTAAAAATAACTTTCGGTAATTGATCAATTTAGGGTCTCTTGTCTCCTATTCACCTTTGAGTTGATAGATCACTAGTGCAAAATCTCTATATACCTCTAGCACTTTCATTTCGCGTTTAATTGCTGCACGGATACCCATGATGCATGCTTCGTATTCCGCCATGTTACTGTACAACCAAAATCCAATTTACTAGTAAATAGATAATAATCTCCATTAGGGGACACCAAGACTACCTTAATTTCGTTACCCACAGCATTTGAGGCCCCATCAAAATTTAGTTTCCAAGGATGACTTTCTTGATAATCTTCTTCAATGGTTGCAACATACATTAAATCTTCATTCGGGAAATCAAAGTTCAGTGGCTCATAATCCTCTAAAGCTTTACTAGCCAGAAAATCTACTATCGCACTCCCTTTTACAACCTCCTAGTTCATGTAAATTATGTCAAATTTGGAAAGCAGAATTTGTCATCGAGTCATTCTTCCATTCAAAGAAGTTGACTCCATCATGTACTTCAGAGGGTCTAGTTTTAAGATAAGCCAAGTTGTGTGGTACAACATGTACTGTCTTAGTCTTCGGGTTATCCAAATTAAGGCGCAACATAACTTCTCAATCGACGAGTATCTTATCTCATATTCAGTGAACTTCTTGCTAAGATAGTATATTACTCTTTCTTTTCTTCCTGACTCATCATGTTGGCCGAGCATGTATCCCGTGAAGTTTTCAAACACTGCCAAGTATAGTATCAGCGGGTTATCTGGCTCGGTGGCTTCAGTACTGGAGCATTAGACAGGTAATGCTTGATCGTGTCAAAATTTTTTTAGCACTCCTCATCCCATACACCTGGATTGTGTTTATTAATAAGACGGAATATAATGTCACATTTCTCAGTTAGTTGTGAAATGAATAAGGCGATGTAATTTATTCTTCCTAGAAAACCTCAAACTTCTTTTTTAGTGCGTGGCGAAGGTAATTCTTGTATAGCCTTGACTTTGTCTGGGTCAATCTCAATCCCCTTTTTCACTGACTATGAATCCTAACAGCTTTTCTGACCTAGCCCCGAAGGTGCATTTTGTTGGATTAAGCTTTAGTTGAAACTTTCTTAACCTTAAGAACAACTTCCTTAGGACTTGCACATGTTCCTCTTCTGTTCTGGATTTTGCAATCATATCATCGACATAAACTTCGATTTCTTTGTGTATCATATCATGGAACAGGGTTACCATAGCTCTCTGATACGTTGCTCTCGCATTTTTTAGTCTAAATGGCATCACTTTATAGCAAAATGTTCCCCACATGGTTACAAATGTGGTCTTTTCCATGTCTTCAAGATGCATCTTTATCTGGTTGTGTCCCGAGAAACCATCCATGAAAGAGAACGTGGATAGCTCGTCGTGTTGTCTACTAAAGTGCCAATGTGAGGCAACGAAAAATTATCTTTTGGGTAAGCTTTGTTCAGATCCCTGTAGTCTACACATATTCGTACTTTCCCATCTTTCTTAGGAACAGAGACTATATTAGCTACCCATTTTGAGTATTTAACCACTTGTAAGGAACTAGTATCGAATTACTTTTTGACGTTCTCTTTTATTTTCAACAAAACATCGGCCCTCATCATTCAGAGCTTCTGTTGAACTGGTTTACACTCTTCCTTTATGGGGAGCCGATCTACCACGATATCAGTGCTTAACCCAGACATGTCTTGATAGGACCATGCGAAGACATCTTTGAATTCTTAGAGTAACGCAATGAGGTCTCGCTTCGTTTCTACTGCAATGCCAGTTCCAATCTTCACTTCTTTTCCCTCTCCTAAGCTCACAATTTCCACTAACTCTTTGTGAGGTAAGATTTTATTTCTCATCTTGCTCTACCATCCTTAATAAATTAGGAGATAGGTTATAGTCTTGATCATCTTCAAAATCCTGAGAATCCTTTATACACCCATCTTGCTCAAAAGGAGATTCTAAGTTAGTAGCAGCGTTGCTCATATCATTGATATCTGGGGACCTGTTATAGAGATGAAAGAAGGCCCAAAGACCAAAAGAATCTAAGAATAATTATCCATATGATTGGTTATGAATGGAATGGAAAGAATAAAAGAATATTTTTGTTAGGAATGAGATGAAAAGAATAAAAGAATATTTGCTCAGAATGAGGCACAAGAATGCATTTTATTGAAATAAAAATATTTGGACATATGCCTATTTAACAAAAGGATTCTTATTGCTCTTAGGCTTAGAGCAATAAGTGTGTTTTGAACATTACTCTGAATTAATTCTAAAAGTTACAGGAATCTCTTACGCGGTCCAATTGTTTAGAATACTTCTAGATACGTACAGGCAAATGCCTGATAGATTTTCTTCTGTCGTTTCTTTCTCGGATATGGCATTAATGCTCAAACTTCTCAACATTTCTTCCGCCGTTTTCTTTCTTGTCACCTTCTGTTCGAGGTAGATAGTTCCTTCCAACACAAACGTTCTAGATATATGAGGAAAAGTTATTGACTCCCATTTGACCTCCTTATCATTCAGACGCATTTTTCTCAGTTTTTGCTTTTTCACAAGCTCATTCTTCTTTTGCCTCGCATCTGGCTTAAATCTTAAGCCAAAGCGGTCTCGTTTTTCCTTCAACATTGGTGCCTCAACCCTTCATTGGAGGTATCTTCCGAGTCATCTTTCTGGTAAGGCTCCTTTTTCGACCGTCAATCATAGGCCCATCTCATAGTTTTGGATATTTTGGGCATTGAGATCTTGTTCCCTTCGACAATGAATGTTGCAGTGATAAATTCCAACGATCAAAAGGAACATTCTATCACCTCATCATCCACCCCTATGTATGGTGCGTCCCTGGTAATGGATGCAATAATGTCTTTCTCCATGTTTATCATTACTAGTTTACCCTCAGTTACCAATTTTAACTTTTCATGTAGTGACAATGACACTGTTCCCGCTAAGTGAATCCAAAGCCTCCCCAGCAGGTGATTGTACGAAGGCTTAATGTTCATCACTAAGAAATCCACCTTATATGTGTTTGGACCAATCAAAAAAGGTATCTCGATTCTTCCCATCATCTTTCTTTCATTATCATCGAATGCTCTCACCATATTTTGGCACTTTTTCATATAAGAACTATCCACAAGCAACATGTTCAGTGTGGATAGGGGTAAGACATTCAGGGTCGATCCATTATCAATCAACACCCTCGGCAATGTGTATCCCTTGCAACGGGTGGTGATGTGCAAAGACTTGGTGGACCTATGCCTCTTGACGATATTTCGTCGTCATTAAAGAAGATGAAATTACCAGTGCTAATGTTATTAACCAGACGATCGAGCTTGTTGACAGAGATATCATCCGCGACATAAGTTTCGTTCAACACCTTCATCAATGCGCTGCGATGCGTCTTTGAGCTTAAGAGTAAAGCCAGTATGATATACGAGCTGGCTGCTTCTGCAGTTGTTCTACAATGCTAAACTTACTGTGCTTTAGGAATTTCAAAAACTCTTTAGCCTCTTTCTCAGTTACCGGCTCATTAATATGTGATTCAACTCCAACCGTCCTTTCTTTTTCTTGTTCCATCGCCAAGACATTTCCTTTTACTGGTTCCTCTCTTCTATTCGCTAGATCGTAACGTTTCCCACTACGCGTGTAGAAGCCTAAATCTTTACCCTCCTCCAAAGCGTTAACCGAGTTCTCCTCCCTCAGGATTGTCACGTTATAGTCATAGTTTCAAGGAACCCTTTTGCTATCCTTGTAGGGAAAGGATACGGGTTTCTGGATTATGACTCTCAGTGGCATTTGTATTCCCGCTTCATTGTTTCTTGGTTGCGAAATGATCACCATCGGGTGATTGACTCTTTAGACCCTTTTTGTTGGTCCCTCTTTTAAGGTGTAAACCTCTCATTCTTCTGATTCATTAATCTCTTCATAAAATTCCATCTCTTTATTGTCCATCAGGTTCTGCACTGTGGTCCTAAACTCGGTGCATTCTTGGATGTCATGGCTCTCCTCGACATGAAACTCACAGTATTTTCCTACTCCTTTGGGCCTTTCTTCTGAATCTTATATGATTAAACCTCCATCTACCATTTGTTTCTAAACCCATCTGAGTGGGATTTTAACTTTCGCCACGTCAACTTTGATTCTTTTGCCATCACTTTCGATTATCGCGTTTACCCTTTTATTGGAATGATTGGGTAATGGATTCTCTGCTACGTTAGGGCTTGATGGGTCGTCGAACTTTACGATCCCCATTTTGATAAATCTTTCAATCAACTTTTTAAACGCAATGTAGTTCTCGATCGAGTTCCCCGTTATCCCTGCATGGTACTGACATCGGGCGTTTACGTCACACCATTTTAGGAACTAGGGTTGCATGGGTTTCAGAAGAATGGGGACACCACATGTGCATCAAATAGACTCTGGTACAAGTCCCTATATGTCATTGGGATGGGCGTAAACTGGAGTCTTTCCATACTTGGCCTTGTATTGGATTCCTACTTTGAAGTGCCCTGATGGCTAGTGGTTACTGTCTTTGGCTAACCTATCGTGATTGGTTTAGAATAACCTTTATTATATATGTTTACATTATTTACCTCATGCTCCTTCTTCCTCGAGGCTGATCTTTTGGCGCTTTCCCCTACTTCTATCTTCTCACATCTTATTGCGTTTTCAATCATTTCTCTAGGCATCACTATATCTGAAAAGCTTTTAGTAGCACTTCCCAACATATGGTTGATGAATGGAGCCTTCAAAGTATTGATAAAAAGTATGGTTGTTTCATTCTCTATAAGAGGTGGCTGGACTTGCGTCGTTACCTTCCTCTACCTCTGGGCATACTGCCTGAAGCTCTCACTTGGCTTCTTCTCAATATTTTGCAATGTGATTCTGTTGGGTGATATGTTTGTCGCGTGGCCATATTGTTTTATGAAAGCTTGTACCAAGTCCTTCCATGAATTAATTTAGGCACGGCTTAGCTGGTTATACCATTTGGCTGCAAACCCGATCAGACTGTCCTGGAAGTAGTGAATTAATAGTTGATCATTATTAACGTATCTTGTCATCCTTCAACAGAACATTGTGATGTGAGCGTCGGGGCAGCTAGTCCCGTTGTACTTTTCAAACTCCGAAGTTTTAAAATTTAGTGGGAGCACCAAATCTGGGACCAAGCTCAAGTCCTTAGCGTCAACCCCGCAACGGTAGTCAGCAGTCTCTATTGTTTTGAATTTCTCTTCTAGCCATCTGCACCGGTCCTCAAGTTGTTTTGGCAGATTTACTCTTGCCTTTTACATTTCTGCCACATCATCGAGATTAGGGACAACAGGATTAGTTGGATTATCCCCTAGATTAGAACCTGAGCCCGTTGAAAAGTTTATCGATGCCGAGGCACCGGTATATTGGGATCTGATGGTGATAGGTACCCTTTGTGGATAGACAACTGGTTGTGATTGGGTGTTTGTCGGGGTAAAACCTGGGGGATAGACAATGTATTTTTGATCATCCCCAGAATTGACCACAAGGTTTTTCCCTTTATCAGACCCTTCAACCAACAGCTGGGCTAATTGGTTCATCATGTTTCTTTGGGATTCTTGCATCTGATCCTCATGTCTTGTTGAATTTTGGCTAATTGGTCTTGCATCTGTGCTTGAAGTTGATCTTGCATATCTCTTTACAATTATTCTAATCTTTCCAATCTTTGGTCCATTACTTTTGTCTTGCGACGGGTACCGTAGCGATATTTAGTTGGTGGATTTTCATTGGTTTCTAGGGTAACTATCATAATTTTAATTAATCAGGGTCTTTTTATGAAATTTAATGCATATGATGTAATGTAATGCAGATGAATGAATGCAAAAAAAAGGCATTGATTCTGATTCAATTCTATTAGATCAACTTTAATAGAAAACAAATTTCTTAACACAAAGCGGATATTTATGTAGCGACGTAAAATTTTTTAGCTATGGGTCGCTAATTGGGGTGATTGTTTGAAAAATTTAGAAATCGAAATTCGATTTTATTAAAAAAAGGGAGTCGCCACCGATCCTTTTTCTAGGGGTGATCGGACACCTAATAAATACCTTTTTTGAAATATTTTTGAATACAAAAGAAGGCCGGGTTTAGGTCTACGTTAAAAATTAGAGAAAAATAGGGTTCGGGAGTCGGTTACGTGTGGGGAAGGTATTAGCACCCCCACAACGCCCAAAGTTGGTATCTTAATAAACACGTGTTGTCTCTTTTCAAAAATGCGAGTTCAATGTAGAAATTTAAATCATGATCCGTTTGAAAGAAATGAGAAGTTTTGAATTCTTGGTTTTCTAGAAGGACGTCCCGTTTTAACATGAGCCGTCAAGTTGCACCCAACATAGCGATGAAATTGTCGACTTAGTGTTAAATCGGGACATTACCTCGTATATTAAATTTGGACAAAGTTTTGAAATGACGAAAAGCAAACTGATACGAAGTAGAAATAAATAAAAGAAAGTGAAATTACGTCGAAACTAAAAATGGACATGACAATAATATTAAAGACAACAAGATGCATGCGATATTAAACGTAGCGATGGAATAAAAAGTATATATACGAAAATTACGTATTGTAAAAAGAATATATATGCATGATGGGGTTTAAAATACATACGTAATCGTTGGAATAAAAAGTATACATCTAATATTAAAAATATGTACATAGTATATTATTAAAAATACATACATAATAGTTATTAAAAAATATACATAAGGTGATATAAAAAAAGAAAGTATATATATGTAAGATAATAATAAAAATATATAAATAATATGATATTTAAAATATATACACAAATATATAAGGACATGATATCAAAAATATGTGTATACTTAAGGTAATATATAAAGAAAAAAAAAAATATATATATATATATATAAATAATATAGCATCAAAACATACGTAGATAATATATATAGAAACCTGGATAATAATAATATTAAATATATATATAATATATATGAAATACTATATGTGTATGATATATGAGACATACTTTAGCATTAAAAGTATACATGGTATGATATTAAAAAATATATAAATATCTATATAACATAATAAAAATATATATAATATAGTATGAAATAAAGATAGACATAATATATACACACACATATTAACAATGTATAACAATAATATTTAAAATTATATAATAATATTTAAAAAAAATTAAAAGATATGTACATAATGTATATATGTATTAGCATTAGTAACAATACCTGTAGTAGTAATAATATACGTAAAACAAAGTATTGGATTATGGTGATGGAAATAATAGATATAATGGTGAAAATGTGATATTGGAAATAATATTAGCAGATATATGCATAAAGAAGGCAAAAGGACGAAATCAAAACCAAAATAAAATTTAAAGTCTAAAAGACTAAATTGAAAGTCAATCAGAGGACCCTGATGAGTGCGCACGTAAAGAATGAGGACTCTCCGGGAAATTGTCCCATCCGTTCGAAATGCACCGTTCGCATATAGGGTCTTCAGCAGCACTGCATTAAATTGCAACAGAGGCGAAAGAACGAAGCTAAATTGAAAATAAGGCATAGGACTCTAATGAAAAGTACCGCAAAACAGAGGGATTAGTTACGCAAATACCCCTCTCCGCAGAAACACGCGGATCCTAGGGGTTCCGGATCGGGTCGTGGGTTCCAAGCCTTAAACGACATCGCATAAGGGCTATCGAGCTTAGCCTTAAACGACGTCGTGTGGTACGCTTATAAAAGAGAAAATTTTTTTTTAAAAAAAATCATTTGTGTTAGGGTTTTTTAAAAAAATGAGGGAAGGGAGAAAAGAAGGGGAGATCCGGGCCTCTGAGAGCCGACCGAGGGTCGATGAGCCCCGATCATCGGACCGTCGCGCTCCACCATGCCAACCACCGTACGCGGTGGCCGAAGCACGTAAAAGAGTCATTTCTTACACCCTTTGAGCTTCTCTAACCGAATATAAACCCCAAAACAGACAAAGAAGCCTCCCAAGACGAGATCTAGGCTCGAAGCCTTTCGGATTCCGACTCCGAATCCTTTAAACAGGTAAAAGTTTTGATTTTTATGACTCTTTCTTGTATGTCTAATGGATTTATGACGGAAACACGATAATAAACAGTGTAAAAATACCTTTTTTGTTTTTTTATATTCTAAAAACGTTCTTTTTGTTATTTTGTATTTCTTTGTTTTTGAAAGCGTTCGTAGCCAGATTACAATGGTGGCTCCTTCGGTCTTTATAGCCGAATCAAAGGTAAATACAAAGTCCTTTTTTTTGCTTTTCTCTATCATTTTTCTTTTTTTGTATAGTCTTGTCTCTGCTGTTTATTTCTGTTCATTTGTCTGGCCTTTATATACTACTTTGGTTGTTGTTTGCAGGTCCCATCGGGGTCAACGGAGGCAAAGGCTTACCATTTCGGTGTAACGGTGCCAGCGAGCCTTGGGGCCAGAGACCTTGGGACGATGCGAGGGTGGCTTGCCCGAGGAGGTGCGGCGCACATGGAGCCTCAGAAACCCTAGGGTTTCTGAGTTGATTTAGTTGTGTGGGCTCGGTTGGGTGTTGGGCCTATTAGGCCGATTGGGTTAGGGTTGAATGGGTCATGTAATTTGGGTTAGTTAGTGGGTCTAGGTTTAGTTAGTGGGTCTGTCACTTAGGCTATGGCCTGATATAATTTTGTAATTCAGACTTTAGAATTGGGCCAATATTTGAACGGATGTAATCTAGACTTTTGAACATTTGGATATTTATTTGGTCTCTTTTTTTTTTAATTTTGGTTTTTGTATATTTGGTTTAAATTGTGAACGGGCCGGGCAATTTGGGCTTGTACAGCTGCCCCTCTTTGCTCATTGTCGTGCAACGGGAATAGGGTAAAGACTTTCAAGGAAGACCAAATTGGCCTGGTCCTGCCGAGTCTTGACTTGTTTTGGTGTTCTTCTTTTCCAAGTAGCCTCGTTCTGGTCCTTTACATCTTGTTACCTTGAACATTCGCTTCAGTAAGATAAGGTTTGTGATCTTTCCTTCTGCCACTTCAAAGTGATAAGGCTTGCAATTTTGACCCATTCCAATACACCCTCTGAGAAGCAAAGTCTTCCTCTCTGATCATTCCAGTCTTTATTCTTTAACCTGTATGTGACTTTGGGTTCAACTCATCCCTCGCAATATGACTTGACTCAGCGTATGAGCTGAAGCTCAACTTACTTCTCGCAATATGAGCTGATTCTTTTGAAAACATAAATTGAAAATACCTCAGTGTGCCCTGAGGTTCAACTCGCTTCTCGCAACACGAGTCGATTTTTGGAAACGCAAATTGAAAATACCTCAGTATGTCTTGAGGCTCAACTCACCTTTGATTTTTGAAATAGATATTGAAAAACTAAAATTGAAAGTACCTCAGCGTGACCTGAGGCTCAACTCACTTTTCGCAATAGGAGTCGATTCTTTGAAAACATAAATTGAAAACACCTCAGCGCGTGACCTAAGGCCCAACTCACTTCTTGCAATATGAGTTGACTTTTGAAACATAAATTGAAAAACAGAAATTGAAAATACCTCAGCGTGTCCTGAGGCTCAACTCACCTCTGTAATATGAGTTGATTTTTGAATCAGAAATTGAAAAACAGAAATTGAAAATACGTCAGCGTGTCCTGAGGCTCAACTCACTTCTCGCAATATGAGTTGACTTTTGAAACATAAATTGAAAAACAGAAATTGAAAATACCTCAGCGTGTCCTGAGGTTCAACTCACCTCTGTAATATGGGTTGATTTTTGAAACCGAAATTGAAAATACCTCAGCGTGCCCTAAGGCTCAACTCACCTCTGTAATATGAGTTGATTTTTGAAAATGAAATTTAAAAACAGAAATTGAAAATACCTCAGCGTATCCTGAGGTTCAACTCACCTCTGTAATATGGGTTGATTTTTGAAACAGAAATTGAAAAACCGAAATTGAAAATACCTCAGCGTGCCTTGAGGCTCAACTCACCTCTGTAATATAAGTTAATTTTTGAAAATAAAATTTAAAAACTGAAATTGAAAATACCTCAGCGTGCCCTGAGGCTCAACTCACCTCTGTAATATGAGCTCATTTTTTAAAACATAAATTGAAAACACCTCAGCACGTGACCTGAGGCCCAACTCACTTCTCGTAATATGAGTTGACTTTTGAAACATAAATTAAAAAACATAAATTGAAAATACCTCAGCGTGTCTTGAGGCTCAACTCACTTCTCGCAATATGAGTTGACTTTTGAAACATAAATTGACGGACAGAAACTAAAAGTACCTCAACGTGTCTTGAGGCTCAACTCACTTCTCGTAATATGAGTTGATTTTGAAAATGAAATTTAAACATAGTACCAAAACATATCCTCTGGTGAAATTCTGGTATTTTCCTTTGATTCAATGCAGATAAAGCCTTTTGCTCTGCTAGGGTACCTGTATTATGCATGATTTTATCATGATATGCATATGTTGGTCTTAAATACCTTTATGCCTACATGATTATACTGTGCACTTCGAACTTATTCGTCATGAATTTTGTGATGATCTGCATTCTTTGCCTCGATATTTGTTCTAAGCTTTGTTCCCGTCTTTAAACTTTACGAGTTATCTACATTTCTCAAATATCACCCTTTTTGCCTCTATTGAACTTTGTCTTTACTTTGGAGACTTTTGTACTTACTAAGCTCTCATTCGAGTAATACTCAACCTTACTTTTGTTTAGAGTATGTCATTTCACTATTTATCATTTAAACAAACCACATAAAGAGATGCATGAAAAGGGTCAAAATAGGTACCAAAGAGATGCCCCACATTTTATTTATTTGAACAGTAACACACAAAGAAAGTTGACCAAGAAGGGGTTAAAAGAGTCATGAAGCAAGAAAATGGAATTGCTTTTAGTGGATACAAAGGTTCTGGATATTCAACGCATGAACTCTTCCACGTTTCTTAGTCAAGAATCTTTCTGAGGGTGGACTTTTGCGTAGAGGATTTCGAATTTTCAGAAGTACTTCAGATACTGTAGTCTCGCTGTCTAACTCACTGTTCAAATTGTCTTGTCCCCTTGGGCCCTGAATCCGCTTTATTAGGACGCCCTTTCGGGTTTTCATCCTAATCTTTTGGTTCATCAAGACACCCTTTTTCGGGTTTTCATCCTGATCTTTTTTTTTTTAGGCATAGTACTTTTTCATGGCATCAGAGTTTATTGGATTTGATAACCCCTTCCCATCCATCCCAGTGAGGATCGAAGCTCCGCCCGAGAAGGCTTTCTTTACAACGTATGGCCTTTCCCAATTTGGTGTCCATTTTCCTTGCAAGTCCTTTACAATTGGGAGGATCTTCCTTAGCACAAGTTCTCCTTCGTGGAATTCTCTTGGCCGTACTTTCTTATCAAGAGCCGCAGTCATTCTTTTCTGGTACATCTGCCCATGACAGATTGCCTTTAAGCGCTTTTCTTCAATAAGATTCAGCTGGTCAAATCGGGCTTGAACCGACTCTGCTTCCTCTAATTTTGATTCCATTAAGACTCGTAGAGAGGGGATCTCAACTTTGATAGGTAACACAGCTTCCATTCCATAGACCAGTGAGAAAGGAGTTGCTCTTGTAGATGTTCGTACAGACGTACGATATGCATACAGAGCAAATGATAGCTTCTTGTGCCAATCCTTATATGTCTCTGTCATTTTTCCAATAATCTTCTTGATGTTCTTGTTGGCCGCTTCCACAGCTCCATTCATCTTTGGGCAGTAGGGCGAGGAGTTATGATGCTTTATCTGAAATTACTCGCACACTTCCTTCATCATTTTGTTGTTTAGATTCAATGCATTATTTGAAATGATTCTCTCAAGAAAACGATATCGACAAATGATTTCCTTTTTCAAGAATCTGCAGACTGCAGTCTTCGTCACATTAGCGAATGAAGCGGCTTCTATCCATTTTGTGAAGTAGTCTATAACCATAAAAATGAATCGGTGCCCATTGGAAGCTTTCGGGGAGATTGGCCCTATAGCGTCTATGCCCCACATAGAAAAAGGCCACGGAGAAGTCATGACATGAAGGGGCGAAGGATGTAACACCCTTATACCTGAGACAGTCACCGAAATCAAGAACAGAGCATTACCGGACTTAAACGGGCTTTTGTAAGACTTAATTCGAAATCAGTCACGGAATCATATACAATTTCACTATTTATGACCCTTATCAAGGGTTTTCAGACATGTTACAGACATCTCGAATGATTAGGATTCGAATCCTATTGCATCGGAGGCTCAGAAAAATTTTCACTTTTGAAACAACGTCACACGCCCGTGTGACATAAAGCACGGCCGTGTGCTAAGGCCGTGTGGCCTTCACATGCCCGTGTCCAGAGACCGTGGTCTAATCTGTCAAATTTGACACGGCCACTTCACACGCCCGTTTGGAGGCCGTGTACCCCACACGGTTGAGACACACGGCCGTGTCTCGAGTCCGTGTGGCAACCTAATTTCAAAATCAAAGTACAGGGGAGGCACGGACTAGTGGCACGCCCGTAAAATTAGGCCGTGTATTGCCCACGGCTTAGGCACGCCCGTGCCGCATACCCGTGGAGCATTCTGCCAAGTCCCACACGGCCATGACACACGCCCGTGTGCCATGCCATGCAGGCCGTGTTAGGCTATATGCCAAGCCTTAACCTCCCTAACATGCAACCATTTTCATATACAACCAATACAACCAATACTTTACTTATACCAATATTAAGAACATGGAACTTATAAGTTTACAAAATAACTATACATCTCTATAAATCTTCTATACATGCCATAAACTAAAATACATCAAACATATATACCGATGAAGCTTGACAGTGTGAAGCATACTCCAACGCCTCGGCTCCCAATCCCACGAATCTTGATATATTGAGGAAGAAAGAAAGGAACAGAGTAAGCTATAATAGCTTAGTAAGTCATATGAAAATTCATAGTAATGTAACAATTCAATAAATCGTTTACTTTAACATAGCCAATATCAACTCATATCACTACTTCTTTAACTTACTCCTTTTGTCACATTTCATATAACAATCATATACACGTTTAACTGTACCAAATTCAATGTACAGAACTATCTCGCTTTACCTGCAGAACACTTTGTTACAGAACAGTTAATCTAATCCCATTGAGCAATGTCGGAATATAACCAGATATGCAGAGGTTAGCACTGAAGTGCCTCACAGATATATGGCCAGAGCCAATACAGAGATATGGCAAAAGCCATCAGATCATGTAGCCGAAGCCACCAGAATATGTAGGTGAAGCTACTAGAATGTGTAGCCGAAGCTACCAGAATGTGTAGCCGAAGCTACCAGAATGTATAGCCGAAGCTACCGTCAGAAACAGAACAGAAGTTACCACGGGTCTGCTCGTAGAAGCTGACAGGTGTCTGCAACACATGCTAGACCACCCAGCACCCGGGAACTATATCAGACAGAATCAGAACCCTCTAGTGACAATGTCACTTATATCTATGTTTATTCCGACTTACTCAATAGGGATCGTATAGATAATTCATCATTATCAAGATTTTAGAGATATATCTATATCACATGTTTACTCGAAATTCACAGAATATACCTATTTTCTACATTTACGAATATACATACGGTTTCCGATTGTTTCATGATTCACATATTTACATAATCACACGACTATGAACAAATAATTATATTTTATTAAAAATGTGCTAGAATTCACATACAGCTTACCTGAATCACCATCGAATTAATTTCTCGAGATTAGATCGAGAATTTTCTTTTCCCCCGTTCTCGGGCTTATCACACCTTTCTTGGTAATTGAGCATGGAAAGCAAAGCAATCCCTAGCTATGGTGAAGAAGAAGAATCGGCAGCATGGAGAAGAGAATGAGCAGATTTTTTTGTTTAAAATTTGTCTTTTATGACTAAAAACACCCAAATGACCAATTTGCCCTTCATGCTATAACTCATAAACATTTCTAGAATTACCCTTTTATGTCCATGGCACTATTTGATGGTCTAATTGCAACATAAAGACCTCTAATTCAAACCCCCATTCCAAATTGATACTTATTTTCTATACTTCACATTTTGCAACTAATGCAATTTAGTCCCAAACATAAAATTGGACACTTAATCAATAAAATTTTCAAACAATATTTTCACATCAAATATCAATAAATCAAATCTTGTCTAAAATTCATAAAAATCAAAACTTTACTTGTAACGCCCCTAACCCAAATCTGTCACCGGAATAGAGTTCGGAGCATTACCGAAGTTACCGATTTATTTATCAGATATTTTACTTCATCTAACATTCATATTTGAAACCAATTAAAATTAAACATGTTGTCCCTTAAACGTGCTTATTTTTCTCGACATGTTTTACTTGAATTTATTAAATGTTTCAACATACTTAGTTTCCGTGTATTAAGTATAACAGATAATCACATATTTACATGTCATGATAAATATCATTCTCTTTCCATTTCTTCATAAACATAAATTAGGTAATTTATTATATCAATACTTCATGTATTTAAAAATACAATTCAAGTTACCCCAACTTACCTCATTGTTTATTCATGCTTATAATTTCAATAATCTCTTTTCTTTTCCACGTTCTAGTATCATATTTGAGTCATCCGGATCTCTATAAATAAAGATGATTGTCATTTTCATTTATTTCATGTTCTAATACATTCAACTAATGTTCTAAACAAAATTTACCATTTTGCCCCTAAACTTTTAATTAATGACGATTTCATCCTTAGGCTCAGAGAATAAAATTCTTGCAATTTAATCCTTAAAACGTATTTTTCACCGAAATTGAACTAAATTAATAATTCCATTTAAATTTTGCAATTTAAATAATAAAATAATCCTTTTCATGCAAATTGGTCATTTCTAACATTTTTACAAATTTGCCCCTAAAGTTTTACTTTTATTCAATTTAGTCCCTGAGCCTAAAATATACAAATTATCCATGCTAGATGAATATTCATACATATTTTCCTCCTCCTCCTCTCCATTCCACATCCTTAATTTATATAACATGCTATAAGTAACATTATCAATAATTTCACTATTTACTTATATGTATATTCAAAACTGTCCATTTGTGTCATGGTTACCAAATTATTTATATCTTGAGCTACAGAACTCAAAATTAAGATCCGTAAATTTTCCTTGAAACTAGACTCATATATCTTCTTACCATAAAATTTTCAGAATTTTTCGTTTAGCCAATTAATACAGTTTATTCATTAAAATTTCCCCTGTTACAAAGTCCAACAGCTCTGACCTCTCTTCACTAAAAATTAATTATCTCATAGTACGATTTTCATATAGTGTTTTCAATTGTTTCTAATGAAAATAGACTCACTAAGGAATCTAACCATATAAATTATGTCCCATAACTATTTTTGTACAATTTTTAATGATATTTACAAATCAGAACAGAGGATCCCGAAATCATTCTGAACCAGTCTCACAAAAATCTAAATATCTCAGAAAACAGAGTTCCTTTACTTGCTCTGTTTCTTTTATATGAAAGTAGACTCAATAAGCTTTAATTCCATATCTCACTCAACTTCTAATTCAATTTATACCATTTTTGGTGATTTTTCAAAGTTAGACAATTGCTGCTGTCCAAAACTGCTTTAGTGTAACATGTTGATTTCTATTTTGTCCCAAATTCCACAATTCATACAATTCAATCCTTACTCAATTAACCCCTCAATTGAGCTAAATTTCTCATTTAATACTTTTCTCTATCATTTTTAAACTACTTCATAACCTTTGAAATTCAGAATTTTAATACTAGGCCTTAATTTCAACTCTTTCATAATTAGGTCCTAAAACCAATTTCCATCAACTTTACTTGATAAAATCATCATATAACAAAATTAAAGCCTCAATTCAATATTTATTCATCATATTCTTCCAGCACTAATCCACATCAACTTTAAAAATTAGCCATAGAATGAAAAACTAATGAATTAATAAGTTGGACCCAATTGTAAAAGTCTAATAAACATAGAAATTTCAAGGAGAAAGCAAGAATTAAACTTACATGAAGCTTGAATATGAAAACCAGCTTGAACTCTCTCCCATGGCTGTTTTTCAGCTGAAGAAAATGAAGAGAAATGAAGAGAATTCTAGATATTCCAATTTGGTCCCATTTTTATTTAACTAATTTTGGCAATTTTCCAATTTTGCCCTTATTTCACCCATTCCCTGATTTTTCTCAGCTATTGCCGCCCAAAATATCTCTTTTGGGCTTATTTTCACTTTAGGTCCTTCCTCATTTGACAATTGAGCTATTTAATCCTTCTAGCAACTTTTACACCTTTTTCAATTTAGTCCTTTTTATTTAATTAACCATCCAAACGTCAAAATTTTCTAACGAAATTTTAATATTACCTTATTAACACTCCGTAAATGTTCATAAAAATATTTATGGCTCGATTTATAACACCGAGATCTCGATACCTCTCTTTCTCGATTTCTTGGCTAAATAAATCTTTATAAAACACAATTTACTGTTTCAAAAATCTTTTAAAAATTACGTTTGGCTCGTAAATATTAAATAATATAATCTACGAGTTCATTTGTCAAGTCTCAAACCATTATTTTCGACATCACTGAAATTTGGGCTATTACAATTCCACTGTAGAAATTTTCGAGGTGTTACATTACTCTTCCAATTTGTGGTTACGAAACCACTATTCCGACTAGGCCTTATTTCGGGCTGTTACAAAGGAGCTACATGAATCTTATCGCCGTAAATTTGACATTTATGGCATTTTTTGGCATAACTGATGCAATCGCTTTCCATTGTTGACCAGTAGTAACCGAGTCTCGTGATCTTCTTGGCCATAGTGAAACCAGTAGCATGCGTCCCACAGATTCCTTCATGGATATCTTCGAGTATTTTTTTAGCTTCGACAGTATCCACACATCTCAAAAGCACTTGGTCCTTTCCTCTTTTGTATAAGATGTCCCCATCAAGAACAAATCCCGTTGACATTCTTCTGATTGTCCTTTTGTCATTCTCATTTGCTTGTTCGGGATATCTCTAGTTCTTGACATATTCCAAGATGTCGTGGAACCATGGCCGTCTATCTGCCTCTTTCTCAATGCTACAATAGGGTGCAGGGACCTCGTATATACTCATTTTGAGGGGCATTATTTTTGCTTCTCTACTCGCTTTGAACATTGAAGCCAAGGTGGCTAGGGCATCGGCCAATTGGTTTTCTTCTTGTGGGAAGTAATGAAAAGTTATTTCTTTGAATTCTTTGATCAATTCAGCCACTAGATCACTGTACTTGATCAATTTTGGGTCCCTCACTTCCCAATCTCCACAGATTTGGTAGACCACTAGGGCTAAGTCCCCGTACACCTCTAGGGTTTCAATGTTTCGCTCAATGGCTGCCCGGAGTCCCATGATGCAGGCCTCATATTCTGCTATGTTGTTGGTACAGAAGAAGTTCAGTCTTGCAGTGAACGGATAATGATTTCCATCCGGTGATACTAGGATTGCTCCAATTCCATGCCCCAAGGCATTTGACGCACCATCAAAACTCATCTTCCATGGCTTCTCCTTTGATGGCTCAGATTCTTTTTTCATGATGCACATTAAGTCATTGTCTGGAAAGTCGACTTTCAAGGGCTCATATTCCTCTGTCGCCCGAGTTGCTAAGAAATCAGCTATCGCACTCCCTTTTATCGACTTCTGACTTACATAGGCAATGTCGTATTCCGATAGGAGGATCTACCATCGTGCCATTCTTCCTGAGAGCGCAGGTGTAACGACCCAAAATCCGTGGGCACCGGAAAAGTGTATTGTCGGGCCTCCGTCTTAGTAAATTAAATCCTTAAATAATTATTAGGAATAATTATGAGTCTAGTTGTGTGTCTAATTAGGTTTTTAATTAGGTGAAACTGGTTTAATTTAGAGTAATTAGTAAAAAGGACTAGATTGAGTAAAGGTTAAAAGTTTAATTCTAAAACCATAGAAAATAAAAAGGATCAAATGGGCAATTAAGCCACATTAGAAATTAGAGGCGGCATAAGGAAATAAAATCTAAGATTTTATTGAGATGGTAATATATCTAAGTATTATTATTAAAAGTTTTTATTAAGTTAAAATATATATATAATTTATTATTATTATTACTATTATTGTTATTAAACAAATTAAAATAAAGACAAATGTGTGATAATAAATTTTACATGTGTAGCATATGTATTTGTACACTTGTAAAATATATTTATATTTTCTTAAATAATAAGTAAAAGATATTTATCAATTATATTATTATATTATAAGATATTTATTTAATAAATTAATTAGATTAAGACAAATGTATGGTTATGATGTTGTACAAATGTATTAATTATATTTGTTATTAAATAGATATTTTATATTTATTAATTAAATAGGAAATAACTTAAACTAAAACATAAAAAGAAAGATAAAAGGAACAAGAGTAAAAAAAAAAACAAAACAGAGAGGCATTCGAAACAGAACAGGGAAAGAAGAAAGAAAGGAGAAAAAAAGAAAGAAAAGGGGAAATAGGGAATTTGGAGCTTGGAGCTTGGAGTTTAATTGCTAACAAGGAAAAAGAGGCATCGGCATCGAAAGGAAAAGAAAAGATCGTTGAGGAGTGAACTCGTATTCTGGGTTTGTATTACTATAACTCAAACTATTTATTAAATGTATATTGAATTTATGGATATGGAATAATTAAGATAAGGTAAGTATTATATTTGAAATTAAACATGAGTATGTGAGAAAATTTATTTATATATGAATTAAAGTAATAGATGTTGAATTGATTGAGTATTGGAAATTTTTGTGGGAATGAAAGTGAAATTGGAAAAGTAAAAATAATACCCTATTAACTTGTCGGACTAGATTTGATACAAATGGCATGCCATTGGATTTGTGATGTGATGAGGAGATTTGTAGCTCGGCCGAGGAGATGATTCTGTTATTATATGCTTCGGTTTATCCGAAGAGGCATTTCATGCCTTACTGGTGTGTTTGGGAGGATATGATATACTGGTGTGTTTGGGAGGATATGATATACTGGTGTGTTTGGGAGGCTATATTATACTGGTGTGTTACGGAGAATTTCATTATTTTGGTGTGTTTGGGTTGGATATTCTGGTGTGTTTGGGTGGAATCTGCGTATTTGTCAGAGTCCGAGCCTTGTTAATAGGGTAAACAATTGAAATGAAAATTTGAAAATGAGATTGATTGTCTTGGCACTATTGGAAGTATGAGAAAGAATGCATAAGATAAATTATGAATTGAATTAGTATGTGAAAAATCTATGAAGTGATATTCAATTATATATATAATTAGTTTAAATGATTTATAAGCTTATGATTGATGTTTGTAAATTATTAATGTTAAATAGTTTGATTTATAGTAATACCACTGAGTATGAAATACTCAGCGTACGGTTGTTTCCGTGCGCAGGTCATTAGAATTTCAGATCCGGTCCAGCATCTAAAACAGGCCCGACTCCAACAAAAAGATTTTGGTGATGTATTACTTCCTTTTGTTAAGTGGCATGTACTAGGTTGTTATACATGAATTTTGTATAAAAGTTTAAGTTAAATCATTTTGGTTGTATATATATGATTATAATGTTTTGGATGATGAATATGATATAAAGTCATGAATTGGTAAAATTGGTATTAAATCACTGAAAGATGAAAATTATTAATTATACATATATATTAGCATGTTAGAATGTTTAAGCTAAGGTATTAAATTATTATTTTGACATAATTTAGATATATTCGAATATGCCTAGCCATTGGTTGAAATATTGATATTGGATTGTTTCAGTTTGAAATTTGCAGGGGGTTTTATGTAAAAATAAGCAGAAATACTGCCAAAATTTTTATAAAAAAAAAATTTTATTAGATTACACGAATAAGTCTCGAACCACTTTAATACATATTTAGGCTTTGAGAGTTCAATATAGGGATTAATTATTAAATTATACTTTGAATATTATTTTATTTATGAATTATTCGTAAGTTGTCTGATATGTCCGGTAATGCCTCGTAACCCTGTTCCGGCAACGGTTTGGGGTTAAGGGGTGTTACAGCAGGCGATTCCATCATATATTTAATTGGATCCAGCTTTGAGATTAGCCATGTTGTATGATATAGTATATATTGCCTGAGTCTCCGAGCTGTCCAAACCAAAGCGCAACAGTATTTTTCAATGGACGGATACTTTGCTACACATTCTGTGAACCTTTTGCTAAGGTAGTATATTGCCTTTTCTTTCTTTCCTGACTCGTCGTGTTGCCCCAGTACGTAACCCATTGAATTTTCAAACACGGTTAGATACAAAATCAATGGCCTTCCTGGAGTTGGCGGTACTAGAACTGGAGGACTTGACAGATACTGTTTTATCTTATCAAAGGCCACCTGGCATTCCTCGTCCCACTCCCCCGGGTTATGTTTTCGAAGAAGCTGAAAGATTAGGTCGCATTGGTTGGTAAGTTGAGCGATGAATCGGGCGATGTAGTTTAACCTCCCTAAAAATTCTCTGACTTCCTTTTGAGTGCGCGGAGGTAGTAACTCTTGAATGGCTTTTATTTTGTCTGGATCGACCTCGATACCTCTTTCACTGACGATGAAGCCCAGCAGCTTTCCCGAGGTAGCCCCAAATGTACACTTGGCCGGGTTAAGCTTTAGCTGAAACTTCCTCAGCCTTTCAAATAACTTTTTAAGGTTTACCACATGCTCATCTTCTCCTCGGGACTTAGCAATCATATCGTCGACATAGACCTTTATTTCTTTATGCATCATATCATGGAACAACGTCACCATGGCCCTCTGATATGTTGCCCCAGCATTCTTTAATCCAAATGGCATCACCTTGTAGCAGAATGTTCCCCACATCGTTGTGAAGGTGGTTTTCTCCATATCTTCAGGAGCCATCTTGATCTGATTATACCCCGAGAATCCGTCCATGAAGGAAAATAATGAATGTTTTGCCGTGTTATCCACCAACGTATCAATGTGCGACAAGGGGAAATTATCTTTAGGACTTGCTCGGTTCAGGTCACGATAATCCACACACATCTGTACTTTACCGTCATTCTTTGGTACCGGGACAATGTTGGCTACCCATTCAGGATATTTGGAAGCTTGTAAGAAACCCGCGTCGAATTGCTTCTTGACCTCTTCTTTTATCTTCAACAGCATTTCAGGTCTCATCCGTCTTAGTTTCTGTTGGATGGGTTTGCACTCGGGTTTCAGTGGGAGCTTATGAACCACTATATCCTCATCCAATCTCGGCATGTCTTGATACGACCATGCGAATACGTCCTTGTACTCACGGAGCAGAGCAATCAAATTATGCCTAGTGTTCTCTGATATGGAAATCCCAATCTTTACTTCTTGTCTCTTTTCATTGGTTCCCAAATTTATCGTTTCAACGGATTCTTGATGGGGTAGGATCTGTTTATCCTCTTGCTCTACCATTCTTAGCAGGTCAGGAGACGAGATATAGTCTTTGGTATTTTCTTCAACCTCAAATTCCCCTAAACAAATAGCCCACTCGAAATCGATTTCAAGATCCGTAACGGGTTCGTTCATTTTGTTGATATCCGGGTACCTGAAAGTTGAATGGAAAAGGACATTTATGCTGATATTCTGGAAACCCTCGTTTATGCTGATTAGTCCTTGGTTTGCTTTGGGTGGAATCTTTAAACTAGCCTGATTCTTGGTTTTACCTTCCAACAATTATTGTATCCTCTCATTATTTTTACTTACCCGACCGATGAAAAATTCACCGATCAAATTAGTTCAAAGATTTTTTTTTAAATCATGTGAATTCAGGAGTTTTGTTTTCTTTAAAAAAATATTTTTGTGGATATTATTATATTAGGAGATACTGAAAATTATTTTACTATGAAATTTTAACAAAACTGGAAAATAAGTGATTTATTTAAAGGGGTCACAATTAAATTATATTTATGCACCTAATGGTTAAACAATTTGGAATATTATAAAATTTTATTTTATAATTTTTTTAAATATTATTCATGTAAATTGTTCATGCACTAGGATATTGCTAAGCATTATTATGCTATTGAAAAATTGTTTAATATGTTTAATATTATAAATGTATTTTAATTTATTATATACTTTTTTTTCTTGCAGAATGTCCACCGAACCAACATCTATTGAGGGTAGTGTTACACCTCCTATTTCAATAGATTCTGAAAATTCGGGAGTTGGAGCTTCAAGCCAAGCAGAGGGGACTACTGGGAAAAGAAAAGCTGCTCCTCAAAGGTCACAAGTTTGGTCTCACTTCACTAAGTTTATTAATAATCGATTTCAAGATTCACAAACGCTCGTATCAGCCCCTTCGTCAACGACATTTATGCTGATATTCTGGAAACCCTTTTCAATTAATACCAGCGTGCTTTGTGAATCTTCCTGTCCCGGGTATATCTAGGGGTGTGCAAAATTTGGGTAAAACCGAAAAAATTCGGTTAACCGACCGAATTCGGTTAATCGGTCGGTTAACCGAATTTTTTCAGTCGGGGGTCGGTTAATTATTTTTTAAATTTTCGGTTAACGGGTAATTCGGCTCGAAACCGGTCGGTTAACCGAAATTTTTTTGGTTAACTGAAAAAATTAATAATAAAAATTATAATATATAACTAGACTTATTATTCACCTAAACCCAACCCAAACCCAAACCCAAACCCAACTACCCAATTACCTAACCCAATTATCCAACCCAACCCAACCCAATAATAGAAATTACAAATAATTTAATAATAAAAATAAAAATAAAAATCTCAAACTAAAACCTAAACTAAAGAGTAAAGAGGACAAACTAAAAAAAAAAAAAAAAAACCTTAATTTTAACTTCAAAGTTCAAATCTGAAATCCCTAATTGAAATTTATCGGCATTCCTTCTTTCCGTCCAATTCTGTCTGGCATTCCGACCCATCACCGGCGACTTGAGGTAACCCTGTTCACTTCTTTCTCTTCATCTATTCGCTTGCAATCGACATGCGTAATGCATTAACAGTTTAAAACAAATTCGTTCCATAAAAAATACTCCATTAATTCCTGCATTAACAAAAAAATTGAAATAATGGAGCTCAAATACAGTCCCCTAGGTCATTTGATATCTCTAGTCTGAGTTCCGTTCAACAAGCCAGTTCTGTTACAGCATTACGAGCTCTCTTGGAATTAGTTTTACAGCATTACGAGCTGTCTCTTTTTCTTACCTTAACCTTAGGCAAGCGAAAGACATAGGATCCGCTTTCTACTTGCATTACGAGCTCAAATATAGTTCCATGGCAGTTCTACTTGCAGCCATTGAGAGTTCTCTTGCATCCGCTTTCAATCCAGCAGAGTAAGGGGCAAAAGGATCTGACGCAAGTTGGAGCTAAGGATCGACAGAAAGCTAAAAATAATTGTTAAAAAAATTGTGATATTATTTTTTAACCATTATGCACTAATTTGATAAAATTAGCTTATTTAACAATAGGTATAATTGTCATTGTTTATTAAATAGTTTGTAACTGTACAAGTTAAAATGAACTGAATAATGAACTGAATAAAATAATGAACTGAATAATTTTAAACATCTCATCATTGCCAAAATGAAATAATAGAAAAGAAAGAGTAGCATTTTATGAAATTTATAATTCCAACTGTGAATAAAATATAAATTTTATGCCATTTTATTTATAATTTTCTGTGTTTTTCTTCTTTTTCTAACTCTTTTTTACAGTCATTTTCTTTGTTTTCTAACCACCATGAAATTACTTATCACAAATCATCTTTTTAAATGAGAAACATTTTCCACAATTTGCCATCACTTTAACATACACTAACTTTTCTATGATTAGTCCTTGGTTTGCTTTGGGTGGAATCTTTAAACTAGCCTGATTCTTGGTTTTACCTTCCAACAATTATTGTATCCTCTCATTATTTTTACTTACCCGACCGATGAAAAATTCACCGATCAAATTAGTTCAAAGATTTTTTTTTAAATCATGTGAATTCAGGAGTTTTGTTTTCTTTAAAAAAATATTTTTGTGGATATTATTATATTAGGAGATACTGAAAATTATTTTACTATGAAATTTTAACAAAACTGGAAAATAAGTGATTTATTTAAAGGGGTCACAATTAAATTATATTTATGCACCTAATGGTTAAACAATTTGGAATATTATAAAATTTTATTTTATAATTTTTTTAAATATTATTCATGTAAATTGTTCATGCACTAGGATATTGCTAAGCATTATTATGCTATTGAAAAATTGTTTAATATGTTTAATATTATAAATGTATTTTAATTTATTATATACTTTTTTTTCTTGCAGAATGTCCACCGAACCAACATCTATTGAGGGTAGTGTTACACCTCCTATTTCAATAGATTCTGAAAATTCGGGAGTTGGAGCTTCAAGCCAAGCAGAGGGGACTACTGGGAAAAGAAAAGCTGCTCCTCAAAGGTCACAAGTTTGGTCTCACTTCACTAAGTTTATTAATAATGATGGTGCAAGTAAGGCTAAATGTAATTATTGTCAGAAGGAATTTTGTTGTAATATGAAAAAAAAATGGTACAGGGTCATTGAAATATCATATTGGTTCATGTAAGAAAAATCCTAGTAATGTTGTTGATACTAGTCAAGGACAACTAGTTTTACCTAGAAAGGGAGTTGAAGGGGGGAAGGGCATCTTTCAACTTGGAGATTTGATCAAGAAGCATGTAGGAAAGGATTAGCAAATATGATTGTGATTGATGAATTACCTTTCAAGTTTGTTGGAAGTGAAGGCTTTAAGAAATTTATGTCTGTGGCATGTCCTAGGTTTCATATTCCTTCACGAACTACTATGACTAGGGATGTTTATCAATTATATTTAGATGAAAGGGTCAAGATAAAACAACTTTTGAGAAGTTCTTGTTCTAGAGTTTGCTTAACTACTGACACATGGACTTCTTTGCAAAGAGTTAATTATTTGTGTATCACTGCTCACTTTATTGATAACAATTGGAAATTGAATAAAAAGATCTTAAACTTTTGTCCAATTTCTAGTCATAAGGGCGAGTCCATTGGGATGGTGATTGAGAAATGCTTGTTGAATTGGGGGATTGATAAGTTGTTTAGTGTTACTGATGATAATGCAAGTTCAAATGATGTTGCTATTGGTTATTTGAGAAAGAAATTTAACCCTCGAGGGGGTTTAGTTCAAAATGGTAAATATCTTCATATGAGATACATGGCACACATTGTGAATTTGATTGTTGTTGAAGGCTTAAAGGAAATGAATATATCTGTTGAACGTGTTAGGGGTGCTGTTAGATATGTGAGACAATCTCCAGCTAGATTACAAAAGTTTAAGGAGTGTGTTGTGGTGGAAAAGATAGAGTGCAAGAAGATGTTGTGTCTTAATGTTTGTACTAGGTGGAACTCGACCTACTTAATGTTAGATACTGCTCAGAACTTTGAGAGAGCTTTTGAGAGATTTGAGGAGCAAGATACAAACTTTAGGGCTGAACTTGAAAAGGGAGAGGGTTGGCCTAGTGTGGATGATTGGGCTAATGTTAGAAACTTGAGGGATTTCTTGGAACACTTTTATGAAGTCACTTTGCGTGTATCTGGCACTTCGTATGTCACGGCCAATAATTTTTTTGATGAGCTTTCTGAAATTGATATTCTTTTATGAGATGCTCAGTTAAATAGTAATGTTGATTTCAGTGTTATGGCCATCAAGATGAAAGAGAAGTATGATAAGTATTGGGGTGATATCGATAAGATGAATTTGCTTATGTTTGTTGCTTGTGTTTTAGATCCTAGACAAAAACTAAAGTATCTTGAATTTGCACTTAGTGAAATGTCTAGTTCTGAAAAAGCTTCTGAAATGATGCAAAAATTGAAGGAATCTTTGTATGAATTGTTTGATGAGTATAAGCCTCCACTTCATAGTACTTGTAGCCAATCGAGTGTGCCAACACATGTTTCTCTCAGTGAACCACAACAAAAAATTAAAAGGAGAATGCAAGCTTTGTATAAAAAGCGTGAGTTAGAAATTTGTGGTGAGGATAAAACATCTAAGTTGGATAAATATCTAGTTGAGGCTAATGAGGAATTTGTTGAAGATTTTGATATTTTATTGTGGTGGAAAGTTAATAGCCCTAGATTTCCCACTCTTTCAAAAATGGCTAGAAATGTGTTAGCTATACCGGTTTCTACGGTTGCTTCAGAGTCTGTATTTAGCACCGGGGGACGTGTGCTTAATCAATATAGGAGTTCTTTAACTCCTAAAATTATACAAGCTCTTGTGTGTACTCAAGATTGGATTCGAAAATCTTCATCACAAGAAGACATAAAAAAGATTGAAGAACAAATCCAAGAGCTTGACAAGATTGAAAATGGTATATTTATTATTTTATTTTAATAGTTTCAATTTTTTTACTATATCACTCCTACTTATTTAATTGATTCAATGTTTAGACTTTTCTTGGAATGCATCAGAGCCTACCCTAAATTCATGAGCTTTCGTGAGTTGAAGGGTATATTTACTATCTTATTCTTGTTAACTTATAATCGTTTGTTTATATTATTTGATTTTTTTAATGCATATATTTCTATGATATTTTAAATTTTTGCACATGTTTTTTTTGTAGGTTTAATGCAAATGGAGATCTTTTGGAGAGAAGAAATGGATATAAATGGAGATTATTAAAGACTTACATTTCAATTATGTGTTAATTTCAAGACTTATGTAATGTTTTTAATTACGTAGTGATTCAAAGACTTATATAATGTTTTTAATTATGTAGTGATTCAAAGACTTATGCAATGTTTTTAATTATGTAGTGATTCAAAGATTTATGTAATGTTTTTAATATGTAGTGATTCAATTCGGTTAATCGGTTAATCGGTTAATTGGTTAATTCGGTTAATTCGGTTAATCGGTTATTCGGTTAACTCGGTTAATTTTTAACTAAAAATTTTTTAAAAAAATTTCGGTTAATTCGGTTAACCGACCGAATTAACCGAAAAAATTTCGTGTCGGTTAATTTTTTTTTAAAAAATTTCAGTTCGGTTAACGGTTAAAAATTTTAAAAGGTTGGTTAATTCGGTTAACATAATTTCGGGTCGGTTAACTGAATGAACACCCCTAGGTATATCATTCCCGCAGATGTGAATGTTCTTGACAGAGGTGGGTACTCTATGGGCTCCCATTCTGGCTCTCAGCCCAGAGTCCTCGCAATCCTTCTTTCCTGGTCCTTCTTCCACTGTTTCCTCCTTTGGCGCGCATCTGGTTGGAACCCTAAACCATATCGAGCTTGGTGATGTACCAGCTTTAAAGCCCTGACCATCCCTTGCTGATATTTCCCCAAGCCTTTCCTCGCTTGAGCTCCCCTTCCTACAGTTAGCTTTATTCCCATCCTGGTATTTCTTGATAGCTTAGGCACAGGAATTCTATTTCCCTCCGCAACAAACGTGGCATTAAAGAATTCCAGGGATCGGAAAGAGCACTCTACAGCGTCTTGGCTTACTTCAAGGTAAGGCGCATCAGCAGAGATAGACGCAACAATATCTTCTTCGCCCTCGATAGTAACCAAACAACCGTCCATGATGAGCTTCATCTTTTGGTGGAGTGATGATGGAACTGCTCCAGCTGAATGGATCCATGGTCTTCCCAAAAGGCAATTGTAGGAGGGTGTGATGTCCATAACTTGGAACTCGATATCATAAATGTAAGGGCCCACCTCCAGAGGGATCTCAATCTTTCCCATAACATCTCGCCTTATTCCATCGAAAGCCCTTACTGTGGAATGACAGGGCCTTAGGTAGGATAGGTCCATTGGGATTCTAGAAAGCGTAGCCAAAGACATGACATTGAGTGTCGATCCATTATCAATGAGCACGTTCGGTATGATGTAACCCTTACAGCGGGTTGTGATACGCAATGCCTTTACGGAGCCTCTACCATTGGGCGGTATTTCGTCGTCACTAAAAGAAATGAAATTGACCGCGTTCAGGTTGTTCACCCATCTATCAAGCTTCTCGACAGATATGTTGTTTGCCACGTAAGCTTGATTCAACACTTTTAACAAAGTGTTTCGGTGTGGCTCCGAATTCAAAAGCAAAGATAACATCGAGATTCGGGCTGGCTGCTTACTCAATTGTTCTACCACATTATACTCACTGTGTTTGATAAATTTTAAGAACTGTTGTGCTTCTTTTTTATCCACAAGCTTTTTAGTTTCTTGCTGTTCGGGTGGATTTTCACGCTTAACCTCAGCTTCGTGCATCAGCGCCTTGTCTTTTGGTCTTGAATCATTGACCTTTTTTACTGGCTCACTCTCTTTGGAATAACATCTCCCGCTACGGGTGGAATGACCCACTTCCCCTACACTTTCAGTCGTGACCTCAGACTTTTCACCTTTCGGTATGACAATGTTAATATTGTACTTCCATGGTACTGCCTTGTCGTCCTTATCAGGGAAAGGAGACGGCACTTCGATTATCATTTTTGGCTTCACTGGTTCCTTTTTTGCATCGTAGTAGATCACCAACGGTCGATCAGCACTATAGGGGGAACTCGATGATTGATTATCAGAGGCGCACACTTCTCCTTTGTTAGCCTCTTCTCCTCTAATAAAGACTCCAATCTCTCTATTGTCCATCATATCCTGAAGTATCCTTCTAAACTCTTCACAGGATTGAATTTCATGCCCCTTCGTACCATGGAAACCATAAAAACTTTGACCCATTTCACCTCTTCCTTCAACTTTGCTTGGATAACAGAGTAAACCCTTCTCAACTAGCACCTCCCAGATTTTCTGCAGTGGTGCTTTTATCTCAGAAACGTATTTTCTGGTTTGTTGTTTATCATCCTCCCCTACTGCGCTCACGTTCCCTCTAGTGTGGTTTGGGAATGGGTTCCCAGTTGTACTGCCAGTACCATCAAATCACAGAATGCCAGCGTCGATGAGTCCTTGCACTCTCTTTTTGAAGGTGATGCAGTTTTCGGTAGAGTGCCACTGATTCCCCACATGGTACATGCAACTAGCATTTGGATCATACCATTTCAGGTACAGAGGTTTCAAGGGTGCCATGTAGTGCAGAGAGATCAACTGTTTTTTCCAAACGTTTCAGGTACAGCTCCCCCTACGACACAGGGATAGGGGTAAATTGTTGTCTTTCAAAGTTGGGCCTCGCTGGTCTTGGCTCATATTTAGGCTGGCTTTGGGCGGGTGTTGTGTTTTGTGTAAATGTGGCGGTTGGTCTTGGGTTACTCGTGGCGTAAACGGGGTAAGAAGGGTACGGAGGTGGTGCTTGGTAGTAAGGGGTCTGAGGAGGATAATAGAAATTCAAGGGTGGATAGTTTCTCAGTCGGGGTTGGTTTGGATACTGATTAGGGGCATAACGGCCTCCCATTCCCACCATGTAGGCTTCCGGTTCTTTCTTTTTCATAGGCGCTGCCCTTCGTGAACTTTCTTGCCCTTCCATTCTACCACTCTTGACAGCATTCTTAATAAGCTCACCGGATATGACAATATCCGCAAAGTCTTTTGTAGCACTTCCCACTAGCTTGTCGTAAAACGGTGCTTTGAGGGTGTTGATAAGGAGGACGGTTATCTCGATTTTTGTTAGTGGTAGCTCCACTTGTGCCGAGACGTCTCTCCATCTCTGCGCATACTATCGAAAAGTTTCTGACGGCTTTTTCTCTATCATTTGTAAAGTCATACGATCGGGCACCATGTCAGACACGTGCTTATACTGCTCACAAAACACCGATGCTAAGTCTTTCCATGTTCGGATCTTTTCTCTTCCAAGCTGATTGTACCAGCGAAGAGCTGATCCAATCAGGCTGTCTTGAAAACAGTATATGAGCAGCTTATCTTCGTTAACATAGCCGGTCATCTTCCGACAATACATGATCAGGTGTGCCTTCGGACATCTCGTCCCATCATACTTTTCAAAATCAGGTGCCTTAAACTTTGGTGGTAGAATCAAATCTGATACTAAACTAAGTTCTTTAGCGCTTAATGCCGAGAAGACCTCAGTGCCTTCTATTACTTTGAGCCTTTCCTCTAAGCTCCTATATTTCTCTTGAGCCTCATGATCCTCCATCCTCAACCTGGCAATTTCTGCTGGATCATCTAAGTCTGGAACAGGTGGATTGGCGGGGGTGGTTTCAGGATTTGACATGAATATTCCTTGCCCTAGATGGGCAGGCGGCACAGTTCTTTGTTCCAAGCCTGCGGGTCCCCCTTGAGTGTACCCCCTTTGTGTTGCCTGGGGCGGAGTAAATCCTGGGGGATAAAGTGGATCTTGATCAAGATTAACAACCTCCGAGTTCTGCATGGGTCCCTTCCCTTTTACCAGAGCCGACATCATCTCCATCATCTTAGTTATTTGGTCTTTTTGTTCTAGAGATTCCTCTCAGGATCTTACCATCAGATCCCTCGTTTCTTCCTGTGATCTAGCCAGTTGCTCTTGTAGTTCCTTTTGGAGTCTTTCCATTCTTTCAATTCTTTCATTAAATTCTGCCTCCATTACTCTAGTCTGTCGTCGCGTCCTACATGAGTGATGTGATTCCAGCCTTGTATTGTCGCAACTACGGATTGTAAGATTCTAATCTTAGTGAATGATCATGGGGTATGTATATGCAATGAATGAATGAATGAATGTCAAATGAATGTCAATCATGAATGCATATACAAGAATTTGGTGTTGATTTCAAGATAGCCCTATCTAGGCATTTCATTCATCAAAAGAGTTTATTACAAAACATTTCGCCATTTTGATTCGGTCGTTACACGAACTTCCTAGCTATATCACTATACTTCTTTACTCGCTCTAAGAATTCCAATATACTCGATCGTTAGCTTGGCGGGAATTGGCAACTGAGATCCTCTGCTTCATCTGATAGTCGCACCATGTGCATGGCCGCTCCGCGGATTTCATTGATCAAGAAGCCAAGTTGCATTTCTCTTTCTTGGAGGTCCGTTTTATGAGCGTGAGTGTCCCTATCATACTGATCATTCTTTTCTTCCAAGGCTTTTAAGAGGGTATCCAATTGTTGCTGGCGAGCTTGTAACGTGTCTTCCAAACCCCTTATTCTTTCTCTTAACCCTTGGCATTCAGATCGGATGGTCATGAATTTAGTAGACACGGTCTCATATTTGGCGCTCTTTTTTCTCAATTCTATCATAACCCGGGCGGTCTTTTCTTCTTTCTTCTTCGCCTTTCCCTTCTAGAATTCCATCCCGCCTTTGAGATTGCCCAATTCTTCCTTCCATTCCGCAGTCGACTTGCCTAGTCTGCTATTCTTTATAGTGCCCCTTAACTTTTTATTTTCCAGATGAAGATCTCTTAAGTCGTTTCTCACGACTTCAGCTTCTTTTTGCACTTTTTCGGTTCTAGATCTTTCAATCTGAACGTCGATCTTCAGCTGATAATTTTCTTCCTGAAGAGCGCTAAGATCCCGCAACGTCTTGGATTTTTCACATTCAAATTCTTGTCTGGCTATCTCAAGCTCGGATGGCATCGCTTCTGAAAAAGGATTCTGAGCGGCGTGACTCGTCGACGATATTTACTGGCTATTCACCCGTTACTTTCTCCATACATCGTAATCTTGGGGGAGAGTATCGGCGTATAGTGCCAACTCCATCAAATGAATTCTTTTTCAAGACTTTGCGATGTCTCGGACCCTCTTCATGTAACCCTTACCCGCGAAAGTAAACTCGGATTGTGCTAATCCTACGGTAGCGGGTATGAATTGCCTCGAGGAAAATTACCTTTGGACCAACAATGAAACGTATCCGACTCCTCCCCACAACCCTAGCAGTGGCACCCAATCTTGACTTCTGACCTTATATAACAGGACTGATGGGCGTATCCACGGTGCTCTCCAAATCACATCCTCAGCGCTGAGGTTCTGAAAAACCGAAACCTAATGCTGTTCTGTGATTTCCTTTGGCCATTCTTTCTTGAGATAGGCTTCCAACGGAGCGAATGCCTTTGAGAACATGTGGAATGGTGTGTGCTCAACTTTCCAAAAATGGCTCAAAATCCAGACATTGAGCAACTGTGCGTACCCGATAAAACGCCCTTCCCCTCTCTTCCTACAGCTGTTTAGAGATCTGAAGGTCTCGGCCAAAATAGTCGGGACAGGGTTGATTCCTTGTTTTAGCCTTTCAAAGAAATCCACTACTGCAACTTCTATGTGTCCGAGGACTTTTAGGAAGACGATCAGTCCATATATGGCTAAAGTAAATAGATTCACTCTTTTTAGCAAATCGGGATGGTTTAGAGCCAAGTCTCGTAAGGAAAACCACGGGATACAAATGACTTCATTCTTCTTTTTTATTTGTTTCTTGGCCCATGTGTCGGTCATATTCGTCAATCTCATTATTTTCTTTTTAAAGGTCATCGGTTTAGGTTCTTTCACATAGATCTTGTAAGGCTGTACATTCTTAATGCGAAGTAAAGCCGCGTATTCTTCGATAGTCGGAGTCATATCTTTTTCGTTGAAGGTGAAACATTGGTAGACTAGATCCCAAAACTTGACCATAACTTGAATCAACCGTTCGTCCACATTGACAGCGACTAGGTTAGCTATATCCCCATACCTCTCAGTGAAGATTCCCCTAGTATCCGAGTCCCACTGATTCCAAATCTAAACCAAATCCTCGAGGTTATTCTGGAGAGTATTCACAGTTATATACTTGGGCAGATCGGCGACACATCCTCTCACTAAACTATCCCCCTTTTCTTTCTGGGTTTTTAAAGACCAATCCCGAACCATTGCATTCTTCTTGGTTGTTTGTGTAATAGACTCTTCCATTAGAAACCCGTTCCTTGGCAACTGATCTCTAATCAACACCTTCCTAGTATGATGCCTATAATGCATGATGAAAAGTAAAACAAAGACAGATAACCCTTTGGTTAGTAATCAAACATAGGCAAAACACGAAAAATTTAACAAACTAAGCTACCTGATCTAGTTTATTAAACACACCCGATTCCCCTTGAATGAAAGCGAAAATGCGAAAGGTTGGAGGCGTTTCTCCCGTGTACTTATTTTGGTAACCCCTAAATGAACAGAGTTTCGGCATAGCTCTAGTTAGGTGGTTTGCACATGTGGTTTTGGTTCTAGATAGGTACTCGAATCGTCCGTACGGTCATCTACTAAGATTAGTACGGAGCCTCGGTCACGGCCCATCACAGGCTTTCGAGTTCAATTTGAGGGATTACATGTACTTATGCCTATGCGGAGGGACAAGTTAACTCACGAAAGCATAAGTCATATGTAACTCGAAAGTATTCACTAGCCTGTGCGGAGGGACGAGTTAACTCACGAAGGTGTAGCGTTTACTTTCACTTAAACAGACAGAGCCCGGGTATGGCACTCATGTTATGCAAAATACACGTGAATGGTGTGTGGGGAGAAACTCACAAACCTTACATTTTATTTTGAAAACTAAACTAAAACCACAAAATCTTAAAGCTGAAAAAAAAAAACGAAAGATCAAACCAATTAGGAAAACATCTTAAACATAATGAGAATGCATGATTTTTTGAAAACAAAATTCGAGGATCACGATTAAATATTTAATTGAACAAGGACTTTTGAAAATTTTTCACAACACACATTTATTTTTAGACTCGACTCTCAAAAACTGGGTCCCCAGTGGAGTCGCCAGCTGTAGTGACGTAAAATTTTTTAGCTATGGGTCGCTAATTGGGGTGATTGTTTGAAAAATTTGGAAATCGAAATTCGATTTTATTAAAAAAAGGGAGTCGCCACCGATCCTTTTTCTAGGTGTGATCGGACACCTAATAAATACCTTTTTTGAAATATTTTTGAATACAAAAGAAGGCCGGGTTTAGGTCTATGTTAAAAATTAGAGAAAAATAGGGTTCGAGAGTCTGTTACGTGTGGGGAAGGTATTAGTACCCCCACAACGCCCAAAGTTGGTATCATAATAAACACGTGTTGTCTCAATTTTCAAAAATGCGAGTTCAATGTAGAAATTTAAATCATGATCCATTTGAAAGAAATGAGAAGTTTTGAATTCTTGGTTTTCTAGAAGGACGTCCCGTTTTAACACGAGCCGTCAACTTTCACCCAACATAGCGATGAAATTGTCGACTTAGTGTTAAATCGGGACATTACCTCGTATATTGAATTTGGACAAAGTTTTGAAATGACGAAAAGCAAATCGATACGAAGTAGAAATAAATAAAAGAAAGTGAAATTACGTCGAAACTAAAAATGGATATGACAATAATATTAAAGATAACAAGATGCATGCGATATTAAACGTAGCGATGGAATAAAAAGTATATATACGAAAATTACGTATTGTAAAAAGAATATATATGCATGATGGGGTTTAAAATACATACGTAATCGTTGGAATAAAAAGTATACATCTAATATTAAAAATATGTACATAGTATATTATTAAAAATACATACATAATAGTTATTAAAAAATATACATAAGGTGATATAAAAAAGAAAGTATATATATATGTGAGATAATAATAAAAATATATAAATAATATGATATTTAAAGTATATACACAAATATATAAGGACATGATATCAAAAATATGTGTATACTTAAGGTAATATATAAAGAAAAAAAAATATATATATATATATAATATAGCATCAAAACATACGTAGATAATATATATAGAAACCTGGATAATAATAATATCAAAAATATATATAATATATATGAGATACTATATGTGTATGATATATGAGACATACTTTAGCATTAAAAGTATACATGATATGATATTAAAATATATATGTAATATATATGTGCGAAACATAATATAAATATCTATATAACATAATAAAAATATATATAATATAGTATGAAATAAAGATAGACATAATATATACACACACATATTAACAATGTATAACAATAATATATAAAATTATATAATAATATTTAAAAAAAAATTAAAAGATATGTACGTAATGTATATATGTATTAGCATTAGTAACAATACCTGTAGTAGTAATAATATACGTAAAACAAAGTATTGGATTATGGTGATGGAAATAATAGATATAATGGTGAAAATGTGATATTGGAAATAATATTAGTAGATATATGCATAAAGAAGGCAAAAGGACGAAATCAAAACCAAAATAAAATTTAAAGTCTAAAAGACTAAATTGAAAGTCAATCAGAGAACCCTGATGAGTGCGCACGTAAAGAACGAGGACTCTCCGGGAAATTGTCCCATCCATTCGAAACGCACCGTTCGCATATAGGGTCTCCAGCAGCATTGGATTAAATTGCAACAGAGGCGAAAGAACGAAGCTAAATTGAAAATAAGGCATAGGACTCTAATGAAAGGCACCGCAAAATAGAGGGATTAGTTACGCAAATACCCCTCTCCATAGAAACACGCGGATCTTAGGGGTTTCGGATCGGGTCGTGGGTTCCAAGCCTTAAACGACGTCGTATAAGGGCTATTGAGCTTAGCCTTAAACGACGTCGTGTTGTACGCTTATAAAAGAGAAAATTTTTTTTTTTAAAAAATCATTTATGTTAGGGTTTTTTTTTTTAAAAATGAGGGAAGGGAGAAAAGAAGGGGAGCTCGGATCCTCTAAGCGTCGACCGAGGGTCGATGAGCCCCGGTCATCAGACCTTCGCGCTCCAACGTGCCAACCGCCGTACGCGGTGGCCGGAGCACGTAAAAGAGTCCTCTCTTACACCCTTTGAGCTTCCCTAACCGAATATAAACCCCAAAATAGACAAAGAAGCCTCCCAAGACGAGATCTAGGCTCGAAGCCTTTCGGATTCCGACTCCGAATCCTTTAAACAGGTAAAAGTTTTGATTTTTATGACCCTTTCTTGTATGTCTAATGGATTTAGGACGGAAACACGATAATAAACAGTGTAAAAATACCTTTTTTTGTTTTTTTGTATTCTGAAAACATTCGTTTTATTCTTTTATATTTCTTTGTTTTTGAAAGCGTTCGTAGCCAGATTACAATGGTGGCTCCTTCGGTCTTTATAGCCGAATCGAAGGTAAATACAAAGTCCTCTTTTTTGCTTTTCTCTATAATTTTTCTTTTTTTGTATAGTCTTGTCTCTACTGTTTATTTCTGTTCATTTGTCTGGCCTGTATTTACTGCTTTGGTTGTTGTTTGCAGGTCCCATCGGGGTCCACGGAGGCAAAGGCTTACCATTTCGGTGTAACGGTGCCAGCGAGCCTTGGGGCCAAAGACCTTGGGAGGATGCGAGGGTGGCTTGCCCGAGGAGGTGCGGCGCACATGGAGCCTCAGAAACCCTAGGGTTTCTGAGTTGATTTAGTTGTGTGGGCTTGGTTGGGTGTTGGGCCTATTAGGCCAATTGGGTTAGGGTTGAATGGGTCATGTAATTTAGGTTAGTTAGTGGGTCTAGGTTTAGTTAGTGGGTCTGTCACTTAGGCTATGGCCTGATATAATTTTCTAATTCAGACTTTAGAATTGGGCCAATATTTGAACGGATGTAATCTGGACTTTTGAACATTTGGATATTTATTTGGTCTCTTTTTTTTTTAATTTTGGTTTTTGTATATTTGGTTTAAATTGTGAACGGGCCGGGCAATTTGGGCTCGTACAACTTACATATATGGCATTGCCTTAATACCCAAGGCTTTGACTTTCCTAAGAAGCCAAGCTAACTCTCGGCCCCGATCTGACTCTAACTAATACTTTAAGCTTAACACATCAGCCTGAACTGCTAGAGTTTGCAATTCATTGGCTACCTCTCGAACCTAAGCCATAATTTTGCCCATGACATGATCCCAGTCCCTAACCTGACATTGAGAATAGTGAAGTTGCTCTTTCTAATGTTCGTTGTTTACTTCAAGGATTTTAACTCGAAATTCATAATTTTGTAATGCGATCTCAAGCTCCTCTATCTTTCCTTTAAACTCCTCAATTTTACTTAGGCTGGCCCTTAATTCGATTACAGAGTTGCGACTACGAAAATGATGTAGTGACTTTTCTAACTCTACCACATTTAGCTCTTAACCTCTCATTTTCATTTTGGCTTTCTAACAAACTCCTTTTTAGAGTGTCCTCCCGTATCTGAGCGTCTTGAAATTTCTTCTCCCACTGATCGGCTTTAGTTTTTTCTTCTTTGATTTTCTACTGCCATTGCTCTGACGTTTTACCCAAACTGACAGTTCTTATTGACATACACAGCTTCTTATAATTTGTTTTTAAACTATCCAAATCCTCTTCAACCTTGTTCTTTCCTTTCCTCAATTTCTCAGTCTCTAGCTTGTAGATGTCAACGTCTAGCCTCAACTGCATCTTTTTCTCCTCTAACTGCTTTATCTTCTTTCCTAATTCTCGCCTCCTTTTTTTCAAAGTCTTGCTTGATGATTTCTGGCTTGGATGGGATTACATGTAGATGCTCCTCTATTGGTCGAATATTTCTTTGACTTGGCATAGGGATGTTGTCATTGGCTCTTTTACTCCACCACCAATCGTATTTAGGGGTCGTCATCAGTCCCACGATGAATCCTTTCATTCTTCGGGTTTGATTCCAAACATTCAATATTTCACGAACCTTCTTTTTGTAGTTATCACCCTTGTACATGAACTCGCACTGAGCCAAACCTTGCATCACTAATATGAATTGCCTAAACTTGTACTACCTCAACTCGAGTAGTGGAGCATATCCAATGGCTCCCTATATCCCAAGTAGAGGGACCCAGTTAAAGTTACCACACTGATATAAGATCTCATTGGGGATCATCCATAGAGCCATTCATTTCACATCTTCCACTTGTAGATTCTAGAGAATCGCTATCCATTTCTCTTCTGAAATGTTGTCTCGCCCCGGTGTAGCCACTAATTCCTTCAGTGGAGAGTAATTCTTGGAGAAGACTCGATATGAGACATTTTTCACCTTCCAAAAGTGGCTATGGAACCAAGTTAACAAAAGCTGCGTGCACCCTATAAATCTGCCCTCACTCGCTCTTTTACACTCGTTCAAAGACCTGAAAGTTTCAGCTAAAATCGCAGGGACGGGTATGACCCCTTTGTCAAGTCGATCAAATAGGCTGAGACTGCTTCATCTACATGCCCTAATGCCTTGGGGAAGATGAAAAAACCATAGATGCTCAAAGCGAAAATGTCAACTCTCTTCTTCATATCCGGATGTACCAAAATCAAATCTCTCAAGTTTTTCCAAGGAATACACTTTTTGTCTCCCTTTTGCTTGATTCGGGCTGCAACCCATTGCTCGCCCATCCCTGTAATATTCATCAATTTTTTCAAAAAGGTCGAGACATTAGCGGCTCTTGAATAGCCTTTATCGGCTTGAACCTTCGGGTAACGAAGTAAGACCATGTATTCCTCCACGGTAAGTACCAAATCAACTTTCCCAAAGGTGAAGCAGTTGTAGGCGTGATTTCAAAATTGGGTGAGAGCTCGGAATAAGTGCTTGTCTACTTTTACATCGAGTAGATAGGGCAAGTCTCCGTAATTATAGTAAAATAACTGTTTGATCTCGTTGTTCCAATGACGCCATATCTCTTTCAATTCATGAAGATCATTTTGGATCACGCTGATGTGAGCGAAATCTCATAATTCTGATATGTATCCCTCAATTAGACTATCTCCCTTCTCTTGTTGTGTTCTCTCGGACCATATTCAGATAGCCGCATTATCCTTCACTTTATCAAGAAACCATTTTTCTATGATAAGCTCTTTATTTAGTAACCGAACGTGAATCAACACCTTTTTATGTGATGAAAATGTCATGCAATCACAAATAAAGTAAAACAAAACAAGTCAGTATTATACAAAGAGAACTCAAAGCAAACAAGAAATAATTAAGCACCTATTCGGGTAACCACCAAGGTTCGGCATAGTTCTTCCTAATGTAGGCTCTTAAGGCTCACTACATGCAGTTTGGTTCTAGGGTAAAGGTACTAGAACCAACAGATTCATCGATACTTGCCCATTATAGGTTCATACAGACCGAGTTCGGTTCAGGAGAATACATTTTCCTAGGGTTATACAGAGATGAAAATCTCACGAAGACATAGGTACGGATGTATCCTAAAAGCGATCCACTGTCCTATACGAAGGTGAAGACCTCACGAAGGAATAGTTTCTCACTTCCATTAAAGGGGTAAAATCGAATGGTCGTGCAATGCAATATGCGGAAATATACCAAAAGACTAGAACCAGTAAAGCAAATATGAACAAAAGGATGAAAACAATAACAAAGACGGATGAAATGCAACGAAAGGATCGTAAATTTAAAACAAATTTTTAATTTTCGACAAAAAGACAAAAAGTAATCAACTTGTGGCTTGACTCTATTATTTTGGTCCCCAGTGGAGTCGTCAAGCTGTCGAAACTATTTTTTTGAAAAAATGGTTGACTTTTATTAAAAAAACGAAAATGGAGTTGCCACCGATTTTTTATGAGGTGTGATCAGATCACCTCATAAACTTTGATTATTTTAATAAAATGTTTTGATTTACTAAAACGACGATTTTGGTCTATGAAATGCCAGAAAACAGGTTTGAGAGTCGGTTACGTGCGAGGAAGGATTAGCACTCTCGTCACGCCTAAAATTGGTACCTAATTGATTAATTAGTGTCTTAGTGTCGCAAGTTGAAAATTTGAAAAAGATTTTAAAATACGATCCTTTTTTTATTAATGTTAATTTTAAGAACGCTTGAATAAAATTGAAACAAGCATTAAAGGCTCACTCATTTCCGATAACAATACACCACATCCCGTAAGTTAGGATGCGACATTTAAGCCCTCGAGAATAAGTTCGCCTTTAATTTTTATTTAAAACTTAGGTATTTTAAAATTTAGAAGGATGTTCGATTATTTAGATTAACGAGAAAATCGAAACCCCGTAAGTTAGGGTATGACTTCTCGAATTTCTAAAAAACGAAACATTGCATTATTTTTAAATTTTAGAATAATAGTGATTACAAAGACCGAAACGATACTTGCTATTTAATTTGTTTGGAGTAAAAATAAAACGATCTATATTGGATAAATATGTTGGAGTTTAATTCACGATGCGACGACATGAAATAAAAACATAATAATGAATATAGAACAATAATACATGAATACAATATTATACAAGTGAATGACAATGATAAGAAAATACAAATAAACGAATTATAGTACACACAATGGCAATAATCTCACAACATACACTATTTAAATACTAACATTAATAATCGATGAAGTAAATAACACATATAACAATTTAAAAAATAAATAGTATAAAGCCAATTAAAACAAATAAAATGTAAAACAATTTAAAATGATAATAAATGAGTTTAAAATAAATAATGTGAAAAAAAAATAAATTTAAAATCAATAATATACAAAACAATTTAAGACCAAATAATATATAGAAAGTTTAAAATAAATAATATGTAAAAAAACTAAAATAAAACAATTTAAAAATAAATGCCATAAAAAATAAAATAGATAATATTTGTATAAGTTTAAAATAATTAATATGTGAAAAACCTAAAATAAATGATAAAAACAATATAACAAATTTTAAAATAACATATAGAATAGTTTAAACTAAATAATATATATAAAACATTTAAAATAGATAATAAATACAATAATACATAATAATACACAATAAAACAGTTTAAAATAAAAGGGTCAAGGATTGAATGGAAATCAAAGTAAAAATATGGGGTATAAATCGTAAATAATAAACAGCTGCTAGGGACCCAATTGAAACTAAAATTATCAGTGAAATCAAGAAAAATGAAGATAACAAAAAAGGACCTAATTTTAAAATTTTTAAAAATATAAGAGACTGCAGGAATAAATAGGCGCATTAAGGAACACGCGGACCTTTCTGGGGATTGGGTCGATTTCAAATTCGGGTCATTGGGCCATCCAAAATGGCGTCGTTTCACATGCCCTCCCCTTTAAAATGGGCTGAGGACCAAATTGCATTAAAAATAAAAGCTTGGGGCAAAAATTTAAAAAAAAAAAGAAAATGGTTTAAGACTAAATTGAAAAGCTCCACAAAAGCGGGGGGACCATTTGCCAAATAACCCATCGGTCGAAAATGCACGGGTCCCCCTGGAGTGGGTCGGGTCGCGCGGGTTAGGTGCCTTATTCAGCGTCGTTTTGGGGCCACTGAAACAAGCCCTAAACGACGCCGTTTCACTGTCCTATAATAGCAATTTTAAAAAAAAAAATCAGTCTGCTCCTCTCCTCTAAAAAAAACCCTCAATGTTCTCTCAACTCTCTCTAGCCAGTGGAACTCCGATCATTGGGCCACCACTCGTCTGCCACTGCGTACAGTGGCCAGAGTTCTAGAAAAGAGGTTTTTTGGCCGATCCGGTCTCCCTAAACCCCGATCTAAGGCCAAAAGTTTTGAGAACGTCGTCTAAAGAACAAAAAAAACGAAAGAACTCTTCGGTTCTCTTTTCCAATCGCGAAAGAAAGGTAAAAACTTTGTATTTTTTTAATATATTTGTATATTTGAATGCTATTTTGAAATAAATATGCAACAAGAGATACCAAAACCCTCCGAACAAAAGACCTTTAATATTATCCTTTGATTTTCATTTTGAATTTTGTTTCTGGAAACAAAAGGGTAAGAAAATGAAGCCCACCTTTTTGCTTTTCTCTTTTTATTTTTCTTGTGTGCGTAAAAAAAGTACAAAGCAATCGTCTTGGCTTTTATAGCCAATGCTAAGATCTGTTTTTGTTTGTTTGTGTTTCGTTTTCTACTATTTTTGTTTTTTTCGTTGTCTTTGGTATTGCTTGCGTGCTTATTTGGTTTTGCAGGTGTCAGAGGCGTGTGCGTGGAGGAGTGGCGGCTGAAGGCATGCGCAGATGGGGGCTGGTGAGCAGACCTTGGAGAAACGACGCCAGAAACCCTAGGGTTTTTGGCTTTCTGAAAAATTTTAAGTTGTTGGGCTTGTCGGGCCTTGTAATTTTGGGTTTCATTTGAGTCTGATATTTTGTAAAATAGGTTTGGGTTTATTGGGCTTGGACTTGTATGGACTGTTTGGATATTATTTATTTTGTTTGTGATTGCTTGTCTAATTTGGGCCTAGGCCGGGCAAAATTGGCCTATTACATTTGTAAAATTTGTATTTTTAGTTTGAATTCTAAATAATTCAATAAAGTTAGTCCTCAAATTTACAAATTTTGTCAATTTATTTCTAATTCTAAAAAATTCAACAAATTAATTGTTGGTCCTTTACAAAAATTAATAATTGAAGCTTCTTAATCCAAAAATCTTAGTTTTAGGTTTCAAAGTTTTATAATTTTACCCTACTCCAATATAAAATTTCTAACATCATCTTTGGCACAGGCCGTTTTTATACACCTTATTTACCAACCCAACACATGAAAAAAAGAAAAGAAATGAAAAAAATACCATATAATAATGATATTTAAACCATTACAATTGATGAAACAAAGTCGATTACAAATCTTTGAAAAATGTTGCAACAGCCGGCGAGCCAACTTATAATAATAATAAATCCCCAAACAACAATATTCAATACTTGAAATAGAAAAAAAAAAAGATCAGCTCAAGATGTCATGCTTCAAGACAAAAGATAAAATTATGGGAAATGGATTGTTTAGTTGTAGATAAAGTTATGTAGATTTTTTAGAATTCGACCTAAAATGACAAACATTGTAAATATCAAGGGCTAAATTTGTTGAATATTTTATATGTAGGATCAAATTAATATATTGTATAAACATTGGAGGGCTAAATTTGTTGAATATGTTATATTTAGGATCAAATTGATATCTTGTATAAACATTGGAGGGCTAAATTTGTTATTAGACTAATAAAAAAATCCAAATCAACTTTTGAGTGACTAAAATATTTGATTTCGAAAAATTTAATGAATAAATTAAAAAAATGATATTTAATAACCAAATAGAACTCAAGTAATAATTTAGTGATGATCTTGAAATTTTTTTTTAAGAAAATCCCAAATATGACCCACATATCACCTTTTTTATAAATAAAAGAAATTAAAATATGAAATTGACAAATACTAAAAATAAAAAAGCGGCTGTTGAAAATGGGAACAAATAGGGTGACGAACATAAACATATTCATAAAAATTTAGACAAGATCTTGGTATGTCTTTATCACTTGGATTTTCTACCTACTTATAATGTTTTTACGGTTTTCCTACATCACCTTTGCCTAATTTTCACACCCTATTTTCTTAGCTTGGGATGACATTGTAGATTTAGAAATTCTAATCTTTTTTTGGTGAAGTTTTGGTCTGGTTATTACCATTCTTTCGTTTCTAGTCAAAGTGAAGATTGATTGTCTTTTTGTTTTAAAGCATCTTATTGTAGGCATTAATCATTTAATGGTAAGGTTGTTATGTTTAATTTACGAGATTAAATCTCTATTTATGAGTCTGCAATTATTAAGTTTAATTGATTGATGAAAAGTTTGATATCCCTTCAAACAAAGTTTTGGGTTCATAAAAGTATTATGGAATTGCATCTTTATCACTTTATTTAAAAAATTTAAATCAACTTCCATAAAATAGTTCATAAAACAAATTGACCTTTTTTTTAAGTTAAAAATTCCGTACATTCCTACAGTTAAAAACTAACATAACTAACAAAATAATTAAACAGTTACACATAATATACTACGTTTACCTTATTCTAATGTACAATGACTAGTTTTTAATTATAGAATAAAATAAACCAATTTACTCTTTGATTTAATGTATAAAGACTATTTAGTCCATTTCTAAAGCAAAGGAGGCAAAATAACCCAATTAATACAAAGACCTTCACAGTACTTTTAACGTTTTAGATTCAAGTTTTGGGAATGAAAAAGAATATCATTGAGAGTGTTTGCCCTTCGTGTAAAAAACGGTCCCAGACGAGATTTAATTGAAGCCTAACCTTCAAGGACCATACACTTTAACAACTTTTGTGAGAGGGCAAATCTGCGCCAATAGGGACCATCAGGCACTACATTTGGGCAGTGCTAATGACAGTACATCGGGGTCCTCTTGCAGAGCCACCGAGACCATCGAGATCGGTCCCGAATGGTGACAAAATAGGCAGTAATCTCAAGGCAAAGACAACGAGACAACTTCGTCATCGGCTTTCCTCAAACCGAACCAGACCACGGCAAAAAACCAAGCAAGCACCAAAGCATTTTTAAACACTTTCGAAAGCAAAAATAAGACCAAATATATAAAGATGGTGTTTCAAGTTTCGAGCTTTTCATGTTTCGGACCTATGCTCTGAACCCAAGCTTACAACAGTGCCTTCGCCTTCTAAAGACGAGGCTTGAAATTTGCATCTCGTGTTAATCTTCTTCACCTCGTCGACCGAATATATGAATATCTTTCTCACCATCTTACAAAATTCCCTGAAATTTAAATTAAAAAGGGTGACCGAATTTTATAAGAACCGGCTTATGGGAAAAATCTACAAAATGCAGGTTACTTACACCCAAGGATCGTCGCCCACAAGCATCATATCACCTTCATTGTCAGTGAAAACGACAGACCATTTAGTACGGAGACGAAGCTCTCCCTCAATATCGAACATTTTCTCTAGCTCATTTATGAGGTCATCGTATCCTTTTAATACGGTTAAGTCAATAGCACGACCAACGGCAATCCCTTGCATTTGAACCTTTGGGAAAATACACAAATCTTGAATAACAAGAGGGAACTGAATATAAAAAAGCGGACACAGATACCCCGTGATTTACCTTAGTACGAGTTCTCGTAGAAGAAGTGGTACCGTGCTTAGCCTTTATCTCCTTGGTTGATGTCTCTGATGCATTTTGCTTTTGCTGCTTTGGTGACTGAAAAGTTTCGGGATTTTCATCAATATGGGACGGAGCTATACCGGTTCCACTGACTGCACTATTACTATTTGTCAAATTGAACCCAAACAAACGGCAGCCTGTGGAAATCTCGAGTTTCTTTCCTTTTTCAACTTGGTCGCGCATAACGTCCTTGCTTGTCCTCAATTCAACAGGAGAGGCATCCGCTGGATTGCGGAAAAAGTTTAGAGAGACGTTCACGAGAGAGGAAGGTGGCCAAGCATTTTCGAGCCGAGTCCTCGTGTTATAACCTGCATCGGCTTCATTCTGTCTCATAGGCCAAACAACTTGGCTGCTTTCACTGCTTTGGACTTCAGCTATGCTTCCTGCTCGGGCTAGTTCATGAGATTTGGTTGACCCGTGACACCAAAAGGCTGAACCGGTTGAATTTGTAGTCGTTTCTACAAATTTCAGTTAAAGAATCCCACCGTTAATAAAGTCGGCACTCAAGAATCTTATGAAAAAAAATGCTTGAAAGAATAATTTCATCCCACCAGAAGCTGGAATATAAACCGGTCGTGGTCTTTTGCTCTTTACAGCTGGTTGTATGAGGTTTATAGAAGTAGAAGCCGAGAATGGCTCTATTTCCCAAGGGGAAACTCGTTGCGGCCTTTGTATCATTGCAGGTTCATCCCATTGAATCTAAAACGAGAAATAGTTGGGCAGAACTACTATCAAAAACAAAGAAAAAGGAGTTTATGTTAGCATTTCGAAATTACTAATCGGAAACTATATTCAACCTTCAAGGACCGCCATTTAGATTCTGACCAATGTGGGGAAGCATCTCCAACCCCGACTATGGTACCAGTGAACCTGATTTCGAAAAAGTAAGTCTCGATAATCGGTGAAAACAAAAATCTAAACACTAGGCAACAAGATATAGAGCAAAAAAACTACCTTCTCTCGGGGGAATCTTCGCCCTCGAATCTCATCTTGAAACGCATACCAACGGAGAATCTGTTGTTAATAGCTTCGAGATACTTACTTACTCCTATTATGAATTGGCTCGTCCTGAACATAAGAAACACAGTCCCGAAATAAATTCTAATTACAAACTAATCGTGTTTAAACCGAGAGAAAAAAAATTATAACCTCGGCTTGTAGTACACAACAAAGAGGGTCTGAGTCGTAACGGCATGAGCAGCAGTAGCGAGCACTCCTAAATGCATGCTTTGGCTAGATATGACCGACGAAGGCATTGTGCTTTGTTGATTACCGAGCCGGCGAACCCCAACTCTTAATTCTCCGTTATCACCTCTAATAAAACATGCCAATGCAGTTACAACCAAAGCTACATCACACACACACAGACGCGCACGAAGAGACCAAGTACCTTAGAAACACGAATGCATCTCCCGCAACCAATCTTTTCGAAGTCACAAACGTGCTCCAACCCGTTGTGAGTAGATGTCTCCGAGGTTGTCCTGATCGTTTGTAATAATTACAAAACTAAACACAGGCCGTAAATGGAACAAACAACGAGAGCTCGGAATGTTCCAAAACCATTACTTACCCCTAAATATATGCTTAAACCTCCACTCATATCCGTGAAGATCTTTTGCGGTTAATTCCTGTGTCGGGGTAGCTTGATTCATATCCTGTTTTAAAACATAATCCAAATCAAAACACCATAATGCAACAACACTAAACAAGAGATTCTTATATATATTACCAATGGAGGCAAGCACTCGGTGGCATGTTTCCGTAGAACAGAAAACCCTCCATGAGTACTTGTGTCCGACGCAGTTAAAATCTTACAAAAGGAATGAACTTCCCTCTTCGGAACCTCGGTTGGGAACGGATCCCGACTCGTCAGTTCACTTTGCTGCAATGATAAAAAACAAGTAAATCAATCATCAAAAAACACATATTTTGATCATAGAAAGGGAAACCAATACGATTGACTTACATCTGGTTCAGGCTGTAAAGTGATTTGTGCATAAACCTCATCTGTTTCTTGTTCAGCCTGTTAAAATGATTCAATTCTCTTCAAGCTCCAAAATTATTAAAATAGTTTGATACTAAAAATAAAATGGTTCAGTACCAGTAACTGGACATGAAGAACACGACATAGAATCTTTGAAGAAAGATTAAACAGTGGGGCTTCATAGTTAAGTTCTTGATTAGTTGATGCTTCTAACTGCAGAAAATATCCAAAAAGATGAAATCTTTGAACATAAAAGCTAAGAAAAAAGATCAAATTTTTAGATTAATTACTTGTTCAATGTGACCCTGAGGGAAATAAAAGACTCTTTCTTGAACATGAGGAATCTCCACTAATGGGCCTGCACATAATTTCCATAGTTCTGGATACAGATCATCAACACCCAAACCTATAACCAAAAAAAGAAATTAATAGAACTTTAAACACTGTTTGGTTGCTAAGAAAAAACCAAAACATACAAAACAATGTCCGTACAATAAGCCATACAACAGCATAAGGAAAACCCAGTTTTTCTTTCTTTTTCCCTTGTAGTTTCTCGGTAGCCAAACAGGGACCCAAAAAAGAACCCATTTTTGTATATCTCAAAACTCACCTGTTTCCCTTGGAATACCTTCTGGTTGAGCCATTAAAACACTGAAGAAGAAACACTATAAGCTTAAAGAGCAACCCCCCCCCCCCCAAAAAAAAAATAAAGTGTTTGGAGCAGGCAAAGTCTACCCCATTAGCGAGAGCTAAGAAGATCCCCCCATGAAACTATAAGAAAATAAATATAAAAATAATGAAATAAAAGACCGACTAGACCCGGCTATTATATATATATGTGTGTGTGTGTGTGTGTGTGTGTGTGTGTGTGTGTGTGTGTGTGTGTGTGTGTGTGTGGAAATTCATGATTCATTGTTGGTAGGTAGTTTCCCTGTAACGACTATGCAAGTTTTTTCAAAGCTTTTCTATGTTTATAAAATCACAATTTCACTGAATAGTTTATAAAATAATTTAGATAAATAAAACAAAATACTAATTTTAATACAATACTTGAATAATTCAACTTTAAAAAAAAAAAAAAAAGAACACAAATTTAACAATCTTTAATATGGTCTTTATTTGGTGAAGCAGTTGTCTTAATGTAGGACTGGATGTGTTGTTGCTATCTTAAGCTGTGTTGTCGTCTTCATTTGTTTTGTTTCTTTTAATAATAATCTCGTACTGATATAATTTAAAGTTGGTTTAATTCTTCTCTTAGTCCCTATACTTTATAAACTTTTGAAAGTTAATTTTTCTTTTACTTTTAATTCTAAGAATTTAGGCTCTCTATTTATTTAATTTAAAAATTAAATTCCAATCAATAGTATTATTAATAATATTTTGATGTTTAAAAGTGTCTCTTTAAAGTCCAACTGATAACATATTCAAATTCATAATAAGCTAATTAATAATATTTTAATAAATGAGATACTATTGCTCATAAATTATTCGAGGTTGACTTGAAAAAAAATCGAATTTGATTTGGTAACATCTTGTCGAGCTCAAGTAGATCGAGATATCAATTGAGTCTAATTTGAGTAGCATAATACTTAGTTCGTATAATCGCGAGCTTAATCAAGCTTTTCATTTTAATTTATTTTTATGAAATTACATATTGCCCTTATTATATAGTGTTAGAGTTGTGTGAGCTAAACCCGTTTTGATCCGGCTTGAAAAGTTCGAGATACAATTCACTTGTTAAAAAAATAAAATAAAGAGGCAAAATTAGAGATCTGTGGGGGCAGATCGTGCCGCACAAGTTGAATCCATACAAGATTATACTTCTTCTATTAGACATTAATTAAAATAAAAAGAATTTCACATAGCCGAAAACCTCTTGTATTCTTATTTTTCAACATTAGTGAATTTCTTCTTCTCTTCTCGTAGTTTTTCCCGATAAAGGTTTTTCCACGTAAAATCTACATGTTCTTATTTTTTTTCTTATTGCTTCACGATCATTCCTACTACCATTATCGATGTATAGTACAACATATAGAAGGAATTGCAAACGTGTCATAAAGACCCTTGTACTAGAAGTCAAATTGCATTTTGCCCCTTTTACTCAAAGGCAAATTAGTATCTATACATTAGATCAAATAGCAAATTAATCCTTTCTATTAAAAATTTAATCAATTTCTATTATTTTAAGATCTAGTGTCTAGTGAAATAACTAGATAATAATACATAGAGTGTCGCGTGTACCTTATGCTGACATATAGGGACCAGTTTTTAACAAGAGAAATGGATGAATTTTTTAATAGAAGGACTAGATTGCTCTTTTATCTAACCTATAGGGACTAATTTGCTCAATTTTTGAGTAAGGGCAAAATGCAATCCAACTCCTAATACAAGGGCATTTATGATACTTTTATCTAGAAATAACTTAAGCATGAACAAGCGCAAGCTTAAATACAAAAATCCATAAACAAGCTTAAATGAGAACAAAATCAAATATCTTGATTATATCTTGAGCCTAACTCAAATTTAAAAATTGACGTTGAAACTAATTCAGATCAAATTTGGGTCCCTAATTTCATCAAGTTAGAGTCTACCCTTATTCGAGTTTAATTTAACTTGATTACACCCTTACAATTCCTTTAACAAATAATACGCAATTATTTAAAGCTCCTTTAAGTTGACTATATCACAAGCACCAAAGTTATATTTTTCGGCCTATAAATACAATCACAATTATAATAAACGTCTAAAAAATTATTATAATTAATTATTATAAAGCACGATTGTTATCTAAATTAGAATAAATTTAAATATGATTTATACATATTAAATATTATAAATACAAATAATACATACTCAAATAATTATCTTCAAAATTATCTAAATATAACCTTAATGATTTGGATATATATTAATTCATTTGCAATATATATACATGTTTATGTGTATATTAATTCATTTACGAGGTATAAAAATAATAAACAATGTCAGCAGGGTCTTGATAATGTTAGCAAAGGTTGAGAGTTTGAAACTTTTGAGTGTTTAGGTTAATACTTTGTTTCGAATTTGAGTTATTCAAATTTGATAATAAAATTCTTTCCAGCAAGGCAATAAAGTTTTGGTATTATTGACAAAGATTGAGACTTTGAATGTTCAAATTCAAGTTTCATTATATGTAAATTACGTGTGACAGTGCGAGCTCCTTCCATATTTATTTCAAATTAAACCTCATCATATGTGGATTTTCTCTACAGTTATTCAATTCTAGTTTAACTCTGAATACATTCCAATATTGAACTTATTGTAATTTGTAATGTTTAATTTTGATTATAATTAACTAAATATTTATTATTTGTAATTGTATTCGAGCTTGAATTTTCAAATTCAAATAATAATTTAAATAATTTACAAAACAGTAAATTGTACTAATAGTCACCCAACTATAAAAAGTAATAAAACTATCATCTAACTATTAGTAAATTTCTTTTTAGGTTTCTGTTTCACTAACAATGACAACTTTTAAAATTGATATAATATCAAACTTTAACATGACAATTATTGAGGGTTAATTTTTTTAAAAAAAATTAAAGACTAATTTGACATAATATATAAATGTTAAAAGGTTAAATTTACTATTATTCTAATTTTAAAAATTATCACCATTAACTAACCTATAATAAAAATTTTAAATAATTAATTGATATTTTTTAACTTTTTATAATTAAAATTTAAAAAATAAAATTTACTAATAATTAGTTTACTCCTAATATTATTTACCCTTTAGGAGTAGACACGTGAGATAGACAGTGATGAGCACACTCACAGAGCATAGCACGCCTATTTGTTAGTGGGTGTTGTGGTCCGAAGTACACGTAAGAAACTGGAACCTCATAAAGTTTAGCCACGTGGTATGGTCGTGTTCGTACCTACGTGTCATTGTCTGACTTGTCTTCCCTTCTCCAATGCACCACATTCTGCTTCCTATTTCCTAAACAGTGAAGAAGAAAAAGAAACATTTAAAAAAGAAAAATCCAAACATCATTTCCTTTTTTATTCTCTCTCTAGATTTTTCTATATTTAATACTTAAATTGAGTTTCAATTAAATTTAGAATCAAGCCAAATTAAATTTATAAATTAATGATTTAACAATCGAATCGATAGTTTAACCAATACGAAGTTAAGGAATTATTTGAGGTAAAAAATAATAAAAAAATTTTAGGAATAAAAGTGTAAATTTATCATTATACTACATTATAATGTCCTAATAACTAAAAGAATTATATTAGCAATTTTTCTTTCTTTTTTCTTTTTTTTTTTAGTTTTTTTTGGCACTACATTGCCCCTCTCCCACCTCTCTCGAGTCTAATCGATCAAATCACTAGTTCTAGTTCAACCAGATTGAAATTTTATTTGACACTACTTAAAAATTAGTTAAAATTCATAAAAATTAAAAAAAATTATAAATCGATTCAAGAGTCATTTTTGTACCAATTTTTTATTTCCTATCAATTTTGAACAGTTTGCTTAGAGGTCGATTCAACCCCTATGTTTGAAACGATATTTCGGATCCAACTAATTGTTTAGGTTCGATTCAAATAATATTGTTCTAAACGGGAATTAATTTCTCTTAATATTTTTTTCTTCATCCACGAAACTTAAATCGAATACTTAAAAGAGACATTGATTTTCTTATCAGATGGAATCAATAAGGGGTTGATGAAAAGAATAAGAACTATGGTGGTTGTTGTGGCTATCAAAAGAAAGTTGCAGAGAGAATATTTAGATAGCTAAGTTTGCCAAAAGATAAAAAAGTCTTAAATGAGATGCTCAAACTTCTATTTTTAAGCCTTGAAAAAAGAAGTTATGAAGAAAAGGTGGGCATGAACATGCTAAAATAGCGGGATTAAAGGAAGTTACTTAAATGTGGGAAATTGAAAAGTAACTTATATAGATGATGTGTATAATGACGGTTAATGAAAGTTGTACCCACTTAAAGTATTTTAGCAATGAAAGCCTTTTAAGTGACGATATAACGTTTGTTTATTAAAGAAATAAGAAGGAAGCACTTGTATTCTAAAAAAAAAGTTAAGAAGAAACTTTTAATAATTTTTATATCTAAACCTCTAAGCCATACTCCCCAAACATCTCAAAAAAAAAAGAAATAACCCAAAAGTGTTAATAACCTTCCAAATTTGTTTCCAAAGAGTTGTACGCAATATAGAGTTGTTCCCAAATAAAAATGCTCTTGAGAGCGCTCATGCAAGAACAATATTGATTCGACAGGTAGGAAAAAAAAACAAGTATCTACTGTTGGTTTATTATACAACACAAGTTGATATAAAATATTTATCATTATAAGTAAAATTATATTATATGGCAGGTGGGGGATAAATTAATTGTACCAAAAACATATTTTAGAATCAAATATAGATTCCGAAAATCTTACATGCTATGAATTAAACCAAGAATATTGCTTATAATCAACAGCAGCCTAATAAAGCCAAATAAATATCTTGAGGAAAATCCATTTATGTTATTTATTATTAAATATGCATTGAAAAAGTAATATTATAAACCTAGCTTGGGCGACAAATATAATTGTAATTTTATAATTATTTTGTTGAAATATTAATATTTTTTTAACTTTAAAAATCTAATATTCACATGCTGAGGCTGGGGAAAGTTTAAGGAACGAGCCGAAGTATAAATATCAATATATGACTCTCATCTTATCTCGACTGTTTGCCTCTTTATTGCCTAAAGCTACCTTACTCTCCTATCTCAACTTCAACCTTTGCTAACTTAAGCAACCAAGTGTTCTTTGATACACAAATTTCGGCACCTCTCGTGATTATGTGGAAAGTTTAACGATGTATTTGGACGGACAGTGTATTTACATATGGTTAGTGTAAAAATAACGCTGATGGTGAGATTAGATACTATAGCGATACTATAGGGTGAAACAAAAAGTAAACTAAACGCACTGCATCCCAACGCCCATCCAAACCCACCTCCAGTCTTTGAAACTTTTTTAAAGAGGTAATATAATCAATAGAGTAAGAGTGCTTTGTTGAGAGGTACTATATATAGTACAAAGACTTGATTATGGGACAGGCCGATGCAAAATTTTAAACCCATTTTTTAGACTTGGATCTAGCTCGACTCACATTAAAAATGCTAAACTTTGAACCTGAGCTCGACTTGGTTTGCCTATATTAATTTTTTTAGATTATTTTTTATAAAAAATAAATTTAAAAAGCATAATACATCAAATACACTAAAAATATCAAAGTAAATGTTTCCCAACAAATTAAAAATATAATAAAAAAATTATACTTAAATAACACTAAGATAGTTGCAATTTAACAGGTGGCTCAACCCATGATCAGGTCTAATAGTACACAACTACCTACCAACAAAATGTAATCATTTCGTCTTTAGTAGGATTTGAGTTCATACCTTACAATAAGGGTGAACACAAAAGGGGTAGGTAGTAGCTTTGCCCTTCTCCCGCCAAATGGTAAATTTATAATTTAACCTCTTAAATTTTTTATAAAAATACATATTAATATAATGATAAAATTATATTTTATCTCTCTAAATTTTATGCTTTATCTTAACTCCCTTAAAATAAATTTTTAATTTTATCCTGCCTACCTTACAAATTACAACATGTAAGACTCTTATGCACAACTATGCTACTATTTGAACTAAATCAAAAGAACCCTCAACGCTTCTTGATTGATGTTGAGAAAAAAAAAAAAAAACTTGATTGATGTTGAGAGGGATTGAAATTAAGATTGGAGGCAAAATTATGTCATGTTTGGGAACAAGGACATAACACGTTGTCAACTGAACCACCAACCACAAATAGGGATATGAGTTTAATAATGCAATAAATTACGCACCATTGCATTTAAAGTCTTTAAATTGCCTGTCTCAAAATCATAACTTTTGTCCGAATAGAATTCGTTGAATTATCAATTTTTAATTTTTTAATTGAATATCGTTTCTTAACTACGAGGGTAATATGTTTTAATACATTTGAATTTATGTATTCCTATATTAATAATAAAATTAATGTAAATCGAATTAAAATTTAATTAATTAATATTTTTAATTTAACTTAAAAGTTATCTCAAATTATTTTATTAATTAGTCTTTAACTTGATTTAATTAGGTTTTTAATAGTTAAATTGATTTTATATTAATTTAATTCTCTGTTAATTTTATAGTATCATTCACGATTCAATCGGTCGATTGAATCTAAATCTAACCATCAAATTATTGATCTTGCCTATGCCTACCTTTTATGTGTTCTACTAGTATAAATTAACATCTCTTAGTCTATAATGGCTATCTTTTTATAATAATTTTACAATAACAACAAGAGAAAATACACTATATTTGATGTTGATTTTGTTTTTTTTCTTAAATAAAAAATACTAATTAACTTTGCAATGATTGTTGGTAAAAAAATAATAAAGTTTTGAATTTGATTTTCGTGAATATATAAATAAAATAATATTAACAAACCTTTAAATTTTATTTAGAAACTCGACTTGACTCCATTTCTGTTATACATTAGTGATTACTTGTTCGAATTTTAGGTAGCATCTGGGTTACCTACCCGCGACCCGTATAGGTCCCATCAGACAATTGAGTGTGAGGCAAACCGTGAGAAGACAGCGATGGAACCAGCTTGCAAGGAGAGCTCGCACAAACCAAGAGAAGGCCGCGGTCTTAGTTCTCATATACTCAATGAGCTCGCAGAAGAGAGACTCCATGGTCTGGCAGGCAACCCAAAATGAAACACATGTTTAACATGCCTGAAGTCCGCTCAGAATGTCAGTCCTAGGAATAGTGAGGTCAAGTCATGAACAGTGGTATCATGTTGTGAACAGTAATAATATTTATAAATATCCGAATGTTCCTATTAATAAGATACGAGATAAAATTACTCAACAACTCCAAATTTTATAAGACTCGTTTTACATATCAATAGCTCGATTAAACTCAACAAATCTTAAATAACATCTAATTTTTTTTTTACTATTCACTAAAATATAATAAAAAAAGACCGGATTGGTCCTCAATTAAAATTAAAAAATTACAATCGAATCTAAACTTTAAACGGGTAAACAACCGAATATTGTCAAAATATGTGTCTACTTCAATGTACTAAAAATTTTAATTCCCAAATTTATTTCTCAAAACACATTTTAGAGGGATATCTCTAACCCCTTTCGGTTTTCAGCGCAACATTAAATAATCTTGACATCCATAAATCAAATAAATGTTTTATATTTAATGATGATTTTTGGATATTTTAATTATAATAATGACATCCGTGGGTGTCCAGATATAATTTATATGCAATTAGTTTTTATAGTTAGGAGATGAACCCTAATAAACATAAATCAACCTCAGACACAAATTGTTGTTGATCGAGTTCCTCTTTAATTAATATTTTCATTGTTTCTTGATTATAACATTAAAGTAAGTTTCGACTTTTACTCTCTTTTTCTAAAACCATGTTATTGTTTTATTTTAAAATTTTCACAATGAAAATTCTTTTGTCCGTCTTATTATTTCAACTTCAATTATTAAATCAAAATAATAAAGTGGCTAAATGGACAAGATTTAAAGTAGAGAAATTAAATTTTAATTTTGTGAATAAATATAGGGACTAGAAATAGAATTATAACTTAAAATACTATTAGATCGTTCATTTTAATCAGCCAAGGCTGTACTGCGTACATAACATTATTATATAATAATTAGAGGAGAGGGGCAAGTTGATGTTTGTAGAACAAAATTTTAATTAAGCTTAAAGATGAAGATTTTATTCTAACTTTGCATCTTTTCAAGATTATAAGCAACTCTTTTGACTAAATTAAATTAAAAAAAAAAAACCCCAACAGAGAAATTAAGGGGAAAAAAATCATATTCTAGTTGAAGGACGAAAATGAATAAATAAATAATGGCTGGTCAAAAATTTCAAGCTGTCTCTTTAATAAGAAACAGTGATTACTACGTAAATTTTTTATTTATATATTTGGTTAAAATATGGTTCAAGTCCTTATACTTTTCGTACATTTGAAATTTAGTATTTCTAATTTTATTTTCTAAAATTTAGTCTCTTATATACTTTTTAAATTTTAAATTTAAGTTTAATTGTTAACACTATTAAAATTCTTGAATTAAATTCATTGAAAAGACATTTTAAAATTAAAAAAAAAATAACTTGGTACTCGTATAATAAAAAAGTTGATAATAATGTTAACAATCCAAAAAGCAAAAGAATTAAATTCTAAATATACCGCATTGAAATATTCTTTGTAAATTCGCACATGTTGACTATAGAAAAGAAATTAATTATTTGTGTATTATGATCAGTAATATTGATTCTTGAAATTTAATTAATCCAATAAAAAAATTGGCTCTTTGCAACTCTTTAGAGCTAAGATAATTATTCTTTTTTTATATATATATATATTATATATGCATTAACCTTGTTGCATAATCTTTTCAATCTAATCCAGCAGATTCCTTTAGGATTAGAGATTAGATCCATAATTATCTTATAAAAAACTAAATTAAATATCCAATGGCATCAATTATAGTAATTTTACATATTCTTATAATTTTTTACAATATTTAATTATTTTTTAACATAAAAAAATTTTGACCATCAAAGATATATTAGAAAAAGGTATTATATTATATTATATTAATATGATAAAGATATTAGATTTGATTTAAAATTTTTACGTGCGTGATAAGTTCAATTATATTGATGAATTCAATTATCAAATCGTTAAAATATTGATTATAAAAAAAATTATAAATATGTTAATTTTTGATTAAATTAAGTAAATCAATTAAATATATATTTATATAAAGTGAAAAAAGAAAAGCTATTGTATGTTGATAGAATCTCAATGAATTGTTCTCATTTTTCTTTGGTTAAAATATTTTATTTTTAAGAATTTTGGCTCTTCTACTTTTTCAAATTTCATAATTGAAATCTAATTGTTAATACTATTAAATGTTTTTATTAAATTTATAGATGTGATATTTTGAAATAAAAAAAATACTCATTTAATAACTATGTAATTAAAAAAAATGACGCCGTGATAATCTTGAATTTAACAAAAAATTTTTAAAAATTAACAGTTGAACTTAAATTTTAAAATTTAAAAAAATAAAGGAATTAAATTCTAAATTTTTAAAAAAACCCAAAATTCCAAAATCTAAAAAGAAATAATTAGAGACAGGGGTTGACTAGAGAAAACTTTAGAGGCTTTTAGGGAGATAATAATATTACTGGAAATGGATGATTGGTGTGGGACAAAGTGTGCTCTTTGGGGGTGAATGTCCATTGTACACCCCATGTGGAGACCAATTTCACTTTGTATTTCTTTTGATTGGCCTTTGGCCTAGTGCTCAATTTTTCTTATAGAAGGGGATCCCCCACACAACAAAAAAAAAAATTAAGATACCAACTGTATCAGCCCAAATTTGCCCGGACCATTTTTAAACCGTTTTAAACCAAACAAAAACAAACCAAAAACCAACCAAAAACATAAACCAATAATGTCCAAATTTTAAAGTCCAAATTACAAAAAATAAAACCTAAACTACAACAGAATAATTCCCAAAACCCAATTTCAAACCCCTTTATAATTTTAAACCCATTACCAGATTCAGACCCAAATCCCTTAATCCAATTTCAAATCCAAATCCCTTAACCCCATTTTAATCCGAATCTAATCCCAATTCGACCCAAACCCTAGCCCAAATTCTAGTAGGCCCAAGACCTAAACTGCTTCAGCGAAAGCAAAAACCCTAGGCGCCGTTGGCTTCTCCCCCACGTGCCTCGAACGCATCATCGGCGCCTCGTCTCGAGGTTTATCTCTCTGGCATACTAGCACCAAAATAGCAACGACTAGCCCCCGTTGACTCCCGATGGACCTGCAAATGAAACAAAACAGAAACAAAAGAGAAAGCATAAAATAGAACCGAGGCAAAGCAGTAGCAACAGCAGAGAAACAATAGTAGCAACAGTAGAGAAGCAACAGTAGCAAACGAAGTGACAAAGCAGTAGTGAATAGACTAAAAAACCGTTTGTAATCGGCTATATAAGCCCATAAACTGATTGTAACTTACATTTTCAGAATACAAAAAAAAGAAGGTATATTTCATACATTTCCAAATATATCTTGCTTCTAATCTACTGCATATATAGAATAAGAATAAAAAAATTAAAACTTTACCTTCGTTACACAGTTGGAGTGCGAACCCGAATCGTTTTTGCTTGTTTGTGTCTTTTAGAAAGGGATTCAGGACATTTTAAGGGTGGATTCGGGTTTAGGGTGTTTAAAAGGGAGAAAGGCCCCCTTTTTCGAGTGCGCCGGCCACCGTGTACGGTGGTGAGCACGGCAGAGCTCGACGATCCGATGATCGGAGCACGGTCGGCCCCTGATCGGTGCTCAGAGGATCGGTTTCCCTCTCTTCAGAGAGTTTTTTCCCCCTTTTTTTGAAGAAGGTGTTTAAAAAATGAATTTTTTTTAGTTTTCAGCATTTATACCCCCCGTGATGCGACGTTGTTTCAACATGGCCTATTAACGGCCAGAACGGGGTCGTTTAGGGGCTCAACCAGCGCGAGTAACCCGACCCGGGGAGGATCCGCGCGTTTTTGACTTTTGGTCTATTTACTGGCCAGGTCCTTCCGCTTTTACAGCGTGTTGCAATAAAGTCCTGTGCTCTTTTTCGATTTGACCCCAGATTGTCTCACCGGTTTCAATTAGATCCTCGAATAGTTTGACAAACTAATCCCTGAACGGCGCCGTTTCGAATGGATGGGTTAATTTCCCAGGGAGTCCTTGTTCTTTGCGCGCGCATTCATGAGGGTCCTCCGGTTGACTTTCTATTTAGCTTTTAGAACTTTAAATTTTGTTTTGATTTTAATTTCGCCCTATTCCATTTTTTTCTCTTTATTTTATTTTAATTTTAACATTATTCGTAATGTTGTATTTTGTTACTGTTATTATTATGTTTATTATTTATTAACATATCACCATTATTAGTTTAGTATCATTTTTACCAACACTTATATATATCTACGCGTTATATAGTATTATTAATAGTTTCTTTTTAATATTGTACCTATTTATAACATGTATATATATGTATATATTTAAATTTATATTATGTATGTATCCTTATGTATTATGTACATTTAATGCTATTATATATACTTTTAAGTATTATCGTTATACATATATATTTTTTGGCATACATGTATATATATTGGGATATAGTAATAGTAGTTGTTTTTATGTGTGATTATTATTTCTAGTATATATTATGTATACATATCTTTTACGTTATATTTTTATATTACGTTTATTGTTTTAACTCTCTATTGTATATAATATATTTTATAAATATTATGCACGTACTTTTCATGTCACTAGTTGTAAATTTTTATATATTATCTTATGTATATATATTTCAATGCTAAATTATATATATATTTTACGCATTATATTATATATATATACATATTATGTACGTATCTTTCGACACCATTGTATACATACCTTTTAATACTACATTATTCATATATTTTCATATGTATATGTAGCATTATTAATACTTTTAATATCATGTTTTCGTCACCTTACGTACTATTATTATATGTGTATATATGTACATTCATTGTTTCCATTTCATGTTTAATTCTAGTATTACGTTTAATATCGCATACATCTTTATCGTTTTTAATATTATTGTCACATTTATTATTTGCTTCAATATATTTCTAACTCTTTCTTTTACTTATTTTTATTTCATATCAATTTGCTTTGCATTACTTCGAAAATCTTATTCTTGTTTTCTAATTAATTTCAATACATGAGGCAACGTACCGGTTTAACACTAAGTCGTTGATTTCATCGCTATGTTGGGTTAATCATATCGGCTCGTGTTGAAAACGGAATGCCCTTCTAACAAATCAAAATGTAAAAATTTTCGTCTTTTCAATTGGATCACGATTAAATGTTACATTGAACTCGTATTTTTGAAAATCAAGACAATACGTGTTTAATGAGATACCAATTTTGGGCGTTGTGGGGGTGCTAATACCTTCCCCGCACGTAACCGACTCCTGAACCCTATTTTTCTCTGATTTTTAATGTAGACCTAAACCCGGCCTTCTTTTGTATTCAAAAATATTTCAAAAAAGAGGATTTAGTAGGTGCCCGATCACACCTAAGAAAAAGGATCGGTGGCGACTCCCTTTTCCCTTTTTTAATAAAAATCAAACTTCAGTTTTCAAATTTTTCGATCAATCACCCCAATTAGTGACTAAAGCTAAAATTTTTACGTCGCTACACCAACCCTAGGGTTTTTTAAGATATTTGAGGTAGGATGTGCCTTGCAATTTTGGTAAAATTTCATGAAAGTTATTGTATTATAAATTAGATTATGTTTTATTTTTTTATTTAAAAAATGGGTAAATTATTCTTTGTATGTTGATTAAAGAGTAAATTGATCATTTCTATTAAAAAATTCATCAAATTTTACTATTAAAAACTAGGGTGACGGATAGAATAACTAGAAAGTTACATGTAGCATGTAATGTATGCCTTATTTCGACTTACAGGGATCAATTTTTAATAGTAGAAATGAATAGAATTTTTAACAAAAGGATTAGTTTAATATTTGATTTAATGTATAAAGACTAATTTGCCCATTTTCTGAGTAGAAGGGATAAAATGCAATTTAACTCCTAATACAAGGGCCTCCATGGAAGAACCAATTTACTTTTTGATCAGACTAATAACCCCATTTTTTTAAGTAATGGCAAAATACAATCTAACTCTTAATACGTAAGCCTCCATAATACTTATACCTAAAAATTATAAAAAGAAGGTTGGTTTAGATATAAAAAAAATATTAAAAGGGATAACAACAAGTGTTACAAACAAATAGTTTAATTAATTATATTGCTCGTATTTATTGATATGTTTGGAAAGTTGATTTAGTGTATAAATTTACATGTAATTATTTGTAATTTATTTATATGTATGTATGGATGACTATAATAATTAGTGAGTCTTATTAAGTGTAGTCGAGACTAATAATTACATTTGAGTCACATTGTTTAGTAACTGTTGTAATTAGCTGGTCTTATTGAATAGAATGTAATTTGAACAACTTAATTATTTGTTTCAATTCATATCTTAAGGTTGAAAAATGAAAAAAAATTACGATGATGACTTTTAAACAAATTTAAAAAATTAAAATCTTTTACAATTCTAAGAATGTATGATTAGTATCTATTAATTACACCTTTTCTCAATTACATTATCATGAATAAATACATACAAATCCTATATGTTCTTTGTAACTATTAGTTTGCTTGTTTTGACCAATATTTAATAATTAGATTCGTGGTCGAATTGGTTAAATTGTTGATTCTCAATTCAATTGTTGGTCTAATAATAAATAAATATGAAATTATAAAAAAAAAAAGTAAGAAAATATGTTTCAACCGGTTCAACTACTTTTTTTTTTTTTATTTCAATTTTTAATTTTTCCCCGATTTGAGTAGTTCACTTAGAGAATGATTTAACCTCTATATCAAGATTGATATACTGAAAGATTTTTAATTCAATTTATACCCATTCAAAGAAATAAAAAATCTGATGAGGATATTCATGAGGGGGCTTTTTTTGGTTTTGATATTGTCTTTTACTTGCTTGTAAACCCTAGCATGTTTGCTCATTTTTGGAAAATAAATCAAAAAGATTAATTTTAATTATTTTAAAGAGGTTAATTATACGAAAATATATTTATGGTAAAACGAGTGTGATTCAATTTGGTCGAATTTTTTAAAATACTGAACCATCGTATTTTAGTTCGATTTTCTATCTTTTAATTCTATTTTTTTTTTACTTTATTTTGATGAAAAAAATATTTCATGAATTTTCAACATTATTTGATAAAATTTAAAATTTTTTTCTTAAATATTTTTAAAAAGATTAAGTTTTCAAGTAAATAAAAATAATTTATTTCAGAAATGTTTTTTATATAATATTTTTATCGTTATTTTTAATATTTTATATACAAAATATTTTTTTTGCATCATAAAATTTTAAATTAAGTAAAAAAATTAAAATTAGTTGAATTAAATTAAAACCAATTTTTAACTTATGAATAAAAAAATTATCAAAACAATTTTAGATGGAAATAGAGAACATAGGCTGGTCTAGGCATATGGGTTTTGATTTAAAGAATATGAAAATTGGGCCTCTTTTTATCAAAATATAAAGAATATGGAAAGACCCAACTTTTGAAGGCTCAAACTCACAATGTATAAAATTTGTTAGGCAGTTTTCTAAAACCGAATTTGGATCTAATTACTTAGAATTAGATAATAGTGATATATTTGGATAATTATAGTAATTGATGGGTCCTATTGAATTCTATGTAAATGGAACACCCAATTATACCTTCCAATTCTTAGTTAAAGCATGAAAATTAGAGTAAATATACAAAAACCTAATTTTTAAAAATTATTTTTATATAAGTTATAAAAGTTATATTATAAGTATGAACACCTATGAATATTTGGGATGATTATGACAAAAATATTCTTATATTATAAATCTTAAAAAATTATATAATAAAATTTATTTGTATATTTTATAAAGTTATAATAAAAATTATATTTTTTAAATCTTAAAAAAAATCTATAAAGTTATGACCCCAAAAAAGTATTTTTTTTTTATAGAAGTGTACAATATATTTATTTATAAAAAGCATAATTTATTTCTATGTCCATCCTATATACTATAAAAATAATATACTTATAAAAGTGTTCTAGTTTTTTTTTTTTTTATAACTTATGTAATAACTCGATTCTGAATTCCTTAAATCAAGCCATCTGGGAAATGTTAGTTGAGAAATTTATAAGACGAGCACAAGACCCTAATTTTTTTATAATAATTAATATATATTTGAAAATATAATTATGTAATTGTGTAATTACAATTTATACTATCAACATGACATAAAGAATTAGATGTAATTATACTATGTAAACTAAACATGTTTAGAGAATTACAATTCTTTGTAATTACAAGAGAGTGTAATTACTACCCCAGTAATTATACTTTCATTCAATTATCTGTGCGGTTCAAGTACACCCTTAATAAAATTTGTAATTTAATATATTTTTGAGGGTAAAAAAAAAAAAATTCAAAGTCCAAAACAAGGGTTTATTCCCTCAAAACCCAATTTAATAGTATTTGATACTAATCCTATGCCTAACCTTACAAACATTTTTGGGCTGTGGGCTTTGATTGATTTTTGAAATAGTCTAATTCTGGTTTTAGTCCCTACACTACACTAAAATTTGTGATTTAATCTCTTTGCTTATAGTTGACATAATTAATCCTTTATTTTTATAATGTTATTGGTATGACCCACATTTGTTATTAGTTAAATATGATTATTTGAATTTCCACACGATACCAACTATGTGACCTAATAACAATAAAAAAGTGGTCATGTAACCACACTTTAACTGTATTATCAATTCGAACAATAGTCATATAACCACACTTTAACGGTATTATCAATTCGAATCTACTAACAATATTAGAAAATTAGATAACCAAATTATGAAAAGGGGAAACGAAGGGGCAGGCAGTGACCTTAGCCCCTTCCTCACATGATAAAATTATCTTTTTAGTCCCTTACAATTTATGTAATTACAAAATAATAAAATGATAAATTTATATTTTAATCATCCAAAAAATTTATTATTCAATTTTAATCCTTAAATAATATTCTAATTTCACTCCTAAAATTATGTAAATTAAACTAAAACGAATTAATCACAAATTCTACAATAGTAAAAAATAAAAAATCAGAACCATAGTACCTGTTTAAAACAACTTTTACATCAACACCAATCAATAGTTAAAAGGTAATATATCTCGGATAAATATAAAATTTATATATGAACTTTGATTCAACATGCAATTTGATATATGAACTTTGATTTGATGTAATCAAACACATGAAACTTGAATTGTGGTTCATATGTATACACAAAACTTTGATTTTGATTCAATTCTACACATTTAAAGAAATAAATGCATATATTTATTTTCACATTGGATCAATATAATTGATTGTGTATCCAATATATCAACGTAAAATGATGCTAATTCGATAATGTTGCTAGTGATTCGTGAAAATTGATTCAAACTGAAATTTTATGTATAAAATTGCACAAAATCAAAGTTCATGAGTGACATTACATATTGGATTAAAATTCATATATAACATTATTTATTTTTGTTGGAAATATATAAAATTCATTATTATTTATGTGGTGACAAATGAATAAAACGTGTGATTTGAATTAATGTAGAAGCCAACAAAGCCATTAATTTATTTGACATCTTACCTTCCACTTGTTTTGTGTCTTCTTCACATGGTTTCTTGATAAACCTCCAATTATCAGCTTTGCTCTGCTGCCTTGTATTATTATTTACATGCAATTTGTATCTTATCCTCTTTTTTTTTTTTTTAAAAAAACTCACTCTTAATTAGGGCTGAGTTGTTCAAAAGTTGGGTAGTTGGTCGGATTTAGAAGAACTAGTATAATTTAGGTTGAATTTGGATAAAGTTAGGTTGAAGTTTATTTTTATAATAATTTTTCAAATTTAAATTTAATTATAGTATATATGTTAATATGAGAAATTATATTTTTAATAGTTTATTAATATCTAAACAATAAAATTGATTTTTTTTTTTGAAATTGAACTTGGTCTAATCTATGAACATCTCTACTCACTTTATTTTCATTAAGCGTTAAAACCCCTAATTTAGTTTCTTAAACTTAAGAATTTGCAAGGATATTTGCAACTAGGGTTTAGTTTAGTTTAACTGTATTTTGAAAATTTCGTGGATAATCTAAATTAAACCATGAATTTTATATCAAGGGAGCTGAGATAAAAAGGATCAGATTTTAGCTGATATTTGCAACTAAATTGTTTTATAGACCCTGTGAGGGGTTGCCTTTAGAAAATACATGCAGGACATGCACTATGGGATCCATTCTATTATGACAGTACGAGGTTGTTATGCTCTGGTGAGACCTTATGGTCTTCAAAGGCGTGTTCACACTTAAAAAGTATTCACATGTAAAAAACGGAGACGTGTCAAGAATGCTCATTAAGTAGGTGGACCACCTTTAGAGCGAGAGGTCCAAGTCCCTTGTTGGGACCAAAGTCCAAAAGGACGACACAACTAGTCACCGAGATGTCTGGGCAGAGACGGAAGGCTAATCTCGAATTTCTAAGGCTTGTCATGTCAATGTTCAAATGAGCTATAACAATATACAAAGAGATATATATTTTAATAAGCCCATATGATGATTCACACCTTAAAATTTTGATCCATTTTCTTGTTTTGTTTTCTATGATCTATGGAAAATAATTATTTTAGTATTTGTGACTGCCCTCCCAACAATCAATGCGTATCTAAAGAGAAAAATTATAATTTTAGCTATTTTAAAATTTTAATTTAATTTAAATACTTTTAGTACAAAAGTTTTAGCTTTGACTCCCCTAAAATTTTTACTCTTATCTTTGCCCCTAAATAAAAATTTTGACTTCTCCTCTGCCAACAATGTATTTTTAGAATTCAAAAATGAATTATCAACTTAAAAGTGCAATATATTATCTCATTATGCCCAACGCTTATTCATTTAGGGTTCATAAAATTAAATAAAAAATCCTTTGAAAAAGAAAACCAACATTAAAAGACATAAAAACCCTGATCCAACCTTTTAAAAGGCACTATGAGCTTTTATATGCAAGTATATGTATGACATGTAGGGGGGATTTGAGGGTCAGTTAGAAATTGTGATGGGTTTAAATTTTGGGAACAACTAGATATGGTAATGGGAACTGTCATTATATTATTTACACCATTGTTTTTTTTCTTTATCATTCACTGTTATGCTGCAACACAAATCTCCACTCTTTTTTCTCAGTATATTCTGCATGCGGAAGATTTTTATATAGGTTAAAATATGTGATAAGTCTCTGTATTTTTAATAAATTTGAAATTAATTTTTTTTAATTTTTAAATTTCAAATTTTAAGTATAATTGTTAAGATTGTTAAATGTTTTTGTTAAATTTGTTAGTGTAACATTTTGAAATTAAAAGAAAATACTTACTTGGTATCATTGTAGCACTTGATATCATTGTAGCAATGTAACTAAAAAATAACATTGTAATGAACCTAAATTTAAAAAATTAATTTTAACAATATTAAATTTTAGACTTGAATTTTAAAATCTAAAAAATAAAAAAACTAAATTCCTAAAAATAAAAATATCAATACTAAATTTAAATTATGAAAAATATATAGATTTATGGTATATTTTAACCTGATTCTCCCTTTTCTTTTCTGGTTTTCCCCTCTTAATGGAGCAGCAGTATGTAGAATAATTTATCCTTCCCTATATAAAATAAATAAACCAGTAAAAACATAGTAAAATTATATGCTATTGATTCAAAACTACTGAGCACACTAATTAATGCTGTTTTTTTTATTGTGGATGAAACCTAAGACTAAATATATTATTATATCGGTTAAAAAAAAGTTTATATCATTATAATTTTAATTATTTTAGTGGAGAGTGATCAAAATAAAAATTATCTAAAACGTTAGTGATAAAATTAAATTTTTTTATAATTTGGTGACCAAAATAGAAACATGTTAATAGCTGGGTGATTAATGGTATAGTTTATTTTTTATTTTATAATCATGAACTTTGGAGACGATGTTATGAGAGGGGAAGCTACTAATTCTGTAAAGATTAATTACTATAAATGGACATGAATGATTCATTAGGTTTAAAAGAAAACCCATTTATTTTATAAGTAGACGAATTTAAAGCGTTTAAGCATTAAACACAAAATCTGAAGTAAATCATAACTTTATTTTAATAAAAGCTTTTTGTAACATCCCCAACTTGACCTAAACGTTAGACCTGAACTCGAGAGATTATACCGGCCACCGGAATTGTAACACCCCAGACCCGGCCCAAACGTTATGGCCGAATCCGGTGATGTCACATTGAAGTGTTTTAGTGAAAACCTTGCTTTCATTGAAAACCCTTCTAAAAGAAATTTCAAGTAAAAACCCAGGCAGTACTTGCTTTTAGAACGAGGTGTATTAAAATTCTTTTTTTTAATTATTACATGTTAAAAGTCACTTTGGAAAAATTCTCTTTAACTGCGGAAACTTAATTTTAAAAGCAACATGTGGTTTTAAAATAACTTGAAAAGTATTTAAAAGGAATAAATTCATGTTCCATCCCTAAGCATAATAATAAGTAATAACTAGAGAAAAGGCCTAATTACAATCCGAACTGAAATAAAGTAAAATAATAAAATAAAAAAACTAGAAATTTATGAGAAAAACAAGTCCAAAACGTCTTGCTAGTTGGCCACCTCTGAGTCCCTCCATCCGTCGAACCGCCTACTGAGGGTTACCTGAGAAAAATAAAGGAGGGGGAGAGTTTTCGAAAACCCAGTGTGTACAACCCTCAACAATTATATATATATATATATCATGCAACACAACTCATCTTGGGCCTGAGCCCAATCCAATAGCAGAACAGTATTAAAGCAATCAAGTGCAAAAATCCTACCCATCCAGCCTCTACACACCATCTCCGTCCAACCCTACACACTATGTGGGGATATAAATATCGACCCACCCATCTCATACACACCAATGGTAGCACCGGTTGCGGTACTACCTATCGTTGCAGTAAAGCTGCTAATCATACATTAGGCTTAAAAAGCCATCGGTGGATCCATGGTCGTCAAGCAACCATGCGATCCTCAAATTCTTTCTCCGTTTCATCAATCCCACCTATATGCAACATACATCTTATGAATGCAACAGACACATTTCCACACATTAAGCACCTAGGGGTATTTTAATCAGTTCACTACCCAAGGGTATTTTGGTAATTCTACCTTACAAGGGCATTTCAGTAATTCTACCCTACAAGGGTGTTTTAGTAGTTCTACCCTACATGGGTATTTTCGTAATTCTACCCTATAGGGGTATTTTCGTAATTTCTTAATAGTACGGGTTTTAATTACGAACTTTGGCCCATCAACAAGTCCTCGCGGCTAAAGTGAACAGACACTATGCACCAGGTAGGATTCAAGAGAAGAGAAGGTGGGTTACTAGGACCGCTTAAGTACCAAGCTTTTCCTAGATCCAATCCTAGACATGCATACATCCATTTCCACACTCTAACCTTGCGACTTGTCCACAGACATGTTTGATTAATTAATTAAGTTTTATGTTGCTTGAGAGTACATTAAATCTAGGCCTAGAGTCCATCATAAAACCCTAGCAGTCTACATGCTTCTCTAAAATCACATATGGCCCATCAAACCCAATCATGTCCATATGGCCCATTAGGCCCATTCACAAATATATGGCCCACCAGGCTCGATCTTGTTCAAATCATTCAACCATCAATACCAACTCATCATTTAATATCACTTATCAACTTTTGTCGATTTGGGCTCACGAGCCCGTCGAGACCATTTAGCCTCCGTCTGGCCCGGTTGGCCAACAGTGGCCCGAGACCATGAGATCGCTCTCTTGGCCTCGGTAGTCGTATCAGTGTTTCCACACGAATGTTCACACGCTCGTGTGGTTGCCGGCGCTAACCTTTCGGCTTTTCAGCATTCCGGCTTTTCGAGATTTCAGCTTTTCAAGATTTGTCGTGTGTGAAGTGTATGTACACACCTGGTTAATGATACGTGTTACACTATCCTCAGCCTTGAACCTACAACCAATACCAACCTCCAATTAATCACATACTTAACCATAATATTTACCAAAAACCGAAGCCTTACCATAACCTTATTGTGTGCCACCAGTCCTAATAGCCCCTCCTTAGCTACTATTCACGAATATCCTTAGATCTGCATTAATCTTAATCATTAAAGACGAAATCATAGGTGACTTATTTCCACTTAAGTCACCCTTTCTCTTATTATAGACTATTCGGCCAACATATCCCAAAATCAAGAACACTTACCCAAAAGCCGAAACAAATGGATAATTTTTCGGCAGAGACTTGTAGATCCCTATCACGTTTGCGATCTTTGAACCCTACCCTTGTTAATACAGGGTTAACGATAAAAGAGAGTTAGATAGCCCTCCAACTTTTACCAAAACACACTAAGGATGTTTGACTAAGTACTTACCGAATCTAACCTTTGATCCTGCGGCCTAGGTAGCTACTGAACGAGATCCGACTTTTAAAACTTGATTAAGAGTAGATAAAAGCAATCGATTTGGATAGATGGAAACAACAAGGAATCAAAAAAAAAGATAGGACTATTCGATTATAAGGGAGTATTCGGCTTTTAGAGAAAAAAGAAAAACACAACACCAATAGGGATTTCGGCAAAAAGGAATGATGGTTATTCGGCAATGGAAGAAACAGAATGAGGGGGAGAAGAAGAAAAGTAATGGAAAACCAAAGAACCTTTCAAAGGAATTCGGCACCCCCTATTTATACACAAAACTGAAACTTTGCTTACCCCCAAAGTCCCAATCGGTTCCAACTCTTCCCCATCTCATCTCCTCGTTTTTCTCCCTGATAACTCTCTAATCCTTTTCCTAAATTTTCTCTGCTGATCACTCTTCTTAGAGTCCATCAGCACACCACTTCTAACCTTCTAGAAGGCCAAAATTAAACTCTTAAAAAAAATACTAAGCTAGGATTTGAACCTAAGATCTCCTTGCTAGCCCATAACGCCACCTTCCTATACCCTAAGTGGCGTCACTTAGCCACTCCACCACAAGGCTCTTTGATGCCATTTTTCCCTATTTTTATTTAAAAGCCCAACTACTCACCGCCCTGGTTCCTTTAATAATTAATTAAAAAATTTTTCTCCTCAAAGTTCGAACCCAGAACTTCTCCAACACCCCTAGACACTCTAAATTTATTAAACCCTTAAAGCCAACATGTCATTTGTTATTTTCTTGCTTATTAAAAAAATTATGAGACCCAAAGCCTAAAGTCAATTCATCTAGGCCCAAAATTTGGGGTCTTACAACTCTACCCCCTTAAAGAAATTTCATCCTCGAAATTTCCAACTAACTATTAATTGTACTACCCAAGTCACACCACTATGCTTTCGCTGCGCACTCCTATTCTAAAGCCAAAATAAATATTCAATACACTATGGTAGGTTACGTACCAGTATTCATATCTAGAGCGTTTTCGTCTTCTTGGTGACGTGCTGCATAGACCAAAGTTCGCTGCCTCGCTTCAGCATAGTCAGCACCTCTCTCTGGTGCCCCATGACCCAAACCGTTTCCACCCTTGGCCTGCCTACGGCCTCTTGGTGGCTCTTGACCACCCCTTGGTGGCTGAACATTATCTCAGTCCACGGCTTGCACCAAACCCGGCCTTCTAGGGCAATCCTTCATCCTATGCTCCATAGATCCGCAAGCTAGACAAGCTCTTTTCTTCCTCCAACACTCGCCTGCATGATCTCTCCCACAGTCAGCACAAAGTGGCATTTCTGGATTAGCAGCAAGGGGCCCAGCTCTAACTGGCCCATTAACTCTGGCCCTAGCTCTAGGCCTCTGTCCAACACCAGAAGTCACAGACTCCTTTTATTCTTACCCCTTTCTTTTTCCCGATTTAGGCGCTCAGTGCGCGTCACCTCTTCTGCTATTTTTGCTTTCTCTACCAGTTCCAAGAAAAATCGTTCCCTCTGGGGAGCTATCAATACTTTAAGACTATCTCTCAGACCATCCTCAAACCTAAAGCAACGCTCATAGTCCGTTGCCACCATAACCCTTGCATACCTACTAAGGCGTAGAAACTCTGCCTCATACTCAGCCACTGATTTTTTCCCCTGGGTCAAGTTCAGGAACCCCTTCCTTCTAGCATTCACATAGCTGGCACCCACATATTTTCCCTGAAATACGGTTTTGAAAAACTCCCAACTGACCCGCTCAGGTTGGGTACCCTCTTTCACTGTCAGCCACCACTAGTAGGCTTCCTCCCTAAACAGTGACACTACCCCTTTCAACTTCTACTCAGGTCAGCAGTCCAAGTCCTCCATTATCCTTTTAGTGGCCCCCAACTAGTATTCAGCCACGTTAGGAGCCACACTAGCAACGCCCTTAAAGATCTCAGTGCCATTAGATCGGAGTCCCTCCGGAATTGACCCTCGATTTCCCATACCATTATTGGGCCTTGCGACTCTTTCTAAAATCCTCAGCATTGCTTGTGACAATGCTTCTTCTCCAGCAGCCCAATCATACGGCCTAGTCTCAGCCACAAGTAAGGCCGAAGCCTCTCCTACTTCAACATTGAACATATGGCCCGATGCCGACGATCTAGCCCTAACACTTCCTCGACCTCGGCCGCAGCCCCTTGCACCTCTTCTAGTGCTCATTATCTGTATTAAAAGTTTTATGAAGTTTTAGTTAGTTTCAGTATTTACGGCGATGTCTTATGGGAGTATTAAGTAGAGTATTATTTTCACAGTCGTAAATCCTCTACAGTCTCAGTTCCCTATGGGCTTTAGTTTTACTCTAGGTATATTCTAAAAGTAGCCCACTATCTACAGTATAACAATTCAAAATAAATTTAGTATCAGAAGAACTTACTTGGTTCAACGTCGGAGACTCGGTGTGCCACCCAGCAAGAATTTCAAAATATTTTGATTTACTCAAAAATAGTTTTTAAACTCAAATAATAAGGCCCACTTCATAGCCCGAGCTTTGTAACCTGGCTCTGATACCACTAAATGTAACACCCCAGACCCAGTCTAAATGTTATGGCTGAATCCGGTGATGTCACATTGAAGTGTTTTAGCGAAAACCTTACTTTCATTGAAAACCTTTCTAAAAGAAATTTCAAGTAAAAACCCAGGTAGTACTTGCTTTTAGAACGAGGTGTATTAAAAATCCTTTTTTTAATTATTACATGTTAAAAGTCACTTTGGAAAAATTCTCTTTAACTTCGGAAGCTTAATTTTAAAATCAACATGTGGTTTTAAAATAACTTGAAAAGTATTTAGAAGGAATAAATCTATGTTCCATCCCTAAGCATAATAATAAGTAATAACCAGAGAAAATGCCTAATTACAATCCGAACTGAAATAAAGTAAAATAATAAAATAAAAAAACTAGAAATTCATTAGAAAAACAAGTCCAAATCGTCTTGCTAGTTGGCCACCTCTGAGTCCCTCCATCCGTCGAATTTCCTACTAAGGGTTACCTGAGAAAAATAAAGGAGGGGGAGAGTTTTCAAAAACCCAGTGTGTACAACCCTCAATAATTATATATATATATATCATGTAACACAACTCATCTTGGGCCTGAGCCCAATCCAATAGCAGAACAGTATTAAAGCAATCAAGTGCAAAAATCCTACCCATCCAGCCTCTACACACCATCTCCGTCTAACCCTACACACCATGTAGAGATATAAATATCGACCCACCCAACCCATACACACCAATGGTAGCACCGGTTGTGGTACTACCTATCGTTGCAGCAAAGCTGCTAATCATACATTGGGCTTAAAAAGCCATTGGTGGATCCACGGTCGTCAAGCAACCATGCGATCATCAAATTCTTCCTCCGTTTCATCAATCCCACCCATATGCAACATACATCTTATGAATGTAACATACACATTTCCACACATTAGGCACCTATGGGTATTTTAATCAGTTCACTACCCAAGGGTATTTTAGTAATTCTACCTTACAAGGGCATTTCAGTAATTCTACCCTACAAGGGTATTTTAGTAGTTCTACCTTACAGGGGTATTTTCGTAATTCTACCTTACAAGGGGTATTTTCGTAATTTCTTAATAGTACGGGTTTTAATTACGAACTTTGGCCCATCAACAAGTCCTCGCGTCTAAAGTGAACAGACACTATGCACCAGGTAGGATTCAAGAGAAGAGGAGGTGGGTCACTAGGACCGCTTAAGTACCAAGCTCTTCCTAGATCCAATCCTAGACATGTATACATCCATTGCCACACTCTAACCTTACGACTTGTCCACAGACATGTTTGATTAATTTATTAAGTTTTATGTTGCTTGAGAGTACATTAAATTTAGGCCTAGAGTCCACCATAAAACCCTAGCAGTCTACATGCTTATCTAAAATCACATATGGCCCATCAAACCCAATCATGTCCATATGGCCCATTAGGCCCATTCACAAATATATGGCCCACTAGGCCCGATCTTGTTCAAATCATTCAACCATCAATACCAACTCATCATTTAATATCACTTATCAACTTTTGTCGATTTGGGCTCACGAGCCCGTCGAGACCATTTAGCCCCCGTCTGGCCCGGTTGGCCAACAGTGGCTCGAGACCATGAGATCGCTCTCTTGGCCTCGGTAGTCGTATCAGTGTTTCCACACGAATGTTCAAACGTTCGTGTGGTTACCGACGTCAACCTTTCGGCTTTTCGGCATTCTGACTTTTCGGGATTTCGGCTTTTGTCGATTTGTCGTGTGTGAAGTGTATGTACACACTTGGTTAATGAAGCGTGTTACACTATCCTCATCATTGAACCTACAACCAATACCAACTTCCAATCAATCACACACTTAACCATAATATTTACCAAAAACCGAAGCCTTACCATAACCTTACCGTGTGTCACCAGTCCTAATAGCCCCTTATTAGCTACTATTCACGGATATCCTTAGATTTGCATTAATCTTAATCGTTAAAGATGAAATTATAGGTGACTTGTTTCCACTTAAGTCACCCTTTCTCTTACGATAGACTATTCAGCCAACATATCCCAAAATCAAGAACACTTACCCAAAAGCCGAAACGAATGGATAGTTTTTCGGAAGAGACTTGTAGATCCCTATCACGTTTGTGATCTTTGGACCCTACCCTTGTTAATACAGGGTTAACAACAAAAGAGAGTTAGATAGCCCTCCGGCTTTTACCAAAACACACTAAGGATGTTTGACTAAGTACTTACCGAATCTAACCTTTGATCCTGCGGCCTAGGTAGCTACTGAACGAGATCCGACTTTTAAAACTTGATTAAGAGTAGATAACAACAATCGATTTGGATGGAGGGAAACAACAAGGAATCAAAAAAAAGATAGGACTATTCGATTATAAGGGAGTATTCGACTTTTAGAGAAAGAAGGAGAACACAACACCAATAGGAATTTCGGCAAAAAAGAATGATGGTTATTCGGCAATGGAAGAAACAGAATTAGGGGGAGAAGAAGAAAAGTAATGGAAAACCAAAGAACCTTTCAAAGGAATTCGGCACCCCCTATTTATACATAAAACCGAAACTCTGCCTACCCCAAAGTCCCAATCGGCTCCAACTCTTCCCCATCTCAAATCCTTGTTTTTCTCCCTGATAACTCTCCAATCCTTTTCCTAAATTTTCTCTTCTGATCACTCTCCTTAGAGTCCATCATCACACCACTTCTAACTGTCTAGAAGGCCAAAATTAAACTCTTAAAAAAAAATACTAAGCTAGGATTCGAACCTAAGATCTCCTTGCTAGCCCATAAGGCCACCATCCTATACCCTAAGTGGCGTCACTTAGCCACTCCACCACAAGGCTCTTTGATGCCATTTTTCCCTATTTTTATTTAAAAGCCCAACTACTCACCGCCCTGGTTCCTTTAATAATTAATTAAAAATTCTTTCTCCTCAAAGTTCGAACCCAGAACTTCTCTAACACCCTTAGACACTCCAAATTTATTAAACTCTTAAAGCCAACATGTCATTTGTTATTTTCTTACTTACTAAAAAAAATTATGAGACCCAAAGCTTAAAGTCCAATTCATCTAGGCCCAAAATTCGGGGCGTTACAGGAATGACCTAGTAGCGATAAGAGTTTAAAAACATTTTATTTTAAAACATTTGTCTATTTCAGAAGAAAATTAAGCTTATTTTTAAAAAACTCACGGATTAACAAAAAACCAATCAACTTTAACATTTTTCTTATAACGATGACTATTTTTGAAAACTTAGGTAATTTTTTATTTATTTACTACTCAGTATTTACTTATAAACCAACAGTGGAAAATGATTTTTAACATAGTTTTAATAAAACTATATTTCACGCTTATGTAATTAAAAAACCATATTTTAAAATTAGGTTAAATGTCATGCATGCTTAAATAAAACCAGAATCTAAGTCCCTTGCCATAGTTTAAATAGAAAACAATATAGTCTTTGAATAACATATAATGCGAATGATAAACCTAAAGTATTTTTAATAAGAATAAAATAGTCTTTGGATGCCTTGTCCACGTCCTAACCTGGTGGGTTATGTAACAATCCAAAATTTACGGGTATTGAAAAGTGTGTTGTCGGGTCTATATTTTCGTAAAATGGATTCGTAAATATTTATTAAAAATATTGACGAAGTTACTTGTGTAGTTAATTAGGTTTTGGTTAGGTGAATTAACTTAAATTAAGAGTAATTGGGTAAAAGGACTAAATTGTAGTAGGGTGAAAGTTTTATTATAGATTAAAGAAAGTCAAAAGGACTAAATGAGCAATTATGCCATTATTTTAATTTGAGGGGTTTATGTATGAAATATCTTAGATTTTTTTAAGTTAAAATATATATTTTAATATATATATTAATAATAAAGTATATTATTATTATATTATATTATATTATATTATAACTAAACTAAATAAACAAAGAAATAAAATAAAAGAAAGAAAAAGAAACAAAGAAACAAAATAGGCAACATGAAATAGTGGAGAAAGAAAGGGAAAGAAAAAGAAAAAGAAAATTAGGGCTCTTGAGTGTATGGGCCCAAATTTGTCCGGGCCCAAATAAGTCATAAATCAAAGAACCAAAAATAAATAAAATCTTTTAAAAATTAAAATCCAGTCCATTTACATATTAGGCCCAAAGCCTAAAAAGCCCAAAACACAAAAAAAAACTAAACCTTAACCCAACTAAGCCCAAATCTAAGGGCCCAAAAGTCCCACAAACTAAACCAACTCAGAAACCCTAGGGTTTCTAAGCCTCCCTCGCGTCGCAGTCACCACCCACGTGCCTCAGCGCGCACTTCGCTCGAGGGACGGCTTCGCCTACTTCTTGTACTAAAATGGAGGCCCTTGCTCGTTGACCTTCCCCCTAACCTGCAAACACACCAAAAGAAGCATGGAAGCAACAACACGCAAGGGCAGACAGTGACAGAAACAAAACGGAAACTAATATTTGTATTATTTTTTCGGCTATATAGCCACCAAAACAGAACAAACGTATTTTGGACAGGCATTTTCAAATTGAATAAAAAAAAGCATTCAGAAGCAAAATCGAAAGGTGCTTACTTGTTATTTCTATTTATATTTATTCGAAATAGAAACAAATAATAGTAAAAAAATCTCAAAGTTAGTCTGTTCTTTGCTGCGGTTGAGAGTTTCTGATGACCCAAACGTTGCAAAACCTATTTGGGTTCCGACGAGGGTAAGAGACATGAAGAAGGTGATTGTTTTCGGCGATTCGGCCTCTTTCTTCTTCTCTTATTTTTTTAAACATAACCTAGGTCTAGTTCTTTTAAAAAAAATAAAAAATAAAAAAAGGATCCTAAAAGTCTCCTCCAGCCACGGCAGAGGCTTGTCGGAGCCTGGCCGAACCCCAAATCGGAGGGACTAAAAGAGAGAGAGGGTTTCTTTTAGAGTTTTTTTTTAGAAGCAGATAGAAATGACTTTTTTAAAAAACAACAACTGCTTAAATAGCTTTAGTGAAAGACACTGTGTCACTTAGGCCTTTATTGTATAAAATGACGCTGTTTGGTATTGGAGACCTGAGACTTGACCCATAAATCGCCTAGGATCCGCATGTTTTTGGACTGAGGGTCTATTTGCACCCTCAATCTTTCCGCTTTTGAGGCTTAATTTGACCAGGTCCCTTTCTTTTTAATTTTGCCACAAAGTTCTGTTTTTGTTTCGATTTGGTATTCGCACAGCTTTTATGGGTTAAGCACCTGAAACGGTGCTATTTTGGGCCAACCCACAATCTGACCCGACCAATTTTGGGACCTGCGTGTTCTTTTAGCCGATGGACTATTTTCGCATTAGGCCCTTCCATTCTTGTAGCTTGTTACCATTTAGTCCCTTTTTTTTGTTTTGTTCTTTAAATTTCACCCCATAATTTTTTTATTTTATTTTAATCTCTTTTTGGTTACTCATTTATTTTATTATAATTTAGGCTTTAAATTTCATTTTAATTTCAATTTACTCTTTTTTAATTTCATTTAAGTTGCAATTAAGTCTTTCTTTACTTAAATTCTTTTATTTATCTATTTATTTATTCGTTTATCTATTTAAAATTCTTTTATTTTACTCAGTTACTTATTGTTTCTTATTAGCTTGATTTTTTATTTATTTTTTATTTATCTTATTGATTATTTCTGCTCTTATTATTTGTTATTTTTATCATCGCATTTATTTTTGTTATGCATACTAGCACCATGATTCGTTATTACACTACAAATTTGTGTTACACCCGACATACGAGATTTTGTTTTAAACTAAGCGAAATTGCGTGTTTTGAAATTCGAAAGGTCGTTCCCTAACTTACGAGGTTTTGACTTTCTCGATCAATCCGAACAAACGAACGTTTTAAAATTTTCTAAATAATCTCGGGAATTAAGAAAAGATCGCGTTCTAACTTATGGAACATGATTTCGTTCTAAAACTGAGATAATCAAATTTCTTTCAAATAAATAAATTATTTGGTGCTTATTCTCGTTTCGAGGATTTAAGGCATTGTGTCCTAACTTACGGGACGTGATCCTTTTTCTCAATTAACGTGAAAATGGCCCCTCTTTTTGTAAAAAAAATTAACAAAGTAATATTTTAACAAATGTTCGTATTTTAAAATCTTTTCAAAATTTCAACTCTTGACAGTAATTAATCAATTAGGTACCAAATTTGAGCGTGACGAATGTGCTAATCCTTCTTTGCACGTAATCGACTTCTGAACCCGTTTTCTCAAATTTTGTAGACCAAAATTGTTGTTTTAATAAATCGAAACATTTTATTAATACGATCAAATTATGAGGTGATCCAATCACACTTCAATAAAAAAGATTGATGGCGACTCCATTTTTCGTTTTAAAAAAGGTCGACCCTTTTTTAAAAAATTGGTTTCGACAGCTTGGCGACTCCGCTGGGGACATTAAGAGAGTCAAGCTGTAAATTGATTATTTTCTGTTCTTTTGTCAAAAATTGAAAATCCGATTTAACAAAAATCTATGATCTTTATATTACACTTTGTCTATGTGATTTTCATATGCTTGCTTTGGTTCGAGTCTCTTAGTGTACTTTTGCATCATATTGCATGACCACTTGGTCACACCCTTTTAAGTGGGAGTGAGAAGCTACTCTTTCATGAGGTTTTCACCTCCGTGCAGGATAGTGGATCGCTTTCGGGATACATCTGTACCTATGTCTTTGTGAGATTTTCATCTCCGTACAGCCATAGGGAAATGTATTCCCCTGAACGGAACTCGGTCTATATGAGCCTATAACGGGTGAAGATGGAGGAATCTGCTGGCTTGGATACCTCTACTTTAGAGCTAAACCACATGTAGTAAGCCTTAAGAGCTCACCCTAGGTAGAACTACGCCGAACCCTAGCGGTTACCCGGATAGGTGCTTGATCATTTTCTGTTTGCTTTGAGTTTTATTTTTGTATATGATACTGACTTGTTATGTTTGCTTTGACTACGATTGCATGGCATTTCATAATAAAAAGGTGTCGATTCACGTTCGATTACTAACTAGAGAGTTTTCCATGAAGAACATATTTCTTGATAAAGTGGAAGATAATGCGGCTGTCAGTATATGGTCAGAGAAAACGTAATTAGAGAAAGGTGATAGTTTAGCCAAGGGGTACACGTCTGAATTATGAGACTTCACCCGCATCAGCATGGCTCAGAATAACCTTCAAGAATTAAAGGAGATATGGGACCAGTGGAATGATGAGATCAAGCAGTTGTTTTATTGTAACTATAAGGATTTGCCCTATCTACTCGACATCAAGGTGGATGAGCATTTATTTCAGGCTCTCGCCCAGTATTGGAACCCCACCTACAGTTATTTTACCTTTGGGAATGTGGATTTGGTACCTACCATAGAGGAATACATGGCCCTACTTCGTTGCCTGAAGATCCAAGCCGATAAAGCCTATTCAAGAGCCGCTAGTGTCCTGGCCTTTTCGAAGAAATTGATGAACATTACAGGGATGTGTGGGCAGTGAATTACAACCAGGATCAAGCAAAAAAGAGATTGTAAGTGCATCCCTTAGAAAAATTTGAGGGATTTGATTCTAGTGCATCCTGCCACGAAGAAAAGGGTTGATGTTTTAGCTTTTAGCATCTACGGGTTACTGATCTCCCCTAAAGTGTTAGGGTACGTAGATGAGGCAGTTTTGGATCTCTTTGATTGACTTGACAAAAGGGTCACAACTGTTCTCATAATTTTGGCTGAGACTTTCAGATCTTTGAACATGTACCGGAGAGCAGGCGAAGGCAGGTTTATAGGGTATGCGCAGCTTTTGTTGGTTTGGTTCCACAGCCACTTCTGAAAGATAGAAAAGTTCTCTTACCGAGTTTTCTCGGAAAGATACTCTCCATTAAAGGAATTAGTGGCTACACCAAGGCGAGACGATATTTCAGAAGAGAAATGGATGGCAATTCTACAGAATCTACAAGTAGAAGACGTCGAATGGAAAGCCCCTTGGATGGTTCTAGACGAGATTCTTTACTGGTGTGGGAATTTTGACTGGGTCCCTCTGCTTTGGATTTGGAAAGCCGTCAAATATGCTCCTTTGCTCGTATTGAGGCAATACAGATCAAGACAATTCATACAAGCAACAAACGGGATAGCTCAGTGTGAGTTTTCGTATAAAGGGGATAACTATAAGAAAAAGGTTCGAGAGATTTCTAACGCTTGGAACTAGACCCGCCCGATGAAAAGATTGGCTGTAGGTTCAATGACGACCCCCGAATACAATGGGTGGTGGAGCAAAAGAATCAATGACAATATCCCTGAGCCAAGTTTTGAATGCGTCAATCGATGGAAGAATACTTGTAAATGGTCCCGTCAGAACTAGAGATCATAAAGCAAGATTTTGAAAATTGGAATTTAGAGCTCGGAAAGAAGATAGAACAACTGGAGGAGGAAAAATGCATTTGAGATTAGATGTTAATGTTCAAAAGCTAGAGGCCGAGAAATTAAGGAATGGAAAGAATAAGGTCGAAGAAGATTTGGATAGTTTGAAAGTGGATTATAAGAAGTTGCATTTATCGATGAGAACTGCCGGATTGAGGAAAACGTCGGAGCAATGGAGACAAGAGATTCATGAAGAAAAGACTAAGGCTGACCGGTGGGAAAAAAATCCAAGAGTCTCAGGTACGAAAAGAGGCCCTAAAAAAGAGTTTGTCAGAATGCCGGAGTGAAAAAAGCGAATTAAAGGCTGGAGTGGTAGAACTTGAAAAGTCACTTAATTAGTCTCATAGTTGTAACTCTACAATTGAGCTGAGGGCGAACTCAAACAAGATCAAAGATATGAAAAGAATGATAGAAGAACTAGAGACTATGTTACAAAACTGCGAACTCCGGATTAAACTCCTTGAAGCAAATGAAGAGCGTTGGAAAGAGAAACTCCACCGATCTCAAGATCAAGTTAGGGACATAGCTTATATTATGGGCGAAGCTGTGGTTCAGATACGAGAGATGGCTGACCATTTATAGACCCTAGTAGTTCAAGCTGATATGCTAAGTGTGAAATATAAGTTAGAATTAGACCGGGGCCGAGAACTAGCTTGGCTGCTTAGGAAAGTTAAAACTTTGAGCATCCGGGCGAAGCCATATATGTAATTCGTTTTATGTAAAGAATTTTATTTTCTAGTAAAGTTATTCTAAATGGAATTGAATTAGTGTCGACGCCTTTTTTGCATTCATCCCATGCATTTGCATCACATCGCATCATATGCATTAAATTTCACAAAAGGACCCTAACTAATTAAAAAATATTTCAGTTAATCTGGAAACCAACAAAAACCAACCAACTGAACATTGTTACGGTATTCGAGCCAAAACTAGAGTGATGGATTAGAAATTGGAAAGACTAGAGCAACTTCAAAGGGAAATGCAAGATCAGCTGCAAATGCAGATGCAGGAGCAGTTGGCCAAAATTCAGCAGGATATGAGGGACCAGATGTTAGAGTCCAAAACGAACATGATGAATCAGTTGACTCAATTGCTCACTAGGGGGCTAGACAAAGGAAAAAGTCCTATAGCCAATGCTGGAGATGATAATGAGAATCCTCTTTATCCTCCAGGTTTTACCCATAATCTCACACACAACTTGAAGTGTACCCCCGAAGGCCATCTGTCACAATTAGGCCTCAACAGTTTCAAGCCGGTGCATCGACGCCAGTGAATCACCAACTAGGCTCAAGCTCTAATCCGGGGGATAACCCAACTAATCCTGTCATCCCTGATTTAGATGACGTAGCAGAAATAGAAATGACAAGGGTGGAGCTTCCGAAGTAGCTGGAGGACCAATGCAAATGGCTGGAAGAGAAGTTTAAAGTGATAGAACATGCTGATTATCACTATAGAATCGATGCTAAGGATCTGAGCTTGGTTTCAGACCTAGTACTTCCCCCCAAGTTCAAAATGCTGGAGTTTGAGAAGTACAACGGGACTAGTTGTCCCGAGGCTCATATCACCATGTTTTACAGACGAATAATAGGGTATGTCAATAATAATCAATTACTGATCCATTGATTCTAAGATAGTCTGACTGGGGCAGCATCCAAATGGTAAAACTAATTGAGTCGTACCAAGATCAATTCATGGAATGACATAGCACAAGCTTTTATGAAGCAGTATAATCATGTGATGGATATGACCCCCGACAGAATCACTTTGCAGAACATGGAAAAGAAACCAAATGAGAGTTTTCGACAGTATGTCCAAAGATGGAGGGAAGCCGCTATACAAGTCCAGCCACCTCTCTTGGAAAAAGAAACGACCATACTTTTCATCAACACTTTAAAGACTCCATTCATCACTCATATGCTAGGAAGTGTGGAACGGTGGAAATGTGCAAGTGTACACAATCGTAACAAGTAATAAAGTGACAAGTAAATGTCAAGTTATCGTACCCACAGGGACTGTAAAAAGAATTATTTATGAAATTAATTAAAAACACTTTGGTGAGGTGAAAATAATTTTGGTTGGACAAGAGTGATTTATAAACTAAGATTTAAAACTAAGAAAGCAATTTAAATAAAATAAAAAGAATCCTAGTGCACGATTTCAAAATAAGATTTAATCAAAATGATAAAATCGTGTTGGATTAATTACATTTCTTTAACTTAGAATTATTAAACTTCATGCTTATGCTGTTACGAATAAATTCACGGCAACCCAGTAATTTGCTAACTTATGAACATATTTACTAATTAAATTCCATTCATCTCTTGAACATATTCCTATGCCAATTCAACCGACTAAATAGAATTAACAAGATAAACATGCTATAGCACATACATATTTATTAAGTTAAATTATCTCTCGCATATTCCTATGTCGATTCAACCGATTAATTTAATTTAATAAACATGTAAAAGATTATGTGAAGTAACAAAGTAGTCATACCTTGAAACGATTTAATCACAACAATCTTGCAAGTTATGCAAGTCATACGAATCGTCAGATACTATGCTAATTTAATCTTCAGCTACCTTAGAAGAATTAAACATGCACAGATTAAGTGTTGAGTCAATTAATTACAATTTCAATCAGTTTAAACAATTAATTCTTTAATTATCTAAACAATTATAATGCCAGATAATCTAAACATGATTTTACTTAATCAAACATTTCACTGAGACCTATAACAGCATAAACACTATTTTAATAATTCAAGTAGGCAAAATATAATCAACCCAACATGAATTAAATTCAAGCTAAATTGATTAAAATAACCATTTCAACAACAATATTATTCATAGATATGTTCTTCATAAAAACAACAGAAATTAAAAAGATAAGGAACAAGAAAACAAATTCGGTGTTCTCCGTGGCTTTGTCTGATTGCTCCGTTCTTCGTCTCCGTTATCCTCGCCGGTCAAGGCTCCTATGAACTCTTGCTTGCTGCCCAGATTGGCTGGGAAAACACCTCTTTTCCAAGAGGGGAAATCGGCACAAGGCTAAGGAAACTGGGAAGGGAAAATGGAAAGAAAAGGGAGTGGAAAAGTGAAGAGAGAATGTTGAGAAGTGAGGGATGTGAGGGATTTGAGGGATGATTGAAATGAGCAGCAAGGGTGGCTTTTATAGCTGAAGAGGGCTGCTAAAAATAGCAAACTCAGCAGCCAAGAGAGCCCTCTCATGGCCGGCCACACACATGGCAAGGTTGACAAGTTCAACCTTGCTAATTTAGGCATGGGGCAAATCTAAAAAGCCTAAAATAAAGGTGGGGTTTGAATGAGATTTTGAAGTCTTTCAAGGGCATATTTGCAAGTATATTTAATCAGCTAATTTGCTGATTTGGGTCAGCCTTCGGACGGTTCTGATCAGCCCAATAAGTGGCTGGTTCGGCTCACTCCATTCGGTTCAACCGGCGCGGTTCACTAGGCCCTTTCTTCATAATTAATTAAAATTAATTTATTTAACCTAAATAAAATAGGAAATAAATTAAAAATAATTTAATTATGAATTAATACACATTTCTGGACCATCTTATGCTAGAATTTAATTGGCCTTGATACTTCAATTAATTTCTCGATTTTGTTCTTCTCGTAGTATCCGCCGGGCCAATTTTCGCCGTTTGTGCAATTCTGTCAAAAATAACCAAATTTTATCAAAATTAACTATAAAATTAATTAAAATTCATAATGTTCATATTTTTAACACAATTTAATTATTTTATAATATTTAATTATTTTTCGACAAGAATTTATTCGAATTTGCATGAAATTAAGTTAAAAAGGGCATGTAAAAGTATATAAATTTTTGTGTTTCCAGAGTGCCACTAAAAGTTTTTCAGACATAGTGATGACTGGTGAAATAATTGAAAACGTTGTAGGAGCGATAAGATAGAGGCAGAGGAAAGCACCAAAAGGTCAGCCCCGAGGAAAAAAGAGAATGAGGTGAACAACGCAAGCACATACAATAAGGGCTACTCAAAACCAATCACAGTGAGCCAGCCAAGAGCGATGACCGCTAGTTATCAAGGTCCATAGAGACAAGAATCCAGTACAATGCAAAATAAAGAGGAACTCCAATTTACGCCAATTCTAATGACGTATAGCGAGCTGTACCAAAGCTTGTTTGATGCACATGTTGTATCCCCTTTTTATCTAAAGCCAATATAAACCCCATACCCCAATTGGTGCAATACAAACGCCCAATGCGAATACCATGCGGGAATCACATGGCATTCAATAGAAAACTGCATCGCTTTTAAGAAGCTAGTTGAAAGGCTTATCAAGATGGGCATTGTGAAATTCAATGCTACAGCCAGTGCAGAAAATCCATTACCCAACCATGCTAATAATGGGATAAATACGATAGTAAAAAATACGAGGAAAAGAATTAAGAAGGATATTGTAGAAGTGAAAACCCCGCTGAGTTAGGTTTGGAAAGAGATGGTAAAAAAGGGATTAATCGTACCGGATTCAGAGTAAAGATATGAAGAAATAATGAACTACTGTGAGTTCCACAATAGAAAATAGCATGAGATCCAAGAATGCATTGAGTTTAGGATCTTAGTGCAAGGCCTAATGGATAATAAAGAAGTTGAAGAAGTAGTGAGGTCAGAGTACAAATGACGCCAAGAGTCATAATCCAGAAACTTGCTGTCTTTCCCTACAAAGATAGCAAGAGGGTCTCTTGAAATTATGATTACAATGTGACAATCCCAAGAGGGAAAAACCCGGCCGGCACTTCAAAGAAGGACCAAGATGAGGGATTCTACACGCGTAACAGAAGGCGCTACGATTCGACAAATATAAGGGTAGAGCCAGTAAAAGAGAAAGCATTAGATGTCGAGCAAAAGAAGGGAAAAGCAACCAGACCTGAATTGCATGTTAACAAGCTAGTAAAAGAAGAGGAGGCTAAGGAATTTTTGAAATTCTTAAAGCACAACGAGTACAGCATTGTAGAACAGCTGCACAAGCAACCAGCTCACATATAGTGCTAGCTTTACACTTAAGCTCGGAGGTACATTACAGTGCATTGATGAAGGTATTGAATGAAATTTATGTAACTAACGATATATCCATCAACAAGCTTGACCGTCTAGTAAGCAACATAAGCACCGACAATTTCATTTTCTTTAGTGATGATGAAATCCCACCGCGGGGCATGGGATCAACTAAGGCTCTACACATCACCACTCGTTGCAAGGGATATACACTGTTAGGAGTGTTAATTGATAATGGATCAGCCTTGAATGTCTTACTATTATCCATACTGAATTAGTTGCCTGTAAATAGCTCTCACATGAAAACATGCCAAAACATAGTGAGGGCATTCGATGGCATCGAAATAAGAGTAATGGGAAAAATTGAAATACCCTTGTTAATTGGCCCAAACAATTAGTTGTTGGGGAGGCCGTGGATACATTCGGCAGGGGCCGTACCTTTATCATTACTCCAAAAGTTGAAGTTAGTAACGGAAGGCCATCTGGTGACGATAAATTTTAAAGAGGATATTATTACAGTCGTAACCAGTGATGCACCGTATTTGGAGGCAAATGACGAAGCGATCGAATACTTTTTTCGATCTTCAGAATTTGTGAACGCAATGTCCATTACTGAAGGGAGCAAGGTCCTAGTGCCTAATATATCCAAGGCTACGAGAATGGGCTTGCAACTGACAGTCGAAAAAGGAGCCTTACTGGGGAGAGGACTTGGGAGACACCTCCAAAGAAAGATTGAGGCTCCGATGCTGAAGGACAAAAGAGACCGCTTTGGCTTAGGATTCAAGTTGGACGCAAGACAAAGAAAAAATAAACTGGAAAGAAAGCAAGAAAGAAGGAGAGCACGTCTGAGCAGGGAGGAGATCAAGTGGGAACAGATGATATTCCCCTACATATCTAAAACTTTCGTATCAGGAGGGATTGTTCACCCCAAGAGAGGGATTCTAAGAAAGGGAACCGCGGAAGAAATGTTGGAAAACTTATACATCAACGCCGTATTCGAAGAAAGAACTGAAGAAAGAAACTTGTCGGGCATTCACCCCTATGCGCCTGAGAATGTTTTGAACAACTGGACTGCAAAAGAGACTCTTGTAATTTTTAGAACTATCTTAGAGTAATGTTTAAAACACACTTATTGCTCTATGTCTAGGAGTAATAAGAATCCTTTGTGACATAGGCTTGTGTCCCAAAATTGTTAATTCAATGAAAATGCATCTTTGCTATCTTTTTGAGCAAATATTCTTTTATTCTTTCCAATTCTACCATAATCATACTATACAAACAATTATTCTTTTGTTCTTTGGATTTCTTTCAAATATTCTTTTATTTTTCATTCATGATCATACCATACAAATAATTATTTTTAGATTCTTTTGTTCTTGGTGCCTTCCATTATTCCCATAACAGGTCTTCGGATATCAATGATATGAGCGACACTACTAATGACTGAAAGTATCCTTTTGAGTGAGATATGTGTATGGAGGATTCTGGGGAATTTGAAGATGATCAAGACTGTAACCTATCTCCTGAACTGTTGAGAATGGTTAAACAAAATGAGAAACAAATCCTACCTCACAAGGAGTCGACAGAAATTATGAGTTTAGGATAGGGAAAAGAGGTGAAGATCGGAGCTTGTATCACTGCAGAGACAAAATGAGACCTCATTGAGTTACTTCAAGAATTCAAGGATGTCTTCGCATAGTCATATCAAGACATGCCCGGGTTAAGTATAAATATCGTGGTACACTGACTTCTTATAAGGGAAGAATGTAAGCCAGTGCAACAGAAACTTCAGAGAATGAAGCCCGATGTTTTACTAAAAATAAAAAAAAGTCAAGAAGCAATTTGACACTGGATTCCTACAAGTGGTTAAATACTCGGAATGGGTAACCAACATCGTCCCCGTCCCTAAAAAAGATGGGAAGGTACGAATGTTTGTAGGTTATAGAGATTTGAATAAAGCTAGCCCGAAAGATAATTTTCCACTGCCTCATATCAACACCTTAGTGGACAACATGACAAGACACTCATTGTTGTCCTTCATGGATAGTTTTTCTAGATACAAATAGATTAGGATGCACCATGAAGACATGGAAAAGACCACATTCGTAACATTGTAGAGTACATTCTGTTATAAGGTGATGTCGTTTGGGCTAAAAATACGGGAGCAACGTATCAAAGGGCCATAGTGACCCTATTCCATGATATGATGCATAAAGAAATTGAAGTTTATGTCGATGATATGATCGCAAAGTCCCGAATTGAGGAGGAGCATGTTCAGGTCCTATGGAAATTGTTCTCAATGATGAGAAAGTTCCAATTAAAACTCAATCCAACAAAGTGTACTTTCGGAGCTAGGTCCGGAAAGTTGTTAGGATTTGTAGTCACTGAAAAATGGATTGAAGTTAGACCCAGCAAAGTCAAGGCCATACAAGAGCTGCCTCCGCCACGTATTGAAAAAAAAATTCGGGGTTTCCTAGGAAGACTGAATTACATCGCCCGTTTCATTTCGCAATTAACTGAGAAATGTGACCCCATATTTTTCCTCTTTAAGAAACACAATCTAGGTGTATAGGACGAGAAATGCCAAAGGGCTTTCGATAAGGTCAAACATTACTTGTCTAATGCCCCAATGCTAGTGCCACCCAACCCAGATAAACCACTGATATTGTACTTGGCAGTATTCAGTAATTCAATGGGATGCGTGTTCGGTCAACATGATAAGTTAGGGAGGAAGGAAAGAGCAATATACTACCCCAATAAAAAGTTCACTGAATACGAGTCAAGGTACTCACCAATTGAGAAATTGTGTTATGCCTTAGTTTGGAAAACCAGAAGACTATGACAGTACATGTTGTATCATACCACTTGGCTCATTTCAAAACTAAACCCTCTGAAGTATATAATAGAGTCAACAGCTTTGAATGGAAGGATAGCTCGATGGCAAATTCTGCTTTTCGAATTTGATGTAATATATGTAAATCAGAAAGATATAAAAAGGAGTACGATAGTAGATTTTTTGGCTAGTAAAGCCTTAGAGGATTACGAGCCCTTAAATTTCAACTTCCTAAATGGGGATCTTATGTATGTTACAGCCACTGAAGAATATTCTCAAGGTCATCCTTGGAAACTAAATTTTGACAGAGCCTCCAATGCTGTAGGTAATAGAATCGGGGCAGTCCTAATATCTCTGAATGGAGATAATTATCCATTCACATGCAAATTGGATTTTGATTGCACAAACAATATGGTAGAGTACGAAGCATGTATTATGGGAATCCGTGTAGCCATAGAACGCAAAATCAAAGTATTAAAGGCGTATGGGGATTCTATACTAGTTATCTATCATCTCAAATGCGAGTGGGAGACAAGAGACCCCAAATTGATTAATTATCGAAGGATTATTTTGGGGTTAATTTAGGAGTTTGATGACATCACTTTCAGTTACCTCCCACGAGATGAAAACTAGATGGCTGACGCTTTGGCTACTTTAGCTTCCATGATCAAATTGAATAAACAAGAGGACGTAAAACCCATTCAGATGAGTATTTATGAGGCCTTAGCTCATTGTTACAACATGGAAGAAGAAGAATGGGATAGCCACCCTTGGTACCATGATATATTACGATACGTGAAAAATCGTGAATAGCTTAACCAGGCAACCGAGAATGACAGAAGGACGTTGAGAAGACTAGCTTGTAACTATATCTTAGATGGGGAGATCCTATATAAAAGAAGAAAGGATCAGGTACATTGAGATGTGTGGACACAGCCGAAGCTAAGAAAATCTTAGAAGAAGGCCATAAGGGCGTTTGTAAAACACATGCTAACAGTTTTACAATTGCCAGGCAAATTATGAGATTTGGGTACTATTGGTCCACCATGGAAGAAGATTGTAACAACTATGCCAAGAGATGTCACAAATGCCAAATCTATGGAGATAAAATTCATGTACCTTTTTCACCTTTGCATGTTATGACTTTCCCATGGCTTTTCTCTATGTGGGGAATGGATGCCAGTAGGCTGGTCTCGCCAAAAGCTTTGAATGGGCATCGATTCATCTTTGTGGTCATTGACTACTTCACCAAGTGGGTAAAGACCACTTCATATGCCAGTATTACTAAGTCGATAGTCAAGAAATTCCTAAAGAAGGAGATCATATGTCGATATGGAATGCTGGAGAGGATCATATCAGACAATGCACTAAACTTGAACAACAGCACGATAGCGGAGGTCTGTAGTCAATTCAAGATTAGACACCATAACTCGTCGCCGTATCGCCCAAAAATGAATGGTGCAGTAGAGATAGCTAATAAAAACATTAAGAAGATCGTGGGAAAAATGACCAAGACTTATAAATATTGGCATAAAAAGTTGCCATTTACCCTCTACGCTTATCGAATGTCTGTTAGAACCTCCACCAGGGCATCGCCTTTCTTTTTGGTCTACGGAATAGAGATAGTTTTGCCTATTGAAGTCGATATTCCCTCTCTTTGAGTTTTGTCAGAACTAAAGTTAGATGAAGCAGAATGGATCCGGTCTCGATATGATCAGTTGAACTTGATTGATGAAAAAAGGCTAAGGGTTTTTCGTCATGGTCAAATGTACCAAAAACGAATGATAAGAACCTATGACAAAAAGGTTCATCCTAGAGAATTCCATGAGTGGGATCTAGTGTTGAAAAAGATTCTTCCCACACAAAAGGATTTCAGAGGGAAATGGATGCCAAACTGGGAAAGACTTTATGTGGTAAAGAAGGCCTTTTCTGGAAGAGCGCTGATTTTGATCGATATAGACGGGAAAATTTTGTCTATCCTGTAAATTCAGATTCAATCAAGAAGTACTTTACCTAAAAGGGGAGAGGCCAAGGCAAAAACTTGCAAAGGGCGCTTTGAGACCTAAAAAATAGAGAAATAGAAAGAAAAAGGAGAGGCCAAGGGAAAAACCTGCAAAGGGCACCTTGAGACTAAAAGGGTTTTGAGTTGAAACCCCAAAAAAGGGCAGCTCAACTTTTGATTGAGGATGGGGCATGTGGTAGTCTTGTCCTCTCAGAATTAATAAGAAGAAGGAATGTTACATCTTGGGGTATTAACAAAATACTTTAGATCTCCTAAACACATATCTAACTTGAAATGGTCTTTGAGAAGTTTGAATAGGGAAGCTCGTACTGTGATATCTGGGGCACCTATTTTCATCCCATTCATTTTGTACCTTAGTAAAAGTTGTTAATTTGCTATCTTGATTAATTTGTCCATTACGAGCTTTGCTCTTAATAAAATTCCATCTGGTCTATTATGATAATCTTTTTCGAGCATTTTAGGTTGAAATAACGGTTAATGGACTGAGAATGCTCACATGAAAGAAGTACTGCATATTACTCTGAAAGCTTCTAAATAGTACAGGGACCTGAAACATGACTATTATTTAGAACTTACCAAGCCTAAAGGTTGGAAATGTTTGAGAAAGAAGAGTCTAAATTAGATTATTTCTTCAGATCTTCTGTCAAAGATACCAGTTAATCAAGAATGCACGGTATCATATCAGTGATAGAACCTTGATAAGCGGCGAATAATGACAACCTAATTATTAAAAATGGATCATTCTCATAACATTTTGCATTCATGCAAATATAATTCATAACACATCTAGTTAGGAGCATTTGATTCATTTTGATCATCACATCCTAATCGTTTGGCATAAGCATAGGCCCATGAAATCGATTTTACAGGTCATGTCACCAGAGGACAGTGTAACAAGATCGATGAATCCATAAATCTCATCTACCTGAAGTAGCAGTGGAGCATATTAAAGTTATAGATCTTATCTCCTTGAAGTTGCAGTGGAGCAGATCGAAGATAGCGAATCTTACTTCCCTGACGTTGTAGTGGAACAGATTGAAGCTACAAATTATGGCGGATCTTATCTTCCTGAAGTTGCAGTGGAGTAGATTGAAGCCATCAGCCTTATCTCCCTTAAGTTGCGGTGGAGCAGACTAAAGACAGTGAATCTTATTTCCCTAAAGTTGCAGTGGAGTAGATTGAGCAGACTGAAGACAACAAATCTCATCTATATGAAGTCGTAGTGGAGTAGATTGAAGCTACTAATCCTATCTCCCTGAAGTTGTAGTGGAGCAGATTAAAACAACAAATCTTATACCTCTGAAGTTACAGTGGGTTAGAACGAAGCTACTAAAAGAAGAGAAGCACCGAAAGAAATCAGGATCCTACAAGACCAAGCAAATTTGGCCTTTTTGAAGTCTTTGCTCTATTCTCGTTACACGACAACAAGCAAAGAGGGGCAGCTGTACAGGCCCAAATTTGCCCGAGCCCAATAAGTCATAAATCAAAGAACCAAAAATAAATAAAACCTTTTAAAAATTAAAATTTAGTCCATTTACATATCAGGCCCAAAACCTAAACAGCCTAAAATAAAAAAAAAAAAACTAAACCCTAACCCAACTAAGCCCAAACCTAGGGGCCCAAAAGGCCCACAAACTAAACCAACTTAGAAACCCTACGATTTTTTAGCCTCCCTCACGCCACAGCCAGCACCTACGTGCCTCAGCGCGCACTCCGCTCAAGGGACAGCTCCGCCTACTCCTTGCACCAAAATGGAGGCCCTCGCTTGTTAACCTTCCCCCTAACCTGCAAGCACACCAAAAGAAGCATGGAAGCAACAACACGCAAGGGCAGACAGTGATAGAAATAGAATATAAAATAATATTTGTATTATTTTTCAGCTATAAAGCCACCAAAACAGAACAAATGTATTTTAGACAGGCAGTTTTGAATTGAATACAAAAAAAAAAAATTCAGAAGCAAAATCGAAAGGTGCTTACTTGTTATTTCTATTTATTTTTATTTGAAATAGAAACAAATAATAGTAAAAAAAATCTCACCCTTAGTCTGTTCTCCTCCTTGATTGAGAGTTTCCGATGACCCAAACATTGCAAAACCCATTTGAGTTCTGACGAGGGTAGGAGGCATGAAGAAGGCGATTGTTTTCGGCGATTCGGCATCTTTCTTCTTCTCTTATTTTGTTTTTGTTTTTTTTAAACATAACCTAGGTCTAGTTCTTTTAAAATAAAAAAAAAAGGATTCTAAAAGCTTCCTCTAGCCATGGCAGAACCACGGCGGAGGCTCGTTGGAGCCCGGTCGAACCCCAAATCGGAGGGACTTAAAGAGGGAGAGGGTTTCTTTTAGAGTTTTTTTTAGAAGCAGATAGAAATGACTTTCTTAAAAAAGAAAAATGGCTTAAATAGCCGTAGTGAAACAGCACCGTTTCACTTAGGCCTTTATTGTATAAAACGACGCCATTTGGTATTGGAGACCAAGCCCATAAATCGACTAGGATCCACGTGTTTTTAGGCTTAGGGTCTATTTGCGCCCTCAGTCCTTCCGCTTTTGAGGCTTAATTCGACCTGGTCCATTCCTTTTTAATTTTTTTAATTTTGCCACAAAGTTCTGTTTTTGTTTTGATTTGGTCCTCGCACAGCTTTCTTTTAATTTTTTAATTTATTTTATTTTAATCCCTTTTTGGTTACTCATTTATTTTATTATAATTTAGGCTTTAAATTTCATTTTAATTTCAATTTACTCTTTTTTAATTTCATTTAAGTTGCAATTAAGCCTTTCTTTACTTAAATTCTTTTATTTATCTATTTATTTATTCGTTTATATATTTATTATTCTTTTATTTTACTCATTTACTTATTGTTTCTTATTTGCTTGATTTTTTTATTTATTTTTTATTTATCTTATTGATTATTTCTGCTCTTATTTTTTTATTTATATCATCGTATTTATTTCTGTTATGCATACTAGCACCATGATTCGTTCTTACACTGCAAATTTGTGTTACACCTGATATACGAGATTTTGTTTTAAACTAAGGGAAATTGCATGTTTTGAAATTCGGAAGGTCGTTCCCTATCTTACGGGGTTTCGACTTTCTCGATCAATCCGAACAAACGGACGTTTTTAAATTTTCTAAATAATCTCAGGAATTAAGAAAAGAACGCGTTCTAACTTACGAAACGCGATTTCGTTCTAAAATCGAGATAATAGAATTTCTTTCAAATAAATAAATTTTTTGGTTCTTATTCTCGTTTCAAGGATTTAAGGCATTGTGTCCTAACTTACGGGTCGTGATCTTTTTTCTCAATTAACGTAAAATATGCCCCCCTTTTTGTAAAAAAAATAACCAAGTAATATTTTAACAAAAGATCGTACTTTAAAATCTTTTCAAAATTTCAACTCTTGACATTAAGATATTAATTAATCAATTAGGTACCAATTTTGGGTTTGACAAAGGTGCTAATCCTTCCTCGCACGTAACTGACTTCCGAACCTGTTTTCTCAAATTTCGTAGACCAAAATTGCTGTTTTAATAAATCGAAACATTTTATTAAAACGATCAAATTATGAGGTGATCCGATCACACCTCAATAAAAAGGATTGGTGGCGACTCTATTTTTCATTTTAAAAAAGGTCACCATTTTTTTAAAAAAATGGTTTCGACATTGAGGTTCAAAGTTTGATTGGTAATTCAATTTGTTTCCTTTTCTTGTAATTTTTGAGTTTTTATAATCCTAAAACAAAGTACTCATTGATTTATATTGAAATTTAAGAAGTTAGTAGATTTTTAGACATAGTTCATGATGAACAAATTGAAGAATTAGGGATTAAATTGATAGAATTTCAAGTTAGAATCGAGTAGAGGATTAAATTGTAAAGCAAATTGTAAGTATTGAATAATAGGAACTAAATTGAAAGAATTTCAAAATTAGGATTGTAGCGACGTAAAAATTTTGCTTGGTCGCTAATCGAGGCGATTTATTAAAAATTTGGAAATCGAAATTCGATTTTATTAAAAAGGGGAGTCGCCACCGATCCTTTTTCCTAGGTGTGATCGGACACCTAATAAATCCTCTTTTTTCAAAAGAAAATTTATTTTTGAATAAAGAAAGAAGGCCAAGTTTAGGTCTACGTCAAAATTCCAGAGGAAAATAGGGTTCGGGAGTCGGTTACGCACGAGGAAGGTATTAGCACCCTCGCGACGCCCAAAATTGGTATCTCGTTAAACACGCGTTGTCTTAATTTTCAAAAATATGAGTTCAATTTAATGTTTAATCGTGATCCGATTTAAAAAACGAGAATTTTTAGAATTTTATTGATTTTTAGAAGGACATCCCTTTTTAACACGAGCCAATGATATTCACCCAACATAGCGATGAAATCAATGACTTAACGTTAAAATCGATACGTTGCCTTATTTATTAAAATTAATTAAAAATATGAATTAAAAAATTTCTAAAATAACAGAGAAAAACTAATAATATTATTGTGATAAGAATTCATAAATAAATAAATAATGCAAACAATGATACACTTAATTAAAATAAAATATTAGAATATTAAAATAATAAAAGTTATAATAATGAAAATATTAATAGTAATAAAATAATGACAAATATAATATAATAATAAATACAAAAGGTAAAAAAGTAATAACAAAAATAATAAAGTAAGTGTGCATAAGAAGAGGAATAACATAATATAATACTAATATAGAGTTCAAAAAAACAAATATGAAAAAAATAAAATAGTAAATAATAATAGTGAATATTAAAATATATATAATAGTAAATAAAAAAGTAAAAATATAATATCAAAAGTGGTTATTAAATATAATATAATAATAATATAGAGTAATAATAAATAGGAATAATATAATAATGATAATAATAATAATAGCAAAATAATTAATTTTAAAACAAAATGACAAAAACAATGACTAAAATTGAATTAAAAACAAAATTTTGGGGCAAATTTAGAAAGAAATAAAGGGAAAATGATCAAAATGCAACATGCGCATAACCTGGAAGGACCGAAATAGCAATTATTCCTTCCCTTCAACACGCAGCGCAGCATGGGGGACCAAATTGAAAAGCGCGATAAATTTTGGAGCAAAATTAAAAATAAAAAATAACTTGATTTCAAAAGCTTGAAAAAGCGGAAAGGCCAAATGCGCAAATTGCCCTTCCGCTTAAAAACACGCGGATCCTAGCCGGTCAGGGTTAGGTCGAATTCGGGTTATGGCAAAACGACGTCGTTTTATGCCCTAGACCCTTGAATCGAAACGGCGCCGTTTTGGTCTTCTTTAAATACCCCAAAATTTCCAAAAAAATTCATTTTAAACCTATTTTAAAAAAAAGCCTTTGCAGCAGCTCTCTCCCCTCCATCGGCCTGCGATTTCCGGTGGTCGGTCCGACCAGCCTCTGGCGATGCGCCGCCGTGGTCCACCACCGCTGGCCACCGTACACGATGGCCGGAAATTCGAAAAAAAAGTTATTTTTTTCTTTTTTTTTATACTTTATATTTTACACATATATAAATATGGAAAGAATAGGTTCGTAAATAAGAAAGAAATAAAAAATAAATTACCTTAGGCTTCAGATTTTGATTTTTCGGTATTTTGGTTCTCTGATTTGGTGATATTATTGGAAACACTGTTTTCTTGTATTTTTAAAGTCTAGTATTTGTATTCATGAAAAAGACTGCCGAATCCTTTTACATTGGGTTTAGATTGGCTTTTATAGCCGATTTTTTTACGATCCTTTTGCTACTTTTTGTCTTTTCTTTTTACTGTTTGCAGGAGCAACTTGAGGGATGGCGGTGGCAGAGCTGGTGGAGGAGTAGGTGGTGGACACTGGGGTGTCAAAGGGGTGGTTGCGGCATCGATTTTAGGGGGGCTAGGGTTAGGTTTTTTTTTTTATTTTGGGTTTTTGGGTTTAGTTTAGGTTGGGCTTATTGGGCTGGTTGTAATTTTGTGTTGGGTTTAGGGGTTTGGGTCATTTGTAATGGGTCTAAGCCCGGGTAAATATTGGGCTATACAAGGATTTTGTGGTGAAAATTAGAGAGTTAAATTTAGTTTTGAGTAGAATTCAGTGAAAATTAAAAATAAATGGTGATGGAAATGAAATTAGTTTAAGTTAAGGATTAAATGGGGATTTAGGTAAAAACTAAGTATAAATTGAAATATTCAATGTGAAATTGTGTGTTTTGATAATGTTAAATTGTTTCAATTTTCGTAATTAACATCTTGTTGGAAGCATCAGCTAAGAAGTGGAAAGAGAAAGTTGACGAAGAGTAACTCAAGGATATACGATTTGTATTACTATAATTCAAATTTAATTATTATCAATTGTTGTATTTAATTAAAATGCATGGTTAGTAAATAAGGTAAGAAATTTGGTATGATGATATTGATTTGAATGGAGTTGATTTCAAAGTGAATATGGTTATTGGAATTGATCATGTGATCTTTGGTTGAAATTAAAATGTGAATAGTAAATTACAATTGTTTTGAAAGTGAATTGGAAACCCTATTTACTATTTCGAGTTGAGTTGGATATAGATGGCATGCCACAGGATTAAAAGTGTTCAGGGATACTTTGACCTCGAGCCGATGAGACACTGGGTGTCATACTCTTACTTCAGATAATTCGATGAGGTACTGGGTACCAACTTACTTTGGCTTGGCCGATGAGACACTGGATGTCAACTATTTACTTCGAATTATCCGATGAGGCATTGGGTGTCATACTGGTGTGTTTGGTTGGATCCGTCTATCCACCAAAGCTCGAGTCCTATTAATAGGGGTAAATAAATGAATTAAAAAATTGAATGATTTTGAAAGATTTGTATATGAAATGGAATGAGATAGTGAATTGAGCTATGGAAATGAAATGTATGAAACATGGTTTCATGAAATGGTTATTGATATAATGTATGAAATGGATGTCGAAACCGTTTTTTCCATATTTATTTTGAAAAATAGGGATCGATTGAAAAATCAAAAATGGAGTCGCCACCGACCTTTTTCGAGGTGTGATCGGATCACCTTGAAATTGATCATTTTAATAAAACTTTGTTTTATTAAAACAAATTTTGGTCTACAAAACTCCAGAAAATGGGTTCGGGAGTCGGTTATGTACGAGGAAGGGTTAGCACCCTCGTAACGCCCAAAATTGGTACCTAATTGATTAGTTAATATCCTAACATCGAACGTTTGAAAAGATTTTAAAATACGATCCTTTTATTTATAAGAACACTTGAGTAAACCTATGTGAATGCCGAGACCTGCTTATCTCAAAGAAATAAAATGTCATACCCAATAAGTTAGGATACGACATTTCAATCCCTCGAAATTAAGCTTGTTTTTTTTATTTTTAAAAGCTCATGCACTTAAATTCAAAAAGGATATTCAATTATTTGGGTCAGATGAAAAATCAGAACCCAATAAGTTAGGGCACAATTTCTCAAAATTCCAGACATAGAATATTGCCTTTATTTTTTTAGAAATTCTTATCTCGAGATGGTAAAATGTCACATCCAGTGAGTTAGGACGCAACATCTCGAATTCTCGAGAATAAGCTTTTATTTACAATTTTTATGCATCTTGATTAAAAAAGAAAAGGGTACTCGGTTGCTTAGGTTTAACAAGAAAAATCAGAACCCAATGAGTTAGGGCACGATTTTCTCGAAGCTCCCAAACATGAGCATTGCTTTATTTTAAAAACCTTTGAATGGAATGATTTTTAAACTTAAATCATATTAAAACATGATCTTTTTATCAAATAAAATGTAATGGAGTAACAACATACAAAGCTAAGTAATAATTCCTACACAAAATATTACCGATGAATCATCATAACCAATCAATACCAATTAAGCATTACAAAACACAATATAACGATAACTATAAAGCGTACAAGTTCATAATTAACTATTTAAAAAGGGGTTTAAAAACAATGAAATAAAAAATGAAATAAAAGTTTAAAGAAGTAACTATTATAAGAAAAATGAAAATGAATAATATATATGTAACAAAACAAATTCAAAATAAACTCTATCAATGACACCAATATATAATAATTTAAAATAATTAATATACAAAACACTTTTAAAGAAATATACGAAATGTCTTAAAACAATTAATTTGAAAACACTTAAACTAACATATGCAAAAGACAAATTTACTAATATATAAAAGAAATGTTGAGATGAATAATATATATAAAAATGTGAAACAATTTAATAGAAATGAAATACAAAGCTTTAAAAATAAATAACAGTAAAACAATTTTTAAAATAAAGAATATAAAAAAGTATTAAATGAGTTAAACGAAATAAGATACATAGATTTAAGAGAGATAACATGTAAAAGCTTAAAATAATTCATATAAAGAAAACATTTAAACTAAATAATAAAACGATTTATATAAAAAAAATTAAAAAGATAGAAGTTTAAATATTTAAAATAAGCAATATATATAAAAGATTTAAAATAAAACACAATAAAACAGCACTTTTCGAAAAATAAATACATAAATAAATTAAAACAAGTAAGGGATAACCATAAAATTAAGATAAAATTTGAGGGTTAAAAAAGTAAATAACATCAATAGACCATTTAAGGATCATATTAGCATGGGCGCAAACAAGCAAGGATTCACTGGGAAATTATCCCAAACACTCAAAACGGCGCCGTTGAAAGACTAATCTGCTAAATGGCCTAAGGATTAAATCGGAACAACAAACAAAATACGGGGTTAAATTAAAAACAGGCGTTGCATTGTAAATTACCGCAAAAGAAGAGGGACCTGATGCACAAATAATCCCTCGCTTGAAAACGTGCGGATCCTCCCCGAGTCGGGTCACACGCGCAGGTTGAGCCTCTAAAACAACGCCATTTTGGATCTATTGTAGTTAGCCCGAAACGACGTCGTATCTCTTGTTTATAAAAGCCATTTTTTGGAAAATTTTAATTTCATATCTGTTTAAAAAAAAACTCAAAAAAGGGGGTAGGGTTTCTCTCTCAAGCACCGATTTCCATCCATTAGACCATCGTAGCAGCCATCGGTCGTTGGCGACTGTGCCGCTGTCCACGGTGGTCGGAGGGTACCAGAATGCACCACATTAAACCCCGAAGCCTCCCCAACCTATATCTGAGATCAGATCCACTAAAGGACTCGTGAAAAAACGAAAGAAGTTGAAGAAACCTCTCGGTTTTCTTGTCCGATCATAAAAAAGGTGAGATGTTTTAACCCCTTTTTAATCAATGTATGCGTATGATATATTTGAAGCAAATAGACTACAAAAAATTTGTACAATACCTCTGCTTTCTGTGATTTCGTATTCAAAATCGTCAAAAAAAATACAAATATTTGATGGCTTTTTTATAGCAAATCGAAATGCAATTACTTTTATTTCCTATTTTGTTGTTTCTCTGTTATTGGTGGCCTTGTTTGCAGGTATGGAAGGTGCGGACGTGGCGTACGGAGGTGGTAGGGCATGAGGACATGGAACCCTGAAGTATACGAAGGCGAGGTCATCCGTGGGAGTTACGACACACCTAGTTTCAGAAACCCTTAGGGTTTCTGAAGTCTTAAGTCATTGGGCCTTTTTGGGCCGTGTAACTTGGGCTGGTGTTGGGTTTTAATTGGGTTTGGGTGATTCAGTTTTTAGGCTGGCCTGTATTGAGTATAAGGTTAGGCTTTAGTTTGGGGTGGTTGTTTAGTTTAGGTCTGTTTGGGTTAGGGTGAATTTTGGGCTATTTAAATTTGTAAATGGACTATTAATTTGGAAATTTTTTTATTTAGCTTATGTTTAATTTTTATTTGGTAATTCGGCCCCGAGAAAATTTTTGGGTCTTGCAGCTGCCCCTCTTTGCTCATTATCGTGTAACGGGAATTGAATAAAAACTTCCAAGAAAGACCAAATTTGCCCGGTCTTGTCGGGTCCTGACTTCTTTGATGCTCCTTTTCTTAAAGTAGCTTTATTCCGGTCTACTACATCTTCAAGGGTGTACGAACTGTTGTTTCTATCTGCTCTATTACAATTTCAGGGAGAAGAGATTTGTAGCTTTGATCTACTTTACTGGAATTTCATGGAGATAAGAATCCATCTTTAATCTGCTCCGCTGCTACTCCATGGAGATGAGACTGGCGACTATAATCTACTTCAATGTAATTTCAGGAAGAAGGGATTTGTAGCTTCGACCTACTCCACTGAAACTTTCAAGGAGATAAGAACTGTGGCTCCCATGTGGTTTCAGGGAGAAGAGATTTGTAGCTTTGGTCTTTTCCATTGAAACTTTGAGGAGATAAGAATTCAGAGAGAAGAAATTTGTAGCTTCGATCTTCTCTGCTGAAACTTCAAGGAAATAAAAATGATCCTCAATGCAATTTCAGGGAAAAGGGATTTGCAGCTGCGACCTATTCTATTGGAAATTCGAGGAGATAAGAATTCAGAGAGAAGAGATTTGTAGCTTCGATCTTCTCTGCAGGAACTTCAAGGGAATAAAGAATGATCCTTAATGCAATTTCAGGGAGAAGGTATTTTTAGTTTCGACCTACTCCACTAGAACTTCGAGGAGATAAGAATTCAGAGAGAAGAGATTTGTAGCTTCGATCTTCTTTGCTGAAACTTCAAGGAAATAAAAATTGATCCTTAGTCTACTCCACTGCTACTTCAGGGAGACAGGACTGTGAATTCACTGATGTCGCCATATCGTCCTCTACGGACACAACCTATAAAATCGGTTTTATGTGTTTATTCTTGTGCAAAATGATTAGGATGCTATGATTAGAATGAATCAAATCCTCCTAACTGAATGTGTTATGAATGATATATGCAAAATGTCATGAGAATGATACTTTTTAATACTTGGGGCTTCATTGCTCGTTGCTCATCGGGGCTTTATCACTGACGTATCACACTATCTTCTTGCTTGGCTGGTATTTTGACCAGAAACCCGAAGAAACCCTCATATTTTGCCCAATAGGTTTGCCCCACTATAACTTCAAGGTCCATTCCATTATACCTCGAGGACATAAGGCTTGTATCATCCTTAAACCATCCCACTGCCACTAAGGCGTAAATGATTTGTATTATTTTCTGTCACACTATTCTCTAGGTGTCAAGCATGAATACAGAATTTCTTCTCTAAGAATGATCTCCTTCTTATTGCTTGTTTGTTAAAGCCTTATTTCTGCCATGATATTTTGTTCGAAAATTTGAAAAGATCGTCACTATTTAGACTCCTCCTTTTCAGATGTTTCCAAACCTTAGGTCTGGTGAATTCTAAACAATAGTCCTCTTTTAGGTTCCTTTATTATTTAGAAACCTCTAGAGTAATATACAAAACTTCTTCTATAAAAGTATTATTAGTCCATTAATCATTATTTCAATGCAACATGCTTGCAAAAGGTAAAACAATAGATGAGAATAAAATTGATGTGAAGCAAAGCTCAAGATAAATAAATTATCCAAAAAAAAAGAAATAGAAGAAATTGATTGAAAATGCACATCTTGAAAAGAACAAAGTATTCAAAGATAACAAATTCAATATGAATAAGAACGAACACTAGGTGCCCTAGATATCACAGCTTGAGTTTCTTTGCACGAGCTTCTGAAAGATTGTTTTGAGTTTGACATGTGCTTAGGAGATCTTGGGTACTTTGTCGATGCCCCAAGATGCAGCATATCCCTTTCTTGTTAATTCAAGTATAGCAGGATCACCGCATGTCACAATTTGAGTCGCCCTTTTCGGGTTTTCAACTCAAATCCCCTTTGGTCTCAAAGCGCCCTTTGCGGGTTTTCACCTTGGCCTCTCATTTTTTTTGAAGCAGGTCTCAAAGTGCCCTTTGCGGGTTTTCACTTTGGCCTCTTTCCTCTTCACGTGTAGTACTTCTTAATTGAATCTGAATTTACAGGATTTGGCAAGTTTTTCCAATCCATTTCGGCCAAAATTAGTGCTCCTCCGGAGAAGGCCTTCTTTACCGTGTAAAGTCCTTCCCAGTTTGGCATCCATTCCTCTCTGAAGTCTTTTTGTATAGAGAGGATCTTTTTCAATACCAAGTCCCCCTCATGAAATTTCCTTGGGCGAACCTTTTTGTCATAAGCAGGTATCATTCGTTTTTGATACATTTGACCATGTTGGATAGCCCTTAGCCTCTTTTCCTCAATCAAATTCAACTGATCATACCGAGACTGGATCCATTCTGCTTCATCTAGCTTTAGCTCTGACAAAACTCGAAGGGAAGGTATCACTACTTTAATGGGTAAAACCGCTTCCATTCTATAGACTAATAAGAAAGGCTTTGCCCTGGTGGAAGTTCTGATAGACGTTCGATAAGCATAGAGAGCAAAGGGTAATTTCTCATTCCAATCTCTATAAGTTTCAGCCATTTTTCCCATAATCTTTTTAATGTTTTTATTAGCTGCTTCCACTACACCATTCATTTTTGGGCGATACGGCAACGAGTTGTGGTGTCTGATCTTGAACTAACTACAGACCTCTGTTATCGTGTTGTTGTTCAAGTTGAGTGCATTATCTGATATGATCTTCTTAGGCATTCTATATCGACATATGATTTCCTTCTTTAAGAATCTGCTAACTACCGATTTAGTGACACTGGCATATGAAGCAGCCTCTACCTACTTGGTGAAGTAATCAATGACCACAAAAATGAATCGATGCCTATTCGAAGCTTTCGGCGAAATTGGTCCAATGACGTCCATGCCCCACGTGGAGAAAGGCCATGGGGATGTCATAACATGCAGGGGCGAAAGAGGCACATGAATCTTGTCCCCATAAATCTGGCATTTGTGACATCTCTTGGCATAGTTGATACAGTCTCCTTCCATGGTAGACCAATAGTACCAGAATCTCAGAATTTGTCTGGCCATTGTAAAGCCATTGGTATGGGTTCCCCAAACCCCCTCATGGACTTCTTCTAAAATTTTCTTAGCTTCAACAGCATCCACAAATCTCAAAAGTACCTGATCCTTTCTTCTTTTATACAGGATCTCCCCATCTAAGACATAATCTCAGGTTAGTCTTATCAGTGTCCTTTTGTCATTCTCAGTTGCCTGATCAGGAAATTCATGATTTCTCATGTATCGCAATATATCGTGATATCATGGGTGATCATCTCTTTCTTTTTCATTTACATTGTAACAATATGCTGGGGCCTCGTAGATACTCATTTGAATAGGTTTTATATCCTCTTATTTTCTTACTTTGATCATGGAGGCCAAAGTGGCCAAAGCATCTGCCATCTGGTTTTTATCTCATTGGAGATAACTAAAAGTGATATTATCAAACTCCTTAATTAACCCCATAACTATCTTTCGGTAATTGATCAATTTGGGGTCTCTTGTCTCCTATTCGCCTTTTAGTTGGTAGATTACTAGTGCAGAATCTCCATATACTCCTAGCACTCTGATTTTGCGCTCTATGGCTGCTCGAAGTCCCATGATACATACTTCATATTCTGCCATATTATTTGTATAATCAAAATCTAATTTGCAAGTGAACGGATAATGATTTCCATTTGGGCATACTAAGACTGCCCAAATTCCATTCTGACAGCATTTGATGCTTTGTTGAAATTCAGCTTCCAAAGAGGATCCTTTATGGTGTCTTCCTTAGCAGTCACTACATACATTAGATCTTCGTTGGGGAAATCAAAATTCAATGGCTCATAATCTTCTAAAGTTCTGCTAGCTAGAAAATCTGCTATTGCGCTCCCTTTCACAGCTTTTTGACTCACATAGGCTATGTCGAATTCAGAAAGCAGAATTTGCCATCTAGCCATCATTCCATTTAAAGCAGTTGACTCCATCATATACTTTAGAGGATCCAATTTCAATATCAACCAAGTCATGTGGTACAACATGTATTGTCTCAACCTCCGAGTTGTCCAAATCAAGGCGCAACACAATTTCTCAACTGGTGAGTGTTTCATCTCACGCTCAGTGAATTTTTTACTAAGGTAATATATTACTTTTTCTTTTCGTCCTAACTCATCATGTTGACCCAGCACACATTCCTTGAAGTTATTAAACACTGTCAAATACAGTATTAATGGCTTATCTGGGCATGGAGGTGACAATACTAGGGACTTGGCAAGTATTTCTTAACCTTATCAAAAGCTCTTTGGCATTCATCATCCCACATGTCTGGGTTGTGTTTCTTAAGAAGAAGAAACATAGGATCACATTTCTCAGTTAGTTGTGAAATGAACCGAGCAATGTAATTCAGCCTTTCAAGGAAACCTCGAACCTCCTTTTGGGTGCGTGGCGAAGGCAATTCTTGTATAGCCCTGACCTTATCTGAGTCAATCTCAATTCCCCTTTCACTAACTACGAAGCCCAACAATTTTCTGGATCCAAAAGTACATTTAGTTGGATTGAGTTTTAACTGGAATTTTCTCAATCTCAAGAATAGCTTCCTCAAAACTTAGATGTGTTCCTCTTCTGTTCTAGACTTTGTAATCATATCATCAACATAACCTTCAATTTTTTTATGCATCATATCATGGAAAAAAGTCACCATAACCCTTTGGTATGCGGCTCCTGCATTTTTCAACCCAAATGGCATCATTTTATAACAGAACGTACCCCACAAGGTTATGAAGGTAGTCTTTCTCATGTCCTCAGGATGCATCTTTATCTGATTGTATCCCGAGAATCTATCCATGAAAGAAAACAACGAGTAGCCTACCATATTGTCCACTAGAGTATCAATGTGAGGCAAGGGGAAATTGTCTTTTGGGCTGGCCTTATTTAAGTCTCTATAATCTACGCACATTCGTACTTTCCTATCTTTCTTAGGGACAAGCACAATGTTGGCTACCCATTCTGAATATTTGACCCCTTGCAAGAATCCGGTATCAAACTGCTTTTTCACTTCCTCTTTTATTTTTATCACAATATTTGGTCTCATCCTTCGGAGCTTCTGCTGAACTGGCCCGTAATCTTCCTTTATGGGAAGGCAATGTACTACAATGTCAGTGCTTAACCCGGGCATATCCTAGTATGACCATGTGAAGACATCTTTGAATTCTCAGAATAACTCAACGAGACGCCGCTTTATTTCTTTAGTTATGCACGTTCCAATCTTTACTACCTTCCCTTCCTCTAGTGTTACAGTTTTCACTGTCTCTTTATGAGGTAGAATTTGTTTCTCTTCCTGTTCTACCATTCTTAACAAGTCCAGAGATAAGTAACAGTCGATGTCATCTTCAAAGTCCTGGGATCCTTCTAAACACGTCTTGCTCAAAAAGAGATTCTGAGTCAATAGTAGCATTGCTCATATCGTTGATATCTGGGAACCTATTGTAAGTTCAAAAGAATATGGAAAGAACAAATGAATTCATGAATAATTATTTGTATGGTATGATTATGAATAATTATGAAAGAATGATTTGAAGAGAATCATAGAATAAAAGTTTCCGAAATAATATAAAAAGAATGAAAGAATGTTTGCTTCAAATGATAGCAAAGGTGTACTTCATTGACATAATGATGTTTGAACATGAGCCTATTTCACAAAAGAAATCTTATTGCTTCTAGGCTTAAAGCAACAACTGCATTTTGAACATTACTCTGAGAAAGCTCTAAATACTACAGGAATTTCTTCCGCAGTCTAATTGTTCAAAACGCTCCCCAGTTCATAAAGGCGGATATCTGACAAGGGCCCTCCTTTCGTAGTGTCTTCGAAGATGGCATTGATATGTACGTTTCCCAGCGTCTCCTCAATGGTTTCTTTTCTTAGCATCATTCGTTCGGGGCGAATAATCCCTCCTGATACAAAAGTCATTGATATGTGAGGAATTATCATGGGTTCCCACTTGACTTTTTCACCACTCTAACATGCCATTCTTCTTTCCTGCATTCTTTCCAACACTTTCTTTCTTTTTTTTGCATCTGGCCTAAATCCTAAGCCAAAGCGATCATGTTTGTCCTTCAATATTGGAGCCTCAACATTTCTCTGGAGATATCTTCCAAGTCCTTTACCTGGCATAGCTCCCTTTCCTACCATCATCTGCAATCCCATTCTTGTAGTCTTAGATATTTTTGGTATTCGAATTCTGTTTCCCTCAGTAATGAAGGTCGCATTTACTAACTCCAGGGATCGAAAAGAGCACTTGATTTCCTAGTCATTCGTCTCCAGATATGGCGTGTCACTGGTTACAATCGCGATAATGTCCTCTTCGGCATTTATTGTCACTAACCGACCCTCTGATACTAGCTTTAACTTCTAATGCAGTGATGAAGGTATTGCTCCTGCTGATGTATCCAAAGTCTTCCCAATAAGTAATTGTAGAAAGGCTTGATGTCCATTACTAGGAAGTCCACCTCATATGTCGTCAGGCCAATTAACAGCGGTATTTCAATCCTCCACATGACTCATCTTTATGTGTCATCAAATGCCCTAACTATATTCTGGCATTCCTTCATGTGTGAGCTATCCACAGGTAATCTGTTTAAGGTGGATAAGGGTAGTACATTCAATGTCGATCCATTGTCTATCAAAACTCTTGGCAACGTGTACCCTTTGCATCTGGTGGTAATGGGTAAAGCTTTAGTGGATCCCATACCCCCTGGTGGTATCTCATCGTTGTTGAAGTAAATAAAGTTATCGGCACTTATATTACCAATCAGCCGGTCCAGTTTATTAACCGAGATATCATTGGCCACATATGTCTTATTCAAGACCTTCATTAACAGATATGTGTACTGGTTGTTTATGCAGCTGTTCCACAACACTGTACTCACTGTGCTTCAAAAATTTCAGGAACTCCTTAGCTTTATCCTCTTTTACTGGCTCATTGACAGGCGACTCAGGTTCGCCTAATTTTTCCTTCTTTTGCTCTACCATTGGACCTTTCTCTTTTACTGGTTCTGGTCGGGTATTTATCAAATTGTAGCGTCTTCCACTATGACTATGAGAACCTATATCTTAATCCTCCTTTGAAGCACTAGCTGAATTCTCTTTTCCCTGAATTGCCACGTTACACTTGTAATTCTAGGAAACCCTCTTACTATTTTTATAAGAAAAGAGTGCGGGTTTCTGTATTATCATCTTTGGTACCATCTGTACTCCAGCTTCATTACTTTTGGGCCATGAAATGATGACCACAAGATAATTGACTTTTGGGACCTTTTTTGTTGACTCTGACACGCATATGCTTCCTTCATCTTCAATTTCTTCATAAAACTCTATCTCTTTGTTGTCCATCAAACCTTGCACCAAGGCTTTGAATTCCACACAATCTTGAATCTCGTGTTTCTCCTCGTGATGAAACTCACAGTATCCCCTCGTCTTTTCACAACTTCTTTCTGGATCTAAAACAATTAGCTTCCTCTTCATTATTTCCTTCCAAACACACCTTAGAGGGGTTTTTATTTCTGCGATATTTGTCTTGATTCTTTTTCCCATATTCTCCCCTACCACGTTTACCCTATTATCAGTATGATTGGGTAGTGGATTTTCTGCATTAGGCTTATCATCCAATTTCACAATGCCCATGCTAATGAATTTTTCCACTAATTTCTTAAAAGCAAGGCAATTTTCTATTGAATGCCCTGTGATCCCCACGTGGTACTCACGCTGAGCATTTTAGTCATATCATTTGAGGTATGGAGGTTGCATTGGTTTCAGGTAGTGAGGGGACACAACATGCGTATCAAATAAACTTTGATACAACTCCTTATACGCATTGGGATCAACATAAATTAGAGGTTCTCAGTGTTTTGCCTTGTGCCAGATTCTTTCCTTGATGAACCCGATGCCCAATAGCAACTGTTTTTGGCTGATTAATATTAATCGACTTTGAGTACCCCATGCTTGCATAATTTACCTTGCTTTCCTTCTTCCTCGATGCTAACCTTTTATTACTCTCTCCTGTATCTATCCTTCCATTTCTTATTGCGTTCCTGATTATTTCCCCAGTCATTATTATGTCTGAAAAGCTTTTCGTGGCACTTCCTAACATATCAGTGAGGAACGGGGCCTTTAATGTATTAATAAAGAGCATCGTAGTCTTTTTTTCTAAGAGCGGTGGTTGGACTTGTAATGCAACCTCCCTCCACCTCCGTGTATACTGCCTGAAACTCTCATTCAGCTTCTTTTCCATATTTTGCAAGGTGATTCTATCAGGAGTCATGTCTGTCACATGACTATACTGTTTCATGAATGCTTAAGCTAAATCCCTCCATGAACCAATCCTGGCACCACTCAACTGGTTATACCATTTGGCCGCCGCTCCTACCAGGCTATCTTGAAAGCAATGGATCAATAGTTGATTATTATTAATGTATCCAGTCATCCTTCTAAGAACATAGTAATATGAGCTTCGGGGCAGCTTGTCCCATTATATTTCTCAAATTTAGGCATTTTAAACTTGTATGGAAGCACCAGGTTTAAATCTTTAGCATCAATTCCATAACAGCTATCAGCACTTTCTATCGCCTTGAACTTCTCCTCCAGCCATTTACATCTATCTTCTAGCTACTTTGGTAATTCGGTCTTTGACTTCTCTCATTATGCCATTTCATCTAGATCGGGGACAGCAGGACTAGCTAGGTTATCCCCTAGGTTAGAGCCTGACCTAGCTTGGAAATTCATGGGTACTGAAACACCAACTTGGAATTGTCAAGGCCTGATCATGACAGATGGTCTTTGTAAATTTACTTCAGGCTGTGTCTGTACATGTGGTGGAGTAAAACCAGGGGGATATTGAGGGTGCTCAGTATTCTCCTCGGCATTAACCATGGGGCTCTTTCCTTTATCCATAAGCCTATTCAGCAGCTGCGTCATCTGAGTCATTTGAGTCATCATATTTCTTTGAGACTTCATCATTTTGTCCATCATGTCTTGTTGGATCTTAGCCAGTTGCTCTTGCGTTTGTATTTGCAATTGGTCTTGTATCTCCCTTTAGAGTTGTTCGAGTCTTTCCATTCTCTGATCCATGTCTTTAGTTTTTCTTCGAGTACTGTAACGATGTGTGGTTGGTAAGTTTTTGTTGGTTTCCAAATTAACTGAAATAATTTAAATTAATTAGGGTCTTTTGGTGGACTTTAATGCATATGATGTGAATGTAATGCAAATGCATGAAATGAATGCAAAAAAGCCGTCGATCCTGATTCAAATTCATTTAGAAAACTTTACCATAAAACAAAATTCTTTACATAAAATGAATTACAAATACGGCTTTGCCCTAATGCTCAGAGTTTGAACTTTCCTAAGCAACGAAACTAGCTCCTGACCCCTGTCTGATTCCAATTCGTATTTCACACTTAGCATGTTTGCTTGAACTACCAAAGTTTGTAGGTGATCAACTACCTCCCGAATTTGAGCCACGGCTTTGCCCATAATGTACTCTCGACTCCTAACTTGACTCTGAGAGTGATGAAGCTATTCCTTCCAGCGCTGCTCATTTACTTCAAGAAGTTCTACCCGAAGCTCACAATTTCGTAAAACAGACTCTAGCTCTTCTATTCTTCATTTTATTTCTTCAATCTTGTTCAAGCTGGCTCTCAACTTAACTGTAGAATTACGATTTCTATACTGATGATGTACTTTTTCAAGTTCTGCCACTTTGGTCTTTAATTCTTCTTTGTCATTTTGGGCTTCTAATAGACTCATTTCTTGAGCCTCTCTCTGAGCTTGAGCCTCCTGGAACTTTCTCTCCCACCGATCAAATTTGGTATTTGATTCTTGAATTTCCTACTACCACTGCTCTAAGGTTTTTCCCAATCTAGCAGTTCTCATTGAGAGACGTAATTTCTTGTAAACCGTCTTCAAATCATCCAAATCCTCCTCAACTTTACTTTTTTCTTTCCTTAGTTTCTCGGCCTCTAACTTTTGAACATCGACATGTAACCTTAAATGCATCTTTTCTTCCTCCAATTGTTCTATCCTCTTCTCCAGCTTTAAATTCCTTTTTTCAAAATCTTGCTTTATTACCTCCAATTCTGATGGGACTACCTGTAGATATTCTTCTATCGGTCGAACACCTTCTAGACTAGGCCTCGAGATATTTTCATTAATCCTTCTGCTGAACTATCCACTGTCCTCAGGAGTAGTCATTGATCCTACGGTTAACTTTTTCATCCGACGAGTCTGATTCCAAGTAGTAGAAATCTCCTTGACCTTCTTCTTGTAATTATCTCCTTTATACAGGAACTTACATTGTGCTAGACCATACGTTGCCGGTATAAACTGCTTGATCCATATTGTCTTAATACAAGCAAAAGGGCATAACCAACAGCTCCCCAAATTCTGAGCAAGGGGACCCAATTAAAACTTCCGCATTGTAATAGAATTTCATTGGGCACCAACCAATGAGCTCTCCATTCAATGTACTCCTCCTGAAGATTTTGGAGAAATGCTATCCAATTCTCTTCTGATACGCCATCTCTTCTTGGTGTAGCTACTATCTCTTTTAATGGGGAATAATTAACAAAGAAGACCGGGTAAGAAACCTTATCCACCCTCCAGAAGTGGCTATGAAACTAGACTAACAACAACTATACGCACCCTATGAACCTGCCCTCTCCGGATATTCTACATGCATTCAATGACCTAAAAGTCTCGGCCAAGATTGCAGGAACTGGCATGACCCCTTTATCGAGTCGGTTGAAGAGATCTAAGACCGCTTCATCTACATACCCTAAAGCCCTAGGGAATAGCATTAATCCATAGATGCTCAATGCAAATACATCAACTCTTTTTTTCGTATCAGGATGGGCTAAAATCAAATCCCTCAAATTATTCCATAGGATGCACTTACACTCGCCCTTTTGCTTAATCCTGGCTGTAATCCACTGCTCACTCATTCCCGTAATATTCAGCAAACTTCTTCCAAAAGGCTGGGACATAAGTAGCTTTCCAATAGACCTTATCAACTTGAACTCTCGAACAATGCAGTAGAGCTGTGTATTCTTCCATGGTGGGTACCAAATCCACTCTCCCAATGGTAAAGCAACTATATGCAGGGTTCCAGTACTGAGTGAGGGCTTTGAATAAATGCTCGTCTACCTTAATGTCAAGTAAGTACGGCAAATCCCCATAACTATGGTAGAACAATCTTTTAGTCTCATCGTTCCACTGATCCCGTATTTCCTTTAGCTCTTGAAGGTTATTTTGCGTAACGCTAATTCGAGTGTAGTCCCATAACTCTGACACATGCCCCGCAGTTAGACTATCCCCCTTCTCTAATTGTGTTGTCTCTAACCAGATTCGGACAGTCGCGTTATCTTCCACTTTATCAAGAAATTCGTTTTTCATGACCAGCTCTTTAATTTAGCAATCAAACCTAAATCGACACCTCTTAAATATGAAATTGCATGCAAAATATAACAAAGACAAAACACAAGAAGTCAGTACTATATACAAAAACAAATTCAAAGTATGTGACAAAGAAAAAGGAAAAAACAATCAAGCACCTATCTGGGTGGCCGCTAAGGTTTAGCGTAGCTCTACCTAGGGTGGGCTCTTAGGGTTTTCTATATGCCGTTTAGTTCTAAAGTTGAGGTACTTAAACCAACAGATTCCTCAATCCTCACCCATTATAGGCTCATACAGACCTAGTTCAGTTCAGGGGGATACATTTCCCTATGGCTGCACGGAGATGAAAATCTCATGAAGACATAGGTACGGATGTGTCCCGAAAACGATTCAATATCCTACACGGAGGTGAAAACCTCACGAAGGAGTAGCTTCTCACTCCCGCTTAAAAGGTTGTGACCACATGGTCATGCAATGCAATGTGCAAAATTATTCTACAAAATTTAATCCACAACAATTACATGAAATACCACAAACCAATTGTAATAAAAGGATCGTAATTTTTCAAATCAATTTTCAATTTTCGACAAAAGGACAACAAATAATCAATTTTACGGCTTGACTCTCTTACAAATCCCTAGCGGAGTCGCCAAGCTGTCGAAACCATTTTTTCCATATTTATTTTGAAAAATAGGGATCGATTGAAAAATAAAAAATGGAGTCACCACCGACCTTTTTCGAGGTGTGATCGGATCACCTTGAAATTGATCACTTTAATAAAACTTTGATTTATTAAAACAAATTTTGGTCTACAAAACTCGAGAAAATGGGTTTGGGAGTCGGTTACATACGAGGAAGGGTTAACACCCTCGTAACGTCCAGAATTGGTACCTAATTAATTAGTTAATATCCTTACATCGAACCTTTAAAAAGATTTTAAAATACGATCCTTTTATTTACAAGAACACTTGAGTAAACCTAAGTGAATGCCGAGACCCGCTTATCTTAAAGAAATAAAATGTCATACCCAGTAAGTTAGGAAATGACATTTTGATCCCTCGAAATTAAGCTTGTCTTTTTTATTTTTAAAAACTCATGCACTTAAATTCAAAAAGGATATTCAATTATTTGGGTCAGATGAAAAATCAGAACTCGGTAAGTTAGGGCACAATTGCTCAAAACTCCAAACATAGAATATTACCTTTATTTTTTTAGAAATTCTTATCTTGAGATGGTAAAACGTCACATCCAGTGAGTTAAGACGCAACATCTCGAATTCTCGAGAATAAGCTTTTATTTACAATTTTTATGCGTTTTGATTAAAAAAGAAAAGGGTACTCGGTTGCTTATGTTTAACGAGAAAAATCAGAACCCAGTGAGTTAGGACATGATTTTCCCGAAGCTCCCAAACACGAGCATTGCTTTATTTTAAAAACCTTTGAATGGAATGATTTTTAAACTTAGATCATATTAAAACATGATCTTTTTATCAAATAAAATGCAATGGAGCCTACACAAAATATTACCAATGAATCATCATGACCAATCAATACCAATTAAGCATTACAAAACATAATATAACGATAACTATAAAGCATACAAGTTCATAATTAACTATTTAAAAAAGGGTTTAAAAACAATGAAATAAAAAATGAAATAAAAGTTTAAAGAGGTAACTATTATAAGCAAAATGAAAATGAATAATATACATGTAACAAAACAAATTCAAAATAAACACTACAAATGACACCAATATATAATAATTTAAAATAATTAATATACAAAACACTTTTAAAGAAATATACGAAATGTCTTAAAACAATTAATTTGAAAACACTTAAACTAACATATGCAAAAGACAAATTTACTAATATATAAAAGAAGTGTTGAGATGAATAATATATATAAAAATGTGAAACAATTTAATAGAAATGAAATACAAAGCTTTAAAAATAAATAACAGTAAAACAGTTTTTAAAATGAAGAATATAAAAAATATATTAAATGAGTTAAACGAAATAAGATACATAGATTTAAAAGAGATAACATGTAAAAGTTTAAATAATTCATATAAAGAAAACATTTAAAAGAAATAATATATCGATTTATATAAAAAAATAAAAAGATAGAAGATAAAATAGTTAAAATAAGCAATATATATAAAAGATTTAAAATAAAAACAATAAAACGACACTTTTCGAAAAATAAATACATAAATAAATTAAAACAAGCAAGGGACAAACTTAAAATTAAGATAAAATTTGAGGGTTAAAAAAGTAAATAACAACAACAGACCATTTAAGGATCAGATTAGCACGGGCACAAACAAGCAAGGATTCACTGGAAAATTATCCCAAACACTCAAAACGGCACCGTTGAAAGACTAATATGCTAAATGGCCTAAAGATTAAATTGGAACAACAAACAAAATACGGGGCTAAATTAAAAACGGGCGCGGGACTACATTGCAAATTACCGCAAAAGTGGAGGGACCTGATGCCTAAATAATCCCTCGCTTGAAAACGCGCGGATCCTCCCCGGGTCGGGTCACACGCGCGGGTTGAGCCTATAAAACAACACCGTTTTGGATCTATTGTAGTTAGCCCAAAACGATGTTGTATCTCTTGTTTATAAAAGCCATTTTTTTGGAAAATGTTCATTTCATATCTGTTTTAAAAAAACTCAAAAAAAGGGGGTAGGGTTTCTCTCTCGGGCACCGATTTCCGTCCGTTAGACCATTGTAGCGGCCGTTGGTCGCCAGCGACAGCGTCGCCATCTACAGTGGTCGGAGGGTACCAGAATGCACCGCTTTAAACCCCGAAGCCTCCCCAACCTATATCTGAGATCAGATCCGCTAAAGGACTCGTGAAAAAACAAAAAAAGTTAAAGAAACCTCTCGGTTTTCTTCTCCAATCATCAAAGAGGTGAGATGTTTTAACCCCTTTTTAATAAATGTATATGTATGATATATTTGAAGCAAATAGACTAAAAAAAATTTGAACAACACCTCTGTTTTCTGTGATTTTGTATTCAAAATCGTAAAAAAAAAATACAAATGTTTGATGGCTTTTTTATAGCCGAATCGAAATACAATTATTTTTATTTCCTATTTTGTTGTTTCTCTGCTATTGGTGGCCTTGTTTGCAGGTACGGAAGGCCCGTGGGGCATGAGGACGTGGCCCGAAGTGTACGGAAGCGAAGTCATCCATAGGAGTTGCGGCGCGCATAGTTTCAGAAACCCTTAGGGTTTCTGAAGTCTTAAGTCATTGGGCCTTTTTAGGCCGTGTAACTTGGGCTGGTGTTGGGTTTTAATTGGGTTTGGGTGATTTGGTTGTTAGGCTGGCCTGTATTGAGTATTAAGTTAGGCTTTAGTTTGGGGTGGTTGTTTAGTTTAGGTCTGTTTGCGTTGGGGTGAATTTTGGGTTATTTAAATTTGTAAATGGACTATTAATTTGGAATTTTTATTTATTAGCTTATGTTTAATTTTTATTGGGTAATCGGGCCTCGGGCAAATTTTTGAGTCTTACAATGGAGATTGATATAATGAGATGATATGTAAATCAAAATTAAGAAAAGCTATTGTTAAGAAATTGAATGTTTAGTATATGAGTGACTTATTGAAAGAAAAATGGTTGTAAGGTTAAATGTGTTTATTTAATTATTGTTATTTTAAGTACTTGAATTATAGTAATATCATTAAGTGTATACTTAGCATTCGGTTTGTTTCCGTGCGCAGGTTAGGTAAAGTCAAATTTCTGGTTCAGCATTCAAAGCTGATCCCGAACTCAGTAAAGTGGTGAAACATGTTTTCTTTTGTAAAATGGCATGTACCTAGGTTGCTTGTATAGGTCATTTTGGGATATGATTGTAAATGATGTTATAAATGACTTTGGATGGTTAAATACAACATATATATAAAATGTTAAGTTTATGGAATGGTATGTTTTGGTAAGGAAACTTGAGTTTGATTGAATAAAGTCATTTGAATTGGTTTGAATAGTATATGTGAGGTATCTATGAAAATGTATCGAATAGGTTATTAGGATAATGTTTTTGATATGTTTTAGATGAATTTGAACATAATTTGGATTGGTTGAAATGTTGGATTTTGAATTGCTTGAGGTTTAAGAATTGCAGGGTTGGCTAACTTGTTATAAAAGGCTCATTTTGAGTCCACACGACCTGGCACACGGGCATGTGACCAGGCTGTATGAGACACACGACTAGCACATGGGCGTGTGAACCGGCCGTGTGTCTCCTGCACCTTAAAAACTTAAAACAGAATGCCCAGATTTAGGCACACGGGAAGAGACACGGGCGTATGTCTCAGCTATGTGAGGCACACGGCCTAGCACACGGGCATGTAACTTGGTCGTGTGACCCTATATTAAATAGAGTTACAAGTCAAAGAGTTACACAGGTTAGGGACACGGGCATGTGCTGCCACACGGTCTAGGATATGGGCATGTCACTTGGTCGTGTAAGCCATACGGGTGTATGAGCCCTGTACTTAGGAAAATTTTGAAATTTCATGAAAAATTTCTAGAGTACCGCATTTGGTTCCAATTTGGTTGATAAACCATAATATATACATATTTTTTATCCCATGATTGGCACATTTATGGATGATTTATCATTAGATTTATGGAATTTGATGCTCTTAATCCTTTAATTTCATGTTTTATACTTAAATGAGCATGAAGAAGCGAAAAGAGCAAGAAACGGGTCAAAAATAGACAAAATGGGCCGAAATCAACCTTTAACACGGCCTAGACATCTTCACACGGTAAACCACACGCCCGTGTGTAACACACAGAATTGCACACTGTAATACCTTGAAAATTTCTATCATTGATATAGTAAAATAAAGAAATAAAGAAATAAAAAGAGAAATTTTGAGCTATGTCAACAAAATCTATGTAGGAAGTATATTATGATGTATTAATCCAAGAAAGGACAAAATCGTAAAAGTGAGAAAAGTTTTGTGGCCCAAGAGTAAAACTTAAAATTTAAGGGGTTAAAGTGTAAATATGGAAAAGAGTAAGGACCAATAGTGAAAATATTTTAAGTATGGAATGATCTAGAAACTAAGGAAAATGGATGACTTAGGACCAAATTGAATAGGAGAAGAATTATGAGGGACTAAATCGTAATTTTACCAAATTAAGTGATGACTCAAGGATGGAATTTTAAAAGATCATGAACGGCAAAATAGTCAACTAGAAGGAGAGAGAAATCTAGAAGGTAATGATGGTGTGATGATATTTTATAATTATTTAATAAGATAAATATTACTTTATTAATATTTTAATAAGATATTTTATTATTTTATTTAGTATATATATGTGTGTGTGTGTGTGTGTGGAAAAAAAAAAAGGAAGAAACCACCACCTATCCATGCATAAACCTGAGAAGAGGAGAGAAAGAAAAGAAGTTTTACTTTCTTTACAATTTGGTCCTTCCACAAAAAAAATTCACCATTTTCACCTAGAAATTAAAAGAATTTCCATAGCCATCAAAAGAGAAAAATGTTAAGGAGACTATGGGAAGTTAGATTATCAAGTTGGATTCAAGAAATAGAAGCTGGAGGAGAGAGAAAATCAAGTTAAGGATTGAAACCAATGGAACAAGGTACGTACATCAATATTTCAATATATTTTTAAGTTTGATATTATTGAAAAAGCATGGAAATGATGTTAATGTAGAGTTTTCTTATAGTTGGTTTTATGTTCTTGATATATTAAGGAAGAGAAATAAGAGAAAGTGATGAGAAATAATGTAGAGAAAGGAAATAAGGGTGTTATAAACTTAGTAATTAATATCTTGCACTAAAATAGTTTTGGACAGCAGCAGTAAGCTAACTTTGAAAAATCACCAAAAATGGTAGAAACTGAATTAGAAGTTTAATGATATATGGAATTAAATTTTTTCGAGTCTATTTTCATATAAAAGAAACAGAACAAGTAAAGGAATTCTGTATTCTGAGATATCTAGATTTTTGTGAGACTGGTTTAGAATAATTTCGGGATCCTCTGTTCTGAATTGGAAAAATCATTAAAAATTGTATAAAAATGATTATGGGACATAATTTATATGGTTAGATTCTTTAATGAGCCTATTTTCAATAGAAACAAACGAGAACATCATCTGAATCCTGTATGAAGAGATAATTAATTTTTAGTAAAGAAGGGTCAGAAAGGTCAGAAAGGTCAGATAGCAGAACATGGGTGAATTTAAAGAATAAACTGTACTAATTGGCTAAACCAAAAATTCTGAAATTTTTATGGTAATAATATATGTGAGTCTAGTTTCATAGAAAATTGACAGAACTTAATTTGGAGTTTTGTAGCTCAAGATAAAAATAATTTGGTGACTATGACGTAGGTGGACAGCTTGAATATTCACATATAAGTAAATAGTGAAATTATTGATGATGTTACTTATAAGCATGTTATATAAATAAAGGATGTGGAATGGAGAGGAGGAGGAGGAAAATATGTATGAATATTCAGCTAGCATGGCTAATTTGCAAGTTATAGACTCAAGGACTAAATTGAATAAAGGTAAAACTTTATGGGCAATTTTGTAAAAATGTCAAAAATGATGAAATCGCATGAAATGGATTATTTTATTATTTAAATTATAAAATTGTATGAAATTATTAATATAGTTCAAGACAGGGGAAAAACATGTTTTAGGGATTAAATTGAAAAGTGTTGAAATTATGGAAAATTCTGATATTTTATAGAATTTATGGGCTATTATCAATATGTATGATGATAACGGTTGGAAATTAGGATTAAATTGCAAGAATTTATTTTTCTGAGCCTAAGGGTAAAATCGTCATTAATTAAAAGTTTAGGGGCAAAATGGTAATTTTGCCTAGAGCATTAATTGAATGTATTAGAATATGGAATGAATGAAAACGGTAATCAAATTTATTTATAAAGATCTGGACGACTCATACGAGACTTGAACATAGAAAAGAAAAGATATCATATTATTAAAATCATAAACACGACCAAGGAATGAGGTAAATTCGTGTAACTTGAATTGTATTTTTAAATACTTGAATGAAATATGTGGCTATGTGGTGAAAATATGATTTGAATGTCCAGTGCATGATAATTGATGAAATATTGATAATACTCTATATAAAGGGAAAATAAATCCCGGATGAATGAAATGGAATTCGATGGATCATTGGAAAAGGAATTGATGGTAAAAAAAGGATCTAGGCCGAACGGGTGATCCTATTGTTAGCCCTCCCGAAGAATATAGGAAAAAGGATTAAGCCTGGAAGGGTAATCCTAATATCAGCTCTCCCGAAGAATATATGGGAAATGAGGTTCGCGGGAGTGTGCTGGTTGCTCTCCCGAAGAATATATGTGTATAGGCCCTTTCAAAGAATACATGGGAGCTGAGGTTCGCGGAAGTGTGCCAAGAATTGAGGTTCGCGGGAGTGTGCTTACTGAAATGAAATGTGTAAGACCATGGTTGAAAGATACCATGGCAACATATTGAGAAAATGAATAAGACCATGGTTGAAAGATACCATGGCAACACATGTATATGAATTGACAGACTCGGAATTGTACACTAAAAGTGTACACTTGTATGAATTGACGGTTAATGAGATTGTACACCAAGAGTGTACTTTTGGAAATCCATCGAAATTCTGAGAAATTCAACGGAATAAATATAGAAGATGGTAAACACATAGCTAAAAAGGGTAAATGTGAATTAATGGATTATGATTTGCATATTTTAAGTATACCATATGATTTTAACTATCGATATTTCGGTAAATTCAGTAGGTAAGAATCCTGACTAGGAAAGGAAATATGTATATAAAAAGATTCTACATATATTCCTGAAGTACATAAAAAAAAATGACAGTGATACTGGATATATGGAAATATAAGATGATGATATTTGTACATGGAATTTATTGATGAATATATGCATCCATGATTCTAGATTCGTATACTTTAATAATATTAATTGTATGACGATGAAATTTCGAATGACTTAATGAATAAAGCCCTGACATGGAAATGATTTGAGCCCGAAACAATAATCACGAAATTGAGCTTGAAATACACGAAAACGATATTTATTCGATATTTTAAAAATATGACATGGAAAATACATGTATATGAAACTTACCTGATAATTATGCATGTTCAAGATTATGAATTGTCCCGGAATAAATATATACAAAATTCATGAAAACAATGATACATGAAATTTTGGAATAATGAATGATTTATGTTTTTGAAGAAATGGCAAGAGAATAATATGTATCATGTTACATGAATATGTGGCTATCTTTAATATGCTGATACATGGAAATTGGGTAAGCCGTAATAAGTAATAATCTCAAGTAAGATATGTTGATACAATCAGTTTATCGATTCTAAAATTATATGAAATATATTCAAGTATACTAATAATTGTTGTTGTTGACGCTTAGACAAGTGCCAAGCTATTGGTTAAATGGTAATATGTTTATTATTTGATACGTCGAAAGGGTAAATGATCAAATGAAAATATACATGTGTTTATGGAAGAGTGGTAAAATTTAAGTTGTACAATTTCTTATAAAATGAGTTATCATGTGATAAATAAATAAAAAAAGAAGAGAAGTTCTATAAACTCTGGTAATACCTTGTGACCCTATTCCGATGATGGATACGGGTTGGGGTGTTACACACACGGCCTGAGCATCATCACACGGGCGTGTCCCTATCGACCCCTGTTTCAATTTTACGTGGAAAATTTTAATTTTTGGGTATTCTGGGCATTCAAAAATCTATAAAAACACCCAAGGGGAGGAACCTAAGGACACACAGAGTAGAAAGCAAGGAATTATTCGAAGAACGCCGATCGATTCATCTCGGAAGCAAGGATTCACATCAAGACTGAAGATCTCCTTTCAATTTCTCTCGAAGTTTTTGGGTTCTTTATATTTTGTTGTTTTTCCTATTTTGAGATGTTTTCTTTTATAAACATGAACTAAATCCCCTAAATACCTAAAGGGGATAAAACTTAAGACAGAATTTGTTATTAATTTTTGAATTATATGATAGATATTTGATTTGTTCTTAATTGTGTTATTAATTCTTCTGTTAATATTTCAGAATATTAATTCAAGATTGAATGTGCTTATTCAATGAAGCAAAAGTCTCTGTCTAAGAGTAGATCCAACACAATTAAGCGGAGTTTATCACAATCCTAGACATAGAATGATGAAAATCTACCAATAGGATGACGAAAATCTACCAGATTAGAGCCAAATCTAATAGGGGAATCCATAGATCGAGTTAATGCAACACTAGGGGTTTTAATTAGAAAGAAATTTCAATTAATCAACATAGGGTTAGTTGTTCTTAATCTTGAAAGAGATATTAACATAAATTAGGGATTTCTACGGATCAAGTCAAGTGAATAAATCATTTAGTTCAGAGTCAAATAACAAGTGAAGTCTAGGTGGATTCTTCCTTGGGTATTGCCTTAATCAATCAGTTTTCTAAAAGCAATTTCCCCAATTTACTCTCTGTCGCGTTCTCAATGTAGTTAAATTTTAGTTTAAACAAATCTCATTTATTTTTAAGCTAGATAATAAAAAGAAAGTTAATACTAGTACTTTTAGTCTCTGTGGGTTCGACATTCCGATCTTGCCATAAGCTATACTACTGTTTGATAGGTGCGCTTGCCTTTATCGTGATATAGTTTAGTTTACAGGTACGATCTTATCACATCTCTAATGTCTATTTTGAGCTTTGAGGTCCCATTAAAAGGATAATATGATTAATTTATAATACATATGCTAATTATTTATATAATATTCGTATTTGATCAGAAATGTCTAGTAATACTTTGTAACCTTGTTCTAGTGATGGTTTAGGGTTAGGGGGCGTTACAGGTAATCTGTAGAGATGAAAATAAAAAAGGAGTGAGCTATGAAGCTTAATGTGAGTTTCCTCACAAGAAAATCAATACAAATGAATAAGCATACAGAAACATGACACATAGAACAATTCACAATAGCAATTTCAGAATATTGATATTTTAAATCATTCAACAATTTATACATATATTTACATATGTCATCTTAGAAAATCCAGCTTGTATGCAAATGTTTTATAAATGCCATACAAATTCGGTTTAACAAAAAAGATCCTACCCCACCGCTACACACCACAATAGGAGTTCCTTTGAACTCCAACCATTTACACATCGAGTTGTAGTTTAACCACGACTGGTTTCGCAGATAAAATCTGCCACTAGGCTATGGATACACAACAAAAATCCACAGATGAAATCTACCACTAGGCTATAGGTGCACAGTAAAATATCGCAGATAAAATCTTCCATTGGGCTATGAGTACACAACAAAATATTAAAGATAAAATTTTCTACTAGGCTATAGATGCACACTATATTTGCAGTCAAAGGATAAATACTGTCATCGGGCTGTGAGTGCACAGCAAATTTATAAATAAGCTGCAAATCTTCTTTCGTACATATTGTCCCACCCCATGCGATGCAATATGCCATGCTTTGTAATGGAATAATTCAACACTAGCACTAAACATGTATAACATGTACTCAATTCATCACTAACAGTGGTCATGTTTAACATATACTTAATTCGTTACTAACAGTAGACATCTTATCCTATTTTCAGTAGAGTGGTAACAATATCAACAATTCATCAGTTTCACTTTAACAGAAAATATATAATATTCACATTTCATGCGATGTAACAATAATACTTTAAGCATTAAATCACAAAATCCAAAGTTAACACATAATCAGGGACTTAATTGAACAAATAAAAACTCTAAAAACAAATCAAAGAATATAAAGAACTAAACTGAACATAACGTAAATTTTTGGGTAAAACTGTAAAATTTGCAAAACAGGGGTCACATGACTATATGGTCAGACCATGTGCGATGTTATAGGTCGTGTGGAAGGGTTATATGGTCGTGTGACCAGGCCATGTGACAGGTTGTGACCGTGTGACAAATGCAAAAATAATCTATAGGAAGACACGTCCGTGTAGAAGGGTTTAGGCCATGTGGTTCACGAACTACACTAGGGTTTCTAGGACACATGGCTGTGTGGTACACTCGTGTGGCCTTATTCCTAGACACAGTTTGCCCCGATTCACTTATAAAAGAACACAAACCTTTCATCGGAAGCTTGAACGACGTCCCTCACGATAAAATCTGATTCAATGCACCTAAAATGGGTCCTGCAAACAACATTTATATGAGAATTAATGATTGATTTCAAGATTTATCAAGATTTTATCGAAAGATTTGGAAAGAACCATAAAAGATTGATTGGACCAAATGAAGGATTAGTTCTAATTAGAAACATTACAAAAATTCGGGATCTAAACTTTGGAACGATATGTACTTACCACTTCTTGGTAAAGATCGGGGTGCTATTGATGGAAATTACAAAATTAGTAGAAAAATGTTTGAACGAAGGTTGATTTGATTCGAGAAGAAAAATAGTCAATAACTCAAAAATAGAAATATGATACAATTGTGAGAGAAAATGAAAAGAAAAAAGGGAGAAATAAATAGAGGATGAAGAAGAGTTTTACTAAAATTATGAAATAGATAGATATTCTAGCCAAAATAGGAGTAGGAAGGACTAAATAACTAGGGTTTGTAAACCCTAGGGGCAGAAAGGGTAATTTACCTAAATTTTAGGCCGAAAGCAAGAAGGAAAAAAAAAGGGAACGATTGTGGATATGGAATGACTTGAACTTAAACAAACAATGGGGAAACTAGTATGCTAACCATTAGACCTAAGACTTATTCCTTATAAAGTTTTTACTCAAAATAATATTTGTTTTAATGAGACTTTTATTTTATGTTGCTAAAAATTAAAAGAAAAGAAATAAGAGAGGTCTGGCTTGAACCTAAGATTTCTAAAGAGTGTACTAGCTACTTGACCATCAAGCTTACTCAATTTCTTGGTTATTTATTTAAATTAATTCTCTATATTTTGGGTGTGACATTTTTCTTTATCATTAAAACGTAGGTTTGACTAACATTGTTTAATATTTAATTAGTGTTATCAAATTGGATTGAACTAATCAATCAAATTGAGAAATAAGGGTCGAATTAATCTTTGAGTGAATCACTTAAAACAAAAAAAAATTAAAAATTAAGACAAAAACTGACACTTGAATTGATTTTATAAATTTTAAATATTTATAAAATTTTAAATTTTATTATTTTTGAAATAACTATCAAACAAATTAAATGGAAAATTAATAAGTGTATCAACTAAACTATCATTTCAATCCTTATTAAAACATTGACTTTAACAAAATGTTGTTGGGTCACTTTCATAAAAAAAAAAATGGGACTAAGGGTGAGTTTGGATGGGTGGTACGTTTACCTGCGGTTGGTGGAAAAATAGCAGTAGCGTTGAGATTAAATACTGTAGCAATACTATAGCGTGAAACAAAAAGTAAGCTAAACACACCGCACCCCACTGCCCATCCAAACCTACCCTAAGTAATTGTAATAGTGTTAGATTATGTATTTGATTATATAATGGTCGGAAAATTGTACTTTTTCTTAGTGTGGTGGTGCTGTTGAGAACTCAAGAAAGCCCCCAATATTTATTTATTAATTTAATGGTAATATTCTTGTATTGTACTTATCATGGGTTGGGTTATTCATTTAGATTTGTTCGAAAAGTAAAAGGGTTTGAAAAAATAGATAGGCCCTTTTTTTAAATGGGTTGAGCCTCGAGTAAGATCTTTTAGCATAGGCCCAGCCTAGCCTGACCCGAATCAGCTATTTCGCTGCTGTTTTGTTATTATATTTTTACTATTTTGTTGTTATTGGTTGGATATTGTATAACTCTTATTTTATTGTTAATTTTGCTACTATGTTAGAGATATTTGTTTGCTAAGTTGCAAATATCTTAGTGTTTTTAGTGTATTTGATTTATTATATTTTTAAATTTATTTTTATATAAAAATAATAAAAAATCTAATATGGGCGAACCGGGTCGAGCTTAGCATTTTTAATTTGGGTTGGGCTTAGATAGAATTTTAAAACCCAATTTTAGGTTGAACCCGAGCCTAGAAAATGAACCTAAAATTTTGCATCGATCAGACTCGACCCATGGTCATTTCTAATTGTCTTGTATGAGAGTTTGTGTCCAATCTAAATATGTTAACTTCGATTAGAATTCAAAAGTACGATTTGGCCAATTAATCTTTCTATTATTAAATGAATCAATTTAGTTCTTATACTATTAAAAAGAATCAAATAAATCTAAATTTTAACAGAGTTAACGTTTTCTTTTATCTTTTTATTATAGTTCTATTTCAAACAAAAGATCTTATTTACAAAACCATAAAAACTATAAAAATATTAACTCTAAATTAAAATATAAAGACTGAATTCATAAATTTTATAAAACAAGGACTAATGACAGAATTCAACATTCTTATTTTTATCCTATACTTACACTAAATATAAAACTAACATAAATTTAAACTCTTTTATAAATTTTTCTACTATTGTTATTTTAACAATCCAACTATGTTAAAATATTTGAGTTTTCAAAATATTAATCTTTATCTATCGAAAAGTGACTGAACAAAAAAGAGTCTTACTAACCACTTTTGTATCTACTTCATAAAAGAGTATCAAATCGTCCGTAAAAAAAATGTGATAAATGCTCCAAATCCATCATATGATTTCTTAAGGTCCACCTTAGTAGCCATCCACCCCATTTGCCCCTTTTGTCTGCCCGCAATGAAAAACTAAATATAGTACATTTTTTCTTATACAAGTTTTAAAATTTTAATCTTAATTCAAACAGTAGTAATTAAATTTATTTGGTAAAATTTTGTTTCTGCTTATTGTATTATGTGTAAGTTATAAATTTAGTCCATATTTTTCAACTTAATCATTTTGCTCTTTATATTTTTTGAATTTAAAAATTTTAATCATAACTCGAACAACATCAATTAAATATATATATTTCAATATTAAATATACTTCACTATTACACCCAATACTTATTTTTTTTTAAATTTATTTCATATCTCAGTGTTAAGTCCCTTTTGTAAAATTTAATGTTTTTGACTATGCGTAATTTAAGATGCTCATTTGTGACACTAAATAGTACAATCTTTTCCATTTTATAGCACGTTGCCAATTCTCATATTATCTGTCAAATATGTCACCATTACCTCACCATCATCATTTTATTTGCGGTTTGAAAAACAATTTAGAGATTATAGAATACAGTGAATTAAAAGTAAATTGATTTTTTTATTAAAATTTTTATTTATTTGTATTATTAAAAATTAATATGATTGACGAAATAACTAGGAAGCGACATGTAGTGTGTCACGTGTACCTCATGCTGGTGTGTCACGTGTACCTCATGCTGGTGTAGAATGACCAATTTTTAATAGAATGATCAAATTATTCTTTGATCTACTGTATATAAATTAATTTGTCTATTTTTTAGTAGAATGAGCAAAATTCAACCTAACTTCTAGTATAAGGGCCTTCTTGATATTTTTACCTTATAATATATCATTCAATTAATTCTATTTATCAAATTAAAAACTCTATTAATTGAATAATAACAAAAAATATATATATTATTTGTTAAAAATTGAACAATTATTAACTTAATTTAAACAAAAAATTTATTTAAATCTAAACTCATAAATTACTAAAAAAAAAACAGTAAAAAATAATAACTCGGAAATATTATATATAGAGATAGTTTTGTTTTGTATTAAGATTCTTGATAATATCTATCCAATAGTGTAAAAAATTTATTGGTCAATTGTATTTTTTGATGTTAAATTGTAATTCCAAATCTGAAAATCACATGCAAGTAGGTGACAGTGAGTGAAGTGAAATTAGAATATGAGGTTTTTGTCTTAATTGTGATATTTGTTTATCATGTGAAATATGCACTTATAATTAAAATTACATAAGAAATATTTTATAAGAAAAAATCGCTCCGAAGAGGATAAAAAATTATGAGTAAAGATAATTTTATTAAAACAGTAAAAACGAATAGTACAAAAGATGGAGATAAAACTAAACCCCGAAACCCAAAATAAGAACCCTCAAAATATAAATACAAAATTCTCTTAAAGCTTGTAAAAGCTAATATCTAAATGTGTAATGTGTTATTTTTCTAAGGTGAAAAATGATTTATTTATAGGCTAAATTTGTAGGTAAAATAATATTAATATAACCTACACTAATCATAGTTTAAGTGAGAAATTAATATTAAAATAACCTACACTAATCAAAGTTTAAGTGGTAAACTAAAAACAAAGTTTAATTGGGAAAACAAAAATCTAAAAATACTGAGGCATAACTCCACATAAGCTAAAAATATTTTATATTTAGGGTTAAGATTGTGAAAAAAAATTGATTTAGAATTGTTTTTGAAAAATGTTTTGATAAAGTATGATTTTTTTAATATCAAGTAAAGTATTATTGTTAAAAGGTGTTGTAAAAAAATTAAATTTTTTTTATTTTAGTTTTGACGTTGGAAAGTAAAATATATATTCAAATTCATTAATATTTAAAATGTAATTTTTATATAATGTTTGTACACATTAATTTGGATGTATAAATAAAATTTTAGATAATAAAATCACATATAAAGATGAAAAATATTTGGTATACTGTCAATGGAGTTTTTAGACTCTTCAAATAGGATCAGAGATTAACAAATGTCCTATAAAAGTATAGTCAAATACTAAAAAGTAATATACTTTTAGAAAATAGACATGCGACAGTTTTTTAAGGTTGCTTGAGAAATGAAAAAAAAAACACTATCACCAATGTACCAAATACAAACTTTATAAATATAACTATTACAAATTCAAATATATAAAACTATATGTTTTATATAAATTTAAAAAAAATTATATAACATTAAAAATAATAAATTTAAACCCCATGTGTTAGTCTGATAGTAGGGTGTTCACCAGCCCAAGTGTTCCCTGAATTTAAGTAGCACTAATTGCATTATTGTTAAAACTTTACCCTTCTCTTATAATTCACCAAAATAATAATAATAATAATTTTACATAACTCAAAACAATGATAAACAAAAAAGAAATCCAAAAGACCAAGCAAGTGATTAAATAACAACTTGAATGTAAGTGTTGGGTACTCTTATTTACATACAAAATGTTGCTCCATATTCCATGGACCAATAAGCATCCCAATTAATACACTTAATCCCTTTCAACACTTAATTAGGGTAGAAAATGGGTAGGCAGGGGTTGACCGCAAAAAAAATATAACAATAAACTTATATTTTGAATCCTCAAAAATTTATTATTATTTTATGTTCTTTTTAAGCATTTTTTCTACTTCACTCCCACACTTCATCAAATTGAAAATTAAGAGTTAAAAAAATAAAAATAATTATTTAATACATAAATGCAAGAGACTTCATTTGTGTTAAACAACAATACCATGAGTTTTTGTATTTTTTCTAAATTTGAAATATAACCTTTATATTTTATTTATAAGAATTCAGTTCTTTTATTTTTTAAATTTTAAAATTCGAGTAACTTGTTCATATTGTTAATGTCATTTTGTTAAATTTAAGTTTATTACAATGTTATTTTTTTTTAATTACATGACCTATTAAATGAGTATTTTTCATATCTCAAAATATCGCATCAATAAATTTAACAAAAAAAATTAACGATGCTAACAATTGAATTTAAGTTTTAAAATCTGAAAATCCTAAAAATAAAGTACAAAAATTTAAAAAAAATTACGCATGTCAAATACTTAACTAATCTTATTAGAATTTAAAAAAAAATTAAATATGCTATAAGTCTTTGTACTGTTTCTAAATTTAAATTTAGTCCTTATACTTTTATTTTCAAGAATTTAATCTTTCTACTTTTTAAATTTTAAAATCCAGGACCAATTGTTAAAGCTGATAATTTTCTATTAAATTTGTTGTTGGTGTGAATAGTTGAAATAAGAAAACACTCACACAATAGCCATATAGCTAAAAAAAATAGTGTTGTAATGAGCCTGAATTTAATAAAATAATTTTAACATTATTAATAATTGAAATTTTAAAATTCAAAAAAAACAAAATAATTAAATTTAACAAAATAATTTTTACAGTGTTAATAATTATTAAATTTTAAAATCCAAAAAAGCAAAAGATGAATTCTTAAAAATAATTAATCTTCAAATATAAACAAAGTTACTAGAAAATGTGAGAAAAAAAAGAGTGGAGGAAGAATTAATTGATAAGCTTACCTTTGCTAAATCGACGTGCCATAAGAACCACAGAACTTAAAAGCATATATATGGTATGATGCTTTGTAATAAGTACATAAACAGCAAAGAACACAAGAGGTTGTTGAAACATTAATGGCGGTTTTTTTGTTTTTTACTACACAAAGTGGGATCCCTACACATCAAAGACATGCTAGGAAGTGTTGTTGTGTTTGGGTTTCTCCGTCAAGCCACGATGAATCGCCGGCGAAAGTCCATCCACAAGAATTCCATTGACAACCGCCATTATTCATCAATTCCGGCAATTCTATTTCACCCCAGAAATCATCACTACCGTCTTCGGATGATTCTGGAATTTTCTTCGACGAAGATACTACTAAATGTGCCGCTTTCGCCGCGGCGGCTTGGATGTCACGAGCAGTGGACGTCAACGGTATGGGTAAATCGTCTACTTCGTCGGGGAAGTTCAGCTGAGCTTTACGTCCTCTCAAACAAAACGCCGCTACGTCGTAAGCTTTAGCGGCCATTTCCGGCACCGGGAATGAGCCTAACCAAATGCGTGACTTCTTGCGGGGCTCTCTAATCTCCGACACCCATTTGCCCCACCGTCGTTTACGAACGCCACGGTATACTGGATGCCGAGTTCCGCCGCTTCCTTTCGTGTCGTGTTTCATGGCGGATTCGGGTGAGGCGGTGGAGGCGTTTAAGTCATCCTCCGTATACGGTGGTTGTTCCATTACGTGAGAACCGTTTTATTGCAAGTGTTGAGACTAGCATTTATATTTGCAATTAAACGTTACAACGGTTGGTTGAAATTACGCAAGTACCCATACAGGTCAATTGTCAAAACAAATAAAGCATCCTATTGTGGGAACATACAAAGCTCACGCACCACTTGTTTTGTGTTAGGAGGATTGTGATAGCCATTGCTTTTGCCCTACGTTGGAACATTTTAAAAATTTTAACTTTGATTTTCACTTTATGCAGTTAAGGACGGATGCAAAGATGAATCATAAATATTTGAGGAGTTAAAATGCAATTTCATCATTATATTAATTTGTAATTTCATAAATTTTAAAAGAATTAAAAAGAGATATTTACCACATTAGGGCCAAGATAACCTTCTTATCTACCCCTAGCTCTTGAAATAACATTTTACCTTAAATTTAGATATATCTTGATTATCAGCTTGATCGTTATTTTGTAATAGTTGATTCGTATTATGGTTATTTGTATATATTCATTGTGATTGCATTTGTAACTTCAGAAAATAAATTTGTAAACTAAATTAATAGATTTATTAATCATTTAAAGGTTAAATTCTAGTTTTTATCTTTTTATGACACTCAAATTTGAGATATAATCTTTATGCTTTTAATTTTATATGATTTTAATCCGTTTTTGTTTTTATAATTTCATTAGTTAGTTCAAATAATTAACATTCGAATAAAATATTGACATGAATTTTTATTTACAAACACTTATTTTAACTCATCATGGTAACATGGATATTTTTATGTTGGAAGGTGTGTTAATTCATAATATTATTTTAACTGAAATAATTAATAATTTTATTAACTAAAAATATTATAAAAATTATGACAAATTAAAATAAATGAATTAACTTCTATAAAATTAAAAATTTCACTACTAATATAAAAAAAATTCATAATATTATTTTTTAACGAAAAAAGCAACTTTATTTTGTTTATTTATTAATTCAATGTGGGTTTGGATAGGTGTTTACCTCTTGTGTAGTGCGTTTAGTTTACTTTTTATTTCACGCTATAGCATCGTTACAATATCTAATTTCACCGCAATTACTATTTTTATACTAATCGCAGGTAAACGCACCACCCATCCAAATCCACCCTCAAACTATTTTATTTTGAATAAGCAATAGATATTTGACAGACATGTTGTTTTAGTTAAAGACATTCAAACCAAAATGGTTTTAGAACATATCATTCTTACCCAATTTCATCAGTTCAATTCTAATTAAATAAATTATTAAAATTTTATAAAAATAAAAATTAGTTTAACTAATTTTTTTTAATTCGGTTCAATCAATTTCAAGAAATTTGTTCAAGAGCCAATTTAAAATAGGTTCAATTATTTATTCGAATTGTTATGCTATTTGATTTCCAATCCACACCAATACTACATATACTAAAAGATTCATATTTTTTTTTCTTAGAGGCATGTAATGTCGTCTAATTAAACTTGAAGTTGATTGAAACCTAAATTTTTTTAATGTTATTTTTTTTTTCTTTTAAAGATTCAAACTTAAAACTTCACGTAAGAGATTTCAAAATCATTCAACTCAACTGATATATCAATAATTATACGTTAACGTCTAGCAAAGGGTAGTGTTTATGGTGATGACCAGTGTTGTCTACTGTCTCCTACCAAGAGTGGGGGAGCATTAAGATTTTGACCTGAAAATGACAAAGTCACCCTTTCACAAAGTGAAAGTAGCTTTAAGTTGGGAGGGAGGGATTAGGGATTTTGGAAAAAATAATATTATTATTTTGGCTTTTGCCTTTCGGTAGTGTAAGGTTGGGGATGGTTCACACATTCACATGGTGCAACCGGTAACACGAGATTTTTGTGACTTCACTTTTTCCTTTTCTTTTTCAAGTGTTTTTCTCTTTTAATTCTTTAAATTTTATGTAAATTATGACATCTTGGGAGATAATTTTGAAAGCATTAAATTTATTAATTTTCAACAAATTAACAAAAGACCAAAAAGTTAAGACATTAGTTAAATAAAAATCTCAAATTTTTATTATAAATATTAACTGAACTCTAATTAGGAAATAAAAATATTTTTAAATAATTAATTAGAACTACAGAAATTCGTGTTGGGTGAAATTTCAATTTAGGATATCAAAATTTTTGAAGCTGTTTAAACAAGTTAAATGGGTGAATGTATTTAAGAGGTCCTTTTATTATATAGACTTGATCAAATTAGTCCCTCTATTATTAAATAGATCAATTTATTCTCTATACAATTTAAAAAATCAAATAAAGTTAAATTGGAATAAAGTTAACATTTATTGTTTAACAGAATTAATATTTTTAAAATTTTTATTGTTTTATAAATAAAATTTTTTATTTGAAATTGAATTGTAATTAAAAAAATTATTTTTAAAATTTATTTATACAATAAATAATAACTCTATTACAATTTAAATAATAAACAAATTAAGTTCATAGGATACTATTAACTTCTAAAAATATTGTGATCAACATTTGATACTTTGACTGCAAAATCGGCCCCCAATGACCAATGAACCACAAAAGCCTCCCAAAAATCCAAAAACACACCAAAAAAAAAAAAAAAAAAACCAAGAGAATAAATGAATAATAGAAAGAAAGAAAGAAAGAAAGAGAGAGAAGAAAGTAAATAAATAAATAAACAAATTAAATGCGCAGGGATTAAATAGGTAGAAGTTCGATTTTTTTATGGTGAGTTTGAATGGGCGGTGTATTTATCTGTAGTTAGTGTAAAAATAGCGATGGTACTGAGATTAAATACTATAGTGATACTGCAGTGTGAGATAAAAAATAAGCTAAACGTACTACATCGCACCCTACCACTCATCCAAACCTCTCCTAAGAGTTGAGTTTAAGTAAAAAAACCGTTGAAAGAGCTTGTAAGGATAACCCTAAAAATAATGAATTTCACATTTAGTCCTTTTAGAATTAAAATATTACATATTAATATAATAGTAAATCTTCATCTTGGCATCTCCACATTTATAATTCAATTTTGCACTCTCCCAATTAAAATTTCTTTCCTCGCCCTTAAAACTTGCCATCCAATTTTTTTTTATTTCTAAATATATTTATCTGAGCGAGTTCAATAATTAATTCTTCACATTCTGTAGGTCTGTTAAAGGGATAGATGCTGGCCATAAATTTTAAAATTATTTCATACTCAGTAACTATATTTAAATTCAAACACATATCTCATCACTGATTTTAATCTTACTGTTCTAGCATTCAATTTCACTATTACAGTAACTACTCTCATCACTTTCGTTGTTCTTAATTTCATTGGAATTAATCACACCACTCATCTGAATGAACTCTTAAAATTTAACTCGACTGTCCAATACCAATTTAACTATTTTTCTTTTTTGAAATAGACCACAAAATCTATTTAGTTTTCTGTTAAAAAGGTAACATCACATTTGGGAAGCCAGATACCAACAATATCTTATCTACAAATTCCTATCAATAAACAAACAATTAAAAGATTAGCATTGATGATGGGTTTTACGCATCCTTTCTTTCCCTAATTAATTAATTTGTCTTTACATTTTTTTTATTCTATTGGGAAGTAGGAAGTTATTCACAACTTTCCCCTTTAAATAAATAAAATTTTCCCTTATAATTAGTTGTAAAGTTTTAAACCTCTTAAAATTGGGTGAACCAAACAAGCTATGTCATAGGAAAATATAGGACTTTGCATCAAATAAATTGTGGTGTTTTGGACCATAGAGTTAAATAGGCATTTGCAATAAAGGATGGGGCTCAAAACAGCTGTTTCCCAAAGTTGATTGACATCTTTGATTTTGGGGTCCCCTTCCATTTCCTTCCCTTTTTTGTCCTCTTTGAAGAAATTATCCTTTTTATATATATATGAAAAAATAAATCACATTTATGTGGTAAACTAATTAGGGTTAACTACTCCAGATATCCTCGAATCATGATCCAGATTTCAATTTGATTCGTAAATATCAAAACATTTTAATTGAATCTTAAAAGTGTCAGTATCATATTAATTTGGTCCTTTTGTCAGTAGAGCTGTCGGTTTAGGTGTTGGTCACTAGGCCGAATCTAATGTGGATTAAATTATAAACATATGTTTACCTACTGAATGGATACACTCGATGATGGGTCTGATGTATATTAAAAAGAAAAAGAAATAGCCCTCCTAAATTTTATTAAGATTGTCTTTTTTCTTTTAACATGTTAAATCTAAATTGTTTATGCAGTAAGTATACATTAGACCTGGATTTACATTTAATGTCTGAATTGGTGGCTAGATTGACAGAAGTACTTGATCAATACATTATTGATACATTGAGGATTCTAATAGAATATTTTAAAGATTAGGAACAAAATCGAAATCTGAGTGATTGTTTTGGGATGTTTCGAGAATTAACCCAAAATTAAATTGGTTAATTCAAAGTTCATTTCTTCATGCATTGAAAGATTTCCCATTTTGGCAAACACAACCCAAGAGGCAAGTCCCGTGAATCCAACAACAATGTCACCAAAGTGACTAAAGAAATTATTAGGTTTTGGGTTCATTGTACATATTATGTCAAGAAAAAGGTTACTAAATACCTTAATCGAAAGTTAAAACAATCAATCATGGGTTAAAACACACCCTTTATATATATACACACAAAAGAATTGACAAAGCCTATGTGATTGAGGAATTTACATGTAATAGAGATAAAATCCAACCTAGTGAGAATCCAATCTTTTAAAAAGAGAAACAACCATTTGAATCAAATTCTCGTACCCTTATAGCTAGGAGGCAAAGTGTTTCATTCTATTTACCTATTATATAGACTTGTGAATTGGGAAGTACACATTGGTTTTGGGTCAGTTTAAGTTAGATCAGATTGATTTAGGGTTTAAAAATTTCAAGTCATTTTGAATTTAGATAATTTTACGTTTGCAAGTTATTTATCTAGTGAATCATTTTAAATTTGGACCAATTCGAATCACTTATTCAAATTATTTTGAATTTGGCTTCAATCTTTTATGATTAAATTAGGCGTTGAATTCAAATTCGAGTTAAATGAATTGAATTTTCAAATTAGATTTGGAATCGACAAGCCTACTATCATTATTTATTACTTCATTTATTACACGGTTCATAATTATAATCAAATAATTTTTTTTTGAAACAATACAATATTAAAAGTAGGAGATGAGGATGATAATGTTTAAATCTTTGTCATTTAGATACTCGACTTAATCAAATGATTTAATACATAAATTGCCCGATTGTAATAATTTTACTCCATTATTGTCACGAAATCTAGAGAATTGAAGTATTGCATGTCAAACAATAACAACGATAGAATAATATTTAGTTTCTGAATTTGATAAATTTTTTTGTTTATATTAGTCTCGGTATTTGGTAGTTTTTTCAATTTTGCCTATAAACTTGAATATTTTTAAGGTGAGATGATGTGATATTCTGAGATTGAGTCATGTCATCACTTGAATATTTAAAAAAAAAAATTTTGTATACTTTTTTAAATTTTCAAGTGACGATGTGACATAATTTCAAAGTGTCTTGTAATCACACCTTAACAAAATCCAAATTCAAGGTCCAAATTAGAAAAAAGCTGCCAAATTTTAAGATTATGTGGACCAAAACTTATTATGAAATCAAATTAAAAAAATTACCAAATTTAAAGACTAAATGTTACTTTATCTCTTGATTTAACTTTTAACACACAACTCTCGCACTCTTATATCTTCGCAACATTATTAATTATGTATAAAAGGAATTAATGCAAAATAAAAATTAAAAAGTTCAGTGATTCGATTATGATAATCAATTTGTACTTACCTTCATGACATAATTTATTGGGTGTTTTGTTGTTTGCACAACACAAAATTGAATGCAAAATCTAGAGAAGGGTCCATTGATGGGTTGTATTGAAAGGTATATATGATACTATACATAACCATAAATTATGCAACAAAAAATTAGATGATATTTAAGTCTAACTACTGCACCACCATTGGCAACCGAGACTGTCTATACAAATTAAATGTATAGCGGTCAACATGTGTGCCTCATTAATATTATAAAATAATATAATGTATTTTTAAAAAATATCTCTAAGTTATGTCAGGTTTTAATTGGGGTAAAGTAAAAAATTTACTTTAAAAAATTAAAGATGAATCATAAATTTTGAGATTAAAGTACAATATTACCATCATATTAACTTGTAATTTTATAAATTTTAAAAGATTAAAAGATAAATTTGCTATTTTGGGGGAGGGCCACCTGCTTCATTGTCTATGCCCCTAGTTAGGTCATACCCATAAATGAGAGGCAAGCTCTTCTAAGGTTGTTTTCTTCCTCCACAAAATTCAAATTAAAAATTTTATGAAAGAAACATTAAACTTTTTATCACTTGACCCAATATACATCGAAATGTTATAGAATTACTCATCTTGCTTTATATCATTATATTATATCTTGGGAAGTGATTTAATTATAATTAAAATTTTGGATAAAATGTAATTTTATAAATTTAAAGGCGTCAAATAATAAATTTATCAATTTTGTCGACCAAGGCGGCTGTTTACCCTTTGTCTGTGCCCCTAGCTGGGTCAGACCCGTAATGAGAGACAAAGTCTTCCAAAATTATTTTATTCCTTTGCAAAACTTAAATTCAAAATTAAAAAGAAAAAAAGAAAAAAGAAAAGAAAAGACATTATATTTTTTATTACTCAACTCAATATACATCGTTACATTACAAATTACTCATCTTGCTTTAGGGAAAGGATTATATGAAACTATAATTCTATGTCATCTTTATCCCTTTCGAATAAAAGAATGACAAATAAACTTTTTCCTTCTGAATTTTAGCATTTTCAATTGGATTTAAATTTTTTCAAGAGGAAAAATCTAATTTGTTGTTATCCTATTAGAAAGAAATCAAAATAACATGAAATTACAATTTCATACAATCATTTCTCTCTTAGCTTATATCATTGTATTATAACTTAGGAATTTTAAACATGTAAATATGAATCCCTACACATTCTGATTCTTTTTTCTAGCTAGTCAGTAGGGTCGCAAAATAATTATAATTAAATGTTTGGTGAGCGTGAAATGATTTAAAAACACGAAAAAATGTTAGGTATAATAATAAGATACATTATATTTTTAAGAAAAAACATAAGATTTGAACTTTAAAAGCAACATTACTAAAAATACAATAATAAATTCTAAACCTAAACCATAAAATCAACATGTAAAATACAAAAGAAAATATTTAGAGAGTACAACTAGGGGTGAGCTAAATCCGGCTCTATTCGAAAAACTCGATAATAAATTCAAATTTTGAATTAAATAGTTCGAATTATTTGAGTTAATCAAGTTATTTGGATAAACTAGAATAAAAAATTAAGTTTTGCGATTTAACTCTAATATGAATTACACAATTCAAGTTATCCTAAAATCTGAATAAAAAAAGGCAAAAACTATGTCGCTTTGATAAATGTTTACCTTTTCTAAAGTTAAAAGTCAAAACTATTAAGTTAAAAAGCAAAACTTTTTTTTTCGCTCAGTCAAGATCCTACAAACAACCAAGGAACAAAAAAAGAAACACTCAACTGAAGACTTACCACCCCCATGAAGTGCTCACACCCCATACAAAAACCATGTTCAACATCGAAAACAGTATAAGAATAACAAAAGCTGTCACTCCCACACAAAACACTTCCTTAAAAATAGAGCCAAAAACCAAACCAGCATCAACAGGCAATACCAGCTCCATAACCTAGCTGTCATAGGCCAATTTTGGCCATTACAAAATTAAAACCCACTTACCCATTTTACAAGATAAACCCAAATTATCATAACCCATTACAATTAAAACCCACATCCCGTGACCCAATCACTTACACTCGGGGCCCAAATTTTAACCCAATTATCCAGACTTACCCGATTGCCCACTAACCTACCCATTACACTAACCCAACAAAATAACCCATTTACAAGACCCAAACCCCTAACCCTCAGAAACCCTAGCCCCGAATACCCATTTGCCCTAGCCGCCTTTGCTGTTCTGCCCACTTGGCCTCTGCAGCCTTTGACTCAGCAGCTGCTCCACCGCATCTGTCACGTCCCCACCGCCATCCACTTGCGCCATCTGCTCCTGCAAACATTAAAACGGAAGAGACAGCAAACTACAGAGGAATGATGACAAAGAAATACTTGTAAAATCAGGCTATAAAAGCCTAAAACCGAAACATTTGTAGGGACTTTTTTTTTGCTTTCTCTTCGAATACAAACATAAAAGGCATTCAAAAACACTAAAAAGAGCAATAATATCAGTATCGCAGCGAAGGGATACCCCGATTGAAGCAATATAGCAAAACAAAATAGAGAGGTGATTTTTCTTTTTCAGAATCGGTTTTCTTCCTCTTTTGTTTTTAACAGTAATAATATACGCTTATATATATTTTAAATAAATACAAAATAAAAAAAAGGAAAGAATCAGAAATTTTACCTTTTTCCGGCCACCGGAACGGTGGCCGGAACGGTGGCGATCGGCGGTCCACGGCGGTCCGATCATCGGCCGGTGACCGGCCGGTGACCGGACGTTGATCGGTCCGGTGACCGGAGCTCCCCGGAGACCCCATGCTCTTTCCTTCCCCTCTCTTCTCTCCCTCTTCTCTCTTTTTTTTTTTCTTCCCCGGGTGAGAAATGAGCCAAAAACCAAAAAATGGCCCTTTTATAGTAACCGACCTGGGTCGGGTCGACCCGACCCAGGTCCACCTGGGATTCGCGTGCTCTGACGTCACTGGGGATGTTTTCATCCCCAGTCCTTCCGCTTTTTATTCAATTTACAATCAAGTCCTTCAAATTGCAATTTGGCCTAGAAATTTATCCCGTTTTTCAATTAGGCCCCAAATCGATGCGCAGCGTTTTAAAACCGGGGGTAAATTGCTGTTTTGGTCCCCTTAAACTTTACCCGTGTTCTAATCGGTCCTTTTACTTGTTCTAATTTTAAAATTTAGCCCAAGATCTTTATTCTGTTTTCAATTAAGCCCTAGTTTATTATAATTAATTAATTTTGTTATTTTATTTCTTATTAATATCTATCATTAGTACTACTATTATATATATATTTATATTTTCCTTTATTTTACTAATCATTATTATCACTACTATTTTATAATTGTTATCTTTTTTTTTTAAAAATTGATGTTATTTTGTTTTGTTATTATTTATTATATTATTATATAATATTATGTATTCTTATATATTATTATGCATATATTATTATTATTATTATTATTATTATTATTATTATTATTATTATTATTATTAGTATTAGTATTATTATATTTATGCACATACACGTATTATAATATTTTACATAGTATTATTTGTACTTGTTTTAAAGTTTTATTTGTTTTATGTTCATTATTATATTACATTTAGTATTACGTGTTATATTTGCTATTATTCTTTGATTTTATGTTATTAGTATTGTGTTTTATTATTTTCATTATTATTAAATTCATTGTTTATTAATGTTTTATTATTATTAGTATTTATAAACTATTTTAATATTTATATATATATTATGTTTTCTTTAATACTCCTGTTTAAATTTATGTATATCTTTAAATATTAATATATTTTATGTAAATATTTGCGTATTAATAGTTGTGTTCAATATTTTAATATATATTATGTATTCATGCTTTGATACTATATTTGTATATATTATGTGTAAATCTTAATAATGTATCGTATTTGTTATTTTCACTAATATTATTATTATCATCCACCCAAATATTAAGTATATTGTATATATATACATTTATTTATCACCCTGTATCCGCACCACTATCACCATATTATATGTATCATTATAATCATTATTATTACGCGTGCATTGTTATATGTTTAATATATTATTCATCTCGTATACTTTTCACCTTTATCATTACTTATTTTTAATTTAGTATGTTAGTTCATATGTTCTTCTACTTCGATATTACTCATCCCTAATCTTTTCATGTTTCAATAAACAAGGCAATATACCTATTCTAACATTAAGCCAGTGATTTCATCGCTATGTTGGGTGAATCACGGATGGCTCGTGTTAAAAGCGGGATATCCTTCTCAGAAACAAAAACTTTAAAATACTCATATTTTGATCGGATCACGACTAAATTTTAAATTGAACTTGTACTTTTGAAAATTAAGACAACGTGCATTTGAAAGATACCAATTTTGGGCGTCGCGGGGGTGCTAATACCTTCCCCGCGCGTAACTGACTCCCGAACCCTCTTTTTTCTCTGAATTTCAACGTAGACCTAAAATTGAGCCTTTCTTTTACACAAAAACGAATTTCTCTGCCAGAAAGAGGTTTTATTAGGTGCCCGATCACACCTAAGAAAAAGGATCGGTGGCGACTCCTTTGCTTTCATAAAATTAAAATTCGTTTTCAAGATTTTAAATCGCCACAATTAGCGACCTAAGCTAAAAAAAATTTTTTTCGTCGCTACACTAGCCATTCAGAAAACAGGAGAGACAGGATCTGCATCCAAAACCAAAATGAGAACTTACCACCAAGCCTTGAACAAACCAGGTCTTCTAATACCTGCAACTGCCAAAGTAAACGCCAACTCGATACTTTTCTTATCAGCAGTCGCAAAACTGACATTGCCCAATCTAACCAACCTAGAATCGATTTCCTTTAAACAAGGGTACAGCTCTCATGGTCTCAACCCTTTGTTCTAAATCCAGCAAAATATCTCCTCAGAACCCAGTTCAATGGATAAAGAGCTTTTACTCAACCACTCCATCGCTGAAAACATGTCCAAAACAATAATAATCGCTTCCACTTCAACCGCACTTGAGTCTTTAGCAGCCACTGAACTCGAAAAAACTGCCATTGCCACCCCATCCTCATCTCTTAAAACCCCACCAATCCCAGCATCTTCCTCATTCACAACCCCACATAGATAAAAATTTACCCTGCCCTTTCTCATAGGGTACCATTACCTGCCACTCATTCTAGTTCTTAAGGCCTCGTTCCAACATCTAGTCAGGCATATCTACCATAGTCTCTCCTCCACTCTAAGATCCTCGTTGACAGCCCTCACCCACAACAAAGCCCGTAATTTGGATTGAAACACCAAATCATTCATTGAAGTACATTTGTAATCAAACACTAGCTCATTCCTTGCCAGCCAAGTAGACCAACATGCCGCAGTCACAAAAATTAACCATAAACTTTTGACTATACCAGATAGATAAACATTATTACATAAGGAGAAAAAATAAAAAAAATCCTTCCACAGGAAACCACTTAATGTCCCACCATTCGAAAATTCTTCTCCAAAACCCTTTAATGAAATTGCAACCAAAAAATAGATGTTCCATTTTCTCTGAATCTCCATTACACCAAGGACAACTCCTCTCCAAATTGTTAAAATGCAAACCTCTTCTACTCAGAAACTCTTTGGTAGGGAGTTTATCAATTGAGATCATCCAAAGAAAACTTCTCACCCTAGGAAGTACCTTCAACTTCCAAATCTTATCAAAATTAAAACTCAAGTCTTCCACTCCCACCTCCAATAATAATTCTGATAATTTTTTCATCGAGAACACCCCCTTACTATCGTAGATCCAAATCAATCTGACCTCTACTTCCGGCACCAATACCTTCATGCCAACTTTTTCCTTTAACCCTTTAAGTGAAACCAGCTCCCTATCCAATAATGGTCTAGAAAAAAAATCCAACTAATTAACCCCCTTAAAACCATTTAAGTGTGAATAATCTTTTACCATCCTGTTCTTAAGTTTTTCTAATCGAAACAACCTTGGATATTCCACTCTTAAAGGACGATTACCGCACCAAATGTCCTCCCAAAACAAACACTTATCCCCATTTCCTATCTCCCATCGAAAGGAATCAAACCCCATCCATTTTGCCACAAACAAGTCTTTAGAATTTTCAACGATACCCTTCCAAACCACCAACATACCTCTTGTGTTGTTCGCTCTAAATCTCCAACTAAGCACTCGAGAGCCATACTTTGCAACAATAATCTTTCTCCACAAAGCATCCCTTTCCAACACAAACCTTCAACTCTATTTTGCTAGGAGAGCCTTATTTTTAATTCTGATATCAATCACCCCCGTACCTCCCTTACTTTTGGGCAAACAAATCTGATTCCACCTTATTCTTGCCATTTTTCTACAGTCACCCACGTTACCCCATAAAAAGTTTCTTTTAATTTTATCAATTTTCTTAACCACAGCAGAAGGAGCTTGAAAAATTGACAAGAAATAAATGGGTATTGACAATAACACTGAGTTAATAAGCACCACACGACCAGCCCAAGAAAGCGAATGACACTTTTAACCCGAAAGTTTCCTCTCTACTCTATCAATAATTCCATTCCACGAGGTACTCCTTCTCAGATCTGCCCCAAGAGGTAATCCCAAATAATTAATAGGTAAATTCCCCAATCTTACACCTCCAAACAGCCGCCATTCGATACAAGAACTCTTCTTCAATATCAAAACCCACAATGCAAAATTTACTAAAATTAATACTCAGACCTGAGAACATTTCAAAGCAACAGAGAATGTATTTCAAATTTCTCACCACATTCTCGTCCGCCCTTAAAAATAGAATTGTATCGTCCGCAAATTGCAAGTGAGAAATAGACTCCCCAGGAATAATATTTTTTATCCCCTCAATAATCCCTAGCTCATCCGCTTTCATCAGCATTAAGTGCAAAGTGTCGAAACCATTTTTTTGAAAAAAAACGGAGATCGACTTAAAAAATGAAAATGAGGAGTCGCCACCAATCTTCTTAGGTGTGATTGGGTCACCGTATAAATGTTTTGGTCTACGAAAAGCCGAGAAAAAGGTTCGGGAGTCGGTTACGCGCGGGGAAGGATTAGCACCCCCGCAACGCCCAAAATTGGTACCAAATTGAGCAATTTTCTGTCTTAAGTTGAAATTTTGGAAAGATTTAAAAATAGGATTCTTTTTTGAAATTGGAATAGTTTAAGTTGAAAAGATCGAGATTCCTTTGCTTCGGTAGAATACGAACATCACATCCAGCACGATTGGACACGAGATTCGTGAATTCTTCGAAACTAGAGATATCTCGTGAGTTGCAAAATTTAAGAGGGTATTTTAGGTATTTAGATGAGCGAGAAATCGCAACCCAGCACGTTAGGGCACTATCTCCCGTATTTCTAAACACAAAAAAAAATACTGCCTCGCCTTTGGAACATTTTGAATTAAAATGAGATGATTTGAAAAATCGAGATTCCTTCGCTTCGGAAGAATACGAACATCACATCCAGCACGATTAGACACGAAGTCCCTAAATTCCTTGAAACTAAAGTTATCTCGCGAGTTGCAAAATTCATTTATGAGGATATTTTAGGTATTTAGGCAAACGGGAAATCGCAACCCAGCACGTCAGGGCACTATTTCCCGGATCTCTAAACACAAAAAACATTGCCTCGTTTTGTAAGATATTTTGAATTAAAATGAGATTATTTAGGTTGAAAAATCGAGATTCCTTCGCTTCGGAAGAATACGAACACCACATCCAGCACGATTGGACATGAAGCTCTTTAATTCCATGAAACTAAAGTTATCTCGCGAGTTGTAAAATTTGTTGAGGAGGGTATTTTAGGTATTTTAGATGAATGAGAAATCACAACCCAGCACGTTAGGGCACTGTTTCCCGAATTTCTAAACACTTGAAACATTGCCTCGTTTTTTCTTAACGTTCGAGATACATATATTTTGAAAAATGATGCAAAATATTTGAACGTAACATTGGAATGTTGTGACGATAATAGCAATGACATTTATAATAAAAAGGATAACATAGAAGGGTGTATTTAAAAAAGTGTATACGTAATAAAATATATACAATAAAGTGTATGATGATATATAAAAGGGTTCACACAACATAATATTATAGTATTTATATGATGTAATATAAAAGCATGTGCAAAATATGGGATATGTGTATATAAAATAAAATAACATACAGTATATAAAGATATAAAGATTTAATATTGGAAATATATATATGTAATATACAAAGATATATGTGTGTAATAATATCACGGATGTATACATAAGATAGTATAAAAGATGTATAACTTAAACATTAAAAAATATATATATAAACGCGTAAATATAATATATACATAGTATATAAAGAAAAATATACGATATGTATATTTAAAAAGGTATATGAATAATAAGATATTAAAGTATATATAATATAGTGAAAAATATACACATGGGATGTTAAAAAGTATATGAATACTATAATACAAAAAAGGATACGTGAAACAGAATATTGAAAAATATATATACATAATATATAAAAGATATACGTAATATAGTGTTAAAATATACATAAAAGTATGTGACTAATGGAAAAATACGCATTTATATAAGAATATATATGATGCGCATAGATATAATATATAATATAAAATTAGAAATAAGTATATATAATATACACAAATACGCGTACATAGTAAAAAATATATAAAATAGTATGAAGTAATATAGAATCATGACATTGATATATATATATGTGTGTATGATATATACTATACTATATACGAAAACCTTGAATATATATATATATATATAAATAGTATATAAAACATTTATAATGGTAAGTAATAACATGATGAAAGTAACAATGAAAATAGGTATTATACGTTAATAATAATAATAGTAAGATAATAATAATAATAATAACAATAATATGAATAATAATAATAATAATAATGTATTTAAAAATTAAAATAAACAGAAAATAAAAAGGGGACAAAATTGAAATAAAAGGGAAATTTTCGGGGCAAATTCGAGAGAAAAACAGGGGAAAGGGACCTATTTGAGCACGGGTGAAACGTTCGGGGACTAAAAGGGTAATTTTATCTCGCATTGAAAACGACGTCGTGGCAGAAGGGACTGAATTGTGACGCGGGGTAAATTATTGGGCCAATTTAGAAATAACCGGAACTCGATTGCATATCCTTGAAAAAGCGGAAGGGCTAAACGCGCAAATAGCCCTTCCGTTTAAAAACACGCGGATCCTAGGCAGGTTCGGGTCGGAGTTCGGGTCGGCCCCTCAAAACGACGTCGTTTTGGGGTTAAAATGCAGCCCCCAAAACGGTGTCGTTTTGAAGGGCTATATAAGGCCAATTTTGGTGAAAAAAAAATCATTTCTACCGGGTGAGGGAAAAAAAAAGGAGAGAGGGGAGAGCAGGGGTGCCCGGAGCGATTTTCGGTGGTCGGTCCGACCACCGTCCGGCCACCGGACCGCCGTGCCGTCGCCGTGCGGTGGCTGGAAAAGGTAAAATTTCAGATTTTTTTTATTTTTTTATATTATCCTATTTTAAGAGTATTTAGGTATATATATGTATATATATTTAAAAATGATAAGAGACAAAATCGGAAAAAGGGTTTTTACCGTCTCTGGTAAGGTCTTTTCGTTCCGCGATTTGGTACTATTCCGATGCTTGAGCCACTGCTTTTGTATTGTTATTTTGATTGCTAAAAACTCTCTGTTTTGTATTGATTCGAAGGATATCGAAAAAAAGAAAAAAAGGAACCCTTTTTCACTATCCGATCTGGGTGTTTATAACCCCATTACATAGATATTATATTTATTTCTGTCATTTCCGTGCAGGTGCCACTTGAGGGTTTGGTGGCTGACAAGGGCGGTGCTGGACCGATGGGACAGAGGCGGTGGCAAGTGGGTAGTCAGGGGTTAGGGTTAAGTTCGGGTTAGGGTTGGTTAGGGTCTTGGGTTTAATGGGTTTAGGCTAGGTTAGTGGGCTGCCGGTATTGGGTTGTGGGTGGGTTTTGATTTTTGGGCTTTGGGTTGTAACGGGTTATTGGTTTAGGGGATAATGGGCTCAAATTGTAAAAGATTTGATTTTGGGGTTGGTTTAATGCCCCGGGCCAAAATTGGCCATTACACAAAGCTTCCGTCACCATAATGAATAGAAAAGGAGATAAAGGATCTCCTTGCCTAAAACCTCTAGAGAATTTGAATTCATTAGTGACCGCCCCATTAATCAAAATAGCAGCTCTCGCTGAAGATACGCATTCGAGTATCCATCCAGTCCACCTCACCCCGAAACCCATTTTCAATAAAACCAGCTCCAGAAAATCCCATCTCACACAGTCGTAAGCCTTAGCAAAATCCAACTTTAATATCAGCGAACCCCCCTCAACAGCCTTTTTATTAATCGAGTGAATAATCTCATTTGCGATTAAAATACCATAAAAAATTTTGTCTTCCACGGATAAAGGCACATTGAGTAATCGCTAACCACTCCCCCTATGACTTCACACAATCTCCTTGACAAAACCTTCACAACAATTTTATATAACGAGCTCACCAAACATATTGGTCTGAATTCAGAGATTTCAGACGGATTTTCATTCTTGGGAATTAGAGCAATAAATGAAGAATTGATGCTACGCTCCAACTTTCCGGATAAATAGAATTCCTTCAACATCTCATACAAGTCATTTTTAACGACACCCCAACATTTTCTAAAAAAACAAATATTGAAGCCATCCGGGCCCAGAGCTTTATTTTCATCACAACTCCACATCGCCTCCTTGATTTCTTCCATAGAAAAAAGAAGTTCCAGATTACTTGCTTCAGAATCATTCAACCTCTTAAAATTCAAGGCAAAATCCATTTTCCAATTCCTCAAAGGACAGTTAAAATGGTCGCTGAAATAATTAACCAACTTTTCCTTCAACGCCATAGGGTCACTATACCAGTGATTACCAAATTTCACCGCACTATGAAAAAACACCGAATTGGAGTCACCCTCTTTTAACCAAGACATTCTAGATTTCTGTTTCCAAATTGATTCCTTAAACCTCATAGTTTCCCCAAACTCAAGGTTCAATCTTCTCAACTCTTCCATCTCCAATTCTATTAATACCCGATTTTCGCTTTCAACATCTAGAAACTGAATCCGCTCTTCAATCTCCATTATTCTTTTTTCCAACACATTACCATTTTCCCCATTCCATTTTCTAAGTGCACCTTTTAGCTTTCTTAATTTTTCGAAGATACTACCTTTTCTACCTCCCAAACCTTCCCATTCCTTTTTAATTAAATTTGGACAAACTTTGTTACTAAGCCATGCATTGAAGAACTTGAATGGTTTCGGACCCCAATCCACAAAACCTTTAGATAATAAAATCGAAATATGATCCAAAATAGTTCTTTTGATCCCCTGCTGTTGAACATCATCAAATAGTACCAACCATTCTTCCTCCACCAGGAATCGATCCAATCTACTTTTCTTTTTTTCAGGACCATACCAAGTGAATTTTTTCCCTATCAACGGTACATCAACCAATTTGCACTTATTGATAAACCTCCTAAAATCTCTTGAGCCCTTCAGCAGCCCCACACAATTACTCATTTCCTTATTGTTCCTGATCGCATTAAAATCTCCTCCTACAATCCAATGATTATGAAACTGATTTCTAAACACTACCATCTCATCCCAAAATCTCCTATGTTAAAAACTACGTCATTTTGATAAATGTTTACTCATTAAGTTAAAAGGTAAAACTATTATGTTGTTTATGTAGCTAAATAATATTGTACTTCGTCTACTAGTTAAATAATCGGTCCATGTAAATGCAACATTGAGTATAAATAATAAGATTCGTTAACTCGACTCGACTCGAATTTTTTTAACTCGATTCAATTCAATTTGAAAAAAAAAATTCAAATTGAGTTCAATTGTTAAAATAAAATTTATTAACTCAACTAACTCAAAATTATTATTTTAATTCAACTCGATTAAATCGAATACTTAACCCTATTTACAACTATGCAAATCTAAACACAGACTTACTATTGATAATCCTCCTTTTAAAGCTAACCTGGTACTGACATGCAAAGAAACATTGAATCTCACCAATCACCTCGAGATCCGTTTGTGATGAAGGTGGTCGATATTGTATTTGTCGAGACCATTTTTTTGAAGAAAAAAACGGAGGGTCGACTTAAAAATGAAAATGGGGAGTCGCCACCAACCTTTTTAGGTGTGATTGGGTCACCTTATAAAATGTTTTGGTCCACGAAAAAGTCGAGAAAAAGGTTCGGGAGTCTGTTACGCGCGGGGAAGGATTAGCACCCCCGCAACGCCCAAAATTGGTACCGGATTGAGCGATTTTCTGTCTTAAGTCGAAATTTGGAAAGGTTTTAAAAATAGGATTCTTTTTTGAAACAGGGATAATTTGAGTTGAAGAAACCGAGATTCCTTTGCTCCGGAAGAATATGAACATCACATCCAGCACGATTGGACACGAAGTTCTTTAAATTCTTCGAAACTAAAATCGTCTCGTGAGTTACAAAATTTTACTTAAAAGGGTATTTTAGGTATTTTAGATGAGTGAGAAATCGCAACCCAGCACGTTAGGGCACTATTTCCCGTATCACTAAACATAAAAATATTGCCTCGTCTGTGGAATATTTTGAATAAAATTAGGATGATTTGGGTTGAAAAGTCGAGATTCCTTCGCTTCGGAAGAATGCGAACATCACATCCAACACGATTGGACACGAAATTCTTAAATTCCTCGAAGCTAAAGTTATCTCTCGAGTTGCAAAATTTAGGAGGGTATTTTAGGTATTTAGACGAACGAGAAATCGCGACCCAGCATGTTAGGGCACTATTTCCGAATCACTAAACCCAAAAATATTGCCTCGTTTTCTCTTTTTTTTTCTCTTTTTTTTTTTGAAAACATATTTGATTATAAAACATAATTTTTGAGATAATGCAATTAAACTTAAAATGCGATATTTAAAAGGGGTAACATCGATGATATTTACAGGCAAAAAAAACAATAACAAGAGTGTATTTTAAAAGAGTATGACGCAGTTGTAACGAAATGTGCACGTGAGATGATAAAATATGAACAATATGATAACTAAACACATAACATGGTAAAAGTGTATACAAGAAGTATATTAAAAATCTTATAACATTAAAGGATATATATGTATATATATATATATATATATATATATATAATTGTAATATATGTAAAAATGTATTGAAGATATATATACGTAATATATGAAAAGATATAATATTAAAAGGACATATACCAAAAATATATACATAATACATAAAAATATACGATATATATATATGAAATGATAATATAAAAGCATATGAATAATAGGATATTAGGATATATATATAATATAGTTAAAAGTATATACATGAGATAGTAAAATATGTGGATAAGAAAAAAAATATATATATATATACATAATACACATATATAAAATGTAATATTAAATATATATATATATATATATATATATAATATATATACATAATATAATACTAGGTATATCTAAGATAGTATAGAGTACATAATTAATAATATTAAAAATATATATACATAAACATAATATAATATTAAAAATACATATACATGATACATGATTAAATATATATATATATATATATATATATACAAGACATATTAAAAGAATATATATATAGTACATAGATAAAAATATATATATACAATGTATATATTAGAAATACTAATATTAAAATATAACTAATAATGATGATGAACATATACATATGTATGGGTATTAAAAATATTAACTACAACTAGAACTAATGTTAATAATATCAATAATAAATATAATGAAATAATGATAATTATTATACTAATAAATATATTTAAAAAAATTAGGTAATAATAATAATGGTATATAGTAAAATGATAACATTATAATATTTAAAATGATAATGCTAAAGACAGTATAATATACTAACAATGTAACAATAATAATGATAATAATGATACTAAAACGAAAATAATACAAATGGGACGAAATCAGATTAAAAGCAAAAGTTCCAGGCAAATTCGAAAATAAAAAAAAAAAGGAAGGGAGGACCTATTCGAACACCGGGTGAATATAAAGGGGTCAAAAAAACAATTTTACCGCATGATCAAAACGGGGTCGTGGCACAAGGGATCGAATTGTAAGCAAGAACAAATTAACGGGCCAATTTAAAGACAAGTAAAACTTAATTGCAGATCCCCTGAAAAGCGGAGGGGCTGAGTGCGCAAATAGCCCCTCCAATTAAAAACATGCAGATCTGCATCCGGTACGGGTCGGGTGGCTCCGACCTAGGGTAAAACGACGTCGTTTTGTGCCCTGGGTCTTAAGGCCAAAACGGCACCGTTTTCAGGTGCTATAAATAGGCCTAAATCCCCAAAAAAATTCATTTTACCCGGAGAGGAGAAAAAAAAAGAGAGAGAAGGGAGAGAACCGGGGAGGGGACGATTCTCGGTGGGGGTCCGATCACCGTCCGGTCCCCGTCCGGTCGTCGGCATCGGTACCGGCCACCGTACACGGTGGCCGGAAAAGGTAAAGTTGCTATTTTTCTCCTTTTTTTTTATTTTATTTTCAAAACTGAGTATGTATTCGTGTTGTTTGGAAGAAAAAGAAAGAAATAGAGGGAATGAAGGAAAGAAACAGATTCGAAATGAAAATATTACCTCAAATTTCCGATTCGGGTTTTTAACGTTTGGGTTGTTCGATTTAGGAATATTTTTGCTATTGAATCGCTAGATCTAGTGTTTTATGCTCAAGATTTGGTGTTTTTATTAGAAAATTTCGAACCCGTTTACAATCTTGTGTTCGACTTATATAGTCGATTTTACATTGTTTTTATTATTATTTTGCTTTTTTTCTTGCCCCTGTTTGCGTGTTTGCTTCATTTGCAGGGCATGGGTTGCGTTTGAATGACCGCTAGAGCAGGTGGCTGTCGGCAGAGAGCAGTTGGTGGCCAGGGGTAGTTGCAGCACCGATTTTAGGGGGTAGGGTTAGGTTTAATTTTCTGATTTTTTGTTCTCTGATTTGGACTAGGTTGTAACGGGCTAGGGGTATTGGGCTTGTGATTTTGGTCTATTGGGTTAGGTTTGGGCTGGTATTTAGGTGATTTGGGTTTAAATGTTTTGGGTTTTATTGGGTTTTGAAGGTAAAATGGACCATCCGGGTATTGGGTTTGTTTGGTAGGTTTAGTAGTTAGGTCAGATGAGTTTTGGGTATTAATTTTGTATTGGGTTTAAGGTCTTTTTGTAATTAGGCCAAAATTGGCCTATAACAGCTGCCCCTCTTTGCTCATTGTCGTGAAACGGGAATAGAGCAAAGACACAAAGAAAGGCCAATTTTGCCTGGTCTCGCCAAATCTTGACTTCTCTTCGGTGCTCTTTTTGTTCAGGTAGCCTTTCCAACCCACCACCTCTTATAGCTTTGGTTCAGTCCACTGCAACTTCAGGAGTATGTCTTGTGGTTTCAATCTGCTTGCATCTTCAAAGATATAATAATTTAAAGAGAAGAGATTCGTAACTTCAATCTTCTCTGCTGACAAATCTGCTTTTACAATCTGCCTTCTGCCAGTATAGAGAGATAAGATTTGCCAAAACTTGATCTGTTACCCTACTGCTTAGGGGTTTAAGATCTGCTGGAATTTTGCCTATTACCCTACTGCTTAGGGAGTCAAGGCGAGTAGCTGAAATTTGCTCCAACACTATTGTATGGAGATAAGATTCACCAAAATTCGATCTGTTACCCTACTGCTTAGGGAGTTAAGATCTGTTGGAATGTGATCTGCCCCGCTTCTGCTCAGCGAAGATAAGATCTGCTCTGTTTTGCCTGTTACCCTACTACTTAGGGAGTTAATGCGAGTGGCTGAAATCTGCTCCATCGCTGACGTATGGATATAAGATTCGCCAAAATTCGATCTGTTACCCTACTGCTTAGGGAGTTAAGATCTGTTGGAATATGATCTGCTCCGCTTCTGCTCAGCGAAGATAAGATCTACTTTGTTTTGCCTGTTACCCTACTACTTAGGGAGTTAAGGCGAGTGGCTGAAATCTGCTCCATCGCTGACGTATGGAGATAAGATTCGCCAAAATTCAATCTGTTACCCTACTATTTAGGGAGTTAAGATCTGTTGGAATATGATCTGCTCCGCTTCTGCTCAGTGAAGATAAGATCTGCTCTGTTTTGCCTGTTACCCTACTACTTAGGGAGTTAAGGCGAGTGGCTGAAATCTGCTCCATCGTTGACGTATGGAGATAAGATTCGCCAAAATTCAATCTGTTACCCTACTACTTAGGGATTTAAGATCTGTTGGAATATGATCTGCTCCGCTTCTGCTCAGCGAAGATAAGATCTGCTCTGTTTTGCCTGTTACCCTACTACTTAGGGAGTTAAGGCGAGTGGCTGAAATCTGCTCCATCGCTGACGTATGGAGATAAGATTCGCCAAAATTCGATTTGTTACCCTACTTCTTAGGGAGTTAAGATCTGTTGGAATATGATCTGCTCCACTTCTGGTCAGCGAAGATAAGATCTGCTTTGTTTTGCCTGTTACCCTACTACTTAGGGAGTTAAGGCGAGTGGCTGAAATCTGCTCCATCGCTGACGATGGAGATAAGATTCGCCAAAATTTGATCTGTTACCCTACTGCTTAGGGAGTTAAGATCTATTGGAATATGATCTGCTCCACTTCTGCTCAGCGAAGATAAGATCTGCTTTGTTTTGCCTGTTACCCTACTACTTAGGGAGTTAAGGCGAGTGGCTGAAATCTGCTCCATTGCTGACGTACGGAGATAAGATTCGCCAAAATTCGATCTGTTACCCTACTGCTTAGGGAGTTAAGATCTGTTGGAATTTGCTGTTTCCATCAATCTTGCTACGCTGTCCATTGGGGAATCTATCTGTAGAATTGATTTTCTGAGGTTTATGCTTATGCAAATGGTTAGGACGCCATGATCAAAATGAGTCAAATGCTTCCTAATTGCGCGTATTATGATGCAAAAATGTTATGAGAATGATCCCTACTTCGGCTATCACTACTCGTTCATCCAAGTTTCACTCGAGGTGTCATTCACACTCTGTTTGTATGCTCCAGATCAAGCTGGTTCTATTATGACCTGCCGAAAATGATCCTTTCCTAGGATCGAATTGTTTGAATTTTCTAATCAACACTTGAACTGAAAAGGAAGTTTTCTTTGAGTATACCCAACCTTTACACATGGGGGGGTTCTTTAAACAATCGTTCCGTTTTAGTTTCTTGTATTATCAGGAGATTTTATAGAGTAATATGCAGGACTTTGTTTGTAAAGATATTTTAGTTCATCAATCGTTATTTCAATGTAACACCTTTTATAAATAGTGGAAGGCAAAAACCTTGAAGATAGTCAGATTCGAACAAAGTCATCAAAGATACAAAGGAAATTAACCTGACAACATATCTCGGAGAAGATCAAAAGATAGTGAACATGACAAAAAAAGTCAGACGCCCTAGATATCGTAGCTTGGGCTTCCATATACCAACTCCATGAAGACTGCTTTGGGTTTGACATGTGTTCAGAAGATCCAAAGTACTTTGTTGATGCCCCGGTATGTAATGTACTCCACTTCCCGTCAGGTCAAGTATAGCGAGATGCGTGTTGTTCGAAATTTGAGCCGCTCTTTCGGGTTTTCGACTCAAAACCCCTTTAGTCTCAAGGTGCCCTTTGCGGGTTTTCACCTTGGCTTCTCCATTTTTTTTTTGAAGTCTCAAAACGCCCTCTGCGGGTTTTCACCTTGGCTTCCCTTCTTTTAGACAAAGTACTTCTTGACTGAGTCCGAATTCACTGGATTGGGTAAACTTTTCCCATCCATTTCTATCAAAATTAACGCACCACCAGAGAAAGCCTTTTTCACAACATACGGCCCCTCCCAATTTGGCATCCACTTTCCTCTGAAGTCCTTCTGTATGGGAAGGATCTTTTTCAGTACAAGGTCTCCCTCGTAAAATTCTCTTGGACGGACCTTTTTATCGTAAGCTCGCATCATTCGCTTCTGATACATCTGACCATGACGAATTGCCTTTAGCCTTTTCTCTTCAATCAGGTTCAGTTGATCGTATCGCGATTGAATCCATTCTGCCTCATCCAACTTTATTTCTGACAAGATTCGAAGGGAAGGTATTTCCACTTCAATGGGAAACACTGCCTCCATCCCATAAACCAGCGAGAACGGAGTTGCCCCGGTAGAGGTTCTAACAGACGTTCGATAGGCAAATAGTGCAAAAGACAGCTTCTCATGCCAATCTCTGTAAGTCTCAGTCATCTTCCCAACTATCTTTTTAATGTTCTTGTTGGCCGCTTCCACTGCCCCGTTCATCTTTGGGTGGTAAGGAGATGAATTATGATGTTTAATCTTGAACTGACTGCAGACTTCTGCTATTGTGCTGTTATTCAAGTTCAGTGCATTGTCTGATATGATCCTCTCAGGCATTCCATATCAACAGATGATTTCTTTCTTTAAGAACCGACTCACTGCCGACTTGGTGACGTTAGCATACGAAGCAGCCTCTACCCATTTCGTGAAGTAATCGATAACCACGAAGATGAAACGATGCCCGTTCGAGGCCTTAGGTGAAATTGGTCCAATGACGTCCATGCCCCACATAGAAAAGGGCCATGGAGAAGTCATAACATGTAGGGGTAAAGGTGGAACATGAATCTTGTCTCCATAGATCTGGCATTTATGACACTTCTTAGCATAGCTGATACAATCTCCCTCCATAGTAGACCAATAGTATCCAAATCTCATGATTTGTCTTGCCATTGTGAAGCCATTAGCGTGTGTCCCACAGACACCTTCATGTACTTCTTCCAGGATTTTCTTAGCTTCCACAGCGTCGACACATCTCAAAAGCACCTGATCTTTTCTTCTTTTATACAGGATATCCCCATCCAATACGTAGTCGCAAGCTAACCTTCTCAAGGTTCTTTTGTCATTCTCTGTTGCCTGTTCAGGGTATTCACGATTCTTCACATATCGTAATATATCCTGGTACCAAGGGTGGTCATCCTTTTCTTCGCCTTCGATGTTACAAAAATGAGCCGGAGCTTCAAAAATACTCATTTGAATAGGCTTCATATCCTCCTCTCTATTCACCTTAATCATGGACGCCAGGGTTGCCAAAGCGTCTGCCATCTGGTTTTCATCTCGTGGGAGATAATTGAAGGTGATGTCGTCAAACTCCCCGAGTAGTCCTAAAACTACTTTCCGATAATTGATCAATTTGGGGTCTCTTGTCTCCCATTCTCCCTTGAGCTGGTAGATCACCAATGCGGAGTCTCTGTACACTTCCAATGTTCTAACCTTCCGTTTTATGGCAGCTCGAATTCCCATGATGCATGCTTCATACTCTGCCATATTGTTTGTACAGTCAAAGTCTAATTTACATGTAAATGGATAGTGATCTCCATCCGGGGATATTAAGACTGCCCCAATTCCATTTCCTGCTGCATTGGATGCCCCGTCAAAGTTCAACTTCCATGGACATCTTTCGGTAGTGGCCATGTACATCAATTCCTCGTTAGGAAAATCAAAGCTCAATGGTTCATACACTTCCAGAGCCCTGCTAGCCAGAAATTCTGCTATTGCACTTCCTTTTATGGCATTTTGATTCACATATACTATATCAAACTCGAAAAGCAGTATCTGCCATCTTGCCATTCTTCCATTTAGGGCTGCTGACTCCATCATGTATTTTAATGGGTCCATTTTCGAAATTAGCCAAGTTGTATGATACAACATATACTACCTCAACCTTCGGGTCGTCCAAATCAAGGCACAACACAACTTTTCAATCGATGGATATCTCATTTCACAATCAGTAAATTTCTTACTGAGGTAATATATCGCCTTCTCTTTTCTTCTTGACTCATCGTGTTGACCTAGCACACATCCTATAGAGTTGCTGAACACCGACAAGTACAGTATCAGCGGTCTATCTGGACTAGGCGGAGATAGTACTGGAGCGTTTGACAAATATTGCTTGACCTTATCAAAGGCATTCTGACATTCTTCATCCCAAGTACCCTGGTTGTGTTTCCTCAGAAGGCGAAATATGGGATCACATTTCTCCGTCAATTGCGAAATGAACCGACCAATGTAATTCAATCTCCCAAGAAAACCTTGAACTTCTTTCTGAGTATGTGGTGGCGGCAGCTCCTGTATGGCTCTGACTTTATCTGAGTCAACTTCTATTCCTTTTTCACTGACTACAAAGCCCAATAGTTTCCCCGACCTGACTCCAAAGGTACACTTCGCCGGATTGAGTTTCAACTGAAACTTCCTCAATCTCAAGAATAATTTCCTCAAGGCTTCGATGTGTTCCTTTTCAGTTCGAGATTTGGCGATCATGTCGTCCACGTATACCTCAATTTCCTTATGCATCATATCGTGGAATAAAGTCACCATGGCCCTTTGGTATGTTGCACCTGCGTTCTTTAGGCCGAATGGCATTACCTTGTAGCAAAAGGTGCCCCACAATGTTATGAAAGTGGTCTTATCCATGTCCTCAGGATGTATCTTTATTTGATTGTACCCCGAGAAGCCGTCCATGAAGGAAAACAATGAATAACCCGCTGTATTATCTACTAGGGTGTCAATGTACGGTAAGAGAAAGTTGTCTTTTGGGCTAGCTTTGTTCAAATCTCTGTAATCGATGCACATCCGTACCTTCCCATCTTTCTTAGGGACAGGCACAATGTTAGCTACCCATTCTGAGTACTTGACCTCTTGCAGGAATCCAGCATCAAATTGCTTTTTGACTTCCTCTTTTCTCTTCAGCACGACGTCAGGCCTCATCCTTCGTAATTTTTGCTGGACCGGTTTGCAATCTTGTTTTATAGGAAGACGATGCACCACGATATTAGTATTCAGCCCCGGCATGTCTTGATATGACCATGCAAAGATATCTTTGAATTCACTTAGTAGCTCGACAAGATCTTGCCTTGTTTCTTTGGTAATGTGCGTCCCTATTTTCACCTCCTTCCCTTCCTCCAAGGTTATGTTCTCTATTGCCTCTTTTTCGTGGGGTAAAATTTGCTTCTCTTCTTGCTTCACCATTCTTAATAGATCTGGAGATACATCACAATCCCTGTCATCTTCAAAATCTTGAGGTTCCTCTGAACACGTGTCTTGCTCAAAGGAGGATTCAGGACTTACAGTATTATTGCTCATATCATTGATATCTAAGGACCTGTGAAGTATGAAAGAATATGCAAAGAATGAATGAATGTAATAATGATTGTTTTCATGTTATGAGTGAATTGAAAAATTGGAATGAGATTAGAAAGTCCAAAGAATATTTATCGATAGAGAGAGCATTTGCTTGATTTGACAAAAGTGTTCTTTATTGAAACAAAATATCCGAACATAAGCCTATTTCACAAACGAAATCTCATTACTCCTAGGCTTTAGAGCAATAAGAGTATTCTTAGAAAATTACTCTGTAAAGTTCCTAAAGGTTACAGGAAGTTCTTCCACAGTCCAATTGTTTAAAGAGCTCCTCAGCTTGTAAGGACGGATGCCCTCTAAACCTCTCTGTTCAGTTTCTCTGTCATGTATGGCGTTGATGTGATAGCTTCCCTTCTCGAGCAACCCCACCTCGGGGTGAATTATCCCTCCTAATATAAAAGTCTGGGATATGTGAGGGAATGTCATCGGTTCCCACTCGAATTCTCTTCCGCTCAAACGTGCCTTTCTTCTTTCCTGTTGCTTTTCTATTTCTTTCTTTCTTTGTTTGTGGTCTGGCTTGAAACCTAGGCCAAAACGGTCTCTTTTCTCACTTAATTCATGGACTCGAATCCCGCCTTGGAGGTATCTGCCTAACCCTTTTCCAGGCAAAGCTCTTTTTCCCACTGTCATCCGCAGGCCCATTCTAGTAGTTTTGGACATCTTGGGTAATGGCACCTTATTTCCTTCAAAATAAAAGTTGCATTTACAAATTCCAAGGAGCGAAAAGAGCATTCAATAGATTCTTCATCTGCCTCCACATAGGGTGCGTTGCTAGTAACTGTTGCCACGATGTCTTCTTCCGCATTTATGGTCACCAGTCGTCCGTCCGTCACTAATTTTAATTTTTGGTGTAAAGATGAGGGCACGGCTCCTGCCGAATGTATCCAGGGCCTCCCCAACAAGCAATTATAAGAGGGCTTGATGTCCATCACTAAAAAGTCCACCTCATATGTGTTTGGTCCAATCATCAAAGGAACGTCAATTCTTCCCATTACCTTTATCTCCGTACCATCAAATGCTCTCACTATGTTGTGGCATGTTTTCATGTGAGAATTATCTATTGGCAACCTGTTTAATGTGGATAATGGCAGAACGTTCAAGGCTAACTCGTTGTCGATGAGCACGCTTGGCAGTGTATATCCTTTGCAACGAGTGGTGATGTGTAGAGCCTTCGTTGATCCCATGCCACCAGGTGGGATTTCATCATCATTGAAGTAGATGAAATTGTCAGCACTTATGTTACTAACAAGACGATCCAACTTATTGACGGATATGTCCTTAGTAACGTAGGTCTTATTAAGTACTTTCATCAATGCCTCACGATGTACCTCTGAACTTAGGAGCAATGCTAACACTGATATGCGGGCTGGTTGTTTACGTAACTGTTCAACCACGCTATACTCACTATGTTTCAGGAATTTCAAAAACTCTTTAGCCTCTTCCTCCTTCACTGGTTCATTAATAAGCGCTTCAGCCTCTTTCTCTTTCTCGGAGTCTAAGTCTTTTGTTTTCATGGGCGTAATCTTGATGCCTCCCGCGCCATAACGCTTTCCACTACGTGTGTAAGAACCTTCAGCTTGGGTCTCCTTGGAAGCGTTAGCTATTTCCTCTTCTTTTGTCACCGTTACATTACAGCCATAATTCCAGGGTACCCTTTTGCTATCCGTATAAGGAAAAGAAACAGGATTGCAGATAATGACTTTCGGTGTTATTGGTGTCTCAACTTCATTATTCTTTGGTAGAGAAATGATGATCATTGGCCGGTTGGTTCCTTGACTCGTCGAAGTTCCTTCCAACGCGCATACATGTCCCTCATCTGAGCCACCTTCATAAAATTCTAGCTCCTTGTTATCCATGAGGCTTTGTACCATAGCCTTAAACTCGACACATTCCTGAATCTCATGGCCTTCTTCTTGATGGAACTCACAGTAGTCCCTCACTTTTCCATCTCTTTCTTTGGAGATCAACATTCTTCTTTTCATCATTTCTTTCCAAATTACCTTTATCGGTATCCTTACTTCAGCAATGTCTTCTTTGACCCTTCTCGTATCGGTTTCCCCGATTGCATTCACCCTTTGATCGCCATGGTTTGGTAGCGGGTTTTCTGTACTAGGGGTATCGTCAAATTTCACGATCCCCATTTTTATAAGTCTTTCTACGGCCGTTTTGAAGCTGACGCAATTTTTAATTGAATGTCCCTGTACTCCGGCATGGTATTCACACTTGGCATTAGCATCATACCACTTGGGATATGGGGGCTGCAGGGGTTTCAGGTGATAGGGAGCTATTGCGTGTGCATTATACAAGCTCTGATAAAGTTCTTTATACGTCACTGGAATAGGTGTGAACTGTATTTTCTCAGAGTTTTGTCTTGAACTAGATTCCTGTTTTTGGGAACCCTGTTGCCCACCTATAGCCGCTCTCGGCTGGCTAACCGTAATTGCCCTCGAGTTGTAACTACTCGCGTTGTTTACTTCGTTATCCTTCCTTCTCGAGGCTGGCCTTTTAGCGGTTTCCCCCTCTATCTTACCACCTCTTATGGCGTTTTCAATCATTTCCCCCGTCATAACTATGTCGGCAAAGCTCTTGGTGGTACTTCCAATCATGTGAGTAAGGAATGGGGCTTTCAGGGTATTTATGAATAGCATAGTAGTTTCCTTCTCTAGTAGTGGTGGTTGAACTTGCATGGCGACCTCTCTCCACCTTTATGCGTATTGTCGGAAGCTTTCATTATGCTTCTTTTCCATGTTCTGCAGAGTAATTCGATCAGGCGTCAAGTCAGCCACGTGGCTATACTGCTGCATGAAGGCATGTGCTAAGTCTCTCCAGGAACCGATCCTATCACGGCTTAATTGATTGTACCATTTTGCAGCGGCCCCAACTAAACTGTCCTGGAAACAATGGATCAAAAGTTGATCATTGTTTACATACCCTGTCATTCGCCTACAGAATATAGTGAGGTGGGCTTCAGGACAGCTAGTCCCATTGTATTTTTCAAATTCTGGCATTTTAAATTTATGGGGGAGGACCAAGTCTGGGACCAAGCTAAATTCTTTGGTGTCCATTCCCTGTCGACCGTCAGCACCTTCTAAAGCTCTGAACTTTTCCTCCAACCACCTGCAGCGCTCCTCTAATTGTCTTGAGGATTCGGTTCTTTCCTTCTCCTTTTCAGCCAAGTCCAAATCAGGGGTGAGTGAATTGATAGGATTATCTAACGGGTTGGACCCCGAGCCGTCTTGTAAGTTCACAGGCATTCCAATGTCAATTTGCCCCTGTTGAGGCCTAACGATAACAGACGGCCTTCGCAGGGGTGGCTCAATTTGTGCTTGTGTACGGGGTGGAGTGAAACCCGGAGGATAATCATCATTGTCCTCTCCAGTGATAGCCATAGGAGACTTTCCTTTATCCATTGCCCCTTTCAGCAGTTGGGCCATTTCAGCCACCATACTTCTCTGGGCTTCCAACATTTGTTCTCGTATATCGTTGTGCATTTTTACCAATTGTTCTTGCAATTGCTCATGCATCTCCTTTTGGAGTTGTTCGAATCTTTGATCCATATTCTTGGTTTTAGCGCGTGTACCGTAGGGATGTGGAGTTTCCAGATTCTTTTCTTCTGTAATAACTTACACTAATTAGGGTCTTTCTTCAGGTTCAAATGCATGTGATGGGATGCAATGCGAATGCATAAATGCAAAAGATATCGATCCCGATTCAGTTTCAATTTAGAAAATGTTGTTTAAGGAACAAAAATCCTTACATAAAACGGATTACAGATACTTTCATCGTTAGATCCAGAGTCTCAACCTTTTTAAACAACAAGAACAAAAGTTTTTTTTTTTTACAACAAGCTGATTACAGATATGCCTGTGCCTTTAAGCCTAGAGTCTTAATTTTCCTAAGCAACGCGGCTAATTCTCGACCTCGGTCTGATTTTAGCTCGTATTTGACACTTAACACATCGGTCTGTATTGCCAAGTCCTGCAGATGATCGGCGACTTCTCGAATCTGGACGATGGCCTCCCCCATAAGGCAATCCCTATCTCTGACTTGATTTTGGAAATGGTGAAGCTCTCCCTTCCAATGTTCCTCTCGCGCCTCAAGCTGCTCAATCCGGAGTCTACAGTCCTGTAATGCTGCTTCTAGCCCCTCGATCTGATGTTTCATTTCCTCAATTTTGTCTTGACTTGCCTTCAACTCGGCCGCGGAGTTACGACTTCGGTGAAGATGAAGGGACCGCCCGAGTTCATTCACCTTAGCCTTTAATCTTTGATTTTCCTTCTGATTCTCTACCAAGTTCCTTTCTAGGGCTTGATTCTGTGCCCGCATTTCTTGAAACTTCTTCTCCCAATGGTCGGCTTTGGCTTTTTCTTCCCAAACTTCTAGTTGCCATTGTTCAGAAGTCTTTCCCAATCCGGCTCTCTTCCTTGACAGTTGCATTCTCTTATATCGTTCCTTCAGGTCGTCTCGATCTTCCTCTATTTTTATTTTTTCTTTCTTTACCTTTTCGACCTCAGTTTTCTGGACATCAACGTCTAAGCTCAGATACATCTTCTCTTCTTCTAACTTCTCTATTCGTTTCGTGAGCTCTAGACTCTTCCTCTCAAACTCTAACTTTACGAGTTCTAATTCTGAAAGAACCACCCGTAAGCTTTCCTCTATTGATCGAGCAGTTTCCAAACTCGGCCGCGGGATGTTGTCATTGGTCCTCTTGCTAAACCATTCTTTATATTCGGGGGTCGTCGTCGGGCCATCAGTCAAAACCTTCACACAGTAAATCTTTTTCCAGGCGTTGGAAATCTCTCGTATCTTCTTTTTATAATGATCGCCTTTGTATGAGAAATCGCTTTGGGCCAAGCCTCGTGTTACTGGTATAAACTGTTCCGTTTTGTATTGCCTCAGAACGAGTAATGGCGTATAACCGATAACTCCCCAAATTCCAGGAAGAGGTACCCAATCAAAAGTCCCACAATGATAAAGGATTTCTTTAGGAGCCATCCAAGGAGCTTTCCATACAACATCTTCTTCTCGGAGATTCCGAAGTATCTCTATCCATCTTTCCTCCATGATGTCGTCCCTTCTTGGCGTAGTTGCTGCTTCTTTTAAGGGAGAATAGTTCTAAAAGAATACTCGGCAAGGACCCCTATCAACCCTCTAAAAGTGACTGTGGAACCAAACCAACAACAACTGTGCGCAACCAATGAATCTACCTTCACCAGCTTTCCGACATGCACTCAAGGATCGAAATGTTTTAGCCAGGATTGCAGGCACGGGTGTGACTTGTTTGCTGAGTCAATCAAATAAATCCGTGACCGCCTCGTCTATGTGCCCCATAGCCTTCGGGAAAATCACCAACCCATAAATACTTAAGGCCAAGAGATCCACCTTCCTCTTCGTGTCTGGGTATGTCAATATCAAATCCCTTAGACTTGCCCACGGAATACATTTGCTATCACCTTTTTGTTGAATTCGAGCTGCGGTCCACTGCTCACTCATTCCCGTGATAGTCATTAATTTCTTCACGAAAGTTGGGAGATTTACAGCCCTAACATAAGCTTTGTTATCTTGAATTCTTGGACAACGGAGCAGAATAGTATACTCTTCTAAAGTGGGTACTAAGTCTACCTCACCGAATGTAAAACAGCTATAAGCAGGGTTCCAAAACTGTACCATAGCCCGAAACAGATGCTTATCCACCTTAATGTCTAGCAGATAGGGAAGATCTCCGTAATTCTGATAGAACAACTGTTTAGCTTCATCATCCCACTGGGCCCAAATGTCCCTCAATTCTTGAAGCTCGTTCTGTGCCGAACTGATACGAGTAAAGTCCCACAGCTCCGACGTATACCCCTCGATGACACTATCTCCCTTTTCTAATTGGGCTTTCTCTGACCATGCACGTATGTTAGCGTTGTCTTCCACTTTATCAAGATATTCATTCCCCATAACAAAACTTTCTAACTTAGAAATCGAGCCGCGAATCGATACCTTTAAATGCTAGATGACATGCAATGATGAAAAAATAGAAAGGGATCAGTGTCACATATAACGGATATAATTCAAAGAAAAATAAACAAGCACCTACATGGGTAAGCACTACGGGTTAACATAGTTCTACCTAAAGCGAGCTCCTAGGGTTCACTATATGTGTTTTTGGTTCTAGAGAAAAGGGTACCTGAACCAGCAGATTCCTTGATCCTCACCCATTATAGGCTCATATGGACCAAGTTCAGTTCAGGGGGACACATTTCCCTACTGCCATGCGGAGATGAAAATCTCACGAAACACATAGGTACGGATGTATCCCGGAAGCAATACACTAGCCCATGCGAAGGTGAAAACCTCACGAAAGCGTAGCTTCTCACTCCCACTTAAAGGTGTAACCACAACGGTCATGCAGATGCAATGTGTGCGAGGAAAGATAACAAACATATACAACAAATGCATGTAAAAGATCGTATTTTAAAAAATTTCGAAATTTCTTAACATTAAGACAGAAAATGATCAATTTTCGGCTTGACTCACTTAACGTCCCTAGTGGAGTCGCCAAGCTGTCGAGACTATTTTTTTAAAGAAAAAACGGAGGGTCGACTTAAAAATGAAAATGGGGAGTCGCCACCAACCTTTTTAGATGTGATTGGGTCACCTTATAAAATGTTTTGGTCCACGAAAAAGTCGAGAAAAAGGTTCGGGAGTCGGTTACGCGCGGGGAAGGATTAGCACCCCGCAACGCCCAAAATTGGTACCGAATTGAGCGATTTTCTGTCTTAAGTCGAAATTTGGAAAGGTTTTAAAAATAGGATTCTTTTTTGAAACAGGGATAATTTGAGTTGAAGAAATCGAGATTCCTTTGCTCCGAAAGAATATGAACATCACATCCAGCACGATTGGACACGAAGTTCTTTAAATTCTTCGAAACTAAAATCGTCTCGTGAGTTACAAAATTTTACTTAAAAGGGTATTTTAGGTATTTTAGATGAGCGAGAAATCGCAACCCAGCACGTTAGGGCACTATTTCCCGTATCACTAAACACAAAAATATTGCCTTGTCTGTGGAATATTTTGAATAAAATTAGGATGATTTGGGTTGAAAAGTCGAGATTCCTTCGCTTCGGAAGAATGTGAACATCACATCCAGCACGATTGGACACGAAATTCTTAAATTCCTCGAAGCTAAAGTTATCTCTCGAGTTGCAAAATTTAGGAGGGTATTTTAGGTATTTAGAAGAACGAGAAATCGCGACCCAGCATGTTAGGGCACTATTTCCCGAATCACTAAACCCAAAAATATTGCCTCGTTTTCTCTTTTTTTTTCTCTTTTTTTTTTTTGAAAACATATTTGATTATAAAACATAATTTTTGAGATAATGCAATTAAACTTAAAATGCGATATTTAAAAGGGGTAACATCGATGATATTTACAGGCAAAAAAACAATAACAAGAGTGTATTTTAAAAGAGTATGACGCAGTTGTAACGAAATGTGCACGTGAGATGATAAAATATGAACAATATGATAACTAAACACATAACATGGTAAAAGTGTATACAAGAGGTATATTAAAAATCTTATAACATTAAAGGATATATATGTATATATAGATATATATATAATTGTAATATATGTAAAAATGTATTGAAGATATATATACGTAATATATGAAAAGATATAATATTAAAAGGACATATACCAAAAATATATACATAATACATAAAAATATACGATATATATATATGAAATGATAATATAAAAGCATATGAATAATAGGATATTAGGATCTATATATAATATAGTTAAAAGTATATACATGAGATAGTAAAATATGTGGATAAGAAAAAAATATATATATATACATAATACACATATATAAAATGTAATATTAATATATATATATATATATATATATATAATATATATACATAATATAATACTAGGTATATCTAAGATAGTATAGAGTACATAATTAATAATATTAAAAATATATATATATAAACATAATATAATATTAAAAATACATATACATGATACAGGATTAAATATATATATATATATATATATATACAAGACATATTAAAAGAATATATATATAGTACATAGATAAAAATATATATATACAATGTATATATTAGAAATACTAGTATTAAAATATAACTAATAATGATGATGAACATATACGTATGTATGGGTATTAAAAATATTAACTACAACTAGAACTAATGTTAATAATATCAATAATAAATATAATGAAATAATGATAATTATTATACTAATAAATATATTTAAAAAAATTAGGTAATAATAATAATGGTATATAGTAAAATGATAACATTATAATATTTAAAATGATAATGCTAAAGATAGTATAATATACTAACAATGTAACAATAATAATGATAATAATGATACTAAAACGAAAATAATACAAATGGGACGAAATCAGATTAAAAGCAAAAGTTCCAGGCAAATTCGAAAATAAAAAAAAAGAAAGGGAGGACCTATTCGAACACCGGGTGAATATAAAGGGGTCAAAAAAACAATTTTACCGCATGATCAAAACGGGGTCGTGGCACAAGGGATCGAATTGTAAGCAAGAACAAATTAACGGGCCAATTTAAAGACAAGTAAAACTTAATTGCAGATCCCCTGAAAAGCGGAGGGGCTGAGTGCGCAAATAGCCCCTCCAATTAAAAACACGCGGATCTGCATCCGGTACAGGTCGGGTGGCTCCGACCCAGGGCAAAACGACGTCGTTTTGTGCCCTGGGTCTTAAGGCCAAAACGGCACCGTTTTCAGGTGCTATAAATAAGCCTAAATCCCCAAAAAAATTCATTTTACCTGGGGAGGAGAAAAAAAAGAAGAGAGAGAAGGGAGAGAACCGGGGAGGGGACGATTCCCAGTGGGGGTCCGATCACCGTCCGGTCCCCGTTCGGTCGTCGGCGCCGGTGTCGACCACCGTACACGGTGGCCGGAAAAGGTAAAGTTGCTATTTTTCTCCTTTTTTTTATTTTATTTTCAAAACTGAGTATGTATTCGTGTTGTTTGGAAGAAAAAGAAAGAAATAGAGGGAATGAAGGAAAGAAACAGATTCGAAATGAAAATATTACCTCAAATTTCCGATTCGGGTTTTTAACGTTTGGGTTGTTCGATTTAGGAATATTTTTGCTATTGAATCGCTAGATCTAGTGTTTTATGCTCAAGATTTGGTGTTTTTATTAGAAAATTTCGAACCCGTTTACAATCTTGTGTTCGACTTATATAGTCGATTTTACATTGTTTTTATTATTATTTTGCTTTTTTTCTTGCCCCTGTTTGCGTGTTTGCTTCATTTGCAGGGCATGGGTCGCGTTTGAATGACTGTTGGAGTAGGTGGCTGTCGGTAGAGAGCAGTTGGTGGCCAGGGGTAGTTGCGGCGCCGATTTTAGGGGGTAGGGTTAGGTTTAATTTTCTGATTTTTTGTTCTCTGATTTGGACTAGGTTGTAACGGGCTAGGGGTATTGGGCTTGTGATTTTGGTCTGTTGGGTTAGGTTTGGGCTGGTATTTAGGTGATTTGGGTTTAAATGTTTTGGGTTTTGTTGGGTTTTGAAGGTAAAATGGGCCATTCGGGTATTGGGTTTGTTTGGTAGGTTTAGTAATTGGGTCAGATGAGTTTTGGGTATTAATTTTGTATTGGGTTTAAGGTCTTTTTGTAATTAGGCCAAAATTGGCCTATAACAGTATTTATATCCATTGAATTTGATATGTTTCGTGTCAAATTTTTGTGTGTTTCGATCTTTTGTGTATTTAGTTTATTTCAGGGTGTATCCATCCATTCTATTGATATAAGCTTTATGTAGATGACATGAGCAAAACAACCCCATGTGGTGCTTTATTATAGTTAGAGATTGTGATTGATTTAAATCCTACGGCATAATATGACTTTGAATGTCAAAATAAATTTAAAAATAATTTAACTACCAAAATAAAATAAAAATGATATTTTTCGAGAGCTAAATTAAGGATAAGATTAAAATATATGTAGCTTAATTCTACTACCTATACGTTAGAAGGGGCGCTAGATAAAAGTGTTTGTAATTTTTTACCCTTTTAAAAATAATAAAATTTTGATTTAATCTTTTAAAAAATTATAAAAAAAAAAAAGCAACAGACATAAGTATTTGCAGTCCTTCAAACAGTTTAGGGTTTATAAAATAATTTACTTTTTCTTAATAAAAATATTGCAATGCTTCAATTTTTTTTTTCTATTTTCAGTTCATTAATCTTTCACTTTCACACTATCAAACACATCAATTTTTTCTCCCCTTTTTGCTGCAAATATCAAACACATCTTTAGAGATAATGGTAACGTGAAGGTTTTGATTTATAGCAAAAGCTGAAAATGTACAAATTAAAACATGTTGATTGTCTCATCTGGATTTGTCTTTTTTCTTACTGTCACTGAAAATTTCGTACCATGATTCACGACATTATTCTTCTGTTCATACAACATCGTCAACTGGTTCCCCTACGCCACCAAGTCAAGCCTATTATATATATTCTATATCATCAAGATTTTTTTATATTTATTTTATGATTTATGAAGATTAAATTTTTCGAGGTTTGTAAACTGTTCTTCTCAATAATATCATTTTTAAATTTTGAACTTGAATTCTTTTTTTAAAAATATAATATATCTTATCATTATATTTAGCATTCGATAATAACAAACCAAGTATTTTAACGTTATTCTTTTTAGCTTTAGAAATAACATCCAAAGCAAAAACAAAACTTCCAGTGGATTCGCACTTCATAATTATCCACATTTTAGATACTTGCAATCTCCATAATTCTTTGGCCATTGACGGGTATGACTTAGGGTTTGAATGAGATATATGCTCGCAATTTATTCAAGTTTGGTTTAGGAAAAAATTGAATTTAATTATGTAATTATTGACTGGAATGAAGTTAGACTTTTTTTAGACAGGTTGAATTTGAATTATAAATTTTGAGAGGGCTAAAAATTTAATTTTATCAAAATATTAATGTAAAATTTTATAATTTTTAAGAAATTAAACTATAATTTTTTATTTTATTTTGGAGAGGGCATAATTGAATTTTTAATTGTAGAATGGGTCAAAATAGAATTTTACCATTAAATTAGCTTAAAACTTTGCAAATACTCAAGAGATTAAAGAGGTAAGTTTTCATTTTCAAATGTCAGGACCTATCTGCCTCCTTTAGCTTCAGGGAGTAGCTAGGGGGTTAGCAGGGGCCTCGAACCCCTAAAATAATTTTTTTTTATTTAGACCTTTTTAAAATTTTAAATTAATGATTGTATAATTACACTTTGGTCCCTCTAAAAATGATTGAAATTTGATTTAATCTTTTAACAATTATAAATATATAGGCTATTAAAATTAGAGGTGTGCAAATTTTGGGTAAAACCGATTTAACTAACCGAACCGAATTAATTTGGTTAATTGGTTGGTTAACCAAATTAATTTGGTCGGGGTCGGTTAATAATTATTTGGAAGTTCAGTTAGCAGTTAATTCAGTTAGAAATCGATTACTTAAACGAAAATTTATATTTTTATATACATTTTACATATATTAAATTCGGTTAATTTCTTATATGCTTTATACTTGTTTTAACAAAAAATATATATATTTCAGTTAATTAGGTCAGTTAACTGAACTAACTGAAAAAATTTAGTTCGGTTAATTTTTTTTGAAAAAAATTTCTGTTCGGTTAATGGTTAAGGGTTTAAAAGTTTAGTGCTAGCTTGGGTTGAATAACCAATTGAACACCTCTAATTAAAAATAGTGAAATTGCATATTTACTATTATAATAATTACAATTTTATTTCAACCCCTTAAAAAAATTCTGACTTTGCCCCTGTTTAACTCTGCCCATAATTATTGGTCAAACCGAATTCAAGAGCCTAAGTGAAGTTTCTTTTTCTTTCAAATATATTGCTATATTTTGAAATTATATTTTATACAAAATATCCTCTGATATATTAATTAGGTATTGACCTTCCTGGATTCAAAATTACAATACCGAAAAAATAAGTATATATATAAAGAGTTTAAATATGAATGTACTCAAACATGAATTCAAATAAACTTATCGATTTTGAATATAAAAATTAATAAAGGAGTTAAATTGAAATTCGAGTCTGGAGCTTACCGTTGTTGGGATTAGGAATGGTTGGTGCAAATCAAGCAAGGAGATCATGCATGTGGCTATATATACAGAGAGAGATATGTCTTTTGGACTCGTTGCTTTTAGGGTTATGGTATTTGGAATCAACCGACAACCATGGTGTTTCCGGTTTCCAATTAGACAAAAAATAATTCGTAATTAATTTTTTTTAGATTTAATATATGTAAGGACTTTATGAAATTAACTTATACTTAAACTTAAAAATTATAAGTTAATTTGAATTTTTTAGGTACCTAATTAACATTGTTAAAATATATTAATGTAACATTTATGACAAATATCATGGTGATATTTGACAATTTTTTTTTCTCACGTGTTAAAATATGAGTTTGCCATGTATTAACATGTTATTGATCGTCAATATCATGTCGGCATCACAATATTAAGTACTTAAAAAAAGTATCAAATTGACTTATGATTTCCTAATTTATGAACCAATTATTTAATAGAAAAAGAAATTTAATAACTAGTTAAGTCCAAAAAAAGTTTAAGTACCATGTTAATTTTTTAAAATAAATTATTTTGTAAGATATTATTCAAATGGGAACATATTTAATTATTATTTATCTCAAATTGCTGGCATTTGTAAAACTATACATATCTAAGGAGCAAAGGTATCCTATACTTTGGCTTTCTTTAGGGGTGATTAAAAAAAATTATCAGGTTTTGATCCGTTTTTAATTTATAAAAAAGTTTAATTTTTCAGTAAAAGTACTAAGGAGGTCCCTATATTAGGCGTTAGATTGCATTTTTCCCTCTCTATTAAAAAAGAGAGTAAATTAGTCCTATATTAGATCAAAGAGCAAACTGGTCCTTCTATTAAAATTTTCTTAATAAAAAGACCTCTCCAATCCCTATCATTTTTTTAAATTTAGCAATTGGTCCCTCTTAAAAAATCAGAGCAATTTAATACTTATCAATTTTGAAAGTGAGCAATTAAGGACAATTAGTCTCGACGTTAATGCTTTCCATCAATTGTACACAATTTTAATTAGTATAATAATAAATTTAGCCTTTAATATTTACATGTTTTGTCATTTTGGTTTTGATTTTGAAAACTTCAACAAACTTAACCTCAACATTTACACATTTACACAAATGTTATAGGCTAAATTTGTTAAATCTGGACCACATTGACAGAATATCTAAAATTTGAGCTAAATTTGTTATCAAACCATTGAAAATTGCGTACAGTTGACAGAAAATATTAACATCGAAACTAATTTTCCTTAATTGCTCATTTTCAAAATTTACAAGAATTAAATTGCTTTGATTTTTTTAGGGTGAGCAAAACTCGATTCGAATCGAATTTTTTTCAAATTTCGAGTTAATCGAATCTAGTTCTTCGAGTCAACTCTAATAACTCGATTCAAGTTTCAAGTTCGAGTCGAGTTTAATTTCAAAATTCGAATAATAGATTGGTGTAAATAGCATTTTGGTCATTGTCAACTTTAAAAATCAGCAAAATGGTCTCTCTCACAACAAAAATTACAAAAAAATTTAAAATAATTTTCAAAAATTTAAAATAATTTTTAAGATTCAAAATATTTATAAAAATTTTAAATTTTAAATTTAAAAAAATTATAAAAAAATTTACTATATATATAAAAAAGTAAAAATTTAAAAAAATTCTAAAATAATAATTTTGAGACCTACTTAATGATTCAAATTTATTATAAAGTATCTTATTTTTATTATTATTTTGCTTTGAAAATTTTTTTCAAATACATATGATTTCAATTTTATGTGATTTAACATGGAATTAATTATACTGTAACAATATTTTTATTTGATATGTTTAATTTTTTTAATTTAACTCGAACAATTTCAATCGATTCGACTCGACTCGAATTTTGTTTCACTTGAATCAATTCAAACAAATTTTAAATTGAGATAGGATGATAAAATAGGACTCGTGAACTCAATTAACTCAAAAAAAATTCACTCGACTAGATCGAAAGTTCACCCTTAATTTTTTTTAGAGGGACCAATTTTCTCAACATCAAATTTCGTCTATTTTTACTGTTAAAAATTGATCTATGTACATCAGCACGAGGTACATGTAGCACATCTCGAATCACTGTTTGATTATTTCATCAGTCACGTCAGTTTTTAACCATACAAATTGATGAAATTTTTAACAAAAAGGATTAATTTACTCTTTGATCTAACATATAAAGACTAATTTTACTATTTGTTAAATAAAAAGGACAAAATACAATCTAACTTCTAATAGTACTTTTATTTAGAAAAATTAACTTTAGGTGAATTCCATTATCTTCACTCTATATACTCTCTTTCAATTATATAACTACTTTTAATTATAATTTCTTAATTTTATAACAAGTTGCAACACACATTTTAATTTTATGAATATTTACAATTATAAGATTTATAATGTACATTTGGTTTAGTTTTGTAAAATTTATTTAGTTATGATTCATTATTTAAAACTTTAAGACGAGTTAAAATAGAATTGGGAAAATTATTTATGAGTTTAAATAGAAGTCATGAATGAAATTATCAAATAATGTGTATAAATAAAATTTGATCGAGATTAAAATAAATATAAATCTATTCTATTGTGAACTTGAAAATTCCATTCTATTGTGAACTTGAAAATTCCATCTATTTAATTTAAAATAAATCCTAATTTATTCAGCTCAAAACATGTGGAATTTGAGGGTTTTTTTTATAAAAATAGTATAAAAAAATAAAAATACTAAAATAATACATTCAAAAAATTATGTACTAAAATGATACATTTGGTAGTTATGCTTCTACCATGGGCGGCACCGGTCACGGCTAGGGGAGAGGCGGCACCGGTCACGCCTTCTCTATAGGCGGCACCAGTGCTGTGATGGAAGAAGAAGAGGAGGGAGGCGGGAAAGGAAAGAAAAAAAGAAAAAAAAAAGAAGAGAGAGGGAAGGAAAGAGAAAAATAAAGAAAAAATAAATAGAAAGGAAAGTTTAGGGTTTAGGGAAGAATAATTAAATTGTTAAAAATGTAACTTTCTTGTTATAAAATTTAATTTGTATATACAAATAATAAAGAAATATCATTATAGAAATATTATAAACTTATAAACTTAAATATTTACATATACAAATAATATAGGAATATTATTAATATTCCTATATTATTTGTATATATAAATATTTAAGTTTTTAAATTTGTAATATTAAATCCTAAACTTTCCTTTCTATTTATTTTTTTCCTTATGTTTCCTTATTTTGTAATATTTAAGCTTATTTTTCTCTTTCCTTCCCTCTCTCTTTTTTTTTTATATTTTTATATTATTTGTAAATGTAAATATTTAAGTTTATAAATTTGTAATATTTATTTTTATTTTTCTCTTAGTTTATTTAATAGAAATATTATATGTAAAATTGTATGTATTGTTATTTTAAAAGTCGAGTATAATTTTTTTATGTTATTTCAAAGCTGATATAATTTTTTAACTCATAATTTAGTATAGTGTAATATTTTGCGGGTTAATTGTATAAGATAAGTAACCAATTTGTAATGATTAATTACAACTTATATTTATAACATGCCAAATAATTTAAATTACATAAAAAATATATCTAATCAACCTAAAACACATATAACAAATAAATTACATAAAAATAAAACATTCTTTGTACATAACATAAATAGGTTTTTTTACTTTAATAAACATTAAAAATAAATTATAAATCAATAAAAATATAAAATAAATACAAACATACTTTAATAGTTCTTTTTAACTAAATAATACCTTATAAAAATTAAATTAAAAATTAAATTCTAATTAAATCAACAATAATAATAAAAAAATAAATTAAATTTTATAACAAAAAAATTACCTTTTTAACAATTTAATTATTCTTCCTTAAACACTAAAATTTCCCTTCTGTTTATTTTTTTCCTTATTTTTCTTTCCTTCCTCTCTCTTCTTTCTTTTTTCTTTCTTTCTTTCCTTTCCCACCGCCCTCTTCTTCTTCTTCTTCTTCCATCACAACATTGGTGCCGCCTATGGGAAAGGCGTAACAGGTGCCACCTTTCCCCTAAACGTGATCGGTGCCGCCTATTGTAGAGGCATAACTACCAAAGTACCATTTTGGTACATAATTTTTTGAATATATTATTTTGATATTTTTATTTTTTTACTATTTTTATAAAAAAAAAAACTCAGAATTTGAAGCTAGAGGGTGGAGTCATTATCGAGGACACGTTGCTATGGCTTTTTCTGTCACGTTATTTTGCGGGACACGTGGAAGACAAGGATCTGCACGTCACTTTATCAACTTGCAAGTTCCTTCAATCACGTGCCTTTTTTTAAAGGAAAACTAGGAGTGGACGGTCAAGAACATTGCCACGTGGCTGTAAAAGGAGAAGCCATGAAAATCCCCTGTTCATCATCCATAAGTTCAGCAAAATGTTCCCAAACTATAGTTTAGAGTATAAATTGAGGTATTGAAAGTATCAGTTTTGCATTAATTAAGTCATTGTAATAGCACATTTCAAATATGCCAGTAGGCATAATTACAACACATGTCTTTTTATAAGGAAACCCTAGTTATGGAAGTCGATGGTCGAGAATGTGGCCATGTGGCAAAGCTTGATTGGCCAACATTTGTGAAAGGAGAAGCCATGGAAATCCATCATTCATGAGGATAAATATTTTAAAGTGGCGGTATTCCATCAATCAACTTCTTCTATAAACATACTCATCATTTTAAGTATTAAATTTCACTTTGACATGAAATATATTTAAAATATATAAATTAAATTATAAACATACATGAACATATTAAATTTAGAGTATAAAAAATAGATAATACTAATAAAGTTTAGAACTATTTTTTAACATATCATATCCATCGTATATAGATATTAGAAACATATATAATTATAATTTCGTCCATGTATATTAAATATGTTCCAAATTAAGTCTGAACTAATATATAACACCTAAAAGAATAACTAAACCAATGAAAAGATCTAACCAAGTTTAGGAACCAATAAATGAACTGTGTTGTAATTTGAAGATGTAATTAACCTAAATTTCAAAAAATAAAAATAAAAGTTTGGAAGTTAAGTGGAGTAGCTGCCATGTGCTTGTTTGAACTTGCCAATTTGGCAAACCATGCTAATGGAAATGGGGGGATAAAATCTACCCTTTGTTTTAGTGAGATCAATGTCCCAAATGATATGAGCTAGAACTAGAGAAACCAACCCAAGTGTGACACCACCTAATCTTAATTAATTTCAGTTGTATTGTCAATGTCTGAAGTTGCAATAATTTCTGTTTTGCATTGCCATCAAACACCTTAACTTTAACCAACTTAATTAGTACAGATGACACGCATTTAAGTTAAGGTTTTTCCTTGGGTTAAATAACTATTTAGGGCCTAAATTTAGCAACGTCTTTTATATTAGCGTTTAAACTTTTTTTGTTCAAATTAAGTCTTGAACTTGATAATGTTCTTACATTTAGGTTTGGAATAGACACTTGTTCCTATATTGGGATTTGAATTTTACGGTTTTCAAAGATTAACTTGGAAAAAAAGTTAAAGCTCCAATGTGGGAATAATTACCAGGTTCAAGGCCCAACTTTGACAAAAAAAAAATTTCAAACCCTTATGTGGGAATAATTGTTAAGTTTAAGACCTAAATTGGGTCAAAAAAGTTTAAGCCCCAAAATAGAAAACGTTGCCAAGTTTAAACCTTAAAAAGTTATTTAACCCTTTTTCTTTTTACATCGTATAAGGGTTAAATTTTAGTTTTGATATTTATATTTTTTTAAGATTATATAACAATGGTTAAAATTTAATTTTGGTCCCTATACTATGCTTAAAATTTAATCTTTATACTTTTTTTTATTTTTTGGTACCTCAACTTTTATAGCGTAAGGCATTTTTTACGTGACACGTATCTAAGATTTTTTTGACATTATAATATAATAGTTAAATTTCAATTTTAATCCCTTTTACCTCTTTTTAAAGATTATATAAAAAATGGAGAAATTTTAGTTTTGATCATTTTGAAATTTAATCTCTATACTTTAAGTTTTAACATAAATTAATACCTCAACTTTAAGATATTGTTCTTTTTCTAAGTTTCATTGTTTTGTTTTATAATTGATATAATAAACGTAGATAATGGAGGTAGAATGATCGCAAAGCAATAAGAAAAAAAATAAGAACACACAAATTTTACGTGTAAAACCCTTCTGGGAAAAATTACGAGCAAAGGAGGAGAAATTCACTAATGTTGAAAAATGAATGATATAAGAAGAGTTTCAACTACATCTATTTAAGGGTTGAAAAACCTTGCCATAATCAAAGTCAAATAGAAGAATAATAATTCTATACGGATTGCTATATGGTCCTTATTTAGCCACTATATTTATTTCTTCAACAAGTAACGAAATTCGGGTCACACAATCTCTAACAATAATATAAATGTTATTTTACATAAAACTATTCTATATTTATTCTCAATTCAATTTTTAAATTCGAAAAATATCAAGATTATTTAAATTTATAAATTTATACTCAAATTAGTTCTTAATATATATTTATAAAAAGATAACTTGCGACAACATATGGGTAAAAATATTTTTATTTTTTATTTGTACTTTTTATAAATAAAAATATATCTTAAACAAAAAGATTTATATGTTCATATAAAAATATAAAATATAAATAAATATTTACCTTATTTAATACGTTTAAATTATTTATTTTTAATTAATTAATTAAACATTAAAAAACACTAATAAATAAAATCATGTCATGAGTGTAATGGGCTAATTTTATTCGGTCCAGAGAAAAAAAATCAAAAAACATATAAATTAAAAATAAACAAAAATTACAAGCCTAAACTAAACCCAAAATATATAACCTAACCCAAAACCCTAAAACCCAATAGCTCAAGGCCCACAACTTAAACTTTTTCAGAAAAAACTAAAAACCCTAGACCCTATGAGTCGCCGCTCCTTGCCACATTAGCAGGCACTTCTCCCGAAGACCCCAGCGCCCCAAGGTCTACTGCTCTGCCATCATTTCACCGATATGGCTAAGGTGGAACTCCCATTGTCGCCGTTGACCCTTCACCACCACCTGCAAAGAAAAAAGAACAAGACAGAAGCAGAAAAGAAAAAAAACCAATACAATATTTGTAATCAATCGGCTATAAAAGCAGAATAAATAGTTTGTAATGAACACAGACAGAAAATACAAATAACAAAAAAAGCGTTAAAAGAAAAAAAAACAAAGGTGATTCTTTTATTTTTTGTTTTTTATTTTGAAAAAAATAATAAATAAAAAGATAAAATTGGTTTTTTACCTGAGTTGCTTCACCTCCCTCCGTCTTCGGGGGTCTTCTCCGACATTGAAAACCCTAAAGGGTTTGACTTGGGCTTCGACAGAATAGGGTGTGAAAAGCGTGCGTTGGCTAGGTGGAGGGGTCGAAGGCCTCTTTTTTTATTTTCTTTTTGTGAACAGAAGGCTTTGCCTTCAGATTTGGGTTGAAGAGGGGCTGAAAGGGCTTCTTTTTGTAACTTCGGCCATCGGAGGTGACGGTCACCATCGCCGATGACCGCTGGACACGACAGGCTCCTGACGGCCTTATGGCCAGACCCTGGGTTGCGTTCAAAGGAAAAAAAAGAAGAAAGGAAAGGATTTAAAAAAAAAAGTAGAGGAAGTGATTTTTTTCTAAAATTTTTTACTTACATAGGGCCTCAGTACGATGTCCTTTCGGCCTGGCTTTAGAAGGCCCAAAATGACGTCATTTTGAAGCATGACTCGATGACCCGACCCAGACTCCCTTAGTATCCGAGCATTTTTAAAAGGGAGGGTCTAATTGTTGTTTTTGCCCTTCTGCTTTTTTACTATTTTTTAATTTTGTCCTACTACTTATTATTTTTGCTTTTATTTTCGCCCTTTTATTTTTTTTTTGTGCAATTTAGTCCCTTGACCGCTGTAGACCTATTAAAGGAAGGACACGTGTAAATTTGGGTGGGATAATTGCCTTTTGAGCCCTTGTATATTTTATCCTATTTTAATTTAATCCTTTTATGTCCTTTTCTTTATGATTTAGACTTTAAATTGTGTTATATTTTCAATTTAGCCTTTTATTTCCTTTTTTCTTTATTTACCCACTTATTTATTTATTTATTTTTTGCAATACATACCTTAAATGTCATTTAAATTTCGATTTAATCCCTCATTTATTTCGTGTTGCATCTTTATTTACTATATCTTTTATTTTAACAATCAAAATCCTTGTTATTTATTTATTATTATGCATTTTTTTATTTTATCCCTTTTATTATTATTTCTATCATTAATATTAATATTATGATAATAATCATGACACAATATTGCTGTTATTACCATAAATTAGTGTTTTTACTTTCATTACATTTGCATTATTATTACTCACTAGCATAGCATTTTTCTTTTTTATTTTATTTTATTTATTTATTTATTCATCTATCATGTTAATATCATCATTTTTTACTCGCTAATATGTTACTTCATTTTGCCAATCGCCATGCCATCTTGTTAAAATATATTTATCTATTTTTATACTATGCTCAAATAAACTAAATGAATATCGTTTTAAAAGTTATATTCATTTTATCTAACGTATAGAAAATATTTAGAACCGAGGCAATGTTCGTTATTTTTAGGATTTGGGGAAGTCGTGCTCCTAAATTACGAAGTATGACATCTTCCTAGAATCGAAGTAATCGACTCAGTAAAAAACCATGCTAGCTGTAACATTTTAAATCCTTTGCGCTGTTTCTTTTGCTAAGTGGAAGTCAATGTATGAAGAAAGAAGAAAGATTCTCTTTTATTGTCCTGATTGTTGTGATAAAGTGGACAAAAGAGGTTTGAGTTTACTTCATTACCTGCTTTTAGAGACAGTCCCCATTTTCTTTTCATTCTTGATCGTACTAAGCCTGATTATGGATCACTCCGAAATCTAAGAAACTTGAAAGGTGACATTGGATTCACACCAGACAAAATCGATGAAATGAGAATGGTATTTGCATACAATATTCCGAACAACATGCATTGGAAAGGATTATGAGGTTATTCTGATTTCATGGGAATGTACTAGATGCATTTATTCCAGTTAAGAGAAGCATGGAGGGTAAGAGGTTAGGTTTTGTAAGGTTCGATAATCTAGAGGATGCTTAAAGGGCAGTTTCAAGGCTTGATGGTTTTGTGTTGTTAGGAAAAAAGATTTGGGTGAAAATGGCCAGATTCAGCGGTAATAGGAGAGTATGGAAAAAAGTCCATGCAAAGAAAGATTTAAGTCGAAAGGGATGGAGTTCCAAGAAGAGGAATGGGATAATTCAAATGGCAATACGTTAAATGGAAGGCTAAGGTCTATTGAAGTGGAAAAAATAGGGTTGAATAATTTAAAAGTAGTTGAAGGAAAAGTCGAGAATGAACAATTATGGAAGTTTCAATGCTACTTGGTTGGAGAGACGACATCTTTTTGTAATACATTTAGCTTGTAAAAAATAATTACTAATTTAGGCCTTAGAGAATTAAATGTCAAAAGAATCAATGGTAGATATTTTCTTATAGAGGTTCCTGACAATGAGCTTATGGAGATTTTAAAGCAAAAAGACTGGGCATATCTAAAAGAATTTTTCATCTATATAGAACCTTGGTAGGAAAAATTTAAAGTCTCGGAAAGGGTAGCTTGGAACGAAGTTGATGGGATCCCTCTCTAGTGCTAGAATTACCAAACGTTTAAAAGAGTGGTTGATTTATGGGGTGAGATAATTGCTATGGGTGACAACTTAACAATGGCGAATAACTTTGAGAAGATGGATATTTTGATTTTTACAAGGCAAGATCACAAGCTCAATGAAGTGATAATGCTAGAGGTTGGCAATGAAACATTTCCAATTCGTATAAAAGAAAGAGGATTGGTGGAAAAACCAATTAGAAATCAAAAAAGAAATAGGGATCAAATGGCGAGAGAAGAAGATGCATCATCGGAAGTGGAGGAGGCAAACAAATCGGAATCGAAATTGTCATCGGAGAGAAGAAGAAATGATGGGATTGAAGGATTTATTAAGATTGGCCTCGAGAATGAAAGAAATGATAATGGGGTGCAGGGTATGTCAAAGTATTTAATGTGGAAGATAACTCTTTTTGTAACGTGTTAAGTGCTCCGGTTGTAAATGAGGCAATTGGTTATATATCTGATAGGGGTCTTAAAGATTTGAACAATATGGGCTTGGCATTGTGTAGATCAAAATAATGAGGTGGAAACTCAAGTTTCAGTGGGTAATGAATTGGGCTTAAAAGTGATAATTTCGCAGTGTCTAAATAATGTAGAGAGCCCAAAGCTTAATCAAATTTCATCTCATTTATCATATTTAGAGGGACCAAGGGATTGGGTTTCTGCAGATGAAATAGAAGAGGAAATTCAACGAATAAGTCAGAATAAAAGAATCAACAAAGTTCTGAATAAGAAGATCAGATCTATGTGAAAGATTCAGCATATAGTGCTCACTTCAAAGGAGAAACAGAAGAGGGACAGGGGAGTAAGGAAATTGAAAGGAAATGAGGATTCCAGGATCGACGAAAGCATAACAAATTTGTCGTTATCCGATTCAGACATCAGCAACAGAAGGAAAGTTATCCTAAAATAAGCAAAGAAAACGTGAGAGGTAGGGAAGAGGTTGGGATTTAGTGTGCAAGGTGATGAAGAGGTGGTTATCAAAGAGTTAATGAGGGTTAAAAGAAAGCAATAGGGAGAATCCAAAGGCTGAGGGTTGGGGGTTCCGTAATTCTGGTGAGTGGTTATTTTTTCGGTTTTACTTTCAATTGTTCAATTGGTTAGAGATATGTGTATTGTCACATGGAACGTTAGAGGGCTGGGTTTGGGTGCTAAAGTTGATGTTGTTAATAGATTAGTAAGAATGACTAGGGCTAATGTATGTTTTCTTTAAGAAACGAAGTTGGAATCAGTGATAGTAAATTTAGTTAGAAAAATTTGGGGGGATTGACTGTTTTGATTTTAAATTTACTGCTGCTATTGAAAAATCTAGAGGTTTATCAACAATATAGGATAATAGGTGTTTTTTGGTAAATGTTGAGTTTTATGGGAAGAAGTTAATTGTTGTTGAAGGCAAATGGGTGCATGAGGAGAGGTATTGTTGAGAACTCTAAAGATGCTATAGTATCTAAATGGGTAGGGGATGACTCTTTCTTTTAGCAGATTGGGAATGGAAAGATAGTTTTGTTTTAGATTGACATTTGGTGTGGTAATCGGCCATTAAAAATGGACTTTCCAAGACTTTTTCGTCTTGCTAGGCATAAAGATAGTTCAATAGCCGATTGGTTGAGATTCTTTAGGATGTGCAGAGATGACTGGAATGATTTCTTTACAAGAAAATTGTTGGGTAGGGAGGAGGTGATGAGTAAAGAATTGGCAAAGAGAGTGAGTGGTACGGTGTTGGTTCTGGATATGGAGGATAAGTTGTGTTGGGTTAACGATAAAAATGGAGAGGTTTCGGTTAAAAAATGGAAACTTAAAGTTCCTCCCAGTGTGTATAGTTTCCTGTGGATGCTAGATAACAACAAAATTCCTTTCAAGGAATTTCTTGTCAAAAGGGGGTGAACTTACAAAATTTATCGGTTAGTTATCCGTGGTGCGAAAGAGAGCCAGAGAGCGCTCCTCACTTATTCTTCATATACGGATATATTGAAGGTTTTTGGGTTAAAATTTTCGATTGGTAGGAGGTGGTTTGGAATCTGGTTGATGGTTTTGTGGACTTCTTCGGATTATGCTTCAAAGTGAAAATGGCCGAAATTAGGAAGAGTTTTTGCTTGATATCAATTTTGGCTGCTTGTTGGACTGTTTGGCTAGCAATAAATGGGTTGGTTTCTTAAAGTAATAGGGTGTCTATCGAAAACTTGATTTTTCAATCTAAGATGAGGGCTATGTTGTGGATTCGATCTGTTTATAATAAAGTTATGTTACAGGAGAATTTGTGGTGGATTTGTCCAAATAGGTGTAGAATTGATTCTATTGTATCCAAATCTGCTGTTTCATTTTGGCCGCATCCTTCTATTGGATGGTTAAAGTTTAATGTATGTGGGGTTGTAAAAGAAGATAGAGCTAGCTGTGATGGTGTATTGAGAGATGAGTGTGTCGCAAGAGCATTATTTTCTGATTCGGTGGCTGCTTACGATGCTGATGTGGCCATGTCTGGTACAGTTAAAGTGGCTCTAGTAGTATTTTTTTATCTATGAATTGGAAAATTAATTATTCCATTTTTATTGAACTTGGCTCTTTGGTGTTGTTTTCTTGGTTTGTTACAAGGCAATGAGACATTGGTCTCTTCAAGTAATTTTTGCAGGCATCGATAGAGATATGTTTAAGGCTGGAAATGTTGTATTCTCGGTGGCCGAAAAGAAAGGTAACAAATTGGCATCTTCCTTGGCGGTTGCTAGCTTTAATAGGGAGAAAATATTTAAAGCTTGGTGGTGAGTTTTTGTATTATTGCTTAGTGGGTGTAGTAGTGTTGACCTTAGGAATGTTAGGATACGAAATGTCATGACATTAGGGGTCGACAGGACAGAAATGAGCCATGTAAGTCCGTACTAGATATACGGCTTTGGAGACAGGATTGAGCCATGTAAGTTCATATTAGATATATGGCATTGGAGACAGGAATAATTCATGTAAGTCCATGTCAAAGACATGGCATTGGCAGGATATTGTTAGACAGGAACGACCCTAGTATCCTTCGTATTCCGAGTGGTTCAACGGGCCATTATTCAAGTAAATGTACAGTGAATTATCAGCAAAGGAAAGGTAGATTGTAATCATGAATAATGAAAGGTTAGGTAAGAAAGAAGGTAAGTGAAGAAAAAGAAGGCAGAAAATGAGATGTCAAGAAAGCTTATAATGCTAATTGATAGTTTGCATACTTATCCCATATGATGAATGTTGTAATTTATTTGCTTGTAAACTTACTAAGCCTAGTGCTTACTCTCTTTATTTCCTTCTTCTTATAGTTTTTGTCAAGCCACTCGGGGATCAAAGGAAACGTCAGAGATCCGATCACACTATCGAGAAATCCTATCGGTATAGTTAGACGTTTCTTTTCGTGTATGGCATGTATAGGGACTTGGCTTCTTTTGACATGGATGTTCTTATGATATGTTCAAGGAATGATGTATAAATACTTGCTAGTGAATAGCTAATGGAATGACTAATGATATATATAAGTATGATAGTATGTATGTTTGAGTAGTAACTATCACATGGAAACTATAAAAATTGTGAAAGAAATCTAAAAACAGATTTAACAGCAGAAATGACGTGAATTTGAAAAATCACTAAAAATAGTAGAAATATGGTTTGATGATGAATGATATGTGAAATTAAAGCTTATTGTGTCTACTTTCATATGGAATAAACAAAACAGGTAAACGTATTGTATTTTATGAGATATTTGAGCTTTAGTGAAACAGGGCCAGAGTGATTTCTGGATCCCCTGTTCCAACTTTGGAAATTCACCATAAATGGTACAAATATAATTAGGAGGATTACTTTATGTGTTCAGAATCCTTATTGAGTCTAGTTTTAAGAGAAACAAACGGCATAGTCATATGAATTTTTTATAGGGAGAAAAGTGGTTCGTAATAAGTAGACATCAGTGCAGTTGAGTTCTGAAACAGGGGCGAATTTAACTAATAAACTGTACTAATTGGCCAACCCAAAAATTCTAGAAAAAAATTATTTGATAGATACATGAGTCTAGATTCAGGGGAAATTTACGGATCTTGATTTCGAGTTTTGTAACTCGAGATATGAATTTTTAAGCGACCATGACGCAGAAAAATAGTTTATTCCAAAAATTAAAATAAGTGGATTAAAGTTTGTTAAAAAGTAAGATAAGTTTAATAACACCACAAGCTTGACTCCGACGACGGTCTCGGGTGTGGGGGTGTTACAGTTTAGGGCTGATTTTCATAGTCCTAAAATGGCATCGTTTTGAGTTGGATCGATTCGACCCGACTCGCTCCAAATTAGATCCGCGTGTTTTCTGAAATAAATGGAATAATTGTCGCTTAGATCCCTCTGCATTTTCTTTCTTTAAAATCTAGTTTATTTTTATTTTTAATTTTGGCCCCATGATTTCATTTCGGTTTCATTTTGGTCCATTTTGGAACGGCACCGTTTTGAGGGCTTGGGATATTTTCCCAGTCAGTCCCTCACTTTTTCATGCTCGTTTATTTGGGTCTTATTTTGTGTTTCATCAATTTTTACACTTTATAAATTATACCCCGAATTTCAATTCGTTTTCAATTTCATCCATAATCTATTTTATTTATGTATTTATTTACTTTTCAAAAAAGAAACTGTTTATTATTATTTATTTTAAATCTTTTTGTATATTATTTATTTCAACTGTTTTATTATTTATTTTAAGTTTTTTCCATGTATATTATTTATATTAAATTTATATATTATTCATTTTAAATTTCTTTTTCTTATATATATTATTTTGTTTAAAAACTTATAGATTATTCATTTTGAATTTCCTTTTTATATATATTTAGTTTAAACTTTTTATATGTAATTTTAAATTGTTTTATAAATTAGTTATTTTAAATCACTTTATATGTTATTTTACTCTAAATCATTTTGTATATTAATTATTTCAAATTATTTTATATTATTACTTCTTATAGTATTTATTTTAAACTTGTTTTTTTGTATTATTTAAAACTTACTTACATTATTTTTTAAAAAAAAACTTTTATTAGTTTTAAACTTTTTATTTTTATTTTTCTTTTTTTTCTATTTACCTTAAATTGTTTTGTTCATTATTTATTTTAAACCTCTTCATGTCTTTTACTGTTATTTTTTGTGTATATCATTTTGTTTCATTTTCTTCAATAGTTGATTGTGAAATTGTACATTTTGTAATTATTGCTATTATGTGTGTGCTAATTCTTAATTTGTATTTGTTGATTGTTGTGATTTATTAATGTAACATTTTGTGTATGAATTATTACTTTGTATTGTATATCGTCATTCTATCGTATTTCATTCGCTTAAAAAGTCATGTGTTAATATTGTTCAAGTTTTGAGATCATTTTACTCAAAAGTTTTCAAAATAAGGTAATACTCGGTCTTTGGGATCTATGAGAAAATTGTACCCTAACTTACTAGGTTCCAATTTTTCTCGTCTAACCTAAGTAATCGAGTACCCTTTTGAAATCAAAACATAAAAATTTCAAATAAAAGCTTATTCTCGGGAATTCGAGATGTTGCGTCCTAAATTACTAGATGTGACATTTTGTTATCTCGAGGTAAGAATTTCAAAAAATAAAGGCAATATTTTGTATTTGGGAATTTTGAGAAATTGTGCCCTAACTTACTGGGTTCTATTTTTTTGTTTGACCCAAATAACTGAATATCCTTTTTTAAACTTAAATGCATGAGTTCCGAAAATCAAAAGATAAGCTTAGTTTCGAAGATTTGAAATGTCGCATCCTAACTCACTAGGTGTAACATTTTATTTCTTCGAAATAAGTGGGTCTTAGCATCCAAATTGATTTATCCAACTGTTCTTTTAAATCAAAGGATTGTATTTTAAAATCTTTTCAAATTTTCGATGTTAGGATATTAATTTATCAATTAGGTACCAATTTTGGGCGTTACGAGGGTGCTAACCCTTCCTCGTATGTAACCGACTCCCGAACTCATTTTCTCAAATTTTGTAGACCAAAAACCATTGCTTGAATAAATCAAAATGCTTTATTAAATTAATCTCAAGGTGACCCGATCACACCTCAAAAAAAGATTGATGGCGACTCCATTTTAGTTTTAAAAGTTGACTCATATTTTTTCAAAATAAAAATGGTTTCGACAGGTATTTTTTTTTACTTAAGCCTTATCTTTGCTCAGTGGGCTTAAGTTTAATTATTTATAGAACTATATCAGAATAGGCCTACTGGTTTGGTGGTTAAGTTGAGTGATAGTCTGTTGAAGGTCCCGTGTTCAAATCCCTGTGTGAACAAGGACGTTATGTTTTTGCTTTGTGGACTAAAAGAGTTTTGGTTGGCCGAAATTCTATAGTGGTTGTGAGTAGTGGGGATTTGGGGAGAAAAATAAGGGATTAGGGGAGTTATAGTAATATTCTATTTCAGTTGTTTTTGGTTAAAATTCAGTTTTCTCACTCTTTTCCAATTTTTTCTGACGAAATTTCTCTGTTTCTTCTCTTCTGTTCTTTCTCTTTTCTCCTTTGATTTTTGTTTTCCTTTTTGTTGGCTATCGAATCTCCTATCCCATTATTGTCATTTCATTGTGTAATTTCGGTAAGTGAATTCTTATGGTTTGTAAGTTGTGAATGCTGAGATTTTGATCGGGGTTATTGACATTTTGGCAGCAACTTATTGCGTGGATCAAGGTTTTCCTCATGCTATTCCGTAATCAATTGATTCGTGGTGTTGGGATAAGTTTTAGGCGCTCAAGGGATGAATATCTCAATTCGGGTTCGGTTTTAGTTTGATTTCTAAGAGATTAATTTAGTATTTTATTGGTCAATTATAGGTTCTAGAGTGCTCGGGAGTGTTTTCGCTGCGAAACGATATCAGGTCTGTACCAGGAATCGCAGAAAATAAGGTTTCGGCAAAATCCAAAAACCTTTCTGTTGTAGGCCAATTTTGACCCATTTACAATTCACAAACAAACCCAACACCCCTAAACCAAACTACCCAAGCCAAATTTCAAACCCAAAACAGCCCACTCAAATTGACGCATTTACATTAAACCCGAATGGCCCATTTCAACAAGCCCAAACTAAACCTAGCCCAACACCTAAAACCAAAAAACAAAAATTTTCAAACCCTAGCCCCCTAGGTGTGCCGCCCCTAGCCACAACCACCCTCTGACACCACCCCACTTGCACCTGAGCGGCCACCGCCCTTGTCACCTCACCTCCATTGCCTCTGCACCTACAAAAGAAAGGAGAAGTGACAGAAAACAATAAAAAATACATGTAAAATGGCTATTAAAGCTGATTGAAAAAACTATTGTGGGGGATTCGGCTTTTGAACATCAATAGAAAAAAGAAAAACAATTTCCAAATACAAAAGCAACAGATTTACAACAAAAATAGAGGCCTTCAAGTACTAAAGAACTAGAAACGGGCTAAGGGTACTTCTTTTTCAATTTTTTTTTATTTTTTGAATTTACGCATATATATATACATGTTTATTAAAATATTATAAAAGTAAAAAAAAAAAGAAAAAAATTACCTTTTTGCGATTTTCGGCCACCATGTACGGTGGCCGGCTACGGTGGCCGGCGACGGTGGTCGGCGACAGACGACGGCCCTCCTAGCCGGATTCTGGACCTTGTCCAGAGAATCCTCTCCCTCCCTCTCCTTTTTTTTTTCTTTCAAATGCTGAAATGATTTTTTTTTAAATTTTGGCCTTTTATAGCCCCCTAAAACGACGTCGTTTTGGGGTTGGCCATTACCACCCAAAACGACTTTGTTTTGCCCTGGATCGGGTCGACCCGACCCTAACCCGCCAGGATCCGCGTGTTTTTAAGCGAAAGGGTAATTTGCGCATTTGGCCCTTCCGCCTTTTCATGCATTTACAATCAAGTTATTTTTTTATTTTAATTTGGCCCCGAAATTTGTCGCGCTTTTCAATTTGGTCCACCATGCTGCGCTGCGTTTTGAGAGGAAGGAATAATTGCTATTTTGGTCCTTCCAAGTTACGCGCGTGTTGCATTTTGATCCTTTTCCTTTATTTCTTTTTAAATTTACCCCAAAACTCTGTTTTTAATTCAATTTTAGTCATTATTTTTGTCATTTTGTTTTTCTAATTAATTATTACTATTATTATTAATTAATAATTGCTATTTTTGTCTTTATTATATACATATATATATTTTATATATAGTATTATTTTTAATATTACTATATTTACTATCATATTTATTAATTTTAATATATTATTTATTATTTTATTTTCCTTACATTATTATTATATCATATTTTCTTTATTATTATTATTATTATTATTATTATTATTATTATTATTATTATTATTATTATCATCATTACTCTATTATTATTATTTATTGCTATTATTATTTTATGTACATATTATTTATATTACTATTATTATATTTATTATTAATATCAATATTATTATTACATTATATCCGCTTTTCGTATTTTGTTATTATTATTACTAGTATCATTATTATTTGTTATCGTTATTAACACATATATACGTATATTTTTTGTACATATTGTTATTTTCTATTATTATTACGAATATATTATTTTTCTTATTATGTTACTAGTACATTACCTTTATTATTTTCTTTTATTGTAAATATTTTTTTTATTGTCCTAATGTTCTCATATTATATTTTAATATTTTTCATTAATTGTACTGTTATTTGCATCATTTTCTTATCACAATAATGTTATTAGTTTTTTATTTTTTTGGAAATATTTTATTCATTTTTTAATTTCAATAAATAAGGCAATGTACCGATTTTAACATTAAGCTGTTGATTTCATCGCTATGTTGGGTGAATATTGTCGACTCGTGTTAAAAACGGGACGTCCTTCTAAAAACTGAAAACTTAAAATTTTTCATTTCTTTCAATCGGATCACGATTAAATATCAAATTGAACTCGTATTTTTTAAAATTAAGACAACATGCGTTTAATAAGATACCAATTTTGGGCGTCACGAGGGTGCTAATACCTTCCTCGTGCGTAATCGACTCCCGAACCTATTTTTTCTCTGGATTTTCACGTAGACCTAAATTAGGCCTTCTTTTTATCAAAAATAAATTTTTTGTTAAAACAAGGATTTATTAGGTGTCCGATCACACCTAGGAAAATGGATCAATTTCGGTTTTCAAACTTTCAATAAACCGCCTCAATTAACGCCCAAGCAATTTTTTTACGTCGCTACACTTTCTATCGACGCCACACAGGCATGTGGTCGCACGTGTGGTAGGCCGTGTGTGATGACACGACTGTGTGATTGACGAAGGCCAAGCCATGCACCAGACATGACCATGTGATAACTGGGTGTAGCCGTGTGAGCCACACGAGCTAGACCAAACTAGGTCGTGTGGGCCACACGGGCTTGTGGGTTTTTGGGCTAGGCCGTGTGATCCACACGGGCAAGGCCAATCTGGATGTGGGCCCACACGAGCTAGCCACATGGGCATGTGAGCCCATTCATCTGAAATTTTTCCTAGGGTTGCATGGGTCGTCCCAAACGACTATAGGCCTACTATAGGGTCGGTAAGAGCTAACTATACCCTTAACTGTATGCTCTGACTGTGTGATATTCTGATCTGATTAGGACACTGATGCATGATTATTTGCACTGTTATCTGCGTATCTGCTATATATGTATGCCATATGTAAACATGTGAGCATGTTAGACTGTATATCTGTATTAGCATATTATCTGTTTCTGTTATTAGGGTAGGATGATGTTTATTGGAGGAAGTGTTCTTAAAGGCGTTTACGCTTATTATCTGGCAGCTCAGCTGCATTATATCTTATATGTGCCACATTTGGTACCACATGGTGTGTAGGGTTGGGTGGGTGCTTTAAACCCCACATGGTGTGTAGAGATAGTCAGAGATGGTGTGTAGAGGTTGGGGATAGGATTCTGATATCTGTTTCTAACCACATATGTAACGACCCGAACTTTAAGGAAAAGTGTATTTTCGAGTCTCCGTTTCTAAAAAATGGATTAGAAAATATTTATTAAAAATAATTACAAAGTTAATTGAGTAATTAACTAGGTTTTAATTAAGTGAATTTAGCTTAATTAAGAGAAATTAGGAAAAATGACTAAATTGAATAAAGGATGAAAGTTGAAATGTAGATTGAAAGAAAGTAAAAAGGATTAAAATAGCAATTAAGCCATTGACAATAGATGAGGCGACATACATGTAATTAAAATATAAGATTTTTCTTAAGTCAAATATATAAACATATTATAGTTATTATTATGGTTTATATATTAGTTATTAATAATTATTATTATTAAATAAATTGAAATAAAGACAAATGTATGATGATAAAATTGTACAAGTGTAATATATGTATTTGAACACTTGGAATATAATTGTATATTTACTTAATTTTAGAATAAAAGATATTTATTAATTAAATAATTAAATAATGAGATTTTTGTTTGATAAATAAATTAAATAATGACAATTGTAATAAACTTATTGGTACAAATGTGAAAATATAAGTGTTTACAATTGTAATATTAGTATTTGATATTAAATAAGATATTTATTATATAGTAAAAGATATTATGAGATTTTTATGTAATGAATATATTAAATTATGACAAATGTATGGTAAGATTTGTGACATGTGCAAATAATTATTGATTATTAAATAGATATTTATTAACTTATTATATTATATATATAAAACAAAAAAAAAAAGTAAAAGAAAGAAATAAAAAGGGAAAGAAACAGAATAGGCTAACGTGAAACAGGGGAGAAAGAAGGAGAAAAAGAAAGGAAAGAAAAAAAAGGGAAAATTCAAGGTTTGAAGCTTTAAAGTTTAATTGGTATGTTAATATAGCCATTTTCACTTAATTTTGATGTTTTAAAAACTTTAGAATAAAGTTTTGATGAAATTAAATGAATATTTTAAAAGTTATTAGATTTCTAAATATTGTTCATGTTGAATAAAAGATGAATTAGGGGTTAGATTGATAGGAATTCAAGTTGGAAATGAAATAAGGATTGAATTGTAAAGTAATTTCATAAGTTTTATGTGGTAGGGACTAAATTGATGAAATTTCGAAATTAGGAAAATATGCTGGAAATTTAATAGTTAAGTATGAGTTTGGACTAAATTTGAATAGAAATGAAGTATGAATTGAGATAAAATAAAAAAATAAAAATAAGTGAATTTAGTTAAGATTAAATTGAAATTAAAGTAGAAAGTGAATAGGAATTGTCTTAATTAGATATAAATTAGTAGTGAATTAACGAATATGAATTGTTTTAGTTCCCGTAGCTAATGTTGTCTCGGGAAATCTTGGCTAAGCAAGGAAAAATGGCAAAGACAATGGGAGTTAGCTCGAGAAAATACGATTTGTATTTCTATAATCCGAACTTAGTCATTATTTGTTATATTTATATACATAAGGTAATTGTTAGTGTTAGAACTATGATGTTTTACAATTGAAATGGATTGATTTTGGCTTGCGATGAATTTATTGAATTTATATTGATTGAAATTATTTTGATTGAATTTATATTGATTGAATTATATAATATATATGATTTATGTAAAAATTTGAATATTGAATGAATGTTATATTGAAAAATATAATGATTGGTAATATGAGGAAATTGATATAAATATATGAGATTGGTGATATTTGAATATTTGATATTGAAAAGTGAATTGAATTGTATTGACTTATGAATTAATATGAATAATTGAAATATATTTGTTGAATAGAATGAAAATGTATGAAATTGTGAAGATGTGTAAATATATGTGATTATTAGAATGGTATATTGAGGAAAGAATTATTGAATTGAGAAAGTGAAAGTGATACAGATATGTGATTCCGATACCCTATTAACTAGTCGGGCTAGGGTGGATATAGTTGGCATGCCATAGGATTGGAAGAGTTTAGGGATTCTTCGACCTCGAGTCAATGAGACACTTGGAGTGTCATATTGCTTCGGATAGATTCGATGAGGTACTAGGTACCACTTTCCTTCTGCTAGGTCGATGAGACACTGGGTGTCAACTTTGCTTTGAAACTATCCAATGAGGCACTGGGTGCCAAACTGGTGTGATTGGTTGGATCCGTGTATCCGCCAAGGTCCGAGTCTTGTTAATAGGGGTAAATAAGTGAAAAGATAAATCGAATAAATTTGATTGATCAAACTATTGAAATGAAAATGAGAAATTGAATTGAGAATTGAAATTGAGATATGAGATTGAAACATGAACCAAAGGTTCATGGAATGATTGAAGTTCGAATTGATGATATTTGATGCCACTTGATGAATTGAAATGTGAATTGAGATATATGAATCGAATGTATATAGTGGTAGTTATTTGGAATAGCAAGATAATAATATGATATGAATAATAATAACTGTTAATGAAATGAATAAGTATAGAACGGTGATTGAGAAGTGAATAATATAATTGTTTTAAAATGACGTGTGACGGATTACGGAAAGCTATACAGGTTAGTAAGTAAAAAGAATGAAATAAGTTATAAAGAATTTATCTACGAATTAAATAATCGAATAATTCTAATTGTATATGATTTTTAAGTGTTTGTTATATTTTCTTTTATTTGGTGTTCGGATTATAGAAATACTACTGAGTATATCTATACTCAGCGTACGGTTTGTTTCCGTGCGCAGGTTAGATAAGGATAGAACATTGAATCAGCATCTCAGGTCGATCCCAAATTCAATAAGGTAAAGTGTATTAATTATTGGTAATGGCATGTGCCTAGGGTGTCTTATGTATGTGTCATTTTGAAATTGTAAATGAAAGGATGAAAAAAAAAATAGATAAATAAATTGTTTAAAAATGGTTAGATATGTTTGTTTATGTAAATATATTGATTGCTACATAAATTGTACATTGGTTTTGGGTTGAATTGTGCAGGGAGGCAAGTTTAGTGTTTAAGGCTCATATAGAGTCCACACGGCCTGGCACACAGGCATGGGGCTTGGCTGTGTAAGAAAATCAGAATGCTCCACGGGTAAGGGACACGGGCATGTCCCATACCACCACGGCCGTGTTGAACCACACGGTTCAGTAACACGGGCGTGTGAACCTTGCTTTTTAGAAAATTTTAAAATGTTCGAAAAATTTGATAAGTATCCAAATTAGTCCCGAAATACCTTTAACTCATATATTTGGACCTCGAAAATCCATATAAAAGATTATAATATTATTTTATATTAATTTGATTATAATTGTGTATTAATTGTAAATTGTCCGATAGTTCCGATAATACCTTGTAACCCTGTTTCGGCGATGGTTTAGGGTTAGGGGGTGTTACAGCATATACATGATTATTTGCACTGTTACCTGCGTATCTACTGTATATGTATGCCATATGTAAACATGTGAGCATGTTAGACTGTATATCTATATTAGCATATTATCTGTTTCTGTTATTGGGGTGGGATGATGTTTATTGGAAGAAGTGTTCTTAAAGGCATTTACGCCTATTATCTGGCAGCTCAGCTGCATTATATCTGATATGTGCCACATTCGGTACCACATGGTGTGTAGGGTTGGATGGGTGCTTTAAACCCCACATGGTGTGTAGAGATGGTCGGAGATGGTGTGTAGAGGTTGGGGGTAGGATTCTGATATCTGTTTCTGACCGCATATCTATATTTGTATCTAAGAAGGGTTAAGGCCCGAATTTGCATCTGTATCTGTATCTGAGATGGGCTAATGCCCAAATCTGCATCTGAATCTGTAATGGGCTTAGGCCCAAGACTGTATCTGACTGATATCTGTTATTCTGTATGTGTGCATGCTTAATTTTGTGGGGTTACACACTGAGTTTACGTAAACTCATGCTTTTCTGTTTAATCTGTATAGGTAATCCACAGTCTTAGACAGATTGGTGCGGCGTAACTTCTCGGTGACCACTCGGTTATAAACTATTATTTGGTTTCATGATTTTATTTAAGTTTTCGGTATTTGACTTTGAACGTTGTAATTTCCTAAACTGTATGGACTTTTAATAATGGAATTGTTTTTGTTATTTGTTTTTATGCATGCTGCATCAATTTTTTTCACCGAAATGACGATTTTTACAAAAACAAAGTTTTCTAAAGCTTTCGAATGATTTTTCAAAACACAACTATTTTTTAATCTTTCGCTACGAATATGTTTACCTCTAAGCAAATTATTGGATAATAGTTTTGAAACTGATTGAGTCACAAAGGATTAACGAACTAGTACGGTTTTAACTTAACAACTCTGTTTTCAAAACCCTATCATGTGACACGGCTAGATTCGGCCATAACGTCTAGGTCGGGTTTGGGATGTTACACACTTAATTAAAAAGATTAGTGGCAACTCTATTTCGTTTTTAAAATAAAAAGTCAATCTCAAAAAAGGGTTTCGACAATGAATTTCATAGAATTTGAATAACAATACAAATTTCGAAATTGATTTGAATTGAAATTCAATTTTATTTCTCCCAAATCAATATTTTAAATACATATAATCCCACAATCATTAGATCATACATTAGTTCCATAGAATTTGCTGTCACAATCAACCATTATGAAAAAAAAATTGTTTCCTTTAACCTTTTTTTTCTTTGTTTCCATCTCATCATCCAACGGTGACGGTGATTTAGCGTTTGAACATTATATTAATATCAATCTTACAAAAGTTATTGATGGTGATGGCAGGATTCTTTTAAAAAATTATAGTCAAATCAATGTTAATCGCATTACTGGATTGGAAAGTATTGCCTTTTGTTGAAACCATTTTTTTCTAAGGGATTTTGGAAAATAGGGGATCGACTTTAAAATTTAAAAATGGGAGTCGCCACCGACCTTTTCCAAAGTACGGTCGGATCACCTTAAATTATTTTAATGAAACATTTCGATTTATTAAAATAAATCATTTTGGTCTACGAAAATAAAAAAAGGGTTCAGGAGTCAGTTACGCACGAGGAAGGGTTAGCACCCTCGTAACGCCCAAAATTGGTACCTAATTGATTATTTCATGTCCTATCATCAAACGATTGAAAAGATTTTAAAATACGATCCTTCATTTTAAAAGAGCATTTAAATATGTCGAAGTAAAAATTGAGGCTCGCTCATCTCAAAGAAATAAGAATACCGTACCCAATAAGTTAGGATGCAACATATCTGTTCCTTAAAATTGAGCTCGCCTTTTTTGCTTAAAAGGTTTATGTATCTAAATCAAAAAGGGATATTTGATTATTTTGAGTTGAACGAAAAACCCGAACCCAGTAAGTTAGGGCTAGATTTTTCAAAGTCCCAAAACATAAAATATCACCTTGATTTTTAATTTCTTATCTCAGGACAATGAATGTCACATTCAGTAAGTTAGAACGCAACACTTCAAGTCTCTGAGAATAAGTTTTATTTGAAAGCTCACATGTTTTGATTTTAAAAATGATACTAGATAGTTCCGGTTTAATGAGAAAAATCGAAACCTAGTAAGTTAAGGCTCGATTTCCTCGAAGTATCCAAACACGAGTTATACTTTTGAAAGCCTTTGAATGAAAATTTTTAACAAAATAGTATTAAGCACGACTTTCATAAAATACAAGCATGGAATTATAAAATACAAAGCAAAGAAATAATTCATAATCCATGCATTACATCCATGAATCGTGATAATCAATAAATGTCAAATGGTGCACATAATTATAACATGTCATCATATACAAATAATAACATTAACATTCGAAGACTAAAACAAATTTAAAAGAAATATAAAAGAAAGTAAAATAAGTTCAATCTAACAAGCTTTTAACAAATACGAATGAATAATTATGGCGAAAGGTTTAGAACTATAAGAATTCAAATAAAATTTTTAAATAAGTAATATATTATATAATAAAAAGAGATGGTCTTTAAAGTAAAGAAATCATATACCTATAAAATATGTATATACATACATAATATAGTATTTAAAGTATTTACATAGTGTAATATAAAAAGTATGTAAAAGAATGACAAATACATGATATAAAAATATAATATACATAAAACATTTGAATATATATATATATATATATACGTAATACATGAAAATATTTATACGTAATAGTATTAAAGAATATACATGAGATAGTATGAAAATATACGAATACCATGATATTAAAATATATACGTAACACATACATAAAATGGTAAAATGTGGTATATACAAGTTAGACATAATATAATGATGTATAAAAATAATAGTGATAATAAAATATAATAGTCAATATAATATCAAAGCAATACAAAGCATAATAATCATAATATAATAAAATATAATTTTACAAAAACTAAATAAAAAAAACAACACAGAAATTTAGGGCCTAATTAAAAGGTAAATCAAAGAAAAAGGATTAAATTTGAAACATGACTGAAGTTTTGGGGTTAATCTAGAGAGAAATAAGAAGAAAAGGACTAAAATACAATACGCGTATATTTTGGGGGATCGAGAGCGCAAATATTCCAAGCTCCAGAACGCAGTATTTAAATATAGATTAAATTAAAACTGCGTTAAATTTAGTGGGTGAAATTTTAAAATATAAAGAACAGATGTAGGACTCAATCGGATGATCCCGCGAGATAGAGGGATCGAATGCATAAATTGTCCCAAAACAGCCAAAACGCGCGGATCCCTGAGTACAGGTCGGGTCGGATTATGGGCATAGCTGAAACGGCGTCGTTTCAAGGCCTTGAATCTAGTCCTGAACGGCGTCGTTTTATCGTTCATAAAAACCCTAAAATAAGGGCTAATAGACATTCAGCTGTTTCCCTTTCTTCCATAAAACCTCACCCCTCTGTTCTTCTCCGACGAACCAATAAACTCCCCCATCCGGCCTTTGTTTTGCCACAAAGATCGGCAAACAAGTTACGGACTCGCCCATTAAACTTGCATATCCCAAATTTTCTAACCTTAAAGACCTCTACACTTCGATTTCGACGAAGCAAGTAGGACTACATCGGTTCTGTTTATAGAGGTAAATCTCCTCTTTTCCTTTTTTATTTTTCTTTTTGAAACTTAAATACCAAAATCGAAACTAAGTAAGGATTCGGAAATGTAAAAAAGATGTAACCTTTTGATTGTTTCTATTGTTTGTATTCTGTTGTTCGAAGATATATTTGACTTTGAACCTTTTTTTTGTATTTGATTGTCTCTCTGTTTTTTTTTTCTGTCTTACAATCGTCTAGTTCTTAGGTTTTATACCCATTTTACAATGTCCTAATCCTATTGCTTGCATGTTTACTTCATTTTGCAGGTCCATTGATGGCAATGGAGCAGGTCGTGGTGGCAGACGGTGGACGTGATAGAGGCCAGGAGTGGGTGGTGGTTAGGTGTGGCGCTAGGTCTAGGGGGCTAGGGTTTCTCATTTTGATTTCTGATAAGTGTATTGGGCTAGGTTTAGGCTGTATTTTGGGTTAATGGTTGATTGGGCTAATTTGGGTTTAAAATTGGGTTTTCGTTTGAAATTTGTAATCTGGACTTTGGACTTATATTTATTTGGATTTATTATTTTCTTTGTTTTTCTATTTTTTGTTTCTGTTGGATTGAGCCGGGCAAAATTGCCCTATTATAGCTGCCCCTCTTTGTTCATTTTCGTGTAACGAGAATAGAGCAAAGACTTTAAAAGAGGCCAATTTTGCCCGGTCCTACCGGATCTTGATTTCGTGGCGCTTCTTTTCTTTAATTAGCCTCGTTCCCTTCCACTGCATCTTCAGAGGTATAGGACTTGTGATTTTAGTCTGCTTCACTAGACTCAAATCTTCGATTTGCTCCTGCATCTTCAGGAAAGCCAAATCTTCTATCTTCAATCTGCTCCTTGCAGCTTCAAGGATGTCAAACTTATCTTCGATCTGCCCCTGCATCTTCAGGAAAGCCAAATCTTCTATCTTCAATCTGCTTCTTGCAACTTCAAGGATGTCAGACCTATCTTCGATCCGCCCCTGCATCTTCAGGAAAGCCAAATCTTCTATCTTCAATCTGCTCCTTGCAACTTCAAGGATGTCAGACCTATCTTCGATCTGCCCATGCATCTTCAGGTAAGCCAAATCTTCTAACTTCAATCTACTCCTTGCAACTTCAAGGATGTCAGACTTATCTTCGATCTGCCCCTGCATCTTCAGGAAAGCCAAATCTTCTGTCTTCAATCTGCTTCTTGCAACTTCAAGGATGTCAGACCTATCTTCGATCCGCCCCTGCATATTCAGGAAAGCCAAATCTTCTATCTTCAATCTGCTCCTTGCAACTTCAAGGATGTCAGACCTATCTTCGATCTGCCCCTGCATATTCAGGTAAGCCAAATCTTCTAACTTCAATCTGCTCCTTACAACTTCAAGGACGTCAGACTTATCTTCGATCTGCCCTTGCATCTTCTGGAAAGCCAAATCTTCTAACTTCAATCTGCTACTTGCAACTTCAAGGATGTCAGACTTATCTTCGATCTGCCCCTGCATCTTCAGGAAAGCCAAATCTTCTATCTTCAATCTGCTCCTTACAACCTCAAGGATGTCAGATTGTGAATTTATCAATGTTGCTACCCGTCTTTTGGGGGACCTATCTTGTAGAATGTGATTATGCTTGTGCAAAATGATTAGGATACTGTGATCAGAATTAATCAAATACTCCTAACTAAATGTATTATGAATGGCAATTATACGAATGCAAAATGTCATGAGAATGATCATTTTTAATGTTTTAGGGCGTATTTACTCGTTGCCCCTTAGTGCTCTACTACCGACGTAGTATGCTGCTCTCTTTCTCAGCTAGAAAACCCAGTGACGATCATATTCTGCTCGAATAACTTACCCCACTGTATCTCTGAGACATAAGGTTTGTACCCTTTTTTAATCCCTCTCTCTATGACTCAGGGGTATAGAATGATCAATCCAAACGACTTGGTTTACTACACCCTGCATACTCTGGGCGCCATGGTCAGATGTGTGCGAATGTCGAATTTCTTCGAGAATAATCCCATTTTAATGCTTGGGTTACTCATTATTTGTTGAGGTTGTATCACCAACGCAATACCTTGCCTTTTTATTCAACCGACAAAGAATTTGGTAGGTAGTCTCAAATTAGACTCCTTTCCAACCCTTAGGTTTGGTAAGTTCTAAACAGTAGTCCTGTTTCAGGTCCTCGTACTATTTAGAAACTTTTCAGAGTAATATGCAGAACCTTTTTTGCTTAGAATATTATGAACCCATTAATCGTTGTTTCAATGAAAAATGCTTGAGAGAGAGAGCCATAACAATGAATTAGATTGAGATTTGAGAGTGATGCTCAGGATAAATAAGTTGATCAGGGTGGAAAATTTGGCTAGAATACAAAATAAGATTCAATTGATCGAAATAGCATATTTTGCTAAAATACAAAAAATGAATAATAGTGAAATAAATGCCCCAGATATCGTTGTCTGAGCTTTCCTGCATAACATTTTTCGAAGGCTCTTTTGACTTTGACATGTGTTTAGAATCCCAAAAGATCTCGTTGATGCCTTACAACGTTAGTGTTGCTCCTTCTTGTTGCTTCAAGCATAGCAAGATTACCATATGCCTTGCTCTTGATTAAAATTTGAGCAGCCCTTTTCGGGTTTTCAACTCAAAATCCCCTTTGTTCTCAAGGTTCCCTTTGTGGGTTTTCACCTTGGCCTCTTTCTTTTTTTTTTTGTGAAGTCTTAAAGCGCCCTTTGCGGGTTTTCACTTTGGCTTCTTCCTTTCCTAAGTGAAATACTTCTTGACAGAATGCATTTACAGGATTGGGCAAGTTTTTACCATCCATCTCGGCTAGGATTAATACTCCTCCGGAAAAGGCTTTTCTCACCACATAAGGTCCTTCCCAGTTCGGCATCCATTTCCCTCTAAAGTTCTTTTGTATTGGAAAGATTTTCTTCAGAACCAGATCCCCTTCATGGAACTCTCTAGGGCGAACCTTCTTGTCGTAAGCTCGCATCATTCGTTTTTGATACATCTGGCCATGACGAATAGCTCTTAGCTTTTTTTTCTCAATCAAGTTCAACTGGTCATATCGAGACTGGATCCATTCTGTTTCATCTAACCTTACTTCTGATAACACTCTAAGTGAGGGGATCTCAACTTCAATGGGTAGGACCGCCTCCATTCCGTAAACCAGAGAGAAAGGCGCTGCCCCTGTAGAGGTTCTGACAGACGTTCGATAAGCATAAAGGGCAAAAGGTAGCTTCTCATGCCAATCTTTATAGGTTTCGGTCATCTTTCCCACAATCTTCTTGATGTTCTTATTTGCTACTTCTACCGCGCCGTTCATCTTTGGATGATATGGCGACGAGTTGTGGTGCTTGATTTTGAATCGATTACAGACCTCTGCTATTGTGCTGTTGTTCAAATTCAAGGCATTGTCTGATATAATTCTTTCCGGCATCCCATATCGACATATAATTTCTCTTTTCAAAAATTTACTAACCGCCGTCTTGGTGACAATGGCATATGAAGCAGCTTCAACCCATTTGGTGAAGTAATTTATGACCACGAAGATGAATTGATGCCCATTGGAAGCTTTTGGTGATATCGGCCCAATCACGTCCATGCCCCACATAGAGAAAGGCCATGGGGAAGTCATAACGTGAAGAAGCGAAGAGGGCACATGGATTTTATCTCCGTAGATCTGGCATTTATGACATTTCTTTGCGTAGTTAATACAATCCCTTTCCATGGTGGACCAGTAATAACCAAACCTCATAATTTGCTTGGCCATCGTAAAGCCGTTAGCGTGTGTCCCGCAGATGCCTTCGTGGACTTCTTCGAGAATTTTCTTGGCTTCAACAGCATCCACACACCTTAACAGTATTTGATCTTTTCTCCTTTTGTAGAAAATTTCTCCATCCAATATATAGTCAATGGCTAACCTTCTCAGTGTTCTTTTATCGTTCTCGGTCGCCTGGTTCGGGTATTCACGATTCTTCACGTATCGCAATATATCGTGATACCAAGGGTGATCATCTCTTTCTTCTTCGTCAAGGCTGCAGCAATGAGCCGGAGCTTCATAGATACTCATCTGGATGGCTTTACATCTTTTTGCCTGTTCACTTTGGTCATGGATACTAGAGTGGCCAAGGCGTCAGCCATCTGGTTTTCATCTCGTGGGAGGTAGCAAAAAGTGATGTCATCAAACTCCTCTATTAACTCCAAGACCATTTTTCGATAATTGATCAACTTAGGGTCTCTCGTTTCCCATTCGCCTTTAAGTTGATAGATCACCAGTGCAGAATCCCCATAAACTTCTAACAGCTTAATCTTGCATTCTATGGCAGCTCGGATTCCCATGATGCATGATACTCGGCCATGTTATTGGTGCAGTCGAAATTTAGCTTGCTGGTAAAGGGGTAATGATCTCTGTTTGGAGATACCAGTACTGCTCCGATCCCATTACCCACAGCGTTAGAAGCTCCGTCGAAGTTAAGTTTCCAATGGAGGCTTTCTTGAGCGCCTTCTTCAGTGATCGCAATATTCATTAAATCTTCGTTTGGGAAATCAAAGTTTAAGGGTTCGTAATCTTCTAAGGCTCTACTGGCCAGAAAATCTGCTATCGCACTTCCTTTTACAGCTTTCTGGTTCACATACACTATGTCAAATTCTGAAAGTAGAATTTGCCATCGAGCCATCCTTCCATTCAGAGCTGTTGACCCCATCATGTACTTCAGGGGATCCAGTTTTGAGATAAGCCAAGTGGTGTGATACAACATATATTGTCTTAACCTTCGTGTTGTCCAAACCAAAGCACAGCATAACTTCTCTATTAGTGGGTATCTTGCCTCACACTCAGTAAACTTTTTACTAAGGTAATAAATAGCCCTTTCCTTCTTTCCTGACTCGTCATGCTGGCCAAGTACACATCCCATGGAATTCTTAAATACTGCCAAGTACAGTAACAATGACCTGTCGGGGTTAGGTGGTATTAATACTGGGGGATTGGACAAGTACTGTTTGACTTTGTCGAAAGCCTTTTAGTATTCTTCATCCCATACACCTGGGTTGTGTTTCTTAAGGAGGCGGAAAACAAGGTCACATTTCTCGGTTAGTTGTGAAATGAACCGAGCGATGTAATTTAATCTTCCTAAAAAGCCTCGAACCTCTTTCTGGGTACATGGTGGAGATAGCTCTTGGATGGCTTTAATTTTGTCTGGATCAACCTCGATCCTTTTTTTACTAACCATAAATTCGAGCAATTTTCCAGACTTGACTCCGAAGGTACATTTGGCCGGATTGAGTTTTAACTGAAACTTCCTCAATCTTAAGAACAACTTTCTTCAGTCTTGTATATGCTCCTCTTCTGTTCGGGACATTGCGATCATATCGTCGACATAAACTTCGATTTCTTTATGCATCATGTCGTGAAACAGGGTTACCTTGGCCCTTTGATATGTTGCCCCTGCGTTTTTCAGTCCAAAAGGTATCACCTTATAACAAAATATCCCCCACATGGTCATGAATGTAGTCTTCTCCATGTCTTCATGATGTATCTTGATCTGGTTATAACCGGAGAAACCGTCCATGAAGGAAAACAATGAATAGCCTGTCGTGTTGTCTATCAGGGTATCAATATGAGGTAGTGGGAAATTATCTTTCGGGTTAGCCTTATTTAAATCTCTGTAGTCTACACACATTCGTACTTTTCCATCATTTTTAGGGACGGGGACAATGTTAGCCACCTAGTCTGAGTATTTTACCACCTTTAAAAATCCTGCGTCGAACTACTTTTTGACCTCTTCTTTTATTTTTAGCAAGACATTAGGTCTCATCTTCCGAAACTTTTGTTGGACTGGCTTGCATTTCTCTTTTATAGGGATTCGATGCACCACTATATCAGTATTCAAACCAGGCATATCCTGGTATGACCATGCGAACACATCCTTGAACTCCTGGAGTAATTCAATCAGATCTTGCTTTGTTCCTGCGGCGATACCAGTCTCAATTTTTACCTCTTTTCCTTCTCCTATATTCACAATTTCTATTGATTCTTTGTGAGGCAGGATTTGTTTCTCCTCTTGTTCAACCATTCTCAATAATTCGGGAGCTAGGTCACAATCTCGGTCATCCTCAAAACCCTCAGAATCCTCTATACACACATCTCGTTCAAAAGGGGACTCCGAGTCGTTGGTAATGTCACTCACGTCATTGACATCTGGGGACCTATTTTGGGGATAATGGGAGATGAAAAGAAATAATAGCATCTAAGAATAATTGTCTAAACGGTATGATCATAAATAAATAATAGAAGAATAAAAGATTATGTATGAATTGGAATGAACGAAAGAATATTTGCTCAAAAGATGCACTTTTCATTGAGTTAAAGATTTTAGAATAAACTCGGTTCACAAAAGATGTTCATCACTCCTAGGCCTAGAGTAATAAATGTTCTAGGACATTACTCTGAAATAGTTCTAAACACTACAGGAATCTCTTCTGCAGTCTAGTTGTCTAGAACGCTCCCAGGCTCAAAAGGGCGGATACCCAACAAGCTTCTTCTTTCGGCTCTCTCTTCGGATATGGCATTGATGTGTGTGTCCTCCAATATTTCTCCCATGGCTCCTTCTTTGAAGGTTTCTTGCTCAGGGTTAATGAATCCTCCTGATATGAAGGTCTTGGATATGTGGGGGAAAACCATTGGTTCCCACTTGATTTCTTCTCCCCTTAACCGTGCTCTTCGCCTTTCTTACTTCTTTTCCAGTTTCTTCTTTTTTTGTCTGGCGTCTGGCCTAAACCCTAAGTCGAAGCGGTCTCATGTTTCCTTCAAAAATGGTATCTCTATTCTGCCTTGGAGGTGTCTCTCAATCCCTTTTCCTGGTAATGCTCCTTTCTCAACAGTTAACTGCAGGCCCATCCTCGTGGTGTTGGATATCCTGGGCCTCAGGACCTTGTTCCCTTCACCGACAAATGTCGCATTCACAAATTCCAAAGACCGCAACGAACACTCAATGGCCTCATCGTTTGCCTCTAAATACGGTGCATCATTAGTCACAGTTGCGATGATCTCCTCTTCTGCGTTTATGGTTACTAGTCGATTTTTCGTCACCAATTTCAGCTTTTGGTGCAACGTAGAGGGAACTGCTCCTACTGAGTGAATCCATGGTCTTCCCAAAAGGTAGTTGTATAAGGGTTTGATATCCATCACTAGGAAGTCTACCTCGTATGTGCTAGGTCCAATCAAAAGAGGCACTTCAATTCTACACATCACCCTTCTCTCTGTGCCGTCAAATGCTTTCACTATGTTCTGGCACTCTTTCATGTGCGAGCTATCTATGGGTAATCTGTTTAGTGTAGACAATGGTAGGACGTTCAAGGCTGACCAGTTGTCAATCAGTACGCCTCGCAGCGTGTACCCCTTGCAACGTGCGGTAATGTGCAAAGCTTTAGTCGACCCTCTGCCACATGGTGGTATCTCATCGTTATTGAAGAAAATAAAATTATCGGTACTTATGTTGCTAACTAAGCGATCTAGCTTGTTGACAGAGATGTCATTAGCAACATATGTTTCATTCAAGATCTTCATCAGCGCATTATGATGAACTTCCGAATCAGGAGTAAGGCCAATACCGAGATACGAGCCGGTTGTCTACATAGCTGTTCCACCACGCTGTACTCACTGTTCTTTAGGAATCTTAAGAACTCCTTAGCTTCCTTCTCGTTAACTGGCTCATTAATAGTATGTTCAGGTTTGGTCGCTTTCTCCTTCATCTCTTCGACCACTGGGGCCTTGCCTTTTACGACCTGTGTCTTCTCGGTTGCAGTATCATAACATCTCTCACTACGTGTATAGGAGCCCCCGTCTTGGTCTTCTTTTGAAGCATCAACCAAGCTCTCTTTTCCTGGGACCATCACGTTACAATTGTAATTCTATGGGACCCTTTTATTGTCCTTATAGGGGAAGACTGCAGGTCTTTGGATTATGACTTTCGGTGCCATTTGCACTTCTGCTTCATTATTTTTGGGTGGTGATATAATGACCACGGGGTAGTTAACTGTTTGATTTTGCGTCGCCGCCTCTTCCTCCGATGCGCATATCTCCCACTCTCTAGGGTTTGCAGTTTCTTCATAAAACTCCACTTCTTTGTTGTTTATCATGTCTCGCACGATATCCCTGAACTCCATACACTCTTGAAGTTCATGCCCCGCCTTGTTGTGAAACTCGCAGTAATTTCTCTTTTCTTCAAATCTTTCTCTTGAATCCCACGCAATTAGTCCCCTCTTGACCATCTCCTTCCATACCCGTCTTAATGAGGTCTTAACCTCCGCAACCTCATGTTTGATTTTCTTGTTCTGGCTTTCGCTTATCCCGTTTACTCCTTGGTCAGTGTGATTAGGAAGCGAGTTTCCTGCTACATTGGGTACAGCTGGATCATCAAACCTCACGATCCCCATTTTGATGAGTCTCTCAACCACTTTTTTGAACGCAGTGCAGTTTTCGATTGAATGCCCGGTGATTCCTGCATGTTACTCGCATTAGGCGTTCGTGTCATATCATTTGGGATACGGGGGTTGCAATGGCTTTAGGTAAAAAGGGGAGACTACATGAGCATTGAACAGGTTCCAGTATAGTTCCCTATAGGTCATGGGTATAGGGGTGAACTGTGGCCTTTCGGTGTTCTCTCTTGTATTGGATTCTTGTCTCGCCGTACTATTTCGATTGGTGGTCACTGTTTTTGGCTGATTTATAGTGAGTGACTTGGACTGACCTTTACTAAAAGTGCTCGTGTTGTTCACTTCGTTATCTTTTTTTCTAGGGGCTGATCTCTTGGTACTTTCCTCGACTTCGATTTTACCGCTCCTCACAGTATTTTCAATCATTTCTCCTGTCATCACTATGTCGGCGAAGTTTTTAGTGGCACTCCCCAATATATGAGTGATAAAAGGGGCCTTTAGAGTGTTAATAAAGAGCATCGTAGTTTCTTTCTCTAAAAGCGGCGACTGAACTTGTGTGGCAACTTCTCTCCATCGTTGCGCATACTGTCTAAAACTTTTGTTAGATTTCTTCTTCATATTCTGGAGAGTGATCCTGTTGGGGGTCATGTCCGTCACATGACTGTATTGTTTCATAAATGCCTGAGCAAGGTCCTTCCACGAGTTGATCATAGCATGGCTTAATTGGTTATACCATTTAGAGGCCGCCCCAACCAGGCTATCTTGAAAGCAGTGAATTAGTAGCTGGTCGTTGTGGATATAGCCCGTCATTCGCCTGCAGAACATAATGATGTGAGCTTCAGGGCAGCTCGTTCCATTGTATTTTTTGAATTTAGGCACTTTAAACTTGGGGGAAAGGACCAAATCTGGGACCAAACTTAGGTCCTTAGCATCAATCCCGTGATAGCTATCAGCGCTTTCCATGACTTTGAATTTCTCTTCTATCCATTTGCACCTGTCCTCTAACTGTTTTGGCAGTTCTGTTCTTGTCCTCTCTCTTTCAGCTGCCTCATCTAAATCTGGAACATTAAGGTTAATTGGATTATGTTCTGAGCCCGAACCAACTTGATAATTGCTCGGTAGTGATGTGTCCCCTTGAAGTTGTTGCTGCCTAATGGTGACAGAGGGCCTACCCGGGTATACTTCGTGCTGTATTTGCGTATTAGGTGGGGCAAACCCCGGAGGGTAAAGTGGATCTTTGTTTTTTTCGGTATTTATCACAGAACCCTTTCCCTTATCTTGTCCCCCAGCCAAAAGCTGAGTCAGCTGATTCATCATGTTGCTCTGTGCTTTCAGCATTCGGTCTATCATATCCTGCTGAATCTTGACCAGCTACTCTTGCATTTGATCCTGTATCTCTTTCTGGAGCTGCTCTAACCTTTCTATTCTCTAATCCATATTTCTTGACTTAAAACGGGTACCGTAGCGGTGTTTGGCAGATGGGTTTTTAGCAGTTTCCAGGTTAACTCTCTCTGAAATATTTTCCCTTTATTAGAGTCTTTTTGTGAATTTTAATGCATATAATGATGTGATGCAATGCAAATGCATGAATTCAATAAAGAGTGTCGATTCTAGCTCAATTCCATATAGAAAACTTTATTAGAACACAGAACTCTTTACATAAAGTAAATTACAGATACGGCTTTGCCTTAATGCCTAAAGCCTTAATCTTTTCCAATAAAGAAACTAACTCTTATTCTCGAGACCCATACTTCACGCTAAGTACGTCTACTTGAGCTGCCAAGGACTGCAAGTGCTCAGCCACCTCTCGAATTTGCGTTATGGCTTCTTCTATAACGTAATCTCTTCTTTGGACCTGATCTTGAGAGCGGTAACACTCTTCTTTCCATCGGTCCTCATTCTCCTCCAGAAACCTAATATGGTTTTGACAGTTTTGCAAAGTCGTCTCTATCTCTGCGATTCTCTTTTTCATTTCTTCAATCTTAATTAAGCTGGCCTTCAGCTCCATTACAGAGTTACGGTTTCAATGTCGTCGAAGGGATTCCTCTAGCTCGGCCACTCTAGCTTTTAATTCATCTTTTCCTTTTTGGTTTTCCAACACTCCTCTTTCTAAGGCTTCATTTCGCGCTTGGGCCTCTTTAAATCTTGTTTCCCAATGTTCAGCCTTTAATTTTTCTTCATGGATTTCATGCTGCCATTGTTCTAAAGTCTTCCCTAGACCGGCTCTTCTTGCAGACAAACACACTTTTTTATAATCGGACTTTAGGCTCTCCAAGTCTTCCTTTACTTTGTTCTTCCTCTTTTTGAATCTTTTGGCTTCTACTTTCTGGATATCGATGCCCAAACTTAGATACATTTTTTCTTGCTCCAACTGCTTTATCTGTTTCCCCATTTCTGAACTTTGCTTTTCAAAGTCTTGTTTTATAATTTCCAATTCGGAGGGGACTACCCGTAAATATTCTTCTAGCTGTCTAACACCTTCTGGATTTGGTCTCGGAACATTTTCATTGACCCTTTTACCAAACCAGCTACTATACTCGGGAATTACTGATCCCATGTTCAGATTTTTCATTCGATGAATATGATTCCAGGTCATAGAAATCTCTTTGACCCTTTTCTTGTAATTCTCTCCTTTATACGAGAATTCGCATTCCGCCAAGCCATGCGTTACTGGTATAAACTGCTTCGACCAATACTGCCTTAATACCATTAAGGGAGCGTAACCAGTGGCTCCCTAAATTTTGAGCAACGGGACCCAATCGAAATCCCCACATCGGTATAGGATTTCCCCGGGTACAAACCAAGGAGCCCTCCATTCGAAGCTCCCCTCTTACAAATTTTGAAGAAGTGCGATCCAGTTCTCTTCCGACACATCATCTCTTCTTGGTATGGCTACCATTTCTCTTAACGGGGAATAATCATTCAGGAAGACCCGATAAGAGGGCTTGTTCACCTTCCAGAAATAACTATGAAACCATACTAACAGCAGTTGTGCACATCCTATGAACCTGCCTTCTCCGACTCTTCTGCACGCGTTTAATGACCTAAATGTTTCCGCCAAGATCGCAGGCACTGGTGTGATCCCCTTGTCAAGTCGATCAAAGAGGTCGGTGACTGCCTCATCCACATATCTCAAAGCCTTGGGGAATAAAATTAATCCGTAAATGCTGAGCGCGAAAACATCAACCTTCTTTGTTGTATCAGGGTGACCTAGAATCAGATCTCTTAGGTTTTTCCACGGATGCACTTATATTCTCCTTTCTTCTTAATCTTAGCCGTAATCCACTGCTCACTCATTCCCGTAATATTCATCAACTTTTTCCAAAAAGCAGGGACATAAGCAGCTCTTGAATAAATTTTATCTACCTGCACCCTCGGACAATTCAGTAGAGCAGTATATTCCTCTATGGTAGGTACCAAATCTACTTCCCCGAAGGTAAAGCAACTGTATGCTGGGTTCCAATACTATGCGAGGGCCCGAAACAAGTGCTCGTCCACTTTAACGTCTAGCAGGTATGGTAAATCTCCATAACTATTGTAGAACAACCCTTTGATTTCATCATTCCACTGACACCAAATTTCTCTCAACTCTTGAAGGTTGTTCTGTGTGGCGCTAATGCGGGTTTAATCCATAACTCTGATACATACCCCGTAGCTAGGCTATCCCCTTTTTCTAATTGTGCTGTCTCTGACCAGTTTTGGATTGCCGCATTGCCTCTTACTTTATCAAGAAGTCTATTTTCCATGGTCGAGCTCCCTGTTTTAGCAACCGAACCCAAATTGACACCTTTTGATGTGAAAATACATGTAAAATATAGAGCAGAAAAAACAAGATGTCAGTATAATGTATAAAATACAATTCAGAATATGTACAAAAAAAAGAGAAACAATCAAGGACCTATCAGGGTTACCACTAAGGTTTAGCGCAGCTCTACCTAGGATAGGTTCTTAAGGTTTTTTATATGAGGTTTGGATCTAAAATAGGGTACCTGAACCAGCAGATTCCTTAGTCCTCACCCATTATAGGCTCATTTGGATCGAGTTCAGTTCAGGGGAACACATTTCCCTATGGCTGCACGAAGATGAAAATCTCACGAAGCACATAGGTACGGATGTATTCCGGGAGCGATTCACTATCCTGGAAGGAGGTGAAAACCTCACGAAGGAGTAGCTTCTTGCTCCCACTTAAAAGGTGTGACCCGGCGGTCATGCAATATGATACGCAAGATTATTTCACAAAATGCAATTTACAACAATCACATGTGATTACAAACCAATCGTAATAAAAAGATCGTAATTTTTCAAATCAGTTTTCAATTTTTGATGAGAGGACAGCAAATAATCAATTCAACGGCTTGACTCTCTTGAGAGGTCCCCAGTGGAGTCGCCAAGCTGTTGAAACCATTTTTTCTAAGGGATTTTGGAAAATAGGGGATCGACTTTAAAATTTAAAAATGGGAGTCGCCACCGACCTTTTCCAAGGTGAGGTCGGATCACCTTAAATTATTTTAATGAAACATTTCAATTTATTAAAACAAATCATTTTGGTCTACGAAAATAAAAAAACGGGGTCGGGAGTCGGTTACGCACGAGGAAGGGTTAGCACCCTCGTAGCGCCCAAAATTGGTACCTAATTGATTATTTAATGTCCTATCATCAAACGATTGAAAAGATTTTAAAATACGATCCTTCATTTTAAAAGAGCATTTAAATATGTCGAAGTAAAAATTGAGGCTCGCTCATCTCAAAGAAATAAGAATGCCGTACCCAATAAGTTAGGATGCAACATATCTATTCCTTGAAATTGAGCTTGCCTTTTTTGCTTAAAAGGTTTATGTATCTAAATCAAAAAGGGATATTTGATTATTTTGAGTCGAACGAAAAACCCGAACCCAGCAAGTTAGGGCTAGATTTTCAAAGTCCCAAAACATAAAATATCACCTTGATTTTTAATTTCTTATCTCGGGACAATGAATGTCACATTCAGTAAGTTAGAACGCAACACTTCAAGTCTCCGAGAATAAGTTTTATTTGAAAGCTCACATGTTTTGATTTTGAAAATGATACTAGATAGTTCGGTTTTAATGAGAAAAATCGGAACCTAGTAAGTTAAGGCTCGATTTCCTCGAAATATCCAAACACGAGTTATACTTTTGAAAGCCTTTGAATGAAAATTTTTAACAAAATAGTATTAAGCACGACCTTCATAAAATACAAGCATGGAATTATAAAATACAAAGCAAAGAAATAATTCATAATCCATGCATTACATCCATGAATCGTGATAATCAATAAATGCCAAATGGTGCACATAATTATAACATGTCATCATATACAAATAATAACATTAACATTCGAAGACTAAAACAAATTTAAAAGAAATATAAAAGAAAGTAAAATAAGTTCAATCTAATAAGCTTTTAACAAACACGAATGAATAATTATGGCAAAAGGTTTAGAACTATAAGAATTCAAATAAAAATTTTAAATAAGTAATATATTATATAATAAAAAGATATGGTCTTTAAAGTAAAGAAATCATATACCTATAAAATATGTATATACATACATAATATAGTATTTAAAGTATTTACATAGTGTAATATAAAATGTATGTAAAAGAATGACAAATACATTATATAAAAATATAACATACATAAAACATTTGAATATATATATATACACATAATACACGAAAATATTTATACGTAATAGTATTAAAGTATATACATGAGATAGTATGAAAATATACGAATACCATGATATTAAAATATATACGTAACACATACATAAAATGGTAAAATGTGGTATATCCAAGTTAGATATAATATAATGATGTATAAAAATAACAGTGGTAATAAAATATAATAGTTAATATAATATCAAAGCAATACAAAGCATAATAATCATAATATAATAAAATATAATTTAAAAAAACTAAATAAAAAAAACAACACAGAAATTTAGGGCCTAATTAAAAGGTAAATCAAAGAAAAAGGATTAAATTTGAAACATGACTGAAGTTTTGGGGTTAATCCAGAGAGAAATAAGAAGAAAAGGACTAAAATACAATACGCGTATATTTTAGGGGATCGAGAGAGCAAATATTCCAAGCTCTAGAATGCAGTATTTAAATATGGATTAAATTAAAATTGCGTTAAATTTAGTGGGCAAAATTTTAAAATATAAAGAACAGATATAGGACTCAATCGGATGATCCCGCGAGATAGAGGGATCGAATGCATAAATTGTCCCAAAACAGCCAAAACGCGCGGATCCCTGAGTACAGGTCCGATCGGATTATGGGCATAGCCGAAACGGCGTCGTTTCAAGGCCTTGAATCTGGTCCTAAATGGCGTCGTTTTATCGTTCATAAAAACCCTAAAATAAGGGCTAATAGACATTCAGCCGTTTCCCTTTCTTCCACAAAACCTCACCCCTCTGTTCTTCTCCGACGAACCAATAAACCCCCCGTCTGGCCTTTGTTTTGCCACGAAGATCGGCAAACAAGTTACGGACTCGCCCATTAAACTTGCATATCCCAAATTTTCTAACCTTAAAGACCTCTACACTTCAATTTCGACGAAGCAAGTAGGACTCCATCAGTTCTGTTCATAGAGGTAAATCTCCTCTTTTCCTTTTTTATTTTTCTTTTTGAAACTTAAATACCAAAATCAAAACTAAGTAAGGATTCGGAAATGTAAAAAAGATGTAACCTTTTGATTGTTTCTATTGTTTGTATTCTGTTGCTCGAAGATATATTTGCTTTTGAACCTTTTTTTTGTATTTGATTGTCTCTCTGTTTTTTTTTTTGTCTTACAATCGTCTAGTTCTTGGGTTTTATACCCGTTTTACAATGTCCTAATCCTGTTGCTTGTGTGTTTGCTTCATTTTGCAGGTCCGTTGATGGCGATGGAGCAGGTCGTGGTGGCAAACGGTGGACGTGACAAAGGCTAGGAGTGGGTGGTGGTTAGGTGCGGCGCTAGGTCTAAGGGGTTAGGGTTTCTCATTTTGATTTCTGATAAGTGTATTGGGCTAGGTTTAGGCTGTATTTTGGGTTAATGGTTGATTGGGCTGATTTGGGTTTAAAATTGGGTTTTGGTTTGAAATTTGTAATCTGGACTTTGGACTTATATTTATTTGGATTTATTATTTTCTTTGTTTTTCTATTTTTTGTTTCTGTTGGATTGAGCCGGGCAAAATTGCCCTATTAGACCTTTTATTGTAAAGGTGAAGCACCATATGTTGATTTATCCGACGAAAGAAGATTAAAATGGAAGTCGAAGTTTGGTTGGCAATAATTTTCCATCCCTTCACCGTTTAGGTACACATTCACATCTTACTCATTTTTTTATCTTATTCGTTTTTGTTGTTTTATTTTATAGTTATAAATTAGTTTTTCATTTAAAGGTTTTTAACTTTTGGTTTTTCCTTTGGAATAGGGAAAGGAAATTGTGTGATGGCATAATAGATTCAAACATTAAAGTAAAATGTGGAAGACCATTGGACTTGAAGTTCGATACTCAAACATGTCTTTTGTATGTAGTAGATGCCTATTTTGGTCCTTTAGTTGTTAGACCAAATGGTGGGACGGATATAAAATGGGCTATTTCTACAGAAAGAGTTCCATTCAAATTTGCGAATGGCTTAGACATTGATACAAGCACTGGAATAGTTTATTTTACTGATAGTAGCATTCTTTTCCAAAGAAGGTAGATCTTTTTTTGCTTCTAAATTAACATTAATCATTGATTCTATTTAGGGGGATTTACATATAAATAATTAATAGGGGAATTTATATATAAATAATTTATATAGAGATTTTCATATTGAATTCTTTAATTGTGCAGGGATGCTGGCTTTCTTATAAGTTCTAGTGATAGAAATGGACGGTTGTTGAAATATAATCCTTATACAAGAGATGTATATGTTTTGTACAGCGGTTTAGCTTTTCCTTATGGGTTTGCTTTAAGTGTAAACAATTCATTTATTGTAGTGAATGAATCAATAAAAAATGAATTTTGAAGTTCAATGTGCATGACCCGAAAGTAGCTCCCAACATATTCGCGGATAATATAAAGAGGAATAAAAATGGTGAATTTTGGGTAGCTTTAAACAACAGAAGATTAGGAATAATTGAAAACGGTGCTCCTGATCCAATTGGAATGAAGTTTAATGAAGAATGAAAGGTTTTGGAAATTTTGGATGAAGGGGACACCCACTTTTACCTCGATAAGTGAAGTAAAAGAATATGGGGAAAATTATATATAGGATCTGTTGTGAAGTCATATGTAAGCATTTTAAATACCTAATTGAATTTTTTTTATTTTATAACTTTTTAATAATTTTTGTTTATTTTTATTTCATATTTATTATACTTGATAAATATATTATTCCAATTGTCGAAACCATTTTTAATTTTAAAAAAAAAAAGGGAATCGATTTTAAAAGTCCGGGGTTGCCACCAACCTTTTTGTTTAGGTAGCCTTAAACAACGGAAGATTAGGAATAATTGAAAACGGTGCTCTGATCCAATTGGAATGAAGTTGAATAAAGAAGGCAAGGTTTTGAAAATTTTGGATGAAGGGCACACCCACTCTTACCTCGATAAGTGAAGTTAAAGAATATGGGGAAAATTATATATAGGATCTGTTGTGAAGTCATATGTAAGCATCTTAAATACCTAATTGAATTTTTTTTTATTTTACAACTTTTTAATAATTTTTGTTTATTTTTATTTCATATTTATTATACTTGATAAATATATTATTTCAATTGTCGAAACCATTTTTAATTTTAAAAAAAAAGGGGATCGATTTTAAAAGTCTGGGGGTCGCCACCAACCTTTTTGTTTAGGTGTGATTGGATCACCTTCTTTTAAAAATTTTGGTCTACGGAAAAAACAAGGTTTGGAAGTCGATTACGTACAAGGAAACCCTTGTACGCCCAAAATTGGTACCATTTTGATTAATAGCTGTCCTAATATTTAAAATTTGAAAAGATCTAAAATGTGTTTTTTTTAAAAAGAATTTTTGGTTAATTTTGAGTTGGAATTTAAGATTTTCTCACTCCGAAGAAATAAAATGACACATGCAGCACGTTAGGATATGTCATCTTAAACCTCAAAATTGAGATCCTCTCATAATCTCCAAATTATACGATTAAAAGGGTATTTAACTGTTTTGGTCAAACGAAAAACTGAAACCCAGCACGTTAAGGCACAATTTTTTGAATTTCCTAAACGCTAAATATTGCCTTATTTTTTATGGCTTTTGAGAACAACTTTGAAACCAATTTAAAATGTATTTATTCAATTTGCTTATGATAAAAAAAACTATAAATTGATCTATGTGTACTAAAATTTGAATCATTATTTGAAAACAAGAAAGGCCAATGTCAAACGATGGAACAATATACAAGGACAACACATTATGTACATAAATAGTAACAATGTAGAGATACAAATATGCAAATTAAGATAAACACATTAATAACGGTACTGCAACATATGCTATTTAATATTTAGATAATATTGAACAATGTTAAACCAAAAGTTTAAAGAAAAATCGACAATATAAAAAAAATATTTAAAAGTAATAAGAACAAATAATGCACATAGTAACTTGAAACAAATTGTAAAATCAATGAAAATATAATATAAACAAATTTCAAAACGGGTATTTATAAGAAGAAAATTTAGGTAACAATATACGAAATAATAATATAAATTTACATAAATAATACAGTGCAAGTAGTTTACCTATTAACATAACAGAATACAAAACTTTTAAAATAGATGAGGAAACATTGAGAGTCTTTAAGAAGATAAGTTATATAACTAATTTTGTAAGAATAATCTATCTATATAGATAGATCCAAAATAAAAAACATGCTTGAAATAATATAAAGCTATATATATATATATATATATATATATATATTGTATGAAATAATTTAATATAATATACATATGTAATACCCTATTTTTGCCCGGGTCCATACCACAAAATGATAAAAAAATAAATAAATAAATAAATTCCAAGCCCAGTTCAGAATATATCATTTGGCCCGATCAGAATGGCCCATTACTCGAAAAGATTGAAGGTCCATCTATAAACTTGACGTATATGGAAACATAATCTTCAAGGATACGCAATCTTAGAAATGATATGTAAATCTTAGATATGATATGCAATTTTAGAAGATATGGTATGCAATCTTAGAAGATATGATTTTGATATTTTAGAGATTTAATTTGTAGATACCCTTTAATCTTAGTCGTTGATGTAATTGATCTTTACCGTTGGATTTGAGGAGGCTCAACTATAAATAGAGGCCTCCCCCCCATTGTAAAACACACTTGAGTTTTGGGGAAGCAATAAAAATTCTTGAGAGCTTTCACTCAAATTTCTCTCCCTTTTACGTTCTTATTTTCTGCGGTTTGTTCTTATTTTATTCTTTGCTCATCTTCGTTTTTCAACCTTTTTTATTTTGATTTAATCCATGTTTCCCTAATTTTTTTATATATTTTTTTAATAATTTTAGTATCATATCAAACTATTTTATTTTTTTAAATTTTTTTAAAATATTACTCTTAGTAAATTGTTTTTTTAAATTTTACTCAAATCATTGTTTTAAAAAAATATATTTCATTTAATTGTTATTTTTATCCAAAAATTATTTTTTTAATTAAAGGCAATATTTGGCATTTAGGATTTTCGAGAAAAGTAGTGCCCTAACTTACTGGGTTGCGATTTTTCTCGTCAAATTCGAATATCCAAGTACCCTTCTAAATGTTTTGAGTTTTAAAATATAAACAACTATTCTTGAGATTTCAAAACATTGTGTCCTAATTTACTGGATATGGCGTTTTGTTGTTTCAAGATAGAAATTTTCCAAAGGCAAGCTTAGCTTCGAAGATTTTGAAATATTGCGTCCTAACTTACTGGATGTGATGTTTTGATTCGTTTGAGATAAGTGAGTCTTAGTTTTCAAGTTCGCGGCATTCAAATAGTTTTCTTTCAAAAGAAGATTGCATTTTAAAATCTTCAAATTTCCGACATGAAAGACATCAAATAATCAATTAGGTACCAATTTTTGGGTGTTACGAGGGTGCTAATCCTTCCTCGTATGTAACTGACTCCCGAACCCGTTTTCTCAAATTTTCGTAGACCAAAATGTTTTACAAGGTGATCCAATCACATCTAAAAAGATTGGTGGCGACTCTCATTTTCGTTTTTTAAGTCAACCTCGTTTTTTCCAAAACCCATAAAAAATGGTTTCGACAGCTTGGCGACTCCGCTGGGGACCAATAAGAGAGTCAAGCCGTATAATTTATTATTTTTTGTCTTAATGTCAGAAATTTGAAAAATTTTGAAATACAATCCTCTTTCATTACATGTGTTTGAATTACTACTGCATATGTTTGTTATATTTTGGCGCACATTGCATTTGCATGACCGTTGTGGTCACACCCTTAAATGGGAGTGAGAAACTACGCCTTCGTGAGGTTTTCGCCTCCGTGTAAGATAGTGGATCACTTTCGGGATACATCCGTACCTATGGTTTCGTAATATTTTCATCTCCGTGTAGCCATAAGGAAATGTATTCCCCTGAACTGAACTCGATTCAAATGAGCCTATAATGGGTGAGAATCGAGGAATCTGCTGGTTCAGGTACCTCAACTTTAGAACTGAACCACATATAGAAGGACTGTAAGAGCTCAACCTAGATAGAATTATACCATAGTTATTACCCTTGCAGGTTATCTTTGAGTTTATTGTTATCATGTGATACTAACTATTTCCTTTCTTTTGTTGCATATCATTTTGCATTTAAAAGGTATCGATTTTCGGTTAGTTTCTAAGTTAGAGAGTTTTATTATGGAGAACGAATTTCTTGATAGAGTGGAAGGCAACGCTAACGTCCATATATGGTCAGAGCAAACTTAGTTAGTAAAGAGAGATAGTCTAGCTGCGGGATATGTGTCAGAGCTGTCAAACTACACTCGTATCAGCGTCACACAAAATAATCACCATGAGTTAAAGGAAATATGAGATCAATGGGATAACGAAGCCAAGCAGTTGTTCTACAACAACTATGGGGACTTGCAGTACTTGCTTGACTTGAAAATAGACGAGGATTTGTTTCGGGCCATCACTCAGTATTGGAATCTTGTATACAGTTGCTTTACATTTGGAAAAGCCGATATGGTACCCGTGGTGGAGGAATATTTGGTTTTGTGGCGTTGTTCTATGATTCAAGTTGATAAAGTTTACTCAAGGGCTGACTGTATTCCAACTTTTGTGAGGAAGTTGATGAACGTCGTGGAGAGGGAGCGAGTTAAAAAAGAAAGAGCAAGAGGGAAAAGGGGCAGCGTTAGAATTCCTGCCTCTTCCGCTACTAGTGCTTCTTAATGTTGTTCCAAACAAAGCAGAATTGGATGCAAGGAAGATTATTCGACACCCTATGACAAGGTGTGCTGCAGGAACTAAAGGGCAGAAGGTAATTTACTCACCAATCACTTCAAGGTGAGCGAGAAGAGTACTGATGGACACTTCTACCATTACAGCATTTCTCTTTCATATGAAGATGGTTGATGGTAAGGGTGTTGGAAGGAAAGTGATTGACAGAATGCATGAGACCTACAAAAGTGAGTTGGATGGAAAAATTAGGCCTATGATGGTAAAAGGCCTATTTATTATAGGATCGCTACCAAACAACAAGCATGAGTTTACTATGTTGTACCTATCAGAGACAATGGAAATGTAAGCCCTGATGGCCTACCCAAATGGACGCAAAAAAAAAAAACAGAGATTAAAGAAGACTATATCATTTAAAGACCTTTAAAGTGGAGATTGGCTATGCTGAGAAGATACCCATGTAAGCATTTCAAAATACTTTGCGTGGACAGGAATCTGAAAGCTCTTAAGAAACACTGAAGGTGCTGGATATCATTTTAAGGCAGCATGCTATGAAGCAGGAATGCCTACTTGTTCGCCAAACTTCCTTTCAAGATAATCAGAATAACCTCACAAACACTGGAGGAGGTGTCCAAAGCTGTAGGGATTATCTCATGGGTAAAGCCATAGCTTAAATTCGAGAAGGTAGTAAATTATTTACGGACCCTGAAGGTACAAGCTGATACATTGAGCGCGAAATACAAGCTATAGCCAGATCGTGGTCAAGAGTTAGCTCTATTGTTTAGGAGAGTTAAATCTTTGGTCCATAGGGCGAAGGCGTATTTGTAATCCATTCATATGTAAAGATATTCTTTTTCTAAATAAAGTTTTATAAATGAAATTGAATCAAGATCGATGCCTTTTTGCATTCATGCATTTGCATCACATTGCATCATATGCATTTAAATTTTAGAGAGACCCTGATTAGTTAAAATTATTACAGTAAGAGAGAGAAAAATGGCTAACCTGGAATCTACACATCCTTACGGTACCCGCACTAAGACTAAGAATATGGATCAGAGATTTGAGCAGCTTCAGAAGGAAATGCAAGACTAGTTGCAAGAGCAGTTGGCGAAGATGCAGAACGACATGAGGGAACAGATGCTAGAGTCCCAAAGGAATATGATGGCTGAAATGGCTCAGCTGCTGAGAGCCACTGATAAGGGAAAAGCCCCTATGGCTATCACTGGAGAGGATGGCGAGGATCACCCTCCAAGTTTTACCCCACCCCATGTGCCAGCACAAGCTGAGGTACCCCCTAGGAAGCTATCTGTCACTATAAGGCCACAACATGAGTCGGTCGATGCCGAAATCCCTATGAATTTCCCAGTTGGTTCGAGACTTAATTTGGGAGATAACTCTGCTAATCCTATCACCCCTGACCTTGATGTGGTTGAAAAAGAAAGAATAGCAATGGAATCATCGAAACAATTGGAGGATCGCTGCAAATGGTTGGAAGAAAAGTTTCGAGTTTTAGAGGGTGCTGGTAGTCATCATGGGATTGACGCTAAAGACTTGAGCTTAGTCCCAGATCTATTGCTTCCCCATAAATTTAAAATGCCGGAGTTCGAGAAGTATAATGGGACTACTTGCCCGGAGGCCCATATTACTATGTTCTGTAGAAGGATGACAGGCTATGTAAATAATGATCAATTGTTGATCCATTGTTTCCAAGATAGTTTGGTTGGGGCAGCGGCTAGGTGGTACAATCAGTTGAGCCGTGCCAGAATCAGTTCATGGAAAGATCTTGCGCAGGCCTTCATGCAGCAATATAATCATGTGACTGACATGACTCCTGATAGGATCACGCTGCAGAACATGGAGAAGAAGCCTAATGAGAATTTTAGGCAATATCACAAAGATGGAGGGAGGTTGCTATGCAAGTTCAACCACCGCTCTTGGAAAAGGAGACTACTATCTTGTTCATCAACACTTTGAAAGCTCCATTCATTACTCACATGATTGGAAGCACCACCAAAAGCTTTACTGACATAGTCATGGCAGGTAAAATGATCGAAAATGCCATAAGAGGTGGCAAAATCGAAGGGAAAGCTACCAAGAGGCCCGTTCTCAAGAAAAAAGAGAATGAAGTGAATAATACGAGTACATATAACAAAGGGTACTCAAAAGCCATTATTGTCAGCCAACCTAGAGTAACCACTGTGGGGCAACAGAGTTCGACAAGGCAGGAATCGGGCACAAGGCAAAACTCTGAAAAGTTTCAATTTACTCCAATCTCAATGTCGTATAAGGAACTATATCAAAGTTTATTTAACGCGCACGTGGTCTCTCCGTTTTATATAGAATCGTTGCAGCCCCCATACCCCAAATGGTATGATTCAAATGCTCAATGTGATTACCATGCAGGAGTACCGGGGCATTCAATAGAAAATTGCACTGCTTTCAAGAAGACAGTTGAAAGACTTATCAGGATGGGGATTGTGAAGTTTGATGATACCCCTGGTACAGAGAGCCCATTATCAAACCATGGCGATAAAGGGGTAAGTGCAATTGATTGAAGGATTGCGAGAAGGATCAATAGGGGATATTGCAGAAATAAGAACTCCATTGAAGATAAAATGAAGAGGATTGATGATCGAGCAAAGAAATTTGTTGGGCATTAGCTCTTACATATTAGGGAGTGTTTTGAATAATGAAACTGTGGAAGTAATCCTTGTATTTTTAGGACTGATCTAAGTAATATTCAAAACATGCTTGTTGCCTTAAGCTTAGAGGCAATAAGAATCCTTTTGTGAAATAGGCTTGTGTTCGAAATTTTATTTATATAAAATGCATCTTTTGAATACGATATTCTTTTATTCTTACCATGTATAAATTCTTTTGTCCTCTAGACTTTCTTTCAGACATTTTTTATGTTCATACCCATAACAATCATTCTTTGAATCATTTATTCTTTAGAATATTCCTTTGAATCCACAATGGGTCCCCAGATATCAACGATATGAGCAATGCTGCTGTTGACTCAAAATTTCCTTTTTGAGTGAGATGTGTGTTTTGGGGGATCTCAGAACTTTGAAGATAACAGAGATTATAACCTATCTTCTGATTTGTTAAGAATGGTTGAATAAAGATGAAAATGGATTCTACTTTACAAAGGGTTAGTGGATATTATTGAAGTCTAGCTCATCACAAAAATAAAATAAGACATTTTCGAGAATTCAAGGGTCTTTTTGCACGATACTATCAATGACATGTTTGGGCTATCGAGACACGAGTATGTCAAAAGCTTAAAAGAGAGCCATAGGACGCATGCAGGAGTTTACAATGGTAAGGCTAAATCTGAGGTTTGAGCATTGCTGGTCCACCATGGAAGGGGATCGCATCAGCTATGCCATAAAGGATGAATTACAGGAGACAAGGGTTACGTGACTCCTTCATTTCCTTCATATATGGGGCATGCATATTATGAGGCCAGTTGACATCAAATCATCAAGAGGGTGAATGTTGCTTCTTATGCCAATATTGCAAAGTCAACAGTCACTAAATTTCAAAAAAAAAAAGAAAAAAAGAAAAAAGAAAGAAATTTTTCAAAGAATGCCAAAAATGATCATGTTCAATAAATTCACAATTGTAAAACAACAAAATTTACAGTCTGTTCAAAGATCAGATGGCATATTATAATACAACAAAGGATGCTAAAAAGAAAAAGCACAAAAAGAAAGAAAATAACAAAACTTATGGAAAGTGACCTAGACTTGCAAGGATTGGCATGAGAAGCTATCACTTACCCTCTATGCTTACGATGACTAGGACTTTCACTGGGGTAACACTTTTCCATTTAGTTTATGGAATAGAGGTGGTTCTGCCCGTTGAGATTCCTTTTCTCCAAACTTTGATTTAGTAAGGAGTCGGATGAAGTTGAAAGAAAGGGCTTGAAAGTATGCACAGTCAGAAACGAACGAGGCTGATTCATGATGGACTTGATATTGAGGAAGATCCTTTCTATTCAAAAGGATTTGAAATGAAGGAGAATGCCAAAATGAGGAAGGACCTTATGTGGTAAAAAGGGTTTTCCCTAGAGGAGCATTGAGTTTGACTGAGATAAATTCCTGTAAACTAGGATTCAGATACCCAAAAGAGGAGAGGCCAAGGTGAAAACCCGCAAAGGGCGTTTTGTGACTTCAAAGAAAAAATGAAAAAATAAAAAAAAGAAGAGAAAAAAAAAAGAAAAAGGAAAAAGAAAATAGAGAGGCCAAGGCGAAAACCCGCAAAGGGCGCTTTGAGACCAAAGGGGTTTTGAGTTGAAAACCCGAAAAGGGCGGCTCAAATTTCAATCAAAGAGGGGCAAATGGTAGTCTTGCTATACCTAAATTGACAAAGAAGAAGTATGTTACGACTTGGGGCATCGATAAAGTACTCCAGATCCCCTAAACACATATTGAACTCAAAATGGTCCTCAACAGATTGGTACAGTAAAGCTCAGTCTGCGATATCTGGGGCACCTAATTTTCATCTTACCCATTTTTGAAGTTGCTAACTTTAATTACCTTATTCTTTCCAAGATACGTCCTAATTAGTTTCTTGGCTATCTTTGATTAATTATTTCGAGCTATGCTCCTAATTAATTTCTTTCTCGTCCATTATTGTGACCTTTTTCAAGCATTTTATATTGAAGTATCAATTAATGGACTGATAATATTTTCACAAAAGAAGTTTTATATATTACTCTGGAAGTTTCTAGATAATACAAGAAACTGAAACGGGACATTTGTTTAAAGAATTCCTGTGTGTAGAAGTCAGAGGTACTTAAAGAAATTAAGATTACTTTTGTTGTCCCAAATGGTGGGACAAATTAAGCAAAATATTGACCCTAAGAGAGGGTCATTTCATAAATATCTCCAGTGGGTCATAACATTCGGGGAATGGTACAATGGACCAAATTGATGGGAGAAATACAAGACACACAAGTAGAGTATGATTGATACGTCAAGAACAACGAAGTGGAAATCTCGATAGATGAATGAGTGATAACATATGAAATAGGAATCATTCTCATGACATTTATTGCGTCATAGTATGTTTAATTAAGAAAGCATTTGACTCATTTCAATCATGGCATCCTACTCATTAAGCATAAGCATTCTACAAGTTATGTCCTCTAGGGGACAATGTAGATCGAAAATTTCAGCATGGCGTCCCTGAGTTTGCAGGGAGCAGCCTGAAGATTTCAGCATGGCATATTTGAGTTTGCAAGGAGCAGGTTGAAGAAAGCAGATCTTGACTTCCTGAGTTTGCAGTGAAGCAGATTAAAAATTTCAGCATGGCGTCCCTGAGTTTGCAGGGAGCATGTTGAAGATTTCAGCATGGCGTCTTTGAGTTTGCAAGGAGCAGGTTGAAGAAAGCAGATCTTGACTTCCTAAGTTTGCAGTGAAGCAGATTAAAAATTGCAGCATGGCGTCCCTGAGTTTACAGGGAGCAGGTTGAAGATTTTAGCATGGCGTCCTTGAGTTTGCAATGAGCAAGTTGAAGAAAGCAGATCTTAACTTCCTGAGTTTGCAGTGAAGCAGATCGAAAATTTTAGCATGGCGTCCATGAGTTTGCAGGAAGCAGGTTGAAGATTTCAGCATGGCATCCTTGAGTTTGCAAGGAACAGGTTAAAGAAAGCAGATCTTGACTTCCTGAGTTTGCAGTGAAGCAGATTGAAAATTTCAGCATGGCGTCCCTGAGTTTGCAGGGAGCAGGTTGAAGATTTCAGCATGGCGTCCTTGAGTTTGCAAGGAGCAGGTTGAAGAAAGTAGATCTTGACTTCCTGAGTTCGCAGTGAAGCATATCGAAGATATCAGCATGGCGTTCCTAAGTTTGGAGGGAGCAGGTTGAAAATTTTAGCATGGCGTCCTTGAGTTTGTAAGGAGCAGGTTGAAGAAAGCAGATTTTGACTTCCTGAGTTCGCAGTGAAGCAGATCGAAGATATCAGCATGGCGTTCCTGAGTTTGCAGGGAGCAGGTTAAAGATTTCAGCATGGCGTCCTTGAGTTTGCAAAGAGCAGGTTGAAGAATGCAGATCTTGACTTCCTGAGTTTGCAGCAAAGCAGATCGAAAATTTCAGCATGGCATCCCTGTGCTTACAGGGAACACGTTGAAGATAACAGATCTGACATTCCTGTACTTACAGCGGAGCAGATCGAAGATATCAGCATGGCATCCCTGTACTTACAGGGAACAGGTTGAAGGTAACAGATCTGACATTCCTGTGCTTACAACGAAGCAGATCGAAGATATCAGCATGGAATTCCTGCGCTTACAGGGAACACGTTGAAGACATAGCAGATCTGACCTTCATGTGTTTACATCGAAGCAGATCCAAGATGATTTGGCATCCCTGTGCTTACAAGGAACAGATCGAAGACATAGCGATCTGACCTTCATGTGTTTACACCGAAGTAGATCCAAGATGATTTGGCATCCCTGTGCTTATAAGGAACAGATCGAAGACATAGCAAGATCTGACTTTCATCAAAGCAGATCCAAGATGATTTGGCGTCTCTATATTCGACGGGAAGCAGATCGAAGAACTCAAAACTCAGCGAGCCCGGGCAAAATAGGTCATTTGATAGTCTTTGCTTTATTCCTGTTACACAGCAATAAGCAAAGAAGGGCAGCTGTAATACCCCATTTTTGCCCGGGTCCATACCATAAAATGATAAAAAAATAAATAAATAAATAAATTCCAAGCCCAGTTCAGAATATATCATTTGGCCCGATCAGAATGGCCCATTACTCGAAAAGATTGAAGGTCCATCTACAAACTTGACGTATATGGAAACATAATCTTCAAGGATACGAAATCTTAGAAATGATATGTAAATCTTAGATATGATATGCAATCTTAGAAGATATGGTATGCAATCTTAGAAGATATGATTTTGATATATTAGAGATTTAATTTGTAGATACCCTTTAATCTTAGCCGTTGATGTAATTGATCTGTACCGTTGGATTTGGGGAGGCTCAACTATAAATAGAGGCCTCCCCCCTCATTGTAAAACACACTTGAGTTTTGGGGAAGCAACAAAAATTCTTGAGAGCTTTCACTCAAATTTCTCTCCCTCTTACGTTCTTATTTTTTGCGGTTTGTTCTTATTTTATTCTTTGTTCATCTTCGTTTTTCAACCTTTTTTATTTTGATTTAATCCATGTTTCCCTAATTTTTTATATATTTTTTTAATAATTTTAGTATCATATCAAACTATTTTATTTTTTTTAACTATTTTTTTTAAATATTACTTTTAGTAATTTTTTTTTAAATTTTACTCAAATCATTGTTTTAAAAAAATATATTTCATTTAATTGTTATTTTTATCCAAAAATTATTTTTTTAATTAAAGGCAATATTTGGCATTTAGGATTTTCGAGAAAAGTAGTGCCCTAACTTACTGGGTTGCGATTTTTCTCGTCAAATTCGAATATCCAAGTACCCTTCTAAATGTTTTGAGTTTTAAAATATAAACAACTATTCTTGAGATTTCAAAACATTGTGTCCTAACTTACTGGATGTGGCGTTTTGTTGTTTCAAGATAGAAATTTTCCAAAGGCAAGCTTAGCTTCGAAGATTTTGAAATATTGCGTCCTAACTTACTGGATGTGATGTTTTGATTCGTTTGAGATAAGTGAGTCTTAGTTTTCAAGTTCGCGGCATTCAAATAGTTTTCTTTCAAAAGAGGATTGCATTTTAAAATCTTCAAATTTCTGACATGAAAGACATCAAATAATCAATTAGGTACCAATTTTTGGGCGTTACGAGGGTGCTAATCCTTCCTCGTACGTAACCGACTCCCGAACCTGTTTTCTCAAATTTTCGTAGACCAAAATATTTTACAAGGTGATCCAATCACACCTAAAAAGATTGGTGGCGACTCCCATTTTCGTTTTTTAAGTCGACCCCGTTTTTTCCAAAACCCATAAAAAATGATTTCGACAACATATATTTACAAATGAATAATGGAAGATGTTGAAACAAGTAAGATATAATTCAAAATGAGGTATTTTAAAATCATATTATATAAACAAACCAATTTTAAATGAAAATATATAAGTACATAAAGAGACTTTAAATATATATATATATATAATAATTTGAAGCTAATAATACATGTATAAAATGAAATAATTTTAATAAAGACTTTATATGTACATGTTGAACAATATTATGTGGGAATATTTAAATTAGGTACTATACAAATCTTTAAGCAAAATGATAGGAAAATGAGTTTTTAAAAAAGAAAAACTATATAATTCTTTTACAAATTTATACAACAAAATAATATAACAAATCAAACCAATGTAAAAATTAATGAAATGATTCACCATGAAATATTAAGATATAGACATCTTTTTAAAGATGAGTAATATATAAATATAATAATAAAATAAAAGGGTTATAAAAAACAACAAAATCCATATAAGATCTTATAAATAGTTTAAAATAATATATTAAATTAACTTTTATTTCAAAATTTAATAAATAAGGAATAAATTATAAAGAATAAGAAAACATAGGCTGAAATTAAAAACAGACTTAATTGAAGTAAAGAAGAAAATCTAATGAACGGATTTATAGACCAAAAACTAGCTAAAACAAAATTAAAGACTATAATGAAATGAAACCAAATATACAAGAGTCAAACTAGCAAATATTTCTAGGTACTAAAACGCAACGTATAGGCGAGGATCAAATTGTAATAGCGCGCAAATCCTCGAAGAAAATTAAGAAAGCAAAGAAAATAAAATACTCAATCAAACGCTGGCGCGAAATGGAGGGACTAAATGTGAAATTGTTCCCTCACCACTGAAACATGCAGATCCTGGGGTGCCGGATCGGATCGGTTTGGGCGATAGCTACGCGACGTTGTTTTGAGGCCACTGGAATACGCCTCAAACGCCGCCGTTTTATGCAGTTTATAAAGCAAATAAAACTAAAAAATAAATACTATTTGCCATTTGTTTCTAAACAAAACCCTAGCCCCTTTATTTCTCCTCTCGTCGAACAGAATGGAGCCATTCAACCACTAAAGCACCACTGTACTTGGCGAATAGCTGTGTGCAAATACTCGATCTACTCAGACCAGCGCCATATTCCAAGAACTTGCCATTTCAAACCCCGTTTCACTCCGATTTCGGAGAAGAAAACAAGGCCGATAGCACACTCATAAAAGTAAAATCTCTATTTCTTCTCTCTATTCTCACATGCAATAGTAAAGTGAAAAACTAGGGAAAAAAATGAGAAACCGAAATTGAAGAGAGGAAAAAAAAGATCTGTAATCACCTTTCAAAAATTTTGATCTCAGTTGAATTTCTCTTTGCTTTGTATGTGTGCGTAAATTCTTTAATGTTTACAGTCGGCTTCTTTTATAGCCGAAATCAAAAATCCAAATAAAATGAAAAAGAACATTTCTTTTTCTGTTATTCCTTGTTGTTTGCTGCTGCGCTGTAATTTGTTGCAGGTACAGTTGTGAAGACCACTCGTGGAAGGGCCGTTCGATGGCTGTGACGAGGTTGCACTCGTGCTAACAGAGGGGCCAGAAGACCCTAGAAGCCTCTAGGGTTTCTGAAGTTCCAAATTGGGTTGAGTCGTTCCTGTATTTGGGCCCTTGGAACTGGATCTGTTTGGGTCTTGGATTTAAGAATTGGGCTAGAGTTAGTTTATTCGGGTCTGGGTCTTTAATTGTATTTGGGTAATGTAATTTGGATTTATTACTGGTTTGAGCTTGTATTTATGGACTTTGATAAAATTGGCTTTTATTGTTTTTTATTTTTCTGAATTTGGGTTTTTTATTTGTAAAAAGGACACTGGTTTATTTGAATTTTGGACTTTATCTTCTGAATCTTGGTTTATTGATTTGTTTATGAATAACTTATGAGCCCGAGCTAAATTGGGCTATTACACCAATTTTATTTTCGAGAAATTTTATGTTAGAAATTTTTTATTATTTTTATTGGCCTAATTGAGAAATCACATCTTCGTGCCTTGTACGCAAGAGAAAATAAGCTACGTTACACTGGATCTTTGATTTAGTCGAATTTGGCATACCTTCAAAAGTTAACAGGAATTAGATGAATTAGTTTTCGATTTAACAGTTGAACCCCAAAATCAAACTCATTACTTTTTTATTTAACCGGTTGAACCAATTGATTTAATTTTGATTTACAATTTATAGAATGGATATAAATATTAACTTTCAAATATATTATTGGAATTATTTTTAACTTTCATATAATTGATTTCAACTCGGATTTCCATTCTATTATTTGCTTACCTTTAATTTCTTTAGAATTTTCATTCTATTAAATTTGATATCAAGCATAATTAGATAATTAGTGTTTTAAGTTTGTTTTATATCAAAAGATTAAATTATATTTTAATTGTGCAGGGATGCTGATTTTCTAATAAACTCTAATGATAGAATTGGACCCTTATTGAAATATAATACTCATGTAGGAGAAGTATTTGTATTGTAAGACAGTTTAGCTTTTCCAAATGGGCTGTTTGAGTGCAAACAATTTGTTTATTTTAGTATCTAAATTAATAAAGAAAATGAATTTTAAAGTTTAGTATTCACAATCTGAAAACAGCTTCCAAAGTTAATAAAAATTTAAAAAATTAATTTTCGATTTAATCGGTTGAATCACAAAAATTCGATTTATTAAACTTTTATTTAACCAGTTAAACCAATTTATTTGATTTTGATTTACAATTTATGGAATGGATATAAATATTAACTTTCAAAAATATTATCAGAATTATTTTTAACTTTCATGTAATTTATTTAACCGAATGTTAAACATTAGTTCAGAAAAAAATTGTTTTGCAATTATTTCGATAAAGTTAACTACTAATGTTATTATTTGGACCTACTAATAACATTATAAATTAGAGCACTATTAAGGTGATAATTTTTTTTCCTTGGTCGATAGAAATTTATTAATAAGAGAAAGAAGTTCGTAAATGCCAACCTCTTCCATAAACAAAAATATTACAAAAACTCCAGAATAACCATTCAAACTGAAGCACTCACGACCTCAAACATCCAACTCTTATACAAATAAACAAATTGTTGAAAAATAGAACTCAATCATCATCACTCAAAACAGTAAATACATAAGAATAAGAATAAGAGTGAAACAAAATAGAAAAACACTCATCACTAAACAAAAAATCATTTCGTCACCAAGCTTTAAATAACAAATGCTAATGTTATCATATGGTGTTAATGTTTTGTAATGTTATTCAATTTTGTCTTGATGTTGTCATGTTTTCGGCTGCTTAGTGTTTCTTGGCCTGTTAATGCTGCAACAATGTGTATCCATGTACTGGTCTTCATCTCTATTAATAGATTTTTTTCTATTTTTCAAAAAAAGAAAAAATCGATGAAAATATCTTTAGCACCATCAAGCATCTTCTTCTTAAATTCTTCACACTAACATATGAATTTTTTAACCAGAATTTCGTATCAACAATTTATAAAATTAAATGGTAAACTGTAAATAAAAATTGAAAATCAAATGCATATTAACTACATGCAAATACCATTTTCTTTGCGGTAAGAGAACACAACGGATCATAACATATATCACCCTTCACCAACCTAGCAGGGCCTTGCTATCACAAGCTTCGGCATGTCAAGAATGTGGAACTCAACATTAAACTATATATTTTTTTGGTGCATATATTTTGTTATTTATATGATACCATAGAAACCCATATTTTTTCCCCTTGATAACATGGAATTATTCACCTTTGCTTTGGCCCTTCTGGTCGGAGCTCTTGTTGTCAACGCCTTATGGCGATGGCGGCTCGACCGGAAATCGTTGTTTAAGACTAGAAAACTTCCTCCAGGTCCACCAAGGTGGCCTATAGTTGGCAATCTTCTTCAATTAAGCTCACTCCCACATAGGGACTTAGCTTCCTTATGTGACAAATACGGTCCACTAGTGTACCTCCGGCTCGGTAAGGTAGATGCGATCACCACTAATGACCCAGATATCATACGTGAAATACTTCTTCGCCAAGACGAAGTCTTTGCTTCTAGGCCACGAACCCTAGCTGCCGTCCACCTTGCCTATGGGTGTGGCGATGTTGCCTTGGCTCCCTTAGGCCCGCATTGGAAACGTATGAGAAGAATATGTATGGAGCATTTACTAACAACAAGAAGGCTTGAATCATTCGCGAAACACCGAGCCGATGAAGCTCAACATTTGGTGCGAGATGTATCGGCCCGATCCGAGAACGGGCAGCTCGTGAACCTAAGGGAAGTATTGGGTGCGTTTTCGATGAACAACGTGACTAGGATGTTACTAGGGAGGCAATATTTCGGGGCCGTATCCGCCGGCCCAAGTGAAGCCATGGAGTTCATGCACATAACACATGAATTGTTTTGGCTCTTAGGTGTGATCTATTTGGGGGATTATTTACCCATTTGGAGGTGGGTGGATCCTTATGGATGTGAGAAAAGGATGAGGGAAGTGGAGAAAAGAGTGGATGATTTTCATAAAAGGATCATCGATGAACATAGGAGGGCAAGGGAATTGAAAAACAAAGAATATGGAAAGGATGATGATTATAGTGAAGAAATGGATTTTGTTGATGTTTTATTGTCATTACCTGGTGAAGATGGAAAGCCTCATATGGATGATACTGATATCAAAGCTCTAGTTCAGGTTCCATCATCCTCTTTCATTTATTCTTTTATAATTCTATCAGGTTCCATCATCCTCTTTCATTTATTCTTTTATAATTCTATATTCCAAATTAAAGAATTAGAATTTAGGGTTAATTCCATCACATATCCTTAAACTATAATTCAAGTACTAAATTAATCATTTTAACTTCAAAACATTTTAATTAAGTTACGAAAGTGCCAATATGGTATCAATTAGGATTTTTTGTTAGCTTCATTATTAACTTGAGTATTAAATACTAACTCAAATCTAACACAAACTATATTTAAAACACGTAAATCAAATTAAAATACAAATACATATTCCAAACAGCTAACTTTTGTATCAATTTAAATCTACCGTTAACATTATAAAAATATAAGATCAAATTATGCAAAATAAAAGTTTAGAATTAAATCACAAATTTCATCATTATTGAGGGATTAATACTAAATTAGACCTCTTATGTTACTTCTAATTATACAATTTTGTTTCTTTTAGGATATGATAGCTGCGGCAACAGATACATCGGCTGTGACCAACGAATGGGCAATGGCGGAAGTAATAAAGCATCCACGTGTCCTCCGCAAAATCCAAGATGAGCTCGATTCAGTCGTGGGTCCCAATAGAATGGTCAACGAATCCGATCTACCTCACCTTAACTACCTACGCTGCGTAGTACGTGAAACATTCCGCATGCACCCGGCTGGACCGTTTTTAATCCCACACGAGTCACTTCGGGCCACCACCATCAACGGCTTTTACATCCCGGCCAAGACACGTGTCTTCATCAACACCCATGGGCTAGGCCGAAACACTAAATTATGGGACGACGTTGAATCGTTCAGGCCCGAGAGGCATTGGCTGGCTGACGGCGCTCGAGTCGAGATCAGCCACGGAGCCGATTTCAAAATCCTGCCTTTCAGCGCCGGAAAAAGGAAATGTCCCGGCGCGCCACTTGGAGTGACGCTGGTGCTCATAGCTTTGGCTCGACTCTTTCATTGCTTTGATTGGGCTCCCCCGAATGGTATGAGGCCTGAAGATATAAATACAATGGAAGTTTATGGGATGACTATGCCCAAAGCCGAGCCGTTAATGGCTATGGCTAAGCCACGCTTGGCGGGCCACGTAATGTTTTAGAAAAAAATTAAATAAGTTTGGTAATATTCAAAGAATAATAAATTTTAGTTGTTATTATATGTTAATTATATAAGTTTTACTTAGGTTATTGATAAAATTACAACTTGTACATAATTATTAATAATTAACATAATCAATAAATTCTTTTTAATATATTTATATAGTCTTTATTGGGTTAATTATTTCGGATGTCACTAAATTATAGGCTTAATTCTAAATTGGTTTCTAAACTTCAAAACATTTCGATTGAATTATTAAGGTTAAAATATGCTCTAAGTTTTTGCAGTCTTCGTATATTTAGAACTTAGCCTATCTACTTTTATATTAAAAAATGGGTTTTTTTTATGTTAAAATGTCACATAAGTGAATTTAATAAAAGAATTTTAACTGTATTTAACAATTGGGTTAGAATTTTTAAATTCAAAAAGTAGAGGGAGTTAAATTCTTAAAAATAAAATATGGAAACTAAATTTTAAATGTATAAAGAGTACATAGACTTAAAGTATATTTTAACCAATTATTAATGTGAAATATCATTCCATTTAGGTTATGTTCTAACATTTAACCAATGTTTTAAAAATTGAATTAGTGATTGAATTGTCAGACCACGATCCTTAATTTGATTGTCTATTCAATAATAATTAAATAAACAATTAAAAATAATAATAAAATAAAAATATTTTTTAAAAAAATTATAAACCAATTTAAATGGCTCAATTGCTGATTTTGCCCCGGTTTCCTTTTTTTTTTTTTTTTTTTTATTGATTCACAAACAAATTGATCCATAAGTGGTTTTTATGCCATCAATTCAGCCAGTCGGTTCAATTTACTTTTCGACATCATTGCATTTAACGCTAAATCTAACAGGTAAACTAATAATACTTAATCGAAATGAATTTTTACTTTGAAGATTGGTAAAGTATCAATTGCTTCATGAATTATAATTTAATTTTAAATTTCACTTGTGGTTTAGTCGATTTTACACACTAATCACTTGTATAGTATTGCTTAAAAAAACACTTTTGAAAGAAAAATTATACTAAATAAATTGCTTTTAGTTGAAATTTTTAACTTTTCAAAAACATTTTTAAAAATGAGAAGCTAAAATTTTTAGCTTTTCCTCTACTAAAAGAACTTTTGGTGCTTAATTACTTTTGCACCCCTCTAACAATATGGTATTTTTCCTCTTTTTTTGTGCTTAATTACAAATGTATTAAAATCATTAATTAAAATAAAAAAATATTTTTTTAAATAATACAAATGGGTTAATATCTAATTACAAATATTTAATGGTTATATTTAATTATTTAAAATATAGTTTATATATTCTAATTAAATTTTATAAATAATTAGTATTTAAAATTTATATTTCATATATTGAAATATTAACAACAAGTTATAATAAATTATTTTTTATATTCTTAAAAACATCCTAATTTGAACATTATTTAAATACATATTTGTTACTTGATAATACCATGTCTAAAATAGACATTTTATTTCTCAAATGTATTTTTTGACAGTAATACTAAACACTTAAAATTTAAATCAAACTTTTTAAAAATACTTCTCAAAAATAGTTTTCCACAATATTTTTTAAAAGCACTTATAATGTTGTTATTGTTGTTGTATTTCTCTTTCATTTAGGGATGTAACCGGGGTAGGCAAAACCCTTAAACTTTGCTAAATGGTATAATATATTTTTAATTATTTTGAAATTTAATTATCTAATCTAATCTCTTTTAGCCTTTTATTATATATATAAAAATATTTTGGAACCTCCTAAAAATTAATAATTAAATTTAAGTTATTTTAACATAAAAAATTAACTGTATTCTCAATCTTTTAATATTTTTTAATTTCATCTCAACCATTTCAAAACAAAATATCTAACTCCACCTTTTTCTTATTATTAAAGGTAATTTATACTCAAGGTCACTAAATTATTAATAAATTTATGTTTTGGTCATTTAACTTCAAAAAATTATAAAATAGTCTCTGAATTATTTGAAAGCTTTCGTTTAAGTCTCTTAACTATTCAAAAGTTTTATTCAAGTCTTTGTTCTGTTAAGTTTTTTTTAATGTCTAATTAACAACATTCAAGCCACGATTTGATGATTTTGATGATTGGTACAGTGGATTAATACCTATCGACAAGTAAAAGAATATACTTTAAGTCCAAGTCGATCTGGCGATCAATATTGAAGATCAAAAAATAAAATTGCTTAAATTTTAATTCGTAAATTCATAACATTTAAAGTTGTTTCATAAAAATAACTAATTTCTCCCCTTATATCTAAGTTATTTTAACATAATCATTCCAAAATAAAAAATCTGACTTTACCCCTCCTCTTGCTTATTATTAATTAGAGCACTTTTTCTTGATGGCAATCATGGATGTTTATAACTTTTGCTAATTATCTGCACTCATCAATGGTAATTTGAGAATCCATTAATTATGGGGTTGTGGAATCAAAAGATGAAAACTAGGAAATGGAGAACATGAGTTGGTGTAAACATTACCATTTTCTTCATTAATGCAACAAGAACATGTCTGTTGGAAGTGAGACCAAAATATTTTAATCTTTATCTATATCAATTAAGGGCATGGTGATATTTTTAATATATACGTTGAAATCATCATATGAAAAGAAATAGCAATAAATGATTGATGGATTGGATCATATGTAGTACCCTCAATCATAGAACCCGCCAGGAGACTTTTTGACTAATTCTATGAATCCATCATTACATGTACATGACATATTTTTATTTCTTTCTTTTCATTAAGAGTTAAGTACCATGTAAATTAATAAGAGTTTTTAAATTATCAATATAAAATAAATTGGTTTCTTTTGTCAATAATCGGAAATATCAGTTCAAATTTGAAATGAATCTAGTTCAATGTGATTGAAATCGTCCATGATAATTTGATTTAATTTCATTCGATTCTCACAACTAATTTTATTAAGGCTAGCTGATTTAAGATCGCAATATCCGATTATGTGAATTAGTTGCAACTCCTAACAATTTATTGACTTACGCTCACAACTGATTTTACTAAAGCTAGCTGATTTAAGATCGCAGCTTCCGATTATTTGAGTTAGCTGATTTAATATTTTAACTCCTAACAGTTTGCTGAACTATGTTCACAGCTGATTTTACTAGGGTTAACTAATTAAAGATCGCAGCCTCCAATAATTTGAGTTAGCTGATTTAATATTGCAACTCCTAACAGTTTGTTGACCTACATTCATAGCTGAGTTTACTAAGGCTATCTAATTTAAAATCGCAGCCTCGAATTTTTCATATTAATTTTGGGTTTTAAATTTTTGGACTTGTTTTAACAAAATAGGCTTTGTTTTATGGGTTTTAAACATTATTCGAAAGTTTCATAGTATTTTTTATAAATATTTATAAAAAAAATATAATTTTTCAAGTAAATAAATTATATAAAAATTAAATACTTTTCATAATTTTAAATATAAAATATTTATTTTTTATCATAAAATAATAAAAATTTTAAAAAATAAAATTCTATTTGTTTTGGGCAACCATAGTTTTTTAACTTTTTTTTTCCAAAACTCAACTAAATACATCAGTTCAAATTGGTTTTCAATTTCTCTCTCTTTTTAGCCTTAGTTTAAATATGGTATACAACATCTTTAAACACATGAATATGTTTATTACATATACAGCTTGAATTAATTTAGTATGTAAAAAAAAAAAAGTATAAGCGTTTCTAAATTCTATTGACACTATCTATATTTTTAACACATTGTGTGAATCCCAAATTGCCCGGCCCATTCATTTCATAAAACCAAAATCCAAAAAAACCAAAATTATAAAATATTAACAAAAAACCAATAATGTCCAAATTTATAAAGTCCAAATTACAACAAATTTTACCCAAACAGCCCATTACAGATCTATGCCCACTAAACAAAACCCTAACCCAGTCAACCCAGTACCCAAATCAGATTCTAAGCTAGCCGAAAACCCTAGCAGCAGAACACGCCGCTCCTCCACGTGCTTGGTCAGCACGTCCGAGACCCGAGGCTCGGCTCCCCTAGCACTAGCACCAAAATGGAAGTCTGCTTCTATTGACTTCTTGTACATCTGCAAAAAAGACAACAAAGAGGGAAACATCAACAGAACACGAAAGTAGAAGAAAACAGAGAAAAAAGTAGCAAATGGCAACAGAGAGCAATAAAACCAAAACAGTAACAATAGCAGTGAGGTCTTGTAACTCATTTGGCTATAAAGCCATCACAAATAAATGTAATCAGGGGGACTCTGGAAACAAAAAAAAAAGGGTTTTTGAGATTTGTAAAAGGGATCCCCATATTTGTATTAAGCACACACGAACACAAGCAAAAAAAAAAAAAAGAAGCAAGAAGACCAATCTAATCAGAGAATCAAAACACAAGCCGAATCAAAGGTGTTTTTACCCTTTATCTTTTTCGTTTCGACTTTCTCTTTCTTTGTTCTTTTGTTTTACATACATATATAACAAAAATATATATTTAAAAAAAAATTTACCTTTTGGACTTCCGGCAACCGCGCGCGGCGCACGGTGGCTCCGGCGACGGTCGACGGCGGCCCACCTGGCTGGATTCTGGGCAGACCCAGAAGGGTTGAGAGCATTTAGCTCTTTTTTTTTTAGAACACAAGAAAAATGAAGCATTTTAAAAAAATCTTGTATTTATAATAGGTGAAAATGGCAGCGTTTTGGGGTACCCTCCCCAAACGCAAAACGACGTCGTTTTGGGGAGGGAACCCGCGGCCCGACCCGACTTACCATCAGGATCCGCGTGTTTTTGAGCTATGGGCTAATTCCCCATTCAGCCCTCCCGCTTTTCTGCAGATTTACAATTGAGTTTGCTTTTATTTTAATTTAGCCCTAAAATTTTCCTGCGAATTTTATTTGGGTCCTTCGCAATACGCTGCGTTTTGGGGGGAGGAATATTTTCTCTTTTGGTCCCCTTAGGTTATATGCGCGTTGCAATTTGGCCCTGTTTGCCATTTTTATTTCTAATTGCACCCTAAGAATTTCGTTTTGATTGCGATTTCGTCCTTTTCCATCATCTTTGCTTTTTTTTTTTAATATTATTTGTGATATTACATTTATACTATTATTATTATTATTATTCATACATATTATTATTACTATTATTTTTTCTTTTTTTCTTTTTTATTCCTTTTTAATATTTAGTATTAATATATTATTACTATAATCACTATTATTCTCTCTAATATATATATATATATATCGTATATATTTTTAATATTATTATGCATATTTTTTTTTTCTTCGTAGTATTATTAATATTTATTTTTAACATTATTATTACTTTCTTATATTATTATTATGTCTATATTTTAATACTATATTATATATTTTTTATATTATTTATGTATACTTTTAATATTATATTTTTATATGTATTATGTATATACTTTTAATACCATATTATACCTATTGTTTTATTATTATCATTTATTGTTATTATCTATACACATATATATAGATATTCTTATGTACTTATATATTATTTTCTTATTATATTATTATGTATGTTAGTTTCACTCTTTTCCTTTACTGTAAATATTCTTATTATTATTCCAATGCTCTACATTATGTTTATATTTTTCATTAATTATACCAACATTTGTATTTTTAGTTTTATTTTATCATTTTAAAAAAAAATATATATATTTGTTCCATGTTTTTCTCAAAAATAAGGTATGTACCGATTTTAACACTTAGCCTGTGATTTTATCGCTATGTTGGGTGAATCGTTTCGGCTCGTGTTAAAACCGGGATGCCCTTCTAAAAAAACCAAAAACTCGAAACTTCTCATTTCTTTCAATCGGATCAAGATTAAATTTTACATAGAGCTCGTATTTTTGAAAATCAAGACAGCATCTGTTTAATAAGATACCAATTTTGGGCGTCACGAGGGTGCTAATACCTTCCTCGTGCGTAACCGACTCCCGAACCCCAATTTTCCTCTGAATTTTGACGTAGACCTAAACTCGGCCTTCTTTTGATTAAAAAATAAATTTTTCTTTGAAAAAGAGGATTCATTAGGTGTCCAGTCACACCTCAAAAAAAGATCGGTGGTGACTCCTTTTTCGTTATAAAATCAAAGTTCGGTTTTCAAGTTTTCAATCAATCACCCCAATTAGCGACCAAAGCTAAAATGTTTACGTCGCTACACACATCATATTTAAATCGTTCATACAATAAATACAAATATATTTACAATTTGATTCATATAGTCATATTTAAATTACATTTAATGTTTAAATAAACTTTAGACAATGTTTAGTATAATGAACCTATCAATTAAATATCTTAGAGATAATGTTGCATCTATGTGTTGTTGGATCGCATATCACAGAGCTCTGAACATAATGGGGCCAAGCTGCATGTGCCTCTAAACTCACAAAGAATCAACAGCAGAAGGATGTGTCATGTTCTTACAAATATGTGTAAAGCTTGTGAGTGGAGTATTTATTCGTGAATAATGGAGTGTCTTGTTATGTTACAAAACATGTATATACTTTTTTTATATAATGAGAAGGTTATGGAACTTTGTGATGTTTCATTCAATTAGTGTAAATTCATCAAAAAGGGATTGGAGAGGAGAGAAGAGAGTTGAGAATGCCAAAGAATGACTCTCTTGACTTTTTTTCGGGTGTCAATAAGGAGTCTCTTAAATTTTAATAAAATTATATGTTAATATAATGATAAATCTACACTTTGACTCAGAGGTAGAGTTAGAAAATTTTTTGAGGAGAGTCGAAATCACGAATGAATCTAAGGGGGCTGGTAGAGGCCTGACCCCCTTAAAATTTTAAATTAATAAATATAAAAATACACTTTGGCCCCCTAAAAATAATAATTTTTTTATTTAATCCTTTTAAAATTACATTTTTACTATTGTAAAAATTACAATTTAATTTTTTGCCCCCTAAAAAAGTTTTTTGGCTTCACTCCTAGTTGAAATTAAGTTGTATATTTTTATGATAGCAAAAGTGAAATTTCATATCTTTATAAATTTTAAAGGATTATATCAATTTTTTCTCATTTTTGTGGGGTCCAAAGTGTAATTTTATCATAAACTAATTTTAAAATTTTAAAATTATAAGGATTTAAAGATGAACAATTCCATTTTAAGGGGCAAGGCCCCTGCCAACCCCCCTTGACTCCGCCCTTGCTTTGACCCCTCCAATAACTTATTATTCATTTTTTACTTTTCTTAAAGTAATTTTTTGACTTCGTCCCTAGATATGTATAATGTGTAAAGGATAAATATTTTATCTAAGTCAAACATGTAGTCCCATTGATTCAAACTTGTTGACACCCTAACTCGTAGGGTGTCTTCTTAACTCGAAAGTCAATATTTTTAACTAAGTGTAACATTACATACATGCTATATGGACTATTTTTATTTTTGGGTTCAAGATTTAATTTGGAAATAAAAAACACATCGTATATTAAAACATTAATGTAAATGTTAAAACATGACATCAATCTATTTACTTTTTAAAAATTTTAAAATTTAATCATTGTATTTTTATTTTTAAGAATTAATCTTTTTATTTTTTTTGAATATTAACACTATTATTATTTTTGTTAAATTTGTTAGTATGACATTTTAAAATACAATTAAAAAGTCACTTAATAATCATGTAATTAAAAAATAATATTGTATTAAATTTGAATTTCAAAATTTTAAAAAGTTTTTAATTTTAATGTAATTAAAATCAGAATATAAGTTTTGAAAATAATTATATGAAAGTAAACAAATTAAGAAATTATAGAGGAAAAAAGTTTGAGCTCCAGCTTAGGGAATCTTGTAAGGTTGTAAAGGAGAAACAAAGATTGGGATGTGTGTAGCTGAAGAAAAGAATCTACGTGAGTCACGAGTATATATGACGCTGAAAACAAGCACAGTCTCAATTACATATTGGGTAAACTGTAAAAATAGTCATTTTTATTTACCCTAAATTATATTTTAGTCACTTATGTTTGAAATGTTACGTTTTAGTCACTTATGTTTGAAATGTTACGTTTTAGTCACTTATGTTTTGTTACGAAGTAGTCACTCTACCGATAAGCTCCATTACCTCCCTAATGACAATTCTATGTGGCAGTCCAAATAGGTTTTAAATGTCAACTTGGATGTCCAACTAGGATAAGAATAGTTTTTTCAGTCAAAATGGAAAAGAAAATTAAAAGAAAAAGAGACAAACAATTTTTCTTTTTCAGTTTAAAGTACAATTAATTTAAAATTTTTAATTAATTAAATTTATTTAATTAAAAACCTATGCTCGTCCTAGTTGGACATCCAAATCGGCATTTAAAACCCATTTGGACTGTCATGTAGGATTTCCATTAGGGAGATAACGGAACTTAACGGCAGAGTGATCATTTTGTAACAAAACTATGACATAATGAGTAAAACGTAACATTTCAAACATAAGTGACTAAAATGTAATCTGAGGTAAACAAAAGTGACTATTTTTACAATTTACCCTTACATATTTTATATATTTATTTAATGAATATAAAGATATTTTTTTTAAATATTTTGGATCGAGTCAGAACCCGTCGGATTCGGATTTTTTTTTTTTTGCCATCCTTAATGAACATGCATGTTTTTATAAGAGAAAAACTTAGGATGTGTTTAGATATTATAAAGTAATTTTTAGAATGTATAATTATTTGTATAGTAATTATAAGGAATTTAGTCTTGTTTTTTCATGGCTACCAATTCTTTTTTTTTTTTAATTTCAAAATTTTACGTTGATAAATTTTTTTAGTGTTAATAATTAAATATAAATTTTAAAATCTAAAATATAAAGGAATTAAATTTCTATAAATAAAAGTAAGAAGGATTAAATCTAAAATATACAAAGAATACATAAACTTAAAAGCATATTTTAATTAAGAATCTTTAAAATAATTTTGAAACCCATTATTGATAATTTACCTACCTATTTTTTCCATTTCTAATATGAATAAAATCTATTAATTACAATTATTACTAAATATATTAAATATATGTATTATAATTACATCCAAATTAAATTACAATAGATTTTTTGAAGAGAAAAAGAGAGAGGATAATTTCCACTATGGAACTGCCATCTTTAGTAGTGCTTTTACTTAATACATTTCATATGCAATAATTGCATTACTAGTCCTATATTTTTATTTTCGGTATGAAGCATTTATATTAGATTTCGATTAAAATAGAAATTGAGTCAAGTTGAATTTTTTAACAAAAGCAAATTTTTTTATCATTGTTTTTTTATTTATAAAATTTTAACTCAAAACTTTAAAAGATATCAAATACTTACCAAAAAACGAAAAGATAAACTACACTAGTAGTCACCTAACTATCAATAAAATTTTTTTGATCGTTCAACTATGAAAAGTTACAAAATGATCACTCAACTATTCAATAATTTGTTTGGTCACTAGACGTTAAATGGCTGGCGGAAAAATGACATGACAATTTTTAAAATTGGTATGATAACAACTTTAACCCTTAAACATTCATACATTTTGTCAATTTAGTTTTGGTTCTAAAAAAAAGTTAACAACTAATGTTTTATACGTTATGTAATTTGATCCTTTTTGTAGTTTTGTTTTTCATTGTGATCATTTCACCTAAAAGTGTTTTAAAAAAAACAAAATTATTAGCTAAATTTGATAAAAAATATATACAAAAAATCGAAACACCCAAATGCCTAAAACCTTAATTTTCACATTTTCTCATTCTTCTCTTAATACTCCAATTCTCCACCATTGGATCTCAAACTAATGGCTGAGATGACTCACTCTTCACTAGTTTTATAAGATTCACACTCCAGGACTAAATTAGGTAATACATAAATGTTGAAAATTTAATTTGTTATTATGCCAATTGTAAAAGTTGTCATATTATCTTTTCGTTAACATTTAATTGTTGGTGACCAAAAAAACTAGTCGAATAGTGGGATGAGAATTTTATAATTTTTCATAGTTGAATAACAGTAAAGAAACCCACTAATAGTTGGGTGGCTACCAATATGGTTTATCCAAATCAAAATATTAAAGATGATATTGTTCAGAGTAATAATTACGAACCGTGAATATAGATAGTAAAGACACGAGAATAAAAAAATATATTCACCAAAAATTAAAAGGGGTAATGCATCAAATCTCCTTGTACTTTAACAAAATTTCCAATGTGGTATCTATAATTTTAATTTGTCTAATGTGGTACTTGTAGTTTCATTTTGTCTATCTATTTAGTACCTCGCTCATACGATGATAATTACCGACACAAATTGACACTATTTGTCAGGAAAAAAAATAAATGGTCAAAACATGGGACCTACAAACAATTATACCATTTTTTAAAATTTATTCCTTTTCTTTTCCTTTAATTACCAAGTAATTATACCCATTTCATTTATTTTTCTTTTCATTTAATTACTTAACCCTAAATCCTGAGATTTTTTTCCCTCTCAAACATCCTTGCCGCCACTACCACTCCGGCGTCGTCTCCGGCATCGTTTCCGAGAAGGGCACTTCCAAATAACAACCCAAAGCCTCTCTTTACCTTGGTGTGTTTGAATTCCCCGAAAATCAAGTCCAAATGCTCAAATCGAATCTTGAAATTTGATTTTTCTCTCATCCGATCCCCAATCTCCACCGTTGGATCAACTTTGGTTTTTCTTATGTTGTCCCTCTCCTCCTTTGCCTTTTCACTATTGGGATTGGCCACTGAACCACCGAAACTCCTCCTCTTCAAGGTTTGTGATTTTGCGTTTCTATTGATTTATAGGTTAAACATGTTGGATCAACTTCGATTTCCTCGGTTGACGGTTGACCGGCGATGGCCAAAGTAGCGTGAAGATTGGGTCAAAAGAAGCTGAAAAGTTTTCAATTTTCCCTTTGGTTTGGTTTTGGAATACCTGAATCAGGAGAAGCGAATGGGTGAAGGACACCTTCGATCACCGTAAAAGGCGGCGGTAACAGTGCCAATGACCGGAGGAGACATCTCTTCTTAGGCTGTGTTTGTTTGCCAGGAAAACATTTTCCGGAAAATGTTTTCCTAGTTTTACAGTGTTTGTTTACCTGAAAAATGTTTTACATGGGAAAATATTTTCAGAAACACAGGTAAAATGTGATGCTTTTGGGGGAAAATGTCTTGCAGAAAAAATTTCTATAAGACATTTTCCAAAGGCTCACTAATCTTTCCCCCTTGGCTGTTCTTCATCTTCCTCATTCTTCATCCATCCAGGTACTTTCTCCTCCTACTTCTTCTGTTCTTCTTCTTTAAAAATTTCCTTTTTTCCTTAGCTTTTCGCATATCTTCTCTTCTCAGGGATGCTTTTTTGTTCCCCCTTGCGCCGTTCTTCATCTTCCTACTTCTTCATCCAGGTATTTAGCATTCCTTAACTTTTTCGCATACCTTCTTTAGCATTCTTCTGTTCCTTAGCGCTTACTGTTCTGGTATTTACCTTTGCTTCAACTATTAATGTCTTAACAAAAAGATCTGTGAAAAATCACTTGATTTTACATTCAACCCAGAGCTAAAAATATATGGAAAAAAATAGAATTTAGAATTGAATAACTAGACATGTCCCAAGTCATTAGAACCAGATGAAGAAAAAGTAGGAACAGTAAGTGGAATATTGTTTAAACTTGTCTTTTGTAAGGGGAGCAAATTGAAACATTTTGGAGTGGAACGAAAAATATCGCAAGTTTTAAACTGAAGTGTAGTGAAATTTGCCACTGCCATGGCTTGTAGTTACTGAAACCTGTCAGTCCCCCTAGTAGCAAATAAGAAACTGATTGATTTATGTCACCCTTCTCTCCTGCAAATATAAAGCAGAGTATAAAAGAAAGCCAAAAAGAAACCCCATTGGAGAAATGTTGACTAACACGATATTGCAGGTTCTGTTACATTTTTCAACTAGACATTTCGACAAACATATAGTGTCCATGATATTTTGCTATATTATCATTCTTAGTTTATAAAGCTTAGATATAATCTACAAAAATTGAACAAATTGTTCTAGGAAATTTTGATTCTTTAATATAATTACGAAAACAAAGATCCAAACATCAAGTCACTGGTTGTGTAATTCTTAGATTTGTGCCAGATCCCCTTTTTAGTCAGTAGTGTTTTTATGTGCTCGTGAAGTCTCGTACCAACTCTTTCTTTGTATGTGAGTGAGTCCAATGTGCTTTTGTGATATGTTGCTACTATTTTTCGTTTTCTTGAATTGCTCATGTTTGATGCATATCTAGACATGGGGAAATGGGGTGTGATCCTCCAAAGATTCATCAAACGCATTACAATTTTAATTGGTTGATTGCTGTTTACATTTAGATCTCTCTTTTTAAAAAAAAAAAAAATTTAATCATTTATTTTTGTGTTCTTAAACAATTGATTGCTGTTTTCTTGGGTTGTCGGAGAGATGCATAAGAAGAAGAATAAAATAAAGGCATATTGAATGTGAGATTTTCCTATTACTTGACTTGTGATTGTAATTAACCATTTTTTGAGCTGGCTAATTCAATTATCATATGTTAATGCAGTATGGGCTCTCAAGTGAAAGAGTGGTCACATTGAAAAGGAAAATTGGAGCTTTTACTTCCCAGATCAATCATACATGGAAAGAACCTCGTCTGAAATGGAAAGGGAAGCAGGCTGTGACTAGAAGACAACTTCAGCAAGAAACTTCTAATGCACTCAAGAAGGGTAAGGCTAGGCCTCCAAAAGTTAGTTCCCAGGAACACAATGAAGGCAAACAAATACTATTCATATTGAAGATGAAGTAGGTACAATGCTACCGTTTTACTAAGATTTGTGAAACTTTTTTGGGTTGAAGGCATTTTGTTATGTACCATTTATAAGGCTTTTTTTTTTAAGATAGGCTATTTCAAAAACCATTATTGAATTTCCATACTAACAATTGTATATTTTGGGATTATACCTTTATACAATGCATTTTTTGAATTCAAAATAAGTTTCTTATTTTATTTTCCAACATATTGTCTTTCTATATTTGTTAATCCAAATTTCCATTTGTGGAATCAATTTTAAGGATTTTATGATTACATCAAAAAATTTACAAAAATCACAATAACGTACCATTCATATAAACACTATAGGCAGTTCAAATTACAAACATCAATACTTATTTTCACTAATCCACCATTAATCAATTCACTCCCACATAACCAACATCACCACTAAAGCCATTGTAGTTATCAGCCAAAATCCTAGCACCCCACAAAAGCACACAACTTTTTTACTCCTACAATAATGGGTGGGCATTCTTCATAGCTAAAATCATTTATTTTTTTTTATAACACAATTATAAATAATTTATTTGACTTTGGTTGGTTTCAATTTACTTTCGATTAATATTTTAGCTTAATAATTGAGTATTATTATATATTTAATTTGATTAATTTATTTATAAATAAATTATTTCAATATATATAAAAATAATTTAAAATATAAACTTATTAATATATATAAAAATTTATAAATACATGTAAAAACAACTTTTCTAAAAAATATTTTCAGGAAATCTGCCAAACATCAGAAAATATTTCCAAAAAAGTAAATTATTTTTCAGAAATCATTTTCCAGAAAATATTTATTGGTAAACAAACGGAGCCTTAATGTATTTTATTTGAGAGAGAAGATTATTTTAATTGAAATTTTAAAATGTAAAATTAATTAATTAAAAATTTTAATTTATTAATATATTTTCAGTATAAAAATTTTAAAAAAAATAAAAGGAACTAAATTAGAAGGAAACATGTCATTTTATTACAACATATTTATTTTATTTCTGCTTTATTCAATAAAATTGAGCTTAAAAAAATATAAGAGAAAATTTAATTCAAGTCCCTATTTCTCTGAGGTACCAAATTGATAAAGGGAATAAAAGTATAGGTACCACATTGGACAAATTGAAGCTATAGATGCAGGGTTTTTTTTGTCATTATCCCAAATTAAACTGTTACTCAAGAAAACACAGTTGAAGCAGAACATGATAAAGCCACTAACTACTGTAATAATGATGTTAATTCGCAAGATTTGGATCATAATGAAATTATTTAAATTCCATCTGCGAAGTGTAAAAATCACTGTGTTTCGCCATTGGTTCTTCTCTCTCTTTCCTCTTCATTCCCTGTCACTCGAATCAATGGGTGAAAAATCAAAGACCACCCTTCTCTTTTCCTCCTCCGTTATTCTCCTATTCTTTTCTCTTTCCGCTGCTGTTTCCTCCCCTTTCCAGTTCTATTCCCTACTTCTCCGCCCTCTCCCGTCAGCGCCAGTTCTCACATGGCAAGATTCTGACCTTCCTTTCAACTCTCTCGTTGAAACTTCTGATTTGGACACAATTAATTCCAACACTTCACTGGGGTTGCAGTTAGAATTGCACTATTTAGACGCTTTGTCATCGGAAGAAACACCGGATAGACTCTTCGACCTCCGCCTCCAACGCGATGCGCTCCGTGCAGAAACAATCAACTCCTTCGTTTCAAAAGCCGTTGCTCGTAAACATCCACGCGCCCCCGGAAGGCGTCCTGGGTTTAGTAGCTCTGTTATTTCAGGACTCGCTCAAGGTAGTGGAGAGTACTTCACACGCCTAGGCGTCGGTACTCCGCCGATGTATCTTTACATGGTGCTTGACACCGGTAGTGACGTCATTTGGGTCCAATGTTCGCCTTGTAAGAAATGTTACTCTCAATCCGACCCGATATTTGACCCGACTAAATCACAGTCGTTTTTCGGTATTCCCTGTGGATCCTCACTTTGCCGTAGTTTAGATTCTTCGAGTTGTAACCACCGTCGAATGTGTCTTTACCAAGTATCCTACGGCGACGGTTCGGTTACGTTCGGTGATTTCTCGACCGAAACGTTGACGTTTAGAAGAAACCGAATTGGACGCGTGGCGCTCGGCTGTGGTCACAACAACCAATGCTTGTTCGTCTGTGCCGCCGGTTTATTAGGTCTCGGTCGTGGAAGATTATCGTTTCCTACCCAAACCGAACGCCGACTCAACCAGAAGTTCTCTTACTGTTTAGTCGACCGGTCCACTTCTTCTAAACCATCGTCCCTGCTTTTCGGCGACACCCCGATTCCTCAAACTGCCGTGTTTACTCCATTGTTAACGAACCCAAAGCTCAACACTTTTTACTACGTCCAACTGTTGGGTATCAGTGTTGGTGGGACACGTGTCCCAAAAATCAGACCGTCGTTGTTCAAAATGGACCGGGACGGTAACAGTGGTGTCATCATTGATTCAAGAACGTCCGTCACCCGTTTGACCCGACCCGCTTACATCGTATTAAGGAATGCTTTCCGTCTCGGGTCATCGAACCTGAAACGAGCGCCCGCTTTTTCACTATTCGACACATGTTACGACTTTTCCAGTAAGACTTCAGTTAAAGTACCGACAGTGGTGTTACATTTCAGAGGAGCTGAAGTGTCATTACCGGTGGCGAACTATTTGATTCCAGTCGATAGTAGTGGGACATTTTGCTTTGCTTTCGCCGGTACCATGAGTGGTTTATCCATAATTGGAAATATCCAGCAACAAGGTTTTCTAGCTGCTTATGATTTAGCGGGTTCTCGGATCGAGATCCAGCAACAAGGTTTTCTAGCTGCTTATGATTTAGCGGGTTCTCGGATCGAGTTTAAGCCCAATGCATGCGCTTAACAAATGGTGGTTGTTTTTTTTTTTTGGGGTTTTTACCCCTTTGGTAATTGGTAAGGGAAAAAGCTCTTTCCCCGCCTGTTTTTTAATTTTTATGCTGGTTTTTTTAGAGGGTAAAAAAGGAAGAACAAAACTATCTTTGTTGAATATGAGTGTAAGAAAAATATATAGGGGAATCATTGTCGTTTGGCTGTTTCCCACGTGTTGATGTTTGGATTTTAATATATTAGGGTAAACTATAGTATTAGTCACTCAAATATATCTAAGTTTTTTTATTTTCATCACTAAATTATAAAAAGTTACAATTTAGACCTTAGAGTTTTTAAGATTGTTTTCTTAGTCACGATTCTTAACGGAATGGTGATGTGGCATTGACTAGATCAATTTAATCAACATAATTATACCATGTGGATTTTATAATTTTCACATAATTTCCTTGTTAAATGAAACAGTGCGTTTTGCATGGAAAAAATCATCTCTTCGGCTTCTTTTTCCTTCACCCTCTACCTCTTCTCTTCAAAGCTGATCAAAAAATTAAACTAAGCCCACGATCTGACATTCATGAATTTCAGGCCACCATACCCCTACCACAAGTCAATCTGAAACTTTAACCCCTAGTAAAACTCTTCAAATTCAACCTCTATATTATTCACCGCCAAACCGAATTATAACTCTTAAACTATTTGACTTGACCTTCAAAAATTTCATTGCTAAGCTAACTGGAGATATCAGTTGTCGAAATCATTTTTTCTAGGCGTCTTGAAAAATAGGGGATCGACTTTGGATTTTGAAATAGAGTCGCCACCGACCTTTTTCAAGGTGCGATCGGGTCACCTTAATTCATAAAATATTTTGATTTATTAAAATGAATAATTTTGGTCTACGAAATTAGAAAAACAGGCTCGGGAGTCGGTTACATACGAGGAAGGGTGAGCACCCTCGTAACGCCCAAAATTGGCACCTAATTGATTACTTCATGTCCTATCATCAAACAATTGAAAAGATTTTAAAAATACGATCCTTTGTTTAAAAAGGGCATTTAAATATATCGAAGTAAAAAAAAATCGAGGCTCACTTGTCTCAAAGAAATAAGAATGTCGTATCCAGTAAGTTAGGGTGCAACATGCCGACTTCTTGAAATTAAGCTCGACTTTTTGTTTAAAAGGTTCACATAATTAAATCGAAAAGGGATATTTATTTTAGGTCAAACGAAAAACCAAAACCCAGTAAGTTAGGGCTCAATCTTTCAAAGTCCCACAACATAAAATATCACCTTGATTTTTAATTTCTTATCTCGGGACAATGAATGTCACATTCAGTAAGTTAGAACGCAACACTTCAAGTCTCCGAGAATATGTTTTATTTGAAAGCTCATATGTTTTGATTTTGAAAGCGATACTCGATAGTTCGGGTTTAATGAGAGAAATCGGAACCTAGTAAGTTAAGGCTCGATTTCCTCGAAGTACCCAAACACAAGTTATTCTTTTGAAGGCTTTTGGATGAAATTTTTTTAACAAAATGGAGTTTGGCACGACTTTCATAAAATACGAACATGGAACTACAAAGCAAAGAAATAATTCATAAACAATACGTATTTCATCGATGAATCATAATAACGAATAAATACCAAATGATACATATAACAACAACAATCATGTAACATGTCATCAAATGCAATTAATAACAATAACATTGAAAGGCTAAAAAACAAAATTAAAAGAAGTATGAAACGAATTAAAATAAGTGAAATCTAATAAGCTCTCAACAAATAAGGATGTATGATTTTTAAAAAAAGGTTTAGAACTATAAAAGGTCAAATGGAAATTTAAACAAATAATATGTTATAATAATAGAAGACAAGGTCTTTAACATAAATAAATTATGTGCATATACATACATAATATTTAAAATATTTACATAGTATATTATAAAAATGTAAAAGAATGGCAAATACATAATATGAAAAATATACATAATATATAAAAATATTTAAAAATATATATATATAAGTAATACACGAAAATTATTTATACATAATAGTATTAAAGTATATACATGAGGTGGAATAAAAATATACGAATACCATGATATTAAAATATATACATAATATAGAATATAATGTTAAAAAAAAAAATACATGCGTAGCATATAAAAATATATATACATAATATAACATTAAAATATGTACATAATATATACACAAATAATAATGGTGCTAAAAAAAATAAAGCATAGTATCTAAAAAATATAGCGTTAAAATACATGCATAATATGGTTACAATAAAGTATATACATGGAATAATAAATATATGAAAAATACAATATATAAACGAGGTATATATAATAAGTTTAAAATATTTCGCGCATAAAGTTTTATTATACCTAATACATATAATTTATAAAAACCGAAAAATAATAAGAAGAAGAATTGAAATTAAATACGTTGACATAATCAAAGATTTTTAAAGAATCAATTATTTTAAAAAATCAAAACATTAAGCTCAAATTATGGACGAAAATGAAATTAATTCAAAATATTATGGCTGCAATTAGAAAGTAAATAAAATTAAAATAGGGTACGATTATAAAGCGGTACACTACAGAAGGACTAATCTTGGAAATAACCCTTCTCCTTTGAAGTTCAAGGATCACGAGGGTATTTGACTGCTTTTTGATGCTTTTTGACTCATTAAAAGACACAAAACAGCAGCATTTATTACTTTATTTTGATAAAACCTAAACATTAATCTAAAAGCCATTTTGTTTTATAACCAAGTAAAGAATATGAGCAGACCATCTTCTTCCCACTGCCGATTCCCCTTTCTCGGCCAAACAAAGGCTTGTTCCCCTCAAATCCCCGATGGAAACGAGAAATCATGGTTTCCCAAAGCCGATCCTTGAAGTTTTTTAGCCATCGGCCCTTCTGGCTTCGATTAAAACGAAGAAGAAAAGCCGATTTCCGTTGATTCTGAATCTCAACCCCGAGGCCCACCATTATTTCGATAGCGACGAAGTAGGTGTGACTCCCACGGCATATTCACTAAGGTAAAATCCTTTTTTGCAATTATTTACATTCAAATCTCAACACAATAAGAAGAACAGAAAGTAAATGCAATAAAAAAAAATCTACCTTCCGAAAGCAATGAATATTTTGGCTGCTAAAGATTCTTTTATCTTTGATATTTGTGGGGTTTTCAGTATGCGTAATATATTCGACGCAAAAATGGACTAAAAAAATTGAATACTACCTCTGTTTTCTTTTTTTTTTTTAAATTTCAAAAAAATCATAACCTCCTTACAACCTGTGTCGAAACCATTTTTTGAAAAAACGAAAGTCGACTTAAAAAATGAAAATGGGGAGTCGCCACCAACCTTTTTAGGTGTGATTGGGCCACCTTATAAAAATGTTTTGGTCTACGAAAAATCGAGAATCAGGTTCGGGAGTCGGTTACGCATGGGGAAGGATTAGCACCCCCGCAACGCCCAAAATTGGTACCAAATTGAGCAATTTTCTGTCTTAAGTCGAAATTTGGAAAGATTTAAAAATATAATTCCTTTTTGAAACAGAGATAATTTGAATAGAAAAATCTAGATTCCTTTGCCTCGGAAGAATTCGAACGTCACATCCATCACGATTGGACACGAGGTTCTTTTAAATCCTTCAAAACTAAAGTCGTCTCGTGAGTTACAAAATGTTGCTTAAGAGGGTATTTTAAGTATTTGGATGAACGAGAAATCGCAACCCAGTACGTTAGGGCACTATTTCCCGTATCCCTAAACACAAAAATATAGCCTCGATTTTGGAGCATCTTGGATAAAAATGGGATGATTTGGGTTGAAAAATCGAGATTCCTTCGCTTCGGAAGAATACGAACATCACATCCAGCATGATTGGACACGAAGTTCTTAAATTCCTCGAAACGAAAGTTATCTCGCGAATTGTAAAATTTGTTTAAGAGGGTATTTTAGGTATTTAGACGAACGAGAAATCGCAACCAGCACGTTAGGGCACTATTTCCCGGATCTAAATACCGAAATATTGCCTTTATAAAAGGATTAATTTGGCGTAGGGTAAAACGTTGTATAAATTGTAGTAAAAGCATTAAAATAATAATAGTAAAAATAACAAAAATAAGAATAAGAATAATAATAGTAATAATATTATCAACGGGATAATAATGAGGTGTTAGTGATGGTAGGAATAATAATGATATATACTAGTGGTGATGAAATCATAATATGTACGAGAATATGATGAAAATAAAAATATAATAATGAAAATAATGTATTAGAAATATAATGTGAATAATGTGTTAATAGTGACAATCGCAATACATATGTGAGATAACAAAAAGAATAATAGCTGTATACGTGATATAATATACAATAGAATATACATACGTGATATAATGTATATATATATATACACGTAACAATATATGACATGCAAACGGGTTAACAAAATTGTAATGACAAAACTATTAGAAATATTAAATACTATATATATAAGTAAAAATATGATGTTTAGAATCAACTATTAATAATTTTATGAAAAATATATATTAAAAATACAAAATATAGAAATAAAATAACGATACAAATATATACATAATATAAAAATGTAATGTTAGCAGTGGCATTTTATATGATATAGTGTTAAAGTATAATATGCGCACATTAAAGCAATATTAGCGTTAAAATAACTAAATATAGTGATAAATACATAAGTATACGTATATAATCAGTAAATAAAAAATATTTAAGGTTAATAATAATAATACTAATAATAACAAGAATAGTGATAAAAATAACGACAATTGAACAATTAATTAAGAAAATATCAAAACAGTAGGAAAAGGATCAATTTGGAAACGAAATAGAAATTCGAGGCCAGATTTAAAACAACAAAGGATCAATTTGGACACCCGCGAGCAAGAGAGGGGCCAGAAGGATAAATTTTCCGTGTTTTCAAAACGCTGTGCACTGCCCAGGACCTCCTTGAACTTCGAAACGAATTTGTAGGGCAAATTTCAAAAACAACAAGAACCGGATTGCAAAATCTAGAAAAAGCGGAAGGGCTAAAAGTGCAATTAGCCCTTCCGCTCGAAAACACGCGGACCTTCAGGGGGTCGGGTCGGACGGATTGGGCTAGGGTCAAACGGTGCTGTTTTGGGACTTAAATACAGCCCCCAAAACGGCACCGTTTCGGGAGGCTATAAATAGCCTAAAATCTTCAAAAAAAATCATTTGCCACGGAAAGAAGAAAAAAATGGGTGAGGGAGAAAGAGAGGAGGGCTCGGGGCGATTTCCGGTGGTCGGTCCGACCACCGACCGGTCACCATCCAGTCACCGACGCCGGTGCCGGCCACCGTACACGATGGCCGGAAAAAAGTAAAAAATTTTGATTTTTTTATTTTTTATATTACTCATTTATTATTTTTTTAAAAAACGATAAGTATTTATGTATGAGAAAAAAGAATCGGGGAATCCTTGGTTACCTTCGAAACTAGGGTTCCCTGCTCTGAGATTTTTGTGATTCGGGGGTATCCATTTGTTGTGATGTTATTGAGATTATTATGTTTGCGATTTTTGGGTATATTTTGAGATTATAGATTTGTATTGCTTGCGAAAAAAAGACCCCCTTTACTGATTTACAATCGGCTTTTATAGCCGTTCTTTTTACAAATATTTCCCATTATTTTCCTATTTCTTGCTCCCATTTTTGTGTGTTTTTTTCATTCTTGCAGGGCATGGGCAGTTTTGAATAGAGACGTGACCGGTCTGTGGTGGTTGGTGGTCTCGACAGATAGCAGTTGGTGGCCAGGGGGCAGTTACGGTAGGGTGACCGGGTTAGGGTTTGGTAAGGGGTTAGTTTGGGCTTGTAACGGGTTAATGGGTAGCTGGGTTATTGGGTTGCTGGTATTTGGGTTTATTGGGTCAGGTAATTGGGCTGCTGTAAATTGGGTCTGACCGAGTTTGGGTAGTGTAGGTGGGCCATTCGGGTCTGTTTAAAATTGTAAGGGGTTTGGGTGTAATTTGCAATTAAATGGGTTTGTAATATGGGCTGATATTGGGTTTTAATTTTTGGGTGGGTTTAATGGGTTTAATTTATCAGGCCAAAATTGGCCTATAACAGCTGCCCCTCTCTGCTCATTGTCGTGTAACGAGAACAGAGTCGTTGTCGTGTAATGAGAATTGAGCAAAGACATAAAGAAAAGGCCAATTTTGCCTGGTCTCGCCAAATCTTGGCTTCTCCTCGGTGCTCTTTTGGTTCAGGTAGTCTCTTTCCAGCCCACCGCCTCTTGTAGCTTTGGTTCAATCCACTGCAACTTCAGGAGTATGTCTCGCGGTTTCAATCGGCTTGCATCTTCAGAGATATAATAATTTAGAGAGAAGAAATCTGTAACTTCAATCTTTTCTGTTAAACGATAAAAAGATTGTCAAATCTGCTTTTACGACTGCCTTCCGCCAGTATAGAGAGATAAGATCTGCCAAAACTTGATCTGTTACCCTACTGCCTAGGGGGTTAAGATCTGCTGGAATTTTGCCTATTACCCTACTGCTTAGGGGGTTAAGGTGAGTGGCTGAAATCCGCTCCATTGCTGACGTATGGAGATAAGATTCACCAAAATTTGATCTGTTACCCTACTACTTAGGGAGTTAAGATCTGTTGGAATGTGATCTGCTCCGCTTTTGCTCAACGAAGGTAAGATCTGCTTTGTTTTGCCTGTTACCCTACTGTTTAGGGAGTTAAGGCGAGTGGCTGAAATCTGTTCTATTACTGACGTATGGAGACAAGATTCGCCAAAATTCGATCTGTTACCCTACTGCTTAGGGAGTTAAGATCTGTTGGAATGTGATCTGCTCCACTTTTGCTCAGCGAAGATAAGATCTGCTTTGTTTTGCCTGTTACCCTACTACTTAGGGAGTTAAGGCGAGTGGCTGAAATCTGCCCCATCACTGACGTATGGAGATAAGATTCGCCAAAATTCGATCTGTTACCCTACTGCTTAGGGAGTTAAGATCTATTGGAATTTGCTGTTTCCATCAATCTTGCTACATTGTCCACTAGGGAATCTATCTGTAGAATTGATTTCCTGAGGTTTATGCTTATGCAAATGATTAGGATGCCATGATCAAAATGAGTCAAATGCTTCCTTATTGCCCGTATTATGATGCAAAAATGTTATGAGAATGATCTCTACTTCGGCTATCACTACTCGTTCATCCAAGTTTCCACTCGAGGTGTCATTCACACTCTGTTTATATGCCCCAGATCAAGTTGGTCCTATTATGACCTGCCGAAAATGATCCTTTCCTAGGATCAAATTGTTTGAATTTTCTAATCAACACTTGAACTGAAAAGGAAGTTTTCTTTGAGTATACCCAGCCTTTACACATGGGGGTTCTTTAAACAATAGTTCCGTTTTAGTTTCTTGTATTATCAGGAGATTTTACAGAGTAATATACAAGACTTTGTTTGTAAAGATATTTTAGTTCATCAATCGTTATTTCAATGCAACACATTTTATGAATAATGGAAGGCAAAACCTTGAGGATAGTCAGATTCAAACAAAGTCATCAAAGATACAAAGGAAATTAATCTGAAAACATATCTTGGAGAAGATCAAAAGATAGTGAACAAAACAAAAAGTCAGACACCCTAGATATCGCATCTTGAGCTTCCAAACTCCATGAAGACTACTTTGGGTTTGGCATGTGTTCAGAAGATCCAAAGCACTTTGTTGACGCTCCAGTACGTAATGTACTCCACTTCTCGTCAGGTCAAGTATAGCGAGATGCGTGTTGTTCGAAATTTGAGCTGCCCTTTCGGGTTTTCGACTCAAAACCCCTTTAGTCTTAAGGTGCCCTTTGCGGGTTTTCACCTTGGCTTCTCCTTTTTTTTTTGTGAAGTCTCAAAGCGCCCTCTGCGGGTTTTCACCTTGGCTTCCCTTCCTTTAGACAAAGTACTTCTTGACTGAGTCCGAATTCACTAGATTGGGTAAAATTTTCCCATCCATTTCTGTCAAAATTAAAGCGCCACCAGAGAAAGCCTTTTTCACCACAAACGGCCCCTCCCAATTTGGCATCCACTTTCCTCTAAAATCCTTCTGTATGGGAAGGATCTTTTTCAGTACAAGGTCCCCCTCGTAAAATTCTCTTGGACGGACCTTTTTATCATAAGCTCGTATCATTCGCTTCTGATACATCTGACCGTGACGAATTGCCCTTAGCCTTTTCTCTTCAATCAGGTTCAGTTGATCGTATCCCGATTGAATCCATTCTGCCTCATCCAACTTTATTTCTGACAAGATTCGAAGGGAAGGTATTTCTACTTCGATGGGTAACACTGCCTCCATCCCATAAACCAGCGAGAACGGAGTTGCCCCGGTAGAGGTTCTAACAGACGTTCGATAGGCAAATAGTGCAAACGGTAGCTTCTCGTGCCAATCTCTGTAAGTCTCAGTCATCTTTCCAACTATCTTTTTAATGTTTTTATTGGCCGCTTCTACTGCCCCGTTCATCTTTGGGCGGTAAGGAGATGAATTATGATGTTTAATCTTGAACTGACTGCAGACTTCTGCTATTGTGCTGTTATTCAAGTTCAGTGCATTGTCTGATATGATTCTCTCAGGCATTCCATATCGACAGATGATCTCTTTCTCCAAAAATCGACTCACTGCTGATTTGGTGACCTTAGCATACGAAGCAGCCTCTACTCATTTCGTGAAGTAATCGATAACCACGAAGATGAAACGATGCCTGTTCGAGGCCTTAGGTGAAATCGGTCCAATAACGTCCATGCTCCACATGGAAAAGGGCCATGGAGAAGTCATAACATGTAGAGGTGAAGGTGGGACATGAATCTTATCTCCATAGATCTGGCATTTATGACACTTCTTGGCATAGCTGATACAATCTCCCTCCATAGTAGACCAATAGTATCCAAATCTCATGATTTGTCTTGCCATTGTGAAGCCATTAGCGTGTGTCCCGCAGACACCTTCATGTACTTCTTCCAGGATTTTCTTAGCTTCCACGGCGTCGACACACCTCAAAAGCACCTGATCTTTCCTTCTTTTATAAAGGATATCCCCATCCAATACGTAGTCGCAAGCTAACCTTCTCAAGGTTCTTTTCTCATTCTCCGTTGCCTTCTCAGGGTATTCACGATTTTTCACATATCGCAATATATCCTGGTACCAAGGGTGGTCATCCTTTTCTTCGCCTTCGATGTTACAACAATGAGCTGGAGCTTCAGAAATGCTCATTTGAATAGGCTTCATATCCTCCTCTCTATTCACCTTAATCATGGACGCCAGGATTGCCAAAGCGTCTGCCATCTGGTTTTCATCTTGTGGGAGATAATTGAAGGTGATGTCGTCAAACTCCCCGAGTAGTCCTAAAACTACTTTTCGGTAATTGATCAATTTGGGGTCTCTTGTCTCCCATTCTCCCTTGAGCTGGTAGATCACCAATGCGGAGTCTCCGTACACTTCCAATGTTCTAACCTTTCGTTCTATGGCAGCTCGAATCCCCATGATACATGCCTCATACTCCGCCATATTATTGGTACAGTCGAAATCCAATTTGTATGTGAATGGATAATGATCTCCATCTAGTGATATTAAGACTGCCCCGATTCCATTTTCTACTGCATTGGATGCTCCGTCAAAGTTTAATTTCCATGGACACCTTTCAGCAGTTGCCACGTACATTAACTCCTCATTAGGAAAATCAAAGCTCAATGGTTCATACTCTTCTAGGGCCCTGCTAGCCAAAAATTCTGTTATTGCACTTCCTTTTATGGCCTTTTGATTCACATATATTATATCAAATTCAGAAAGTAGTATCTGCCACCTCGCCATTCTTCCGTTTAGGGCTGATGACTCCATCATGTACTTTAACGGATCCATTTTCAAAATTAGCCACGTTGTATGATACAACATATATTGCCTCAACCTTCGGGTCGTCCAAATCAAGGCACAACACAACTTCTCAATAGGTGGATATCTCTTTTCACAATCAGTAAATTTCTTACTGAGGTAATATATCGCTTTCTCTTTTCTTCCTGACTCATCGTGTTGACCAAGTACGCATCCCATGGAGTTACTGAATACTGATAAGTACAGTATCAACGGTCTATCTGGACTAGGCGGAGATAGTACTGGAGCGTTTGACAAATATTGCTTGACCTTATCAAAGGCATTCTGGCATTCCTCATCCTAGGTACCCTGGTTGTGTTTCCTAAGAAGGCGAAATATGGGATCACATTTCTCCGTCAATTGTGAAATGAACCGAGCAATGTAATTCAACCTCCCAAGAAAACCTCGAACTTCTTTCTGAGTATGTGGTGGCGGCAGCTCCTGTATGGCTCTGACTTTGTCTGAGTCAACTTCTATTCCTTTTTCACTGACTACAAAGCCCAATAATTTCCCCGACCTGACTCCAAAGGTGCACTTCACCGGATTGAGCTTCAACTGAAACTTCCTTAATCTCAAGAACAACTTCCTCAAAGCTTCAATATGTTCCTTTTCAGTTCGAGATTTGGCGATCATGTCGTCCACGTACACCTCCATTTCCTTATGCATCATATCATGGAATAAAGTCACCATAGCCCTTTGATATGTTGTGCCCGCGTTCTTTAGGCCGAATGGCATTACCTTGTAGCAAAAGGTGCCCCACAATGTTATGAAAGTGGTCTTATCCATGTCCTCAGGATGCATCTTTATTTGATTGTACCCCGAGAAGCTGTCCATGAAGGAAAACAATGAATAACCCGCTGTATTATCTACTAGGGTGTCAATGTGTGGTAAGGGAAAGTTGTCTTTTGGGCTAGCTTTATTCAAATCTCGGTAATCGACGCACATCCGTACCTTTCCATCTTTCTTAGGGATAGGCACAATGTTAGCTACCCATTCCGAGTACTTGACCTCTTGCAGAAATCTGGCGTCAAACTATTTTTTGACTTCCTCTTTTATCTTCAGCACGACATCAGGCCTCATCCTTCGCAATTTTTGCTGGACCGGTTTGCAATCTTGTTTTATAGGAAGACGATACACCACAATATTAGTATTCAGCCCTGGCATGTCTTGATATGACCATGCAAAGATATCTTTGAATTCGCTCAGTAACTCGATAAGATCTTGCCTTGTTTCTTTGGTAATGTGCATCCCTATTTTCACCTCCTTCCCTTCTTCCAAGGTTATTTTCTCTATTGCCTCTCTTTCGTGGGGTAGAATTTGCTTCTCTTCTTGCTTCACCATTCTCAATAGATCTGGAGATACATCACAATCCCTGTCATCTTCAAAATCCTGAGGTTCCTCTGAACACGTGCCTTGCTCAAAGGAGAATTCAGGACTTGCAGTATCATTGCTCATATCATTGATATCTAAGGACTCTGTAAAGTCCCTAAAGGTTACAGGAAGTTCTTCAACAATCCAATTGTTTAAAGAGCTCCCCAGCTCGTAAGGACGGATGCCCTCCAAACCCCTCTGTTCAGTTTCTCCATCATGTATGGCGTTGATGTGATAGCTTCCTTTCTTGAGCAACCCCCCCGGGGTAAATTATCCCCCCTGATATAAAAGTCTAGGATATGTGAGGGAATGTCATCAGTTCCCACTCGAATTCTCTTCCGCTCAAACGCGCCTTTCTTCTTTCCTGTTGCTTTTCTATCTCTTTCTTTCTTTGTTTGTGGTCTGGCCTGAAACTTAGGCCAAAACGGTCTCTTTTCTCACTTAATTCAGGGACTCGAATCCCGTCTTGGAGGTATCTGCCTAACCCTTTTCCAGGCAAAGCTCTTTTTCCCACTGTCATCCGCAAGCCCATTCTAGTAGTTTTGGACATCTTGGGTAGTGGCACCTTATTTCCTTTCGAAATAAAAGTTGCATTGACAAATTCCAAGGAGCGAAAAGAGCATTCGATAGATTCTTCATCTGCCTCCACATAGGGTGCATTGCTAGTAACTGTTGCTACAATGTCTTCTTCCGCATTTATGGTCACCAGTCGTCCGTCTGTCACCAATTTTAATTTTTGGTGTAAAGATGAGGGCACAGCTCCTGCCGAATGTATCCAGGGCCTCCCCAACAAGCAATTATAAGAGGGCTTGATGTCCATCACTAAAAAGTCCACCTCATATTTGTTTGGTCCGATCATCAAAGGAACGTCAATTCTTCCCATTACCTTTCTCTCCGTACCATCAAATGCTCTCACTATGTTATGGCATGTTTTCATGTGAGAACTATCTATTGGCAACCTGTTTAGTGTGGACAATGGTAGGACATTCAAGGCTGACCCGTTGTCGATAAGCACGCTTGGCAGTGTATATCCTTTGCAACGAGTGGTGATGTGGAGAGCCTTCGTTAATCCCATGCCACCAGGTGGGATTTCATCATCATTGAAGTAGATGAAATTGTCAGCACTTATGTTACTAACAAGACGATCTAACTTATTGACAGATATGTCCTTAGTAACATATGTCTCATTAAGCACTTTCATTAACGCCTCACGATGTACCTCTGAACTTAGGAGCAATGCTAACACTGATATACGGGCTGGTTGCTTACGTAACTGTTCGACCACGCTATACTCACTGTGTTTCAGGAATTTCAAAAACTCTTTAGCCTTTTCCTCCTTAACTGGTTCATTAATAAGCTCTTCGGCCTCTTTCTCTTTCTCGGAGTCTAAGGCTTTTGCTTTCATGGGCGCAATCCTGATGCCTCCCGTGCTATAACACTTCCCACTGCGTGTGTAGGAACCTTCAGCTTGGGTCTCCTTGGAAGCGTTAGCTATTTCCTCTTCTTTTGGCACCGTTATATTGCAGCCATAATTCCAGGGTACCCTTTTGCTATCCGTATAAGGAAAAGAAACAGGCTTACGGATAATGACTCTCGGTGTTATTGGTGTCTCAACCTCATTATTCGTTGGTAGAGAAATGATGATCCTTAGCCGATTGGTTCCTTGACTCGTCGAAGTTCCTTCCAATGCACATACATGTCCCTCATCTAAGCCACCTTCGTAAAATTCTAGCTCCTTGTTATCCATGAGGCTTTGTACTAGAGCCTTAAACTCGACACATTCCTGAATCTCATGGCCTTCTTCTTGATGGAACTCACAGTAGTCCCTCGCTTTTCCATCTCTTTCTTTGGAGATCAACATTTCTCTTTTCATCATTTCTTTCCAAATTTCCCTTAACGGTGTCCTTACTTCAGCAATGTCTTCTTTGACCCTTCTCGTATCGGTTTCTCCGATTGTGTTCACCCCTTAATCGCCATGGTTCGGCAGCGGGTTTTCCGTACTAGAGGTATCGTCAAATTTCACGATCCCTATCTTAATAAGCCTTTCCACGGCCTTTTTGAAGCTGACGCAATTTTCAATTGAATGTCCCTACACTCTGGCATGGTATTCACACTTGGCGTTAGCATCATACCGCTTGGGATATGGGGGCTGCAGGGGTTTCAGGTGATAGGGAGCTATTACGTACGCATTATATAAGCTCTGATAAAGTTCTTTATATGTCACTGGAATAGGTGTAAACTGTATCTTCTCAGAGTTTTGTCTTGAACTAGATTCCTACTTTTGGGAACCCTGTTGCCCACCTGTAGCCGCTCTCGGCTGGCTAACCGTAATTGCCCTCGAGTTGTAACTACTCGTGTTGTTTACTTCGTTATCCTTCCTTCTTGGGGCTGGCCTTTTAGTGGTTTCCCCCTCTATCTTGCCACCTCTTATGGCATTTTCAATCATTTCCCCCGCCATAACTATGTCGGCAAAGCTCTTGGTGGTACTTCCAATCATGTGAGTAAGGAATGGGGCTTTCAGGGTATTTATGAATAGCATGATAGTTTTTTTCTCTAGTAGTGGTGGTTGAACTTGCATGGCGACCTCTCTCCACCTTTGTGCGTATTGTCGGAAGCTTTCATTATGTTTCTTTTCCATGTTCTGCAGAGTGATTCGGTCGGGCATCAAGTCAGCCACATAGCTATACTGCTGCATGAAGGCATGTGCTAAGTCCCTCCAGGAACTGATCCTTTCGCGGTTTAATTGATTATACCACTTAGCCGCGGCCCCAATCAAACTATCCTGGAAACAATGAATCAAAAGTTGGTCATTGTTTACATACCCTGTCATTCGCCTACAGAACATAGTAAGGTGGGCTTCAGGACAGCTAGTCCCATTGTATTTTTCGAATTCTGGCATTTTAAATTTATGGGGGAGGACCAAGTCTGGGACCAAGCTAAATTCTTTGGCGTCCATTCCCTGTCAACCATCAGCACCTTCTAAAGCTCTGAACTTTTCCTCCAACCACCTGCAGCGCTCCTCTAATTGTCTTGAGGATTCGGTTCTTTCCTTCTCCTTTTCGACCAAGTCCAAATCAGGGGTGAGTGAATTGATAGGATTATCTAACGGGTTGGATCCCGAGCCGTCTTGTAAGTTCACAGGCATTCCAATGTCATTTTACCCCTGCTGAGGCCTAATGGTAACAGACGGCCTTCGCAGGGGTGCTTCAGTCTGTGTTTGTGTACGGGGTGGGGTGAAACCCGGAGGATAATCATCATTGTCTTCTGCGGTGGTAGCCATAGGGGCCTTTCCTTTATCCATTGCCCCTTTCAGCAGCTGGGCCATTTCAGCCATCATACTTCTCTGAGCTTCCATCATTTGCTCACGCATATCCTGTTGCATTTTTACCAATTGTTCTTGCACTTGCTCCTGCATCTCCTTTTGTAGTTGTTCGAATCTCTGATCCATATTCTTGGTTTTAGCGCTTGTACCGTAGGGATGTGGAGTTTCCAGATTCTTTTCTTCTGTAATAACTTCCACCAATTAGGGTTTTCTTTTGGGTTTAAATGCATATGATGCGATGCAATGTGAATGCATGAATGCAAAAGATATCGATTCTGATTCAGTTTCAATTTAGAAAATGTTGTTTAAGGAACAAAAATCCTTACACAAAATAGATTACAGACACTTTCATCGTTAGATCTAGAGTTTCAATCTTCCTAAATAACAGGAACAAAAGTTTTTACAACAAGTTGATTACAGATATGCCTTTGCCCTTAGGCCTAGAGTCTTAATTTTCCTAAGCAACGCGGCCAATTCTCGACCTCGGTCTGATTTTTGCTCGTATTTTATACTTAACACATCGGCCTGTGCCGCCAAGTCCTGCAAGTGATCGGCGACTTCTTGAATCTGGACGATGGCCTCCCCCATAAGGTAATCCCTATCTCTGACTTGATTTTGGAAATGGTGAAGCTCTCCCTTCCGGTGTTCCTCTCGCACTTCGAGCTGCTCAATCTGGAGTCCGCAGTCCTGTAATGCTGCTTCTAGTCCCTCAATTTGATGTTTCATTTCCTCAATTTTGTCTTGACTTGCCTTCAACTTGGCCGCGGAGTTACAACTTCGGTGAAGATGAAGGGACCGCCCGAGTTCATTCACCTTAGCCTTTAATCCTTGATTTTCCTTCTGATTCTCTACCAAGTTCCTTTCTAGGGCTTGATTCTGTGCCCGCATTTCTTGGAACTTCTTCTCTCAATGGTCGGCTTTGGCTTTCTCTTCCTGAACCTCTAATTGCCATTGTTCAGAAGTCTTTCCCAATTCGGCTCTCTTCCTTGACAGTTGCATTCTCTTATATCGTTCCTTCAGGTCATTTCGATCTTCTTCTATTTTCCTTTTTTCTTTCTTTACCCTTTCAACCTCAATTTTCTGGACATCAACATCTAAGCTCAGATACATCTTCTCTTCTTCTGACTTCTCTATCCGTTTCGCGAGCTCTAGACTCTTCCTCTCAAACTCTAACTTTACGAGTTCTAATTCTGAAGGAATCACCCGTAAGCTTTCCTCTATTGATCGAGCAGTTTCCAGATCGGCCTCGGGATGTTGTCATTGGTCCTCTTGTTAAACCATTCTTTATACTCAAGGGTCATCGTCGGGCCATCAGTCAAAACCTTCACACAGCAAATCTTTTTTCAGGCGTCGGAAATCTCTCGTATCTTCTTTTTATAATGATCGCCTTTGTATGAGAAATCACTTTGGGCCAAGCCTCGTGTTACCTGTATAAACTGTTCCGCTTTGTACTGCATCAGAACGAGTAATGGCGTATAACCGATAACTCCCCAGATTCCAGGAAAAGGTACCCAATCAAAAGTCCCGCAACGATAAAGGATTTCTTTAGGAGCCATCCAAGGAGCTTTCTATACAACATCTTCTTCTTAGAGATTCTGAAGTATCTCTATCCATCTTCCCTCCGTGATGTCGTCCCTTCTTGGCGTAGTTGTTGCTTCTTTTAAGGGAGAATAGTCCTGAAAGAATACTCGGCAATGACCCCTATCGACCCTCCAAAAGTGACTGTGGAACCAAACTAACAACAACTGTGCGCAACCGATGAATCTGCCTTCACCCGCTCTCCTACATGCACTCAAGGAACGAAATGTTTCAGCTAGGATTGCAGGCACGGGTGTGACTTGTTTGCTGAGTCGACCAAATAAATCCGTGACCGCCTCGTCTATGTGTCCCATAGCCTTCGAGAAAATCACCAATCCATATATACTTAAGGCCAAGATATCCACCTTCCTTTTCGTGTCTGGATGCGTCAATATCAAATCCCTTAGACTTGCCTACGGAATACATTTACTATCACCTTTTTGTTGGATTCGAGCCACGGCCCACTGCTCACTCATTCCCGTAATAGTCATTAATTTTTTCACAAAAGTTGGGAGATTTACAGCCCTAACATAAGCTTTGTTATCTTGAATTTTTGGACAGCGGAGCAGGACGGTATATTCTTCCAAAGTGGGTACTAAGTTTACCTCACCGAATGTAAAACAGCTATAAGCAGGGTTCCAAAACTGTACCATAGCCCGAAACAGATGCTTATCCACCTTAATGTCTAACAGATAGGGAAGGTCTCCGTAATTCTGATAGAATAACTGTTTAGCCTCATCATCCCATTGGGTCCAAATGTCTCTCAATTCTTGAAACTCGTTCTGTGCTGAACTGATACGAGTAAAGTCCCACAACTCCGACGTATACCCCTCGGTGACACTATCTCCCTTTTATAACTGGGCTTTCTCTGACCATGCGCGGATGTTAGCGTTGTCTTCTACTTTGTCAAGATATTCACTCCCCATTACAAAACTTTCTAACTTAAAAATCGAACCTTGAATTGATACCTTTAAATGCTGGATGACATGCATTGATGACAAAATAGAATGGGTCAGTGTCACATATAACAGATATAATTCAAAGAAAATAAACAAACACCTACATAGGTAGTCACTAAAGGTCACCTCCGCACTGCCTAGGGCACGCACTTAAGGCTCACTATATGCGTTTCGGTTCTAGAGAAAAAGGGTACCTGAACCAGCAGATTCCTCGATCCTCACCCATTATAGGCTCATATGGACCAAGTTCAGTTCAGGGGGACACATTTCCTTACTGCCATGCGGAGATGAAAATCTCACGAAGCACATAGGTACGGATGTATCCCGGAAGCAATCCACTAGCCCATGCGGAGGTGAAAACCTCACGAAAGCGTAGCTTCTCACTCCCACTTAAGGGTGTGACCACAACGGTCATGCAGATGCAATGTGTGTGAGGAAAAATAACAAACATATACAAAAAATGCATGCAAAAGATCGTATAAAAAAATTCGAAATTTCTAACATTAAGACAGAAAATGATCAATTTTCGGCTTGACTCACTTAATGTCCCCAGTGGAGTCGCCAAGCTGTCGAAACCATTTTTTGAAAAAACGAAAGTCGACTTAAAAAATGAAAATGGGGGTCGCCACCAACCTTTTTAGGTGTGATTGGGCCACCTTATAAAAATGTTTTGGTCTACGAAAAATCGAGAATCAGGTTCGGGAGTCGGTTACGCATGGGGAAGGATTAGCACCCCCGCAACGCCCAAAATTGGTACCAAATTGAGCAATTTTCTGTCTTAAGTCGAAATTTGAAAAGATTTAAAAATATAATTCCTTTTTGAAACAGAGATAATTTGAATAGAAAAATCGAGATTCCTTTGCCTCGGAAGAATTCGAACGTCACATCCATCACGATTGGACACGAGGTTCTTTTAAATCCTTCGAAACTAAAGTCGTCTCGTGAGTTACAAAATGTTGCTTAAGAGGGTATTTTAAGTATTTGGATGAACGAGAAATCGCAACCCAGCACGTTACGGCACCATTTCCCGTATCCCTAAACACAAAAATATTGCCTCGATTTTGGAGCATCTTGGATAAAAATGGGATGATTTGGGTTGAAAAATCGAGATTCTTTCGCTTCGGAAGAATACGAACATCACATCCAGCATGATTGGACACGAAGTTCTTAAATTCCTCGAAACGAAAGTTATCTCGCGAATTGCAAAATTTGTTTAAGAGGGTATTTTAGGCATTTAGACGAACGAGAAATCGCAACCAAGCACGTTAAGGCACTATTTCTCGGATCTAAATACCGAAATATTGCCTTTATAAAAGGATTAATTTGGCGTAGGGTAAAACGTTGTATAAATTGTAGTAAAAGCATTAAAATAATAATAGTAAAAATAACAAAAATAAGAATAAGAATAAGAATAGTAATAATATTATCAACGGGATAATAATGAGGTGTTAGTGATGGTAGGAATAATAATGATATATACTAGTGGTGATGAAATCATAATATGTACGAGAATATGATGAAAATAAAAATATAATAATGAAAATAATGTATTAGAAATATAATGTGAATAATGTGTTAATAGTGACAATCGCAATACATATGTGAGATAACAAAAAGAATAATAGCTGTATACGTGATATAATATACAATAGAATATACATACGTGATATAATGTATATATATATATATATATATATACACACGTAACAATATATGACATGCAAACGAGTTAACAAAATTGTAATGACAAAACTATTAGAAATATTAAATACTATATATATAAGTAAAAATATGATGTTTAGAATCAACTATTAATAATTTTATGAAAAATATATATTAAAAATACAAAATATAGAAATAAAATAACAATACAAATATATACATAATATAAAAATGTAATGTTAGCAGTGGCATTTTACATGATATAGTGTTAAAGTATAATATGCGCACATTAAAGCAATATTAGCGTTAAAATAACTAAATATAGTGATAAATACATAAGTATACGTATATAATCAGTAAATAAAAAATATTTAAGGTTAATAATAATATTAATAATAACAAGAATAGTGATAAAAATAACAACAATAGAACAATTAATTAAGAAAAATCAAAACAGTAGGAAAAGGATCAATTTGGAAACGAAATAGAAATTCGAGGCCAGATTTAAAACAACAAAGGATCAATTTGGACACGCGCGAGCAAGAGAGGGGCCAGAAGGATAAATTTTCCGTGTTTTCAAAATGCTGCGCACTGCCCAGGACCTCATTGAACTTCGAAACGAATTTGTAGGGCAAATTTCAAAAACAACAAGAACCGGATTGCAAAATCTAGAAAAAGCGGAAGGGCTAAAAGTGCAATTAGCCCTTCCGCTCGAAAACACGTGGACCTTCAGGGGGGTCGGGTCGGACGGATCGGGCTAGGGTCAAATGGTGCCGTTTTGGGACTTAAATACAGCCCCCAAAACGGCACCATTTCGGGAGGCTATAAATAGCCTAAAATCTTCAAAAAAAATCATTTGCCACGGAAAGAAGAAAAAAAATGGGAGAGGGAGAAAGAGAGGAGGGCTCGGGGCGATTTCCAGTGGTCGGTCCGATCACCGACCGGTCACCATCCGGTCACCGGCGCCGGTGCCGGCCACCATACACGGTGGCCGGAAAAAAGTAAAAAATTTTGATTTTTTTATTTTTTATATTACTCGTTTAGTTTTTTTTTAAAAACGATAAGTATTTATGTATGAGAAAAAAGAATCGGGGAATCCTTGGTTACCTTCGAAACTAGGGTTCCCTGCTCTGAGATTTTTGTGATTCGGGGGTATCCCTTCGCTGTGATGTTATTGAGATTATTATGTTTGCGATTTTTGGGTATATTTTGAGATTATAGATTTGTATTGCTTGCGAAAAAAAGACCCCCTTTACTGATTTACAATCGGCTTTTATAGCCGTTCTTTTTACAAATATTTCCCATTATTTTCCTATTTCTTGCTCCAGTTTTTGCGTGTTTTCTTCATTCTTGCAGGGCATGGGCAATTTTGAACAGAGACGTGACTGGTCTATGGTGGTTGGTGGTCTCGGCAGAGAGCAGTTGGTGGCCAGGGGGCAATTGCGGTAGGGTGACCGGGTTAGGGTTTGGTAAGGGGTTAGTTTGGGCTTGTAACGAGTTAATGGGTAGCTGGGTTATTGGGTTGCTGGTATTTGGGTTTATTGGGTCAGGTAATTGGGCTGCTGTAAATTGGGTCTGACCGGGTTTGGGTAGTGTAGGTGGGCCATTCGGGTCTATTTAAAATTGTAAGGGGTTTGGGTGTAATTTGCAATTAAATGGGTTTGTAATATGGGCTGATATTGGGTTTTAATTTTTGGGTGGGTTTAATGGGTTTAATTTATCAGGCCAAAATTGGCCTATAACAACCTGTTCTTAGGCTCTTTTTATAGCCGATTTAAACACATAAAATACAACCAAAAAGTCCTATCCGTATTCGCTGCTATTTCCTTCTGTTCTCTGCCTTTGCTTGCTGTTGTGGTTTTCGTTCTTGTTTTAGTATGTTTGCAGGTACGGGGGAGGTCAACGGGGCGTTCCTTCCATTTCAACGTTAAAGGGGCTGCTGTAGCCGAACCTTGGGTGCTGGGAAAGCCACGGAAGCACGTGACCGATTAGAGGGGATGCGGCGCTGGGTCTTTTAGGGTTTTGGCTAACCGAAACCTAGCCTAAGTGTTTGGGCCTTAACGGGCCACCACGGGAAAATAGTTTAGGCTAGTGTTTTGGGCTAGGTATTTTGGGTTAACAGAGTTTTGGGGGCTAATTTGGGTCATGCCCGATATGAGCTTGTAAATAGACAGTGGCATTTAGACTTTTAATATTTTTTGGGTTTTAATGTTTATTTGTTTTTGGTTAAAAAGGGGCCCGGGCAAATTTAGGCCCTTACAGCTGCCCCTCTTTGCTCATTATCGAGTAACGAGAATGGAGCAAAGACTTCAAAAGGGTCGAATTTTCCAGATTTTGTAGGACCTCAACTTCTTGGTGCTCCTCTTCTTCAAGTAGCCTTATTCCAGTCCACTGTATCTCGTTTATTTTGACCCCTTCTACCGTCGCTATAACGTGACCTCCAAGGTATATGATTTGTCATTTTAATCTGCTTCCCTGTAAATTTAGAGATGTCAAGCTGATATCTTTGATCTGCTCCTTGCCCATGCAAGGATTTTCAAGTCTACTTTTTGATCTGCTCCTTGCCTATACAAGGATTGCCAAATCTGCTTTTGATCTACTCCTCGCCTATACAAGGATTGCCAAATCTGCTTTTTGATCTGCTTCTTGCTAATACAAGGATTGCCAAATCTGCTTTTGATCTGCTCCTCGCCTATGCAAGAATTGCCAAATCTGCTTTTGATCTGCTCCTGGCCTATACAAGGATTGCCAAATCTGCTTTTTGATCTGCTCCTTGCCAATACAAGGATTGCCAAATCTGCTTTTGATCTGCTCCTCGCCTATACAAGGATTTCCAAATCTGCTTTTTGATCTGCTCCTTGCCAATACAAGGATTGCCAAATCTACTTTTTGATCTCTTCCTTGTCAATACAAGGATTGCCAAATCTGCTTTTTGATCTACTCCTTGCCAATACAAGGATTACCAGATCTGCTTTCTTTATTGTCCCCTAAAGGACATAACCTGTAGAATGGGTACATGTTTATGCCTATTGATTAGGATGCCATGATCGAAATGAGTCAAATGCTCCTGATCAAACATGTCATGATGCAAATAATGTTATGAGAACGATTCCTATTTTGGATGTTATCACTCATTCGTTTATCGAGATTTTCTCTTCATTCTTCACGAAATATCAATCATACTCTGCTCGTATGCTTTGAATCTTTTCCACCAATTTGGTTTGTTGTACCATTCCCCGAATGTTACAACCTGATGCCAGTGAAATGGTCTTTTCTTAGATAGACACTGCTTAATTTGTCCAACTATTTGTACAGAAGAGGTAATCTTGATTTTCTTGAGGATCTCCAAACCTTGTACCTGGGTATTTTAAGCAATTTTCCTGTTTCAATTTTTGTATCATCTAGAAATTTCCAGAGTAATATGCAAAACTTCTTTTTGTGAAAGTGTTATTAGTTCAACAATCATTATTTCAATGTAACATGCTTATGAATAGTAGGTAATAAATAAACTTATATTGAAGATAATCAGAATTGGACAACTTGTCAAAAATACAAAGGAAGGTAACTAAGAGCATATTTTGAGAAAAGAAAGAATCCAAAGATGGTACAATGAATAAGAAAAAGGCCAGGTACCCTAGATATCGGAGCCTGAGCTTCTCTATAACAGCTTCTCGAGGGCCCTTTTAATCTTGATATGTGTTTAGAAGACCTAGAAGACTTCGTTGATGCCCCAAGACGATACTCCTCCTTTTCGTCGATTCAGGCATGGCCAGACTATGCCCCATTTTTATCAAGGTTTAAACTACCCTTTGCGGGTTTTCAGTTCAAAAACCCATTGGGTCTCAATGAGCCTTTTGCGGGTTTTCACCTTGTCCTCTCCCCCCTTTTTTTTAATAAGGTCTCAAAGCGCCCTTGAGGGTTTTCGCATTGGCTTTCTCCCCTTTTTAAGCGAAGTATTTCTTGACCGAATCTGAATTTATAGGATTAGGCAAGTCTTTTCCATCCATCTCAGTCAGAATCAATGCTCCTCCTGAAAAGGCCTTCTTTACCACGTACGGTCCTTCCCAATTTGGCATCCACTTCCCTCTAAAATCTTTTTGTATGGGAAGGAACTTTTTCAATATCAGGTCCCCTTCACTGAATTCTCTAGGACGCACTTTCTTGTTATAAGCCCTCATCATTCGCTTTTGGTACATTTGACCATGACGGATAGCTCTTAACCTCTTTTCTTCGATCAAATTTAGTTGGTCATATCAAGCTTGAACCCATTCTGCTTCGTCTAACTTCAGCTCTGATAAAACTCGAAGGGAAGGAATCTCAATTTCAATGGGTAAAACTGCCTCCATTCCGTAGACCAATGAGAATGGCGTTGCCCCAGTGGAAGTTCTGACCGATGTTCGATAAGCGAAAAGGGCAAATGGTAGCTTCTCATACCAATCCCTATACGTTTCGGTCATCTTACCCACTATCTTCTTGATGTTCTTGTTAGCTGCTTCCACTGCGCCATTCATTTTTGGGCGATAGGGAGACGAATTATGGTGCTTGATCCTAAATTGGCTACAGACCTCTGCTATCGTGCTGTTATTCAAGTTTAGCGCATTGTCTGATATGATCCTCTCAGGCATCCCATATCGACATATAACCTCTTTCTTTAAGAATTTGCTGACTGCTGTCTTCGTAACGTTGGCGTAAGAAGTGGCCTCTACCCATTTGGTGAAGTAATCAATGACTACAAAGATGAATCGATGCCCATTAGATGCCTTTGGCGAGATCGGCTCTATGACATCCATACCCCACATCGAAAAAGGCCATGGAGAAGTCATGACATGAAGGGGTGAAGGTAGGACGTGAATCTTATCTCCGTTGATTTGGCATTTATGGCACTTCTTGGCATGACTGATGCAATCCCCCTTCATAGTAGACCAATAATATCCAAATCTAATGATTTGTCTGGCCATTGTGAAACCGTTAGCGTGTGTTCCACAGACTCATTCATGGACCTCTTCCAAGATCTGCTTAGCTTGGATGGCGTCTACGCATCTTAGCAACACTTGATCCTTTCCCCTTTTGTATAGGATCTCTCCATCCAGAACATAATCACTGGCTAACTTTCTCAATGTTCTCTTTGCATTCTCAGTCGCTTGGTCTGGGTATTCGCGATTTTTCATGTATCGCAGTATATCTTGATACCAAGGGTGGTCATCCTTTTCCTTCTCTTCTTCTTCGATGTTACAACAATGGGCCGAAGTTTCATAAATGCTAATCTGGATCGGCTTCACATCTTTCGGCTTATTCACTTTGACCATGGATGCTAGAACAGCTAAAGCATCGGCCATCTGATTTTCATCACGAGGGAGATAGCAGAAGGTGATATCGTCAAACTCATCGATTAATTCGAGGACTAGCTTCCTATATAGAACCAGTTTGGAATCTCTTGTTTCCCATTCGCCTTTGAGCTAATAGATTACTAATGTAGAATCCCCATACACCTCTAGCGCCTTGATTTTCTATTCTATTACTGCATGAATCCCCATGATGCATGCTTCGTACTCTGCCATATTATTGGTGCAATCAAAATCCAATTTGCTGGTAAAGAGAAAATGGTCTCTGTAGCGACGTAAAATTTGGTGGGTCACTAATTATGGCGATTTGTTGAAAAATTTGAAAAAAACTGAATTTTAATTTTATTTAAAAGGGGAGTCGTCACCGATCTTTTTTTAAGTGTGATCGGACACCTAATAAAACCACTTTTTAACAGAAAAATTTTATTTTTAGATAAAAAGAGGGCCGGGTTTAGGTCTACGTCAAAATTTAGAGAAAAATAGGGTTCGGGAGTCGGTTACGCACGAGGAAGGTATTAGCACCCTCGTGACGCCCAAAATTGGTTTCTTGCTAAACACGTGTTGTCTTGACTTTCAAAAATGCAAGTCCAACTTAATAATTAGTCGTGATCCGATCGAAAGAACAAGAATCTTTGACTTTTTGGTTTTTTAGAAGGACGTCTCGTTTTTAACACGAGTCGACAAATTTCACCCAACATAGCGATGAAATCGATGACTTAATGTTAAATCGGTACGTTGCCTTATTTATTAAAACGTAAAAAGATATTTCGTGAAAAAGAACTTATATCCACATTATAATAAAATGCGATTTAAACATGTATTTAATTCGGAATGTACAAACAATAAAAAGTCGCGAATGTATGGGATAGATATGAACACAATAATTATAAAACATTGGCAATACACACGATAACAAACAAGATAATGATGATATTGAAGTATATACGGGAGACATAAAAATGTACATAAATAATATAGTATTAAAAGTATATATGCGTAACATATAAAAAAATATATATTTTTAATGCAATATTAAGAAATACATGTAATATGTACATGTTAGAATTCATAACAATACTTAAAAAAACAACTACTAATAATAATATGTAAAAGTATATACATAGTATATCAAAATATACATAATAATATGATAGAGTTATAAAAAATATGGGATAATGAAAACATACGAATAATATGACATTACAAATATGTACAAAATATATATAATAATATAATATCAAAATATATACCTAAGATAATATATAAAAATACATATGCAGATGGTAATAAATATTAACAACAAACAATAATAGTGAAAATAATGTGTATAACAAATATAATAACATATAAAAATAGGTATGAAATATAAATATATAATGTAGTATTTAACCATGTGCATATAATATATATGTATGTATTAGGAAAAATAACAATATTAAAAAAGCAACTATGAGTATATACAAATACCTACGTGTATATTAAAAAAAACGAGTGCATGATAATGATAATATTAGGAGCATATACATAAAATATATATATATATATATGAATTAATAATGAGAATAATAATACCAATATACAATAATAATAATAATAATAGTAATGTATAGTAAAATTAATGAAAAATAATAATCATATATAATAATAGAAATAATAAATGATAGTAGTAATGAAAAATATAAATAATATATAGTATAATAATAACATTATATAATAAAAATAAATAGAAAGAAAACAGAATGATGAAAAAAAATAATAAAATGATAAACAGGACTAGATTGGGAGCAAAATAAAACAAACAGGGTAAATTTTAAAATAAAACGAAAAATAAGGACTTATTAGAACACGCTAGAAACCACGGGGGACCAAGAACGCAATTTTCCCAGCCTTTAAAGCGCTGTTGTTGAACGGAGGACCAAATCGCAACGCGCGATAAGTCCCGGGGCCAATTTAAAACAATCTGGAAACTTAATTGCAAAACGATACAAAAGCGGAAGGGCGGATTCAGCAATAAACCCATTTGGGTTTAAAAACACGCGGATCTTCTTGGGTCGGGTCGGATCGACCCGACCCGGGTTCAAATACTATAAAAGCCAAATTTTTTTGTTTCAATTCATTATCACGGGAAGAAGAAAAAAAATGGAAAAGGAAGGGAGAGGGGAGAGGGAAGAGAGAGGGAGAGGCCACGGGTGGTTCCCGGTCACCGGACCGGTTGTCGGACCGTCGCCGCCGCCACCGGTCACGGTGGTCGGGGGAGACCAAAAGTCCCCTTTTTACCACCTCGTCCTCCCAGATACGGATCTGGTCCTCAAATCACCCTCCGGGCACCCGCGATTGAAAGGTAAACGAACCGACCCCTCGGCTTTAAGACTCGAATCGTTCCAAGGGTAAATCTTTTCTGTTTTTTTTTTTACTATTCTATGTATGTAATAGATGCTAAATCAGAAATCTGCTCAAAAGATGATACCTTTTTTTTGATTTTTGTATTCTGTAAAAGCCGTCCCCTTTTTTGGTTGCTATTTGGCTCTTTTTATATAGCGGATTACATTGATTTTTTTAATCTCTACTGCTATGTCTAGTTCTATCTATTACTGTTGTTCCTCTGCCATATTGCTGCTTCTGTCTGCTGCCTTCGGTTGTTCTTTTTCTTGTTTCCGTTTCCGTATTCTACTTGCAGGTCTTCAGAGGGTCAACGGAAGTGACAAGGCTCTATTTCGGTGCAAGGGTGCCAGCGAGACGAGCCTCGGGGCTAGGGAGTAGGCATCGGGACGAAGCGCATTGGGGCAAGGCACGGGTGGCTTGCCCGAGGCGAAGGTGCGGCGCACATGGAGTCTCAGAAACCCTAGGGTTTCTGAGTCGGTTTAGTGTGTGTTGGGCTGAGGGTGTAATGGGCTTATGGGGGTTGGGTTAAAATTTGATTGTACTGGGTTACGGGTTGTATTTGGGAATTGGGTTTCAATTTGGGCTGGTGTTTTAATGTAAATGGACATTTGGGCTTTTGAAATTGGGACATTATTGGCTTAACATTTTAATCCTGGTATTTATTTGGTTTAAATTGCAAACGGGCTGGGCAATTTGGGCTCGTACAGTCTCCGCTCGGGGATGTCAGGACCGTTCCAATTCCATTCCCTACTGTTATAGGCCAATTTTGGCCTGGTTACAAAAACCAAACCCATTTACATTAAAAACCCGAAGCCCATATACCAGACCCATTTCAAAACCAATTTAATTACCCAATCACTAAGCTAAACCCATTTACACCCTATCAGCCTAACTAATAACTAAACAAAACCCCAAAACCCGTTACAACCCATTTGACCCAAATCTAACCTACCCAATACCCAAACCTGTTACAGAAACAGACTCCAACTAAACCCTAATCAACCTAACCCGAAACACCCACTTGGATTGGCCTCTGCCCCTGACAACGGTCACATCCACCGCCCATGCCACTGCCTCTGTACCTGCAAGAAATTAAAAGGAAGAGACAGCAAAGCATGATAACAAAAACAAGTTGTAAATGAGGCTATAAAAGTCAACCCGAATAGATTGTAAAGGATTCGGACTTCTTTTCAAAAAATACAGGCAATATACTAAAACTTTCACTTCAAAACTTCAAATCCTAAACAGCAAACAGCAATTTGAGTAATATTACAACGAAGGGATACCCCCGAATCAAAAGATCAGAAAACAGGATCGTGTTCTAAGGTGATTTTGATTTGTTTTATAAAATTTTATTTTTCATGCATGTATTTTTAATAATAATAAAAAATAAAACTAAAAAATAAAAAAATAAAAAATTTTAAATTTTACCTTTTTCGGCCACCGTGTACGGTGGCCGGTCGCCGGACCGGCCCTTGGCCGGAAATCGCCCTTCCCCTCCCCCTCTCTTCTTTTTTTTTTTTTCTTTCCTTCAGCAGAAATGATTTTTTTTTGAAGGATTTATAGCCCTCCAAAACGACGTCATTTTGGGGGCTGCGTTTTAACCCCAAAACGACGTCGTTTTGGAGATCCGACCCGAGATCCGACCCAAACCCGCCTAGGATCCGCGTGTTTTTAATTCAATGGGTTATTTGCGCATTCAGCCCTTCTGCATTTTTACCATTTTACAATCAAGTTTTATTTATTTTAATTTGGCCCCAAAATTTATCGTGTTTTCAATTTAGTCCCTACTGATGCGCTGCGTTTTTAAAAGGCTTGGGAAATTGCTCTTTCAATCCCTCCTATGTCTTAGCGCGTTCAGATCGGTCCCCTTTCCCTTTTTTATTCTTACATCCGCCCCAGAACTTCGGTTTTTCGTTTAAATTAGTTCTTTTTGCATGTATTTTGATTTTTACACCTTTATATTATTATTATTATACTTTTCATTATTATCACCTACATAACAATATTATTAATAGTATCATTATTATTACTGTTATTATTTCTTTATTTTCCTTTATGATACGTATTATTATTATTATTATTATTATTATTATATTACTAATATTATCGTTTTTATTTTTATTTATTTTTGTTACTACTCTTTTTTATTTACTGTTTATACTAATATATTATCATTATCGTCGCTAATATGCTATGCTATAGTTAATATATATATTTTATCACTTACATGTTTTATATGTATGTCTATATTTACGTGTTCATTGTTAGTAGTTTGTTTTAACATACTATAGTTATTATATCTTTTACATTAGTTGCATATTTTATATACATATATATTTATGTGTTTATTATCAATAACCGTTTTAACATTTATGCATTATATTTTGATACTATTACGTATATATGTTTTCTCGATACTACACCTTTATATACTATGCATATATTATATTTTGTATATTCTACACGTATTTTTTATTATTATTTTATTTTTTATTTTAATACATACATACTTTATATTATATCAATTTTCTAAATATTACATTATGTGCACATTTTTGTACACTACGCATGCATATCTTTAATATCGTATTATTCATGTTAGTATCTCGTGTATATATTTTGTTCCAATTATATTAGATGTTTTTTTCTTCTCTCTTCTCTTTTTACATTATATTACGTATATTTTTTCAGATACACTCCTTTTTTTATATATATTTTTTACTGCAAATATCATCACTATTATCATTTTAATATGCTGACATTATGTTTTAATACCTTTTCAATTGCATCACCATTTTTTAAAAAAAAAATTTATATTTCACATAGTCAAAAATGTTTTAAAAAGAAAACGAGGCAATATTTTTTGTGTTTAGAGATTCGGGAAATAGTGCCCTAACGTGCTGGGTTGCGATTTCTCTTTCGTCTAAATACCTAAAATACCCTCCTAAATTTTGCAACTCGCGAGATAACTTTAGTTTCGAGGAATTTAAGAACTTCGTGTCCAATCGTGCTGGATGTGATGTTCGTATTCTTCCGAAGCGAAGGAATCTTGATTTTTCAACCCAAATCATCCCAATTTTATTCAAAATGTTCCAAAAACGAGGCAATATTTTTTGTGTTTAGAGATACGGGAAATAGTGCCCTAACATGCTGGGTTGCGATTTCTCACTCATCTAAATACCTAAAATACCCTTTTAAGCAATATTTTGTAACTCACGAGACGACTTTAGTTTCGAAAGATTTAAAGAACCTCGTGTCCAATCGTGCTGGATGTGATGTTCGTATTCTATCGAAGCAAAGGAATCTCGATTTTTCAACTCAAACTATTCCAGCTTCAAAAAGGAATCTTATTTTAAATCTTTCCAAATTTCTACTTAAGACAGAAAATTGGTCAATATGGTACCAATTTTGGGCGTCGCGGGGGTGCTAATACTTCCCCGCACGTAACCGACTCCCGAATCCATTTTCTCTAATTCTTCGTAGACCAAAGCGTTTTATAAGGTGACCCAATCACACCTAAAAAGGTTGGTGGCGACTCCCCATTTTTATTTTTTAAGTCGACATCTGTTTCTTTTCAAAAAATGGTTTCGACACCTACGGCGTTCGAAGCTCCATCAAACTTTAATCTCCAACGAGGACTCTCTTGGATATCTTCTTCAGTAGCTGCCACATACATTAAATCTTCGTTTGAAAAATCAAAGTTCAGAGGCTCGCAGTCTTCTAAAGCTCTACTAGCTAGAAAATCTGCTATTGCACTTCCTTTTACCGCTTTCTGACTCACATAGACTATATCAAATTCAGAAAGCAGGATTTGCCATCGAGCCATTCTTCTATTCAATACGGTCAACTCCATCATGTACTTCAGAGGGTCTAAATTAGAGATTAACCAAGTTGTATGGTACAATATGTACTGTCTCAATCTTCGAGTTGTCCATATTAGGGCGCAACACAGTTTTTCAATTGGCGAATATCTTGTCTCACACTTAGTAAATTTCTTACTAAGGTAATATATTGCCTTTTCTTTTCTCCCTGACTCATCATGTTACCCGAGCACGCATCCCATGGAATTCCCAAACACTGCTAGGTATAGTATTAATGGCTTGTCTTGACTAGGTGGTACAAGCATTGGAGGACTAGACAAATAACGTTTGATCTTGTCAAAAGTTTTCTGACATTTCTCATCCCATACACCTGGATTGTGTTCCTTGAGGAGTCAGAATATAGGGTCACACTTCTCGGTTAATTGTGAGATGAACCGAGCGATGTAATTTAATCTTCCCAAGAACCCTCGAACCTCCTTCTGAGTGTGAGGTGGAGATAATTCCTGTATCGCCTTGACTTTATCCGGGTCAATTTCTATCCCCTTCTCACTGACTATAAATCTTAGCAGTTTTCCTGATCTGGCCTCAAAGGTACATTTCGCTGGATTAAGCTTTAGTTGAAACTTTCTTAATCTCACGAATAACTTCCGCAGGACCTGCATGTGCTCTTCCTTTGTTCGAGATTTCGCAATCATGTCGTCGACATAGACCTCAATTTCTTTATGCATCATGTTATGGAACAGAGTTACCATGGCCCTTTGATACGTTGCGCCAACATTCTTTAGCCCAAATTACATCACTTTATAACAGAAAGTTCCCCACCAGGTCACAAATATGGTTTTCTCCCTGTCCTCAGGATGCATTTTTATCTGGTTATACCCCGAAAAACCGTCTATGAAAGAGAACAGTGAGTAGCCTGCCGTGTTGTCCACTAAAGTATCAATGTGGGGTAATGGGAAATTGTCTTTCGGACTAGCCTTATTCAGATCCCTGTAATCTACACATATTTGCACTTTTTTATCTTTTTTGGGCACAAGGACGATATTAGCTACCCATTCTGAATACTTAACTTCCTGTAGAAAGCCAGCATCGAATTGTTTCTTGACCTCTTCTTTTATTTTCAACAAGACGTCCGGTCTCATTCTTCGGAGCTTCTATTGAACTGGTTTACAGTCTTCCTTTATGGGTAGCCGATGTACTACGATATCAGTGTTTAGCCCAGGCATATCTTGATACGACCATGCAAAAACATCTTTGAATTCACGTAGTAATTCAATGAGATCTTGCTTTGTCTTTGTGATGATACCAGTTCCGATTTTCACCTCTTTATCTTCTCCTAAACTCACCACTTCCACTAATTCTTTGTAGGGTAAGATCTATTTTTCGTCTTGTTCGACCATCCTCAACAGATCCAGAGACAATCCACGGTCTTGATCATCCTCAAAACTCTGGGATTCTTCTAAACACATCTCTTGTTCGAAAGGAGACTCCTAGTCATTATTAGTGTTACTCATATTTCTGATATCTGAAGACCTGTTATAGAAGTAAGAATAAATCTAAAGAACAAAAGAATTTGAAGAAAAAATATTCGTGTGGTATGATAATGAAAGAATGAAAGAATATTGGCTCAATGTGTGATAAAAAGATGCATCTTTATTAAAATTAAAGATTGTTGAACATGGGCCTATTTCACAAAAGGATTCTTATTGCTCCTAGGCCTAGAGCAATAAGTGTGTTTTGATCATTACTCTGAATTAATCCTAAAGAATACAGTGATATCTTCAGCAGTCCAATTGCTTAAAACGCTCCCTGGTACATATGGGCGAATACCCGCTAAAATTCTTTCTTTCTTTTCATCAGCAATGGTGTTGACACTCATTTCTTCTGCCCATTCTCTTCTTGTCACCTTCTGTTCGGGGTAAATGGTTCCTCCTGACACGAACATTTTGGATATATGAGGGAAAATTATCGGTTCCCATTTGAATTCTCCCCCGCTCAATCTTGCCCTTCTCCTTTCTTGCTTCCTCTCCATATCTTTCTTCATTTGTCTCGCGTCAGGTTTATACCCCAAGCCGAAGCGGTCTCGTTTTTCCTTTAGCATTGGTGCGTTAATTCTTCCCTGGAGGTACCTTCCGAGTCCTTTTCCCGGTAACGCGCCTTTTCCTACTGTCAACCATAGGCCCATTTCGGTAGTCTTGGACATTCTGGGTGTTGGGATCTTATTCCCTTCGACGACGAACGTCGCATTAACAAACTCCAACGATTGAAAGGAACACTCAAATGCCTCATCATCAACCCCTATGTAGGGTAAATCGCTGGTCACAAACGCGATGATATCCTCTTCCGCGCTTATCGTTATTAGCCTATCCTTGGTTACCAACTTCAATTTTTAGTGGAGAGACGATGGTACTGCCCTAGCCGAGTGAATCCATGGCCTCCCTAGCAAGCAATTATAAGATGGTTTGATGTCCATTACCAAAAAGTCCACCTTATACGTATTTAGGCCGACCAAAAAGGGTACCTCGGTCCTCCCCATTACTTTCCTCTCTGTCCCATCGAATGCTCTTACCACGTTTTGGCACGTCTTCATATGCGAACTATCTATCGGCAATCTGTTCAATGTGGACAGGGGCAAGACGTTTAATGCTGATCCATTGTCGATTAAGACCCCGGGCAATGTATACCCCTTGCAGTGGGTAGTTATGTGTAGGGCCTTTGTAGATCCTCTTCCTCCGGGAGGTATTTCATCATCATTAAAGAATATGAAATTATCGGCACTGATGTTATTGACCAGGCGATCGAGCTTATTGACAGAGATATCATTCGCTACGTAAGTTTCGTTTAGCACTTTCATCAACGCATTCTGATGTGTTTCTGAGCTCAGAAGCAAAGCTAGCACCGATATACGAGCCGACTGTTGTGTAATTATTCCATAACGCTATACTTTCTATGCTTCAAAAACTTTAAGAACTCTCTAGCCTCCTTTTCATTCACCGGTTCGTTTATTGGCAGCTCAACTCCGTCCGTCTTCTCTTGTTCTACCATCGGGATCTTCCCTTTCGCGATCTCTGTTCTAGTGTTTACTAGGTCATAGCGTTTCCCACTACGCATGTGGAAACCTACATCCTGTCTGTCTTCTGAAACATTAACCTGGTCTTCTTCTCTTGAAACCGTCATGTTGCAATTATAATTCCACGGCACCCTTTTACTGTCTTTGTACGGAAAAGCAACGAGCCTTTGAATTATGATCTTCGGTGGCACTGACATTCCTACTTCATTATTTCTTGGACGTGTGATGATTACTACCGGATGATTACCCTTTTGATTTTTTTCGGTCGATCTATTACCTGAGGTACAAACCTCGCCTTCCTTCGATCCCTCGATCTCCTCGTAGAATTCCATCTCTTTGTTGTCCATCATGTTTTGCACTACGGTCTTAAAATTAGTGCATTCTTGTATATCATGCCCCCTATTGACATGAAACTCGCAGTATTTCTCTACTCCTTTAGGCCTTCCTTCTGGACTTTGCCCGATAAACCTCTATTCACCATTTGTTCCCAAACCCATATCAACGGGGTCCTTACTTCCTCTATGCTAGCTTTTACCCCCGTTCTCAATTATCGCGTTTTCTCCTTCATTAAAATGGTTAGGTAGCGAATCTTTGGTGTTAGGTACATCATCGAATTTGATGACGCCCATTCCAATGAGCCTTTCAACTGCCTTTTTAAAACCCGTGCAATTTTCTATTGAATGCCCCGTAATTCTCGTATGATATTCACATTGGGCATTGATGTCATACCATTTTGGGTACGGGAGCTGCAATGTCTTTATGTAGAAAGGAGAAATAACATGCGCATTGAATAAACTCTGGTATAGCTCCTTGTACATCATAGGAATAGGCGTACACTGAAGTTTTTCAGCATTCTGCCTCGCGTCAAGTTCCTGCCTCGATGAACTCTGATGACCCGTGGTTACCTTCCTTGGTTGGCTTACAGTGATGGGTTTTGAATAACCTTTGTTGTTCATATTTATGTTATTTACCTCGTTCTCTTTCTTCCTCGGGACTGATCTCTTGCTGCCTTCTCCCTCTTCAATCTTTTCACTTCTTATAGCGTTTTCTATCATTTCCCTGGACATTACCATGTCTGAAAAACTCTTAGTTGCACTCCCCAACAGGTGGTTGATAAATGGTGCTTTTAATGTATTGATAAAAAGCATAGTCATTTCCTTTTCCAAGAGGGGTGGCTGGACTTGAATCGCTACCACTCTCCATTGTTGAGCATATTTCCTAAAGCTTTCACCTGACTTCTTCTCCATATTTTGCAACGTAATCCTATCAGGTGCTATATCCGTCACATGACCATACTGTTTCATGAAAGCTTGGGCTAAATCCTTCCATGAACCAATTTGGGCATGGCTCAATTGATTGTACCATTTAGTTACAGACCCACTCAAACTGTCTTAAAAACAGTGGATTAATAGCTGGTTATTGTTGACGTATCCAGTCATCCTCCGACAAAACATAGTGATGTGTGCTTCTGAGCAGCTAGTCCCGTTATATTTCTCGAATTCTGGGGTCTTAAACTTAGGAGGGAGCACTAAATCTGGGATCAAACTTAGGTCCTTGGCTTCCATTCTGCAACGGAAATCAACACTTTCCATTGCTCTGAGTTTTTCCTCCAGCCACTTGTATCGATCATCTGGTTGTTTTGGGGGTTCCGCTCTCGTCTTCTCCATCTCAACCATGTCATCGAGATCGGTAACAATAGGGTTGGTAGGGTTATCCCCTAGGTTAGAACCCAAACTAATTAGAGGGTTCATCGGTACTGATGTACCAGCCTGATATTGAGGTCTAATTGTAACGGGCACTCTTTGCATGTATATATTTGTTTGCGCTTGTGCATTAGTTGGGGCGAAGCCTGGGGGATAGGCGAGTTCTTCATTGTCGTTACCAGGATGAATTACGGGGCCCTTTCCTTTGTCAGATCCCTGGGTTAATAGTTGAGCCAATTGACTCATCATACTCCTTTGGGATTCTAGCATTTGATCCCTCATGTCTTATTGGATTTTGGCCAGCTGCTCTTGCATCTGCGCTTGCAACTACTCTTACATTTCTTTTTGGAGTTGTTCGAGCCTTTCCATTCTTTGGTCCATGTCCTTGGTTTTTCTTTGAGTACCGTAACGATGTGTGGTTGGTTGTTTTTTTGTATTTTCTAGATTAACTTTCTTTTTCTCTGAAATAATTTTCATTTATTAGAATCTTCTTTATGAATTTTAATGCATATAATGTAATGCGATGCACATGCATGAAATGAATGCAAAGAAGGCGTCGATTCTGATTCAGTTCCATTTAAAAAACTTTACTAGAAAGTAAATATCTTTACATAAAATGGATTACAGATACAGCTTTGCCCTAATGCCTAAATTCTTGACTTTACTAAGTAACGACGCTAACTCTTGACCCTTATCCTAATTCAGCTCATACTTCACACTTAGCACATCTGCTTGGACTGCCAAGACCTGCAGGTGGTCAGCTACCTCCCTAATCTGTGCTATGGCTTCGCCCATGATATAGTCTCGATTATCAACTTGGCTTTGAGCGTGATGAAGTTGTTCTCTCCAGCGCTCCTCATTTGCTTCAAGAAGCTCAACTCGAAGCTCACAATTTCGCAAAGCAGATTCCAGCTCCTCTATTCTTCCCTTCATCTCTTCAATCTTGCTTAAACTAGCCCTCAATTCAGCCGCCGTATTACGATTTCTGTACTAATGCAGCACCTTTTCAAGTTCGACCAGCCGGGCTTTTAATTCCCCTTTGTCGTTCTGGGCTTCTAACAGACTCTCCTCTAGGGCTTCTCTTTGTGCCAATCCCTCTCAGAATCTTCTTTCCCATTTTTCCTCATTGGTCCTTTCTACTTGGATTTCTTGTCGCCACTGATCTAACGTTTTTCCTAATCCTGCTATCTTCACTGATTGACGATATTTCTTATAGTACGCTTTCAAACTGTCTAAGTCCTCTTCGGCTTTGTTCTTTCCTTTCTTTAATTTTTCAGCTTCTAACTTTTGAACATCCACGTCCCACCTTAAATGCACTTTTTCTTCCTCTAATTGCTCAATTTTCTTTTGCAGTTCCAAATTCCTCTTCTCAAAATCTTATTTTATTATTTCTAGTTCTGATGGGACCACCCGCAAATACTCTTCTATTGGTTGGACACCCTCTAAGTTTGGTCTTGGGATGTTATCATTAACTCTTCTACTGAACCAGTCATTATATTCGGGCATCATCGATCCTGCGTGCAGATTTTTCACCCTATGAATTTGATTCCAAGCGGTAGAGATTTCTTTGATCTTTTTCTTATAACTATCTCCTTTGTACGGGAACTTACAATGCGCCAAACCATGCGTCGCTGGTACAAATTGCTTTGTTCCATATTGCATCAATGCCATCAAAGGGGCATAAACAATGGCTCCCCAAACTCCGAGTAGGGGAACCCAATCAAAATCTCCACATCGGAAGAGAACTTCATTGGGTACAAACCAAGGAGCTCTCCATTCAATATCCTCCTCTCGAAGATTTTGCAGAAGCGCTATCCAATTTTCTTCTGTCACGTCGTTTCTTCTTGACTTTGTAACCATCTCTTTTAATAGGGAATATCCGCTCAAGAAGACCCCATAAGAAAACTTATCTACTTTCCAGAAGTGGCCGTGGAACCAAACTAGCAACAATTGTGTGCATCCTATGAACCTGCCTTCTCTGGACCTTCTACAAGCATTCAGTGATCTGAAAGTTTCAGCTAAGATTGCAGGAACTGGTGTAACTCCTTGGTCAAGCCGGTTGAAGAGATCAGTGACTCCTTCGTCTACATGTCCTAAAGCCCTAGGAAATAATACTAAACCATAGATACTGAGTGCAAAGACATCGACTTTCTTGGACGTATCGGGGTGAGCTAAAATTAAATCCCTCAAATTTTTCCACGGTATACATTTACACTCGCCCTTTTGCTTGATTCTGGCCATAATCCGTTGTTCACTCATTCCCGTTATGTTCATCAACTTTTTCCAAAATGCTGGGACGTAAGCAGCTCTTGAGTAAATCTTATCTACTTGAGCCTTTGGACAATTCAAAAGGGCCGTATATTCCTCCACGGTGGGTACTAAATCTACTCTCCCAACGGTAAAGCAACTATATGCCGAGTTTCAATATTGGGTGAGGGCTCAAAACAAATGCTCGTCTATATTAACATCTAGCAAGTACGGTAAATCCCCGTAACTATTGTAGAACAATCTCTTAGTTTCATCATCCCACTGACTCCAAATTTCTTTTAATTCCTGAAGACTATTCTGTGTAACACTAATACGGGTGTAGTCCCACAATTCTGATACATGCCCCACAGCTAAGCTGTCACCCTTCTCCAATTGTGTTGTCTCAGACCAATTTTAGACCACTGCATTGCGTTCTACTTTATCAAGAAGTTTGTTTTCCATGATCGAGCTCTTTAATTTAGTAATCGAACCCGAATCGACACCCATCTAATGTGAAAGTGCATACAAAACATAGCAAAGACAAACACAAGGTTAGTACAATATATAAGCAGAACTCAGAGCATGTAGAGAAAAGGAAACAATAAAGCACCTATCAGGGCGACTACTAGGGTTTTTAGCGCGACTCTACCTAGGGTAGGCTCTTAAGGCTCTCTACATGTGGTTTAGTTCTAAAGTTGGGGTACCTGAACCAGCAGATTCCTCGATCCTCACCCATTATTGGCTCATATGGACCAAGTTCGATTCAGGGGGACACATTTCCCTATGGCTGCACGGAGATGAAAATCTTGTGAAGCACATAGGTACGGATGTATCCCGAAAGCGATTCACTATCCTACACGGAGGTGAAAACCTCACGAAGGAGTAGCTTTTCGCTCTCACTTAAAAGGTGTGACCCGGTGGTCATACAATGCGATGCACAAGTATATAAAAAAAACTCGAAACAAATAAAGAAAACAGGAACACAATAATGGAAATCATAATTCAAAACGGATGAGATGCAAAAGAAGGATCGTATATTAAAATCAAATTTTCAATTTTTTGACAAAAAGACAAAAGTTAATCAACTTGTGGCTCGACTCTCCTTTTTAGTCCCCAGTGGAGTCGTCAAGCTATCGAAACCATTTTTTCTAGGCGTCTTGAAAAATAGAGGATCGACTTTGGATTTTGAAATAGAGTCGCCACCGACCTTTTTCAAGGTGCGATCGGGTCACCTTAATTCATAAAATATTTTGATTTATTAAAATGATTAATTTTGGTCTACGAAATTAGAAAAAGGGGCTCGGGAGTCGGTTACGTACAAGGAAGGGTTAGCACCCTCGTAACGCCCAAAATTGGTACCTAATTGATTACTTCATGTCCTATCATCAAACGATTGAAAAAATTTTTAAAAATACGATCCTTTGTTTAAAAAGGGCATTTAAATATATCGAAGTAAAAAAAAATCGAGGCTCACTTGTCTCAAAGAAATAAGAATGTCGTATCCAGTAAGTTAGGGTGCAACATGCCGACTTCTTGAAATTAAGCTCGACTTTTTGTTTAAAAGGTTCACATAATTAAATCGAAAAGGGATATTTATTTTGGGTCAAATGAAAAACCAGAACCCAGTAAGTTAGGGCTCGATCTTTCAAAGTCCCACAACATAAAATATCACCTTGATTTTTAATTTCTTATCTCGGGACAATGAATGTCACATTCAGTAAGTTAGAACGCAACACTTCATGTCTCCGAGAATATGTTTTATTTGAAAGCTCATATGTTTTGATTTTGAAAGCGATACTCGATAGTTCGGGTTTAATGAGAGAAATCGGAACCTAGTAAGTTAAGGCTCGATTTCCTCGAAGTACCCAAACACGAGTTATTCTTTTGAAGGCTTTTGGATGAAATTTTTTTAACAAAATGGAGTTTGGCACGACTTTCATAAAATACGAACATGGAACTACAAAGCAAAGAAATAATTCATAAACAATACGTATTTCATCGATGAATCATAATAACGAATAAATACCAAATGATACATATAACAACAACAATCATGTAACATGTCATCAAATGCAAATAATAACAATAACATTGAAAGGCTAAAAAACAAAATTAAAAGAAGTATGAAACGAATTAAAATAAGTGAAATCTAATAAGCTCTCAACAAATAAGGATGTATGATTTTTTAAAAAAAGGTTTAGAACTATAAAAGGTCAAATGGAAATTTAAACAAATAATATGTTATAATAATAGAAGACAAGGTCTTTAACATAAATAAATTATGTGCATATACATACATAATATTTAAAATATTTACATAGTATATTATAAAAATGTAAAAGAATGGCAAATACATAATATGAAAAATATACATAATATATAAAAAATATTTAAAAATATATATATATACGTAATACACGAAAATTATTTATACATAATAGTATTAAAATATATACAAGAGGTGGAATAAAAATATACGAATACCATGATATTAAAATATATACATAATATAGAATATAATGTTAAAAAAATATACATACGTAGCATATAAAAATATATATACATAATATAACATTAAAATATGTACATAATATATAGACAAATAATAATGGTGTTAAAAAAAATAAAGCATAGTATTTAAAAAATATAGCGTTAAAATACATGCATAATATGGTTACAATAAAGTATATACATGGAATAATAAATATATGAAAAATACAATATATAAACGAGGTATATATAATAAGTTTAAAATAGTTCGCGCATAAAGTTTTATTATACCTAATACATATAATTTATAAAAACCGAAAAATAATAAGAAGAAGAATTGAAATTAAATACGTTGACATAATCAAAGACTTTTAAAGAATCAATTATTTTAAAAAATCAAAACATTAAGCTCAAATTATGGACGAAAATGAAATTAATTCAAAACATTATGGCTGCAATTAGAAAGTAAATAAAATTAAAATAGGGTATGATTATAAAGCGGAACACTACAGAAGGACTAATCTTGCAAATAACCCTTCTCCTTTGAATTTCAAGGATCACGAGGGTATTTGACTGCTTTTTGATGATTTTTGACTCATTAAAAGACACAAATCAGCAGCATTTATTACTTTATTTTGATAAAACCTAAACACTAATCTAAAAGCCATTTTGTTTTATAACCAAGTAAAGAATATGAGCAGACCATCTTCTTCCCACTACCGATTCCCTTTTCTCGGCCAAACAAAGGCTTGTTCCCCTCAAATCCCCGATGGAAACGAGAAATCACGGTTTCCCAAAGCCGATCCTTGAAGTTTTTTAGCCATCGGCCGTTCTAGCTTTTATTAAAACGAAGAAGAAAAGCCGATTTCCGTTGATTCCGAATCTCAACCCCGAGGCCCACCCTTATTTCGATAGCGACGAAGTAGGTGTGACTCCCTTGGCATATTCACTAAGGTAAAATCCTTTTTTGCAATTATTTACATTCAAATCTCAACACAATAAAGAAGAACAGAAAGTAAATGCAATCAAAAAAATCTACCTTCCGAAAGCAATGAATATTTTGGCTGCTAAAGATTCTTTTATCTTTGATATTTGTGGGGTTTTCAGTATGCGTAATATATTTGAAGCAAAAATAGACTAAAAAAATTGAATACTACCTCTGTTTTCTTTTTCTTTTTTTTTTTTTTTATATTTCAAAAAAATCGTAACCTCCTTACAACCTGTTCTTAGGCTCTTTTTATAGCCGATTTAAACACATAAAATACAACCAAAAAGTCCTATCCGTATTCGCTGCTATTTCCTTCTGTTCTCTGCCTTTGCTTGCTGTTGTGGTTTTCGTTCTTGTTTTGGTATGTTTGCAGGTACGAGGGGAGGTCAACGGGGCGTTCCTTCCATTTCAGCGTTAAAAGGGCTGCTGTAGCCGAACCTCGGGTGCTGGGAAAGCCACGGAAGCACGTGACCGATCAGAGGGGATGCGGCGCTGGGTCTTTTAGGGTTTCGGCTAACCAAAACCTAGCCTAAGTGTTTGGGCCTTAACGGGCCACCACGGGAAAAGAGTTTAGCTAGTGTTTTGGGCTAGGAGTTTCGGGTTAACCGAGTTTTGGGGGCTAATTTGGGTCATGCCCGATATGGGCTTGTAAATGGACAATGGCATTTGAACTTTTAATATTTTTTGGGTTTTAATGTTTATTTGTTTTTGGTTAAAAAGGGACCCGGGCAAATTTAGGCCCTTACATCAGTTACTTTAATATCGAATGTAGTAAGTAATCTTCATCTTCAAGTTCTTTGCTTTTGACTCTAAGAGAGAGGGAGTATCATTTTAACTCCATTAATGCTCATAAATAGAAATTTTGTAAAGTTATCGAAAAAGAAATACATTTACAGTGAAGCTAAAAGAAATAACACAAAATCATTTTTTAGACTAATATTATAAATTTCCATTCAAGTTTTCTCTTTTTTTCTTTTTTTTTTGTCTTAGACTTTCTTGTTCTTCTATCAATCTTTCACTATTTTATGCAGGATTTTCGAATTTAGAAATAAATGCACGCACTCTTACAGTAATAATTGTTATATCACAACTTACATTTTCCTTCTTGTGTTCTCGAGTACTTAGGCACAAAATAACTTTGAAACAAAGTTTGGATTTGAAGAGTTTAGGTGAAAATTATTATGGGTCAAAGTTTTAGATCAACTTGTGATGGGGGTACAGTGGCTTGAAATTTGTAGGTGTAGAGTTCTGGGTTTAGTTTAATTTTTCAATTAACTTTGAGGAGAAAGAAGCTGAAGAGATGGCTTTTATTAGTGTAAAACGCATCGTTTCATTTAACAAGGAAATTGTGTGGAAATTATAAAATACAAATTGCATATTTAGGTGGATTAAATTTATCTTAGTTAGCACCACATGACCATTCTATTAAAAGTTAATGGATAAATGACTAAAAATAATAATATTAAAAACTTTAACGATTAAATTGTAATTTTTCACAATTTAATGATCAAAACAAAAATTTATATATAATTAGGTGACCAATACTGTAATTTATTCAAAATATAATTATCGAAAATTGTTATGGCTAATACGTGAAAACTATAAAAAAAAGTGTAACGGTAAGATATGTTTTACTTTAAAGAGAAAATTATGTTTGAACTCTAAAGATAACATCAGTCGAATACAGAATTGTTTTTAGAGATATCATAATTGAATTATAAAATTTTTGAAAGAGCAAAGCGTAATTTTGTCATGTATTAACTTATAATTTTATTTTTTTAAAGGGATTAAATAGAAATATTTTTATATTTAGGGATCAAAGTATAATTTTACCGCATACAAACTTTTAATTTCATCATTTGTAAAAGAACTAAAAAGTGATATTTCATTTGGGAGGCAAAGCTCCTACTGCTCCCCTTTTATATTTGCCTTGAGATAACATTGCTGAGAGAGAATCACGAATTTTAAAATAATTAATCTTTGTGAACAGTAAAATAAAGATTAAATTATATTTTTCAGTTCAATTAATTAATTTGTTATCTAGTGACAAAGTCGAAATTTTATTTTAAAGGAGGTGAAAGTATAATTCTATTATCGTAAATTTATTTTTTTATAATTTTTAAAGTGATGAATTTAAAATTTATTATTTTTAAGGGAGTAAAATATACGATATTACTTATAATCTCGTAATGTTTTAAAGGGATTAAAATAAAAATTCATCAATAGCCAAGACCCTTATCTATAAATTTGGTAATTAGCTGTTGAGCACATGATGAAAGTTAAAGTGGAATAAAAAAGAACCAAGAAGTTTGATTTAGAATGTTGGCATGATGATGGTGGCTCCCTCCACTTTTCTTTTTCTTTATAAGAAATTTAATTTAATAAATTTTCGAATTTTAATTTTATCGACGGAGAAAATAATGTTAGAATTATTTTATTTGATTTGATTTTAAATTTAATCCAAACTCGGAAAAGAAAATTACTTTCACTTATGCAAATTTTTATTATGAAAAACAACATTACAAATGAAAATTATGAAGGGAAGAGTCTTGTCCATTCTTCACATACATAATTTGGGTCTTAAATTATACAAATTTAGATCTCAAAGTTTACACATTTTGTCAATTTGCTCCTAATTTAATAAATTTAGTTTGCAACATTTATGTAAATGTATAAATCTTGAGACCAAGTTTTTTAAGTTTTTTAGAATCAAAGTCAAAATGACAAAATATGTAAAAAAAACCTACATTTGATGTGAAGCAAGTGGGCAAACAACAAGAGCCATGCAATTATGTCCTTTATTACATGTTGGATCTAGCTACTAAAGAATACAAAGTAACTATTAAGTAGGGACCTAATGAAAGAGCATTCCTTAATTTATTCATTTATTGTTGGTCTAATTATGGTTTTAGTCCCTTCCACATATTTGGAATCTGACCATTCTACTTTAATTTGACATCATTTAGTCCTTCTAATTTTGTAATGTTATTAGTAAACTCAATTGATAACAACGTTAATTGTTGCTGTTAAAGTGATGAAGTGACTTATTAAATGAAAAAAAAAATAACCCTTAAGCATTTGACACCGAAAGACATGTAAATTTATTATTAGTTGAACTCGATCAACTAGAATTCCATGTGGCAATAACTATGTGATCAAATAACAGAAAAAAAGAACACTTGAGAAACCAAATTATGCTAAATAAAGTAGGGGTTAAATTCCATTTTTTAGTATAGTAAAAGGGCTAAATCTAGAATTAAACCTTTATTGCCTTTTGGTTTTTAGCATGATAGAATATGGAGTGTCAATTTTCTAAAATGTAAAAACATTATTAATTGTATGAGTTAATTGCACTAGATATTCTCAAACTATGACCTTCAATCTAAATTGGCCCTTAAACTTTAAAATATTCTAATTATATTCTCCAACTATTGATATTATATCAATCAAGTCCTTCAATTATTAAAATCATTAATTTAACCGTTAAATGACTTGTTAAATCTTAAGTGATATAATTTAAAATGAAAAATTTAAAGAAAAATAAAATGATATCACATAACTTTTCTAAGTAAAAACTAAAAATAAAGAAAAACCAAAAAAAAAAAAAAAAGAGTGAGCAATAAAACTTTTATAAAAATCTTCGAAGACTTCAAAATCAAGATTTTTACAATATCCATTTTTCTTTGAACTTTCCATTTTAAACTATGCCACAAATTATTTAACATATCATTTAACAGTTAAAGTAATAATTTTAGAAATCGAAAAACTTTATTGGTAAAACCTCGATAAATTAAAAATAAAATTAAAATATTTTAAAATTGAGGGATCAACTTAGAATAAAAATTATAGTTTAAAGATGTACGATGCAATTAACTCTTATTTGTATTAGTGCAAGATTAGAGATAAAAATGGAGTATTGATGTACCTAATATTTTCAATAGATCTATCTTATGCACAATTGTAGATGCATCTCTTATCTAGAAGAAAAAAATTGACATCACAATTAGTTTCTCCAAAATGATAAATTTTAATTTAGTCCTTTAAAATATATAAATATGTAAATTATTAAAATAATAAAATTGTATTTTAACTTTCATAAAAGTATATAAATTAATAAAGTAAAATAAAAATTCTAACTTCACCCTGAGTTTGGGTTTAGTTTTTTTAATATTGGCTCAGCTTAGGATGGTTGAATTCACTATTAAAAATAAATAATATATAAAAATAATTTTATACTTATATTTATATATTTTTATAATTAAATTTAAATAAATTATTTTTGTAAAATCAATTCATTTGGGTGGCCCATATATTTGTCTTTACTTACAGTTAAGTCCAATATGCAACTCAAGGGGTTATTCTAAACTGAATCAAAGGGATGCTTTAACAATAACTCCATTCATTATTTTGTTTTCTGATAGGTAGATAGCTTAAAAGATGTCAAAATGATATATCCAAATTTATAATAGAATTTTATATTTACAAGTTTCTAGTGGAATAATGATATGGAAAAATATGAAGACAAACCAAAGAAATTCATTCATGAAATTATAAGTTATAATTTTTAGATAAGTCATTTGTTGTTTTATGGTACTTCGATCGGAGAGTTGTTTAGACTTGATTTTGGACAGATATAATTCGCTTTAAAGGTTGTCAAAATTTGATATTGAAAGTGAGTTTAGAGAGTTAATTGCTTGAAAATTTAGTTTTATTTGGAGTCAAAAGCCTTCGAGACTAGATCTTGAATCAATGAAGTCTATTCAAGAGTTGATCTTGAAAATAAGTTTGGGTTCAAAAATCTTTGAGAGTTAATCTTGAAGAACAAGTTCTTTCTCCTTTGTGTTGATAAAACCGGATTGATAAGAGGTTTGATTCAAGAGTTTTTTACACATCTAGATTTTTTCTTGAAAACGAGTTTAACCTCTAAATCTGTTGATCAATATCAAAAAACAGCTTTCTTCAAAACTAATGCGGTGTTCTTTAGAAATTTTCTAGTTATTTGAATTCTCTAGTAATTTTTAAACTTTTGGACTTCTAAATTTGTAAAGTTGTATTTAATGGCTTGAAAGTAATCCCTTTTTATAGTGTTAGTTATTCAAATAAAAGAAAACGACTTGTGATATCATCATAACTGAAGTAATTTCAACTTGACATGTGTTGCTCAGTAATAATTGGTCCGAAATTTTTTTTTCTTCTCTGTAGTTGTCAACCTAAAAAAATACTAAGACAATTTTTAAACAAAAATCTTATGGTGGGAAAGAACATGACATTGTTGTAGCTTTGTTTCTATGACGTTGGTGTTTTTATTTTTCATTTATAGTGGTGGGTTTGCATCAGTGGAGTTGGTTCCGTATTGGTTCCAGTAATAAATCGTTGCAATCAAATTTATTTTCTGTTTTAATTAAAATTTCAGTCAATACAAATCAAACCGATTAGACTATTGTGCATCAACTGCTGCATAAATATTTTATATTTGAAATTTATTTAATATCATTTATTTGATAATTCTCAATATATATTAAACATATTTTTAAAATATCGATAAATTTAAAATAATACATGGAAACAAACTAATACGTATTTTCAGTAAAAAAAAAAAAAATGCCCCCACCAATGTGATACTCACAATATTAATTTGGATCAAGCGATTTCGCCAGTTGGCTTCGTGTTTGATTTTGTACGAAATGAATTTCATTATTAAAAGAAAAGCAAAACTTTCATTAGGAATTAAGGATTAGACTAAAATTTCCCCATTTGAAAGAGCATAATTCATGAAGAAGCTTCTACCAGTTTCCTCGCATGGATATGAGCCATTTGGCGAAACAAGTTCGGGTTGGACCATGTTCCAGCAAAAGCTGATTCATTTTTGGATCTTTTCTTCTGGAAGTTATTAAGATATGATATAAATATATCACTTTATATTGTTGGAATCTTTAATTTCTTTGTATAAAAAATTATAATATGTTAGAAATATAAGAATTAATATTATTGATACAAGATAGTACTAATAAGGGAAGAGAGTCGATAGTGGTGATGGCTAAGAAGTCGGTTCATCTAAACTAACAGGAAAGTCGAAATATGTAAGGAGAAAGAGAGTGATGGTCTAGTATATGGTGCTAGGATTGTTGAAAATGAAGGAGAGACGCCCCTTTCTCATCGTGTCTTTGGGTTGTTGGTCGAAGTTTACCAAGAGCCCCTATACTATTATTGAAAATTCATTTTAGTCTTTCTACTGAGAATTACTTCACCTTAGTCTTTGTACATTAACAATTATTCAAATTATAACACTATTATAAATTTTCGTTAAATTATTGATAATTTAGACAAAGTGAATCACACAAAATTACAAAACTTAAGACGATCCATAAAGTATTTGATCACAATCAACTTTGTACACCTACTTAGACATTGAGCATTTACACGTAAAAAATGGATTTCCTTGGAATATATAATTACAACTCTTAAAAATGGAATCAGGTAACACATTTTTTTTACATACGGAGACATTCGTATATGTGGGGATAACATATAGATTTATTTTAAACATATGGATTTATTTTATAGATATCCGTTTTTATCCATTTGATTTGATTGACTTTTTCTTGAGCCGGATGATAAAAAATTATCATATTTGATTCCTTCGGAGGATTGATCTAGAAAAATTTATCTATATTTACCCATAACTTAATTGGACTAATAAAAAATCAACCATCCCCAAAAAATAAGGGGATAGTTAGGTGTTTTTTTTTTTTTTAATGAGTTGGGTCATGGCTAAATCAGTTAGGAAGAATGGCTTATATGAAACTGTGATTTCATGTCATCTTATCACTTTTCAATTGAAGAATGACAAATCATATTTTTCTTCTTGAAAAAAAATTCAAATCCAACTAAAAATGATAAAAATCATGAGAAAAAATTCAGTTAGGTATGATATATTTTGTCCATATTATTAATAACTTAACAATAAATTGTAATGGTATTATGATTTGAATATTTTTTTAATGTACAAGGACTAATCTGGAGTAATTTTTAATAGAGGGACTAGACAGGGGCAAGGCCCCCGGTCATCCCTAAAATGGAAAACTTTTCATTTAGGTCCCTTTAAAATTTATAAAATTTTAAATTAGTAAAGTTAAAATTACACTTTGGCACCCAAAAATGATAAAAATTTGATTTAATATTTTAAAAATTATAAAGATATAGGTTATTAAAGTGATAAATTTGCATTTTTACTATCGTAGAAATATACAATTAATTTCGGCCCCTTAAAAAAGTTTTCTAGCTTCGCCCTTGAGACTAGATAAACCTTTTTTAAAAGAACTAAAATAAAATTTACACAGTAATATAGAGATTCTTGGTAGTTTTTTATCGATGTTTTTTAATCTTAAATGTATAAAGAATTTACCAATCAAGTGTTAACTCGATTGGTATTGACATTGTTGCCAGTATAAGAGGATACAGGTTCGCAGGGGCGAAGCCAGGGGGCTGGCAAGGGCCCCGCCCCCACTAAAATATAAAATTGCTATTTTGGCCTTTAAAAATTTTTAAAAATTTTAAATTAGTAAAGGTAAAATTATACTTTGGCCCCCTAAAATTATAAAAATTCAATTTAATCCTTTACAAATTATAAAGATATAAACTATAAAAAATTAAAATTTCATCCGCCCCTAAAAAATTGTTCTGGCTTCACCCCTGCGGGTTCGAGTGTGCTGAAGCACATTATCATCCTATTTAAGGATTAGAGAGGGACTATAAGCAATTTTAGACATTGTATAAAAAAATAGTAAATATTATAAGAATGTATAATAAAATCAATGGGCGGAATGTGGGGATGGTAGCTTCATCGAAGCTTGGAAACCCAACATTCTCACAAGCACAGGCACAACTTAGAGATAATTTTCAAACTCAGTTTAAGTTATCCCAAGCTCAGGCCCTTGCTCAATCTCAAGGGATCTGGTAACTCATGCCCAATTCCTAGCACAAGTTCAAGATCAAAAGCTGGCATTGGTAATTTAGGTTCATCTTTGCCATCCGTGTCTACTTCTGGCAATGCAAGTTCGAAGAGGATCATTCAAAGGCCCCCCATGCGCCGTCTGGGTGTTTCCATGACAAACACAATGTTTCAAAAATTGCAATAGTCTTACGACAAATTTTTAAACCACTAAACCAAGAGTGAGAAAAAAAGATTAAATTTTTCGTAGGCAAAAGTTGCTGAGTAAAAAATATATATCACAAACCAGATGAATTTTGATGATGAAGATGACGAAGATGAAGATCAAAGAATTATCTAATGAATCTTGATTTATTCTGGGTTAATAATATTTATTTATAATTGTTTTGGACTTTTGGGATTTATATATATGTAATTTTTTATTTTTACTTTTTTTAAGTTTATACATAATAAAAAAAATTATATTTTTATAAAAGAAAGACAAATGGCATGATCTGATTGGACACAATTTTTTTAACACATCTGTTAGAAAAACGGACTAATTACAATGGAATCATATTTTAGGTACCAAATTGAGATAAAAAATTAAGTATCAAAATGAAAAAACAAGTATACTTTAAGGGCCAAAATTGTGAATTAAACCTATATAATTGGTGAAGTTATGTTATTAATTTTGTATTATGAGTAGGTTGTAAATTTTATTTTTGAATTTTCATTTTGTCATCTGTAGTCTGTATTTTTTTTCTTAATTTGAAATTACACTTTTGACCAAATAATAGATAGTAAATTTATTTATTAGGTTATATTTTGCTATTTTTTAAAATTTTACGCAATAAACTTTTTATCACATATATAATATTATGTTAGTAGGTCTTTTTAAAGGTCAAGTTATTTAGGTAAGTCTAAAGGTTCGTCCAAAATTTGAGAGGATTTAAATAAAAATATTAGACTTAAAAAATGAACTTGAACAAAAAAAATTAAGCTAGTCCAAAATATGAGTCGGACTCATTCTTCAATATTCAAGAGTCATAGAGAAACAATTTCATTCTAGGTAATGAATTTTACGATTACTCTTTTAAGTTAGGATTATAATTTCTATTGGATCGTTGATATGCCCTTAGCGCAGCGAAAAAGTATTTCAATGACCACAAGCCAGAGATCTATGTATGAAGAACAAACCTAAGTTGAGAGAAGATGAAAAATATAGCTTTATTGTTACGATGTTGATTATAAACAATTATAAAAATGAAATAGTTTTTTTCTTTTTTGCTAGTTAAATGATAATATTTTGGGTAAGAGCATGAATTTGAGATTTTTTTTCTTGTTATAAATTCAGAACTGTTTTGGATAGCTATTAACCACTAAGAGGAATATTAGGATATTATCTTTAAAACGTGATTTTCTCCCTGGATATCAGCTTAACTTAAATCGTAGCCTAATCCCCTTAATCGAATTTTATTAAATACAACATTTAATAAATCCGTAAAGGTAGATTTACAAATTAAAATAAGTGAAGCATATTTTTACATTATTTTAATTTAATCATCTATATATGCGAATCAAGTATGTACATATATAATAATTAATTTTAATACTGTTAAATTAAATTAATTATTAGAATATTTCTATAATTAAAATTTAACTTTTATGATATATTAAATATAATCATAACTTTCATTACATTCTGACGTCCTAATTAAAGGATGCGATCCTACAAGATTCTGTAACATTGGCAATAAAATTAAAACAATTCTAATATTACAAGTAATGAGTGACATCTAACAATGCATCATTGCTACTTAAACTGTAGGAAGTCGTGGTTTTGTCTTTCATGTCTAGATTGAACACAAGTCATGGAATAATCATACTTATATAGTCAAATCTCTTATTTCTTAATTCTCAAATAGACTAAGATAGACTAATAAGTATGATATCTCATATCAACTCAATTTGAGTACGGCCATGCATCTCTAGTCTTACTTGATCAAGAGGTTTGAGATATTTATCCTATTACGTAGGAGGAACAAATCCTATCTTTATCACTCACATCCCACTACATAAATTGCGGCGCGCCCAACATCAGTCTTTATAGTATAACCATTGGCAAAACATAGGACTCACAATGTTGTAATAGTGATGATCTCAAGTCTAAGAATCAACATGCAATTACCACTATGAGAAATGTTATGACTATTACATAATAAGCCAAGAAACATTCTCATGGCGGGTTAGTCCAGTATATTATTTTCTAACATATACTTATTTGTTGATTTGATATCACATATCTATAGCACTTGTCATTAATCAATCACATATTAGCCTCAATGTATTATTGTTGTACAAATCCATAGTAGTACTTGACTAAAGACATTTAAGAATGATCATATCATTCTTTGGACATTATTATTATAGAGTTTATTTAAACACAGAAATAAATACTGAAAACAATAATGACAATGTCTTTATTAATAAATTAGGTAAAAATATGTAATTACAATTATCATATGATTGGTTTTTGAGCATACTCCTAACAATTTCAAAACTAGAAAAGTATAAGAATTAAAAATATCAAAATTTATAATAATGATTAAATCCACAATTTAAGCGTTCTACGTGACTAATAGCAGAATTTGAAATAATAGATTTAACTACTATCATTTGAGCATGTAATTTCATTTAAAAAGTACAAAAGAATAAAAAAACACTTGATTAAGTACAAGGATTAAATCCACAAGTTACACATAGTACAATAATTAATTAATAGCAAATTTTTACTTATATAATTTTTTAAAAAATAGGTTTAATTTTTATCTACACTGCTATTATCAAGCCATTGATTAAGTTGATGTCACGAAGAGACTTGTTCATTGGCTGGGCCATTCAGCCCGAAAGTCTGCTTGAAAAGTGAGAGAGTTTAGACAAAAATATAGGCCCAAAAAATGGGCTTAAAAAATAAGGCCCGCTTTATAAACAGGCCAAGCCATAAATAAGATTTTTTGGTCCTAGACCTAGCCTGACCCAGCTCGAAATTGCAAAAAAATTATTGGTATTTTTTACTGTTTTGTTACTATTTTTCATTTTTTTTTCTATCATTTCGGTATTATATTGCTACTATTTTATTGTTATTGTTTAGATATTGTATAACTCTTATTTTGTTATTAATTTTGCTACTATTTTAGAAGTATCTGCTTGCTAAGTTACACTTATCTTAATGTTATTTAAGTATATTTTTTTAATCTTTTTTTCCATTTGTTGGAAAACATTTATTTTAATATTTTTGATGTATTATATTTTTTAAGTTTATTTTTATATAAAAATAATATAAAATTTTTAATACGGGCAGGTCGGGTCGGGCCGAGCCGGATTTAGTTTTTAGTTTTTTATTTAGGCCGAGCTCGGACAAAATTTTAGGCCTATTTTTTAAATCGAATTTAAAATATTCTAGTCACGAACAACTCTAGTCACGAACTAATAAATACCAAATAAATTAGAAAAAAAGATATTAAAATATTCTTAATAAAATTAATAAATATTATTAGGAGGGTGCTTTTATCTTTCTATAAATAAATCACTAATAAATGTAGGAAAAACCTTCAAATGATGAAACTTGAACTTCGGATATGTTTGATTGATTCTTTATATAAAATTTGAGATAATATAAATTTTGACCTCTAAACTCAGTAACTAGATCCAATTTGGTACCTGAACTGAACTAGGCAATTAGATTATTTTTTATCCCTAAATTTGAAAATTATAAAAGTTTGATGATATGACACTTTGAAATTATGTCACATTATTACTTGAAAATTAAAAATATATAAATTTTCAGGACATGGTACAATCTTAAGAGTGTCAAATATAGCATTCTAATGACCGGAACAGTGGTTGAACTTGTTAGACCACTGGTTCCTAATTTAATCGATTTGATCAGTTCAATTGCTAAACCTACAATAATTAAATAAATAATTAAAATTCATAAAATTATAAAAATATTAAACTTGTTTAACTATTGGTTTTTGGTTTGAGTTTTTGAATTTTACTAGTTTCGAGCAGTTTTTAATTTAATCGGTTCAACTCTTTTTTTTTAACAGAATATAGATGGTTCTTAGTCCAATCGGTTTAACCGATCAATCTAGTCATGTTCTAAGAATACTGGTCACATTATCAAAAATCTTAATGAAATCTAAGTTTAGGGCTCAAAATGAATTTAGACGCCAAGTTCAAGTACCAAAGTTAACAAAAAAAGAAAAAAGTAAATATGCCAAAGTGAATCTAATCACTAAGTTCAGGGGCCAAAAATTATATTCTCCCTATTTTATTTTTTATTTTTTTTAATGTAAGAATTTTATTTATTTTTGAAGATAAAAGAAATTATTTTAATTAATTGAAACATGGTCACTGTCTGTATGTTTGCTCTAATAATTCCCACCTCATCACCTTACCAATCTTATATACACATACACGTATGTATATACATATTGTAAGTAGCCATGGTTCTCTCTTTGACCTTGAGCCCCGTGATGTTGATCAACTGTCTCGTAAAATTTTAGATGGTGAACTCTCTTTTTCTCTGCAACCTATGAAAAAGAATACAGAAAGAAGAGAAATTAAAAAACAGTAGTTTATTAATTTCTCTGTATTGATTCAACTCATCTGGGTTTCCAATTGATACCCCATTTCATTCCTTGTTTCTTCTTCGATTTACTCATAAACTAACTTAGTCCCCAAAGATTAATACTTTATTTTTATACCCATCACCCAAAGTTTCCATCTTTCCCAAAAGGAATTTGTACCCATAGCTGATCAAATTTGATAGCTTTGTTATACCCTTTTTTTATGGAATCAGATAGTATTGATTGTATGGCATCATCGGATGTGATGGATGATGATGAGATCCATCATCATCAGTTATCTTCTTCATTGTCAAAGACCCACAGCAACAATGGGAACAGCAATAACAGTACTTTGTCATCAGCTGTTCATCCAAGCACTACTAGTGTCCATGAACTCCTTGAATGCCCTGTTTGTACCAATTCTATGTACCCTCCTATTCATCAGGTTAGTCTTTTTAATTCCATTTCCCTTGATGGGTTCTTCTTTTTCTAAATTGAGACCATCTTTTTAAATGCTTTTGGAGTGCTTGAATGGTTCAAATCTGTTTCTTTTTCTTGGATCTTTTTCAGTCAAATTTATAGGCTTATTCTTATGTGCTGGATTTGTGCTCTTTTAGGGTTAGAATTAGGACTACTGATGGGATTAGGTTGCCTTTATATAATTGACTTTTGGGGGGTGTTATGTGAAGACCAATACACATATGCGTGGTTGAATTCTGTGTTTGTTTTAACGTATCAAAGAAGAAGATGGTCTAATTATTGTAAATGTCGAAAATGAAACCTTTTTTTTTTTTTCAGTTTAGTCCAGTTGGTATTGCCTATAGCATTAACCTATACTCATTAGAATGTCTTTTTATTATATTTGACAAAGGTTTCCAATGCTGATTCAGCCTTTCAGCTCAGGCGCAGGGAATTTGTATACAAAGGTGATATGTTGTAGCTTTTTGTGCTGGGAAAGGTTTTAGAAAAAGTGTGGCTAAGATGGCAAATTGAAAGGAAGCTATTATCTTCTCATTCATATGTAACAATCCATAGAGTTTACTTGGATATGTTTATAAATTTGCATGATTTCACAATAAAAGCATAGAATAGTGGCTTCATCTAGAGTATAAAACAATGCTGGTAAGATTGTGTTTATAGCCATAGCAATTGAAGATTGCCTGGGGGGCCTATTATTTCTTTTCATCCTCCTCGGATGAATGTATTTACTACCGTAAAAGACTTAACTGAGATGTTGTATCATTTTTTATGGTATGACCAAAGTATCCTTCATGTCCGTTTCACGGTTCGTGAAGACTAATCCTTTCAGGGTTCTTGGCCGCCCCTCCCCACAATGTTGTTTTCAATATTTGAACCTAAGTTCTCTTCTTGGGAGCATGGAGAAAACCAAAAAAAAATTTTGGGGGGGGAAATTAAGTTATATATTTTTATGAGAGATAAAATACAATTTCACTCTTGTATTGGATGGTTTTTAAAAGGACTAAATTGAAATTCTAGAACTTGGGGGGGCCAAACTATAATTTTACCATATATTAACTTAGGATTTTATAAATTTGGGGGATTAAAGCAGCAATTTTCCATTTTAGGGGGGCCAAGGCTCCTACCTGCACTCTCCTCCCTTTTGCCCCTGCTTGAGAGTACAATGTGCCTTATCACTACACCCAACAACTTAGTTGTTGGTGAGATGGAGTATCATTTGAGTTTAAGTGAAATCTATGAATATTTATTTCTTCTTTTTCCTTCTTATGGGTGCATTTACATATCATTAGCCTGCATGGGATGGGTAGTTGGTTAAATATACATATCATTAGCCTGCATGGGATGGGTAGTTGGTTAAATAAGCAGCTGAGTATACCAATGATGCTTAAGGATCACAACAGCCTTTTCTTTTTCCCCCTTTTACGGGTTGGGTGCAGGAACTTTGGCATGTGTAGATTATGTTTATGCCCAAGTACATCTCTCTGTTGTGTATGCTGAAAAACCATATTTGTATGCTTCACTCTGAAAGTGGCCCAAAAGTTGTGCCGGTTTCTCTAATTTCAAATGTCAAACGCCGTATCCTGTTTTCTGAACCATTGGTTTTTTGGCACATTAGAGTTTTTCAATGCCTTTGAATGCTAGTATTATGATAAGTGTTCTATAATTTGCTTTCACAGTGCCACAATGGGCATACTCTCTGTTCAACTTGTAAAACAAGGGTACACAATCGATGCCCCACTTGTAGACAAGAGCTTGGTGATATTAGGTGTCTAGCACTAGAGAAGGTGGCTGAATCACTTGAATTGCCTTGCAAATATATGTCACTTGGATGCCCTGAGATCTTTCCCTACTATAGCAAACTCAAGCATGAGGCTCTATGCAACTTCAGGCCGTATAGCTGCCCATATGCTGGATCGGAATGTGCTGTTGTTGGTGATATTCCATTCCTTGTTACACATCTAAGGGATGACCACAAGGTGGACATGCATTCTGGATGCACGTTTAACCATCGATATGTGAAGTCTAATCCTCAAGAAGTAGAAAATGCAACATGGATGCTAACTGTAAGTACACTCAATCTTAGGCGGTAAAAGTACCATGGAGGCTCCTGTATTAGGAGTGAGATTGCATTTTGCCCTCTCTACTAAAGTGTGGGCAAATTAGTTCCTATACGTTAGATAAAAAAAGCAATTTGGTCTTTTCTGTTAAAAATTTTATCCCTTTGTACTGTTAAAAACTGGTGTGGTTAACAAAATAATTCAACAAAAACACGTGGTGTGCCATGTATAACTTATGCTAATGTACTGGAGCCAATTTTTAACAGTAAAAATGGATGAAATTTTAACAGAATGACCATATTGCTCTTTGATCTAACATATAAAGACTAATTTGTCCATTTTTTGAGTAAAGAGACGGAAATGCAATCCAACTTATAGTATAGAGCCTTCTATGATACTTTTACCATTAGTAGGCATCTTTATTCTGATTAAGAATTGAACTTACTGGATGATTGATGATAATAAAAGTCTATAAATATCAAATTTATATATGAATTTTGATCTGACGTGCAATTTGATACATGAATTTTAATTTGGTGCAATTATACATATGAAACTTGAATTGTGGTTCGTATGTATATGTAAAATTTTGATTTTGATTCAGTTATACACATTTAAAGGAATGAATATGTACATTTATTTTCATATTGGATTAATATAATTGTTTGTATATGCAATATATCAACGCAAAATAGTGGTAATTCGATAATATTGTCAATGATTTTGTGAAAATTGAATCAAATCAAATTATCATGTATAAAATCTTACGAAAATCAAAGTTCATGTATGACATTACACATTGGATCAAAGTTCATGTATAGTTTTGATATTCATCCCTAATAAAAAAGGTCTTTTCGATAATTTAATACTTTCCCTTATATGAACATTGTCTTGACTTATGTGACTGAGTTGAGCTGTCTATATTGTGTACTTGAAAAAGTTACCGGTTTTATACGTGGTAGCCATACCTTTCATTGGATCAGTCTGTTGTTCTAGTCTCTTAATAAAATGTGTTGGATATATAGATATGTGACAAAGTAACCCTTGCTAATCTGCTTTAATGTAGATGATGATTAATAAGCTGTTGATGTATGATAGTTGCTGGTAAAAGTACCATGGAGGTCCTTGTACTAACAATAGGATTGCATTTTGCCCCTCTACTAAAAAAATAAGCAAATTAGTCTCTGTACGTTAAATCAAAAAGCAAACTAGTCTTTTTGTTAAAATTTTTATCTATTTCTACTATTAAAAACTAGTCTCTATATATCATCATGAAGTACACATAGCACGTTATGTGGAACTGTCCAGTTAGTCCGTCAACCACGTCAGTTTTTAACAGAAGAAATTGATGAAATTTTCAACTAAAATGACTAGTTTGCCCATTGATTTAACGTATAAGGACTAATTTACTCAATTTTTAAGTAAAGGGAACAAAATGCAATCTGACTCTTAATAGAGGAGCCTCTATGATACTTTCATTGCTGGTTATTTGAATTTTCGGCCATGACTTCCCACAGTTTAGGTCAATCTTCTTAGATTTTCTTTAATGCTAAATGGTTCGAATCTTTTGTCATATATGTTTAGGTATTTCATTGTTTTGGTCAATACTTCTGTCTCCATTTTGAAGCCTTTCAGCTCGGAGTGGCTCCTGTTTACATGGCATTCCTTCGTTTCATGGGCGATGAGATTGAAGCTCGCAACTACAGTTATAGCCTAGAAGTTGGAGGGAATGGTAGGAAACTCATTTGGGAAGGCACCCCGAGAAGCATAAGAGATAGCCACCGAAAGGTTCGGGATAGCCACGATGGCCTTATTATACAGCGTAACATGGCGCTTTTCTTCTCTGGAGGGGACAGAAAAGAGTTGAAACTGCGAGTAACGGGGCGGATATGGAAAGAACAACAAAACCCCGAAGGTGGTGCCTGTATACCCAACCTTTGTAGTTAAAAATTTCACCCCATAATATTGTTTGCTGCATATTCCTGTAATACTAATAGCAACCTGCCATTGATGTTGAGGATTTTTGAACTCTGCATGCACATTGAAGCCTTAAGCATTTTCTCCATTATTAACAATAAGCTTTTTAGTCGTAAAAGTATCATGGAAATTCCTATACTAGAAGTCAGAATGTAATTTAGTCCTTATACTAAAAAAATAGACAAATTCATCCATATATGTTAGGTCAAAGAGCAAACGAGTTTTTTTATTAAAAAGTTCATCTATTTTTACTATTAAAATTGGTCTTTGCACGTATTAGGAGAGATACACGTGGTATGTCATGTGGCACTATCAGATTATTCTGTCAATTATGTTAAATTTTGACCTGAAATTTTTAGAAGAAAGGATCAATATGCTCTTTGATTTAACGTATATGGATTAATTTGTTCATTTTTTAAATAAAAGAGATGAAATGCAATATAACCTTTAGTACAGAAATTTCCATGATAATTTAAGGCTGTTTAGCTTTGCTTATGGTTGAAAAACGAAGTTGTATATATATAGTCAGCATTATGCTGTAAATGATGCATTCCCATGTTTGGTTTTCTTGAAAACTAAGCTGCTGATATATCAGCTAAAATGTGTGTGTAGTAGCGTATAGGGTTTTTTTCCTTTGTATCTTACTATATTTGTAATTTGGTCAGCAGCCACTTGAGGAAATGATCATCTGATTACCTTTGATTCTTGATGTTTTGGTTGATCCAGAAAATGTAACATGAGAAAAAAAAAGGTCAAATTCTACATTTAACACCTGTACCATGCGAAACTTGTGGATTAGTACCTTTACATCAATTTACTCAAATTTAATACTTAAGTTTTTCGTATCGTTTGAAAAGTTTGATGTGATATATATATATATATATATATTGACGAAGAATTATACATAATAGAAACAACATTTTGGCTTCTAAAAGAAATTGCCAAATATCATATATCAGATTTAAATTGATGAAAAATGCAACGTTTATATTTGTTCCAAAATCGGATTTAACTTGATGAAAATTTGTTTTCATATTTGTGCTTCGACATAAAGTAAAACCCGAACTTTACTTTTTAATTTTTGGCATGTGCTGTACATGTGCTGGTAATTTTTTTTAAGAAGCCAGAATGTCTTTTGGTAAAATAAACAACAAAAAAATTCTTGAAAAAATCAATTCATAACAAGAATCATGGCCTAAAATTAAGAAGCCTTTTTTGTAAAAGTGCCATAAGAAATAGAGAATTACATGAAAGTAAAGAAGAATAAACCATTGTGTGCTTTCATAACCACCTTGCTAGGCCATTTGAGGTCCCATCACATGGATGCAGAAGAATGTGGAGGCATGTACAACATAACAAACAACTATGATCCACCATTCACTATTAGATACTCTGTACTTACCGTATGTGTGACCCAGCAATCTCATCAAGACGACAATCCATGATTTGGGATAGTTTTTTGAGAAATGCAGCTTCACTTGTGTTGGGAAGCACACTTTCCTCCGCCTCTTGTACGATTTCCTCAATCACCGATTCCTTGTTCAAGTTCTCTCTGCACATTATACTTCCAATGGCATAAGGAGTGAGCCCTCTCGCTGCACCCTTTTTGAGAAGCATGGTGGAGATGCGGAGGGTACGTGCACATTTAGACGGTATGTCCCACCCAAGGTATTTCAAAAGTGCAATATCTTTTTCAGCATCGAGGGTTTTTATGTAGTTGAGTGTCTCAGGCGAGTACAATTGACGAGCTTGAGGCCAATACAGCCAGTCAAAAGTGCAATCTTCAAACTATAGAAACATAATAAACAAATAGTTATTAGTACATTGCAAAAGACCACAAAATATATAGAACTTGAACTTTGCAATGTTGTGAAAGAAAAATAACTTGTAATGACACACATAAGGACTCCAAAAACCGAGAACGAATTAGACAGGCAGCAGCACCACTCAGCTTGTTAGCCAACAAAATATAAAATTAGCATAATTAGTGAATCAAGACAACTTTAACTAATACAAGTTCAATAACCATCTACCTGTAAATCTATTATGCAGCTCAAGTTTAAATGCATGAAGTTGAATTAAGACATATTAGTATACGGTAACTTACACTTTCAGGCAAGCAATAGCCATGATCAATTGGAATCAGCAATGTTTGCCCATCTTTATCTTTGCTCAATAAAATGTTTCCGGCATGTCTATCTGCATTAGCCAATCTTATATCCAACACCGAGATTTTATGTACTTGCTCGACCGGGAAAGACCCAGGACCCATATCCTCACAACTTCCACGGTTCTCCACAAACATCTGCAATGACCCGATCTTGGCTTTTGGTGAACCATCAGGATTGTTAAACCCATTATGCAAACACTTGACCAAAGTAGTAGGAGGGACCCCAGCAAAACCCTTCTGATCGCCATATGTCATGCATCGTGGATGATCCAAAATATAAGCTGCAACTTCCCTAAACGCTCCTTCTCCAACTCTTGTACCTTTTTTCAACCCTTCACCATCTGATGACATTGGTAGTTTTCTAGGGTTGTTAATAGCTAAAGGCTCCTCATCAATAGGCTTAAAAACAGAAACAAACTTTTGACCCCATGAATCCTGCATGAAATAAGCTCCCCCAGTACCTTCCATAGACCTGATTGGATTTTTCTTTCTACATAATCCATCAAATGTGGACTTAATCATTTTGACAATCACTGAAGATAATTGAACTTTGGGATTAACAATAACAGGCTCCAATATAAAATCCCTCTCGGGAGGTTTTCTTGGTACAAGCTTTCTATCAGCTTCATATTGTATTCCACCGTTCGTCTCACTAACATCATTATCTTGCTTACCTTTCGATTTTGGTGCCATGATAGACAACTCGAAATTCTTGGCAACAGGCTTAGCCCTAACTTTGGCAGATTTCCGGACCAACAAATGCAATACAGCATCATTATGGTTACATATATCATCAATAAGCCTTTGATCCTCTAATCTCTCCCCATCAAAAACAACTTCCTGCTCATCGAGATCAGTAAATCCTTTCTCTCTCTTAGCAATCTGCCGTTTCACATAACCAACATCACATCCTCGTCCTCGTCGAACATGAAATGTAAATTCTTTCCCGGACAAAGTCTTAACATTAATGACCTGAAGATCGGAAAGCTTAAGAACCAAGTGTAGAACATTCCCATCGTTGACTCCATAGTCACGAACAAGGGAATTGCTCCTTGCCAATTCCCGGCCTCCACAAACCAACTTTTGATTCTTTACAACAAAACCTTTACAGGTTTGAATCCGAAGTTTCAAGGATTCAATAGAATCCGATTCCAGAATCCGCATCGGAATCATCGATCCAGAAAAAGCCAAATATACACAAATCGATTCACTTTCGCAATGACCCGATCCAGGATTTATATGACTGGGAGCAGGCAAAGGTTCATTTCGAACTGGAACGACAGCAAGACCAGCCGACGACATTTTTGACAGTGAACTGTCGAAGAACGATAGAGTTCTCAACACTCTAAAACGAGGATACTAAAAACAAATGTTTAAACTAATGTACAAATTCACAATAATTCCCCATTTCGTTTAGCAATCTAAAATACTATAATTACCCCCCAAAAAAAGAGAAAATTCCCCAATCCAGGCTCAAGGAAATAAACCCCAAGCCCGAGAAAACGAAACTCGAAGTGCCAAAAACGAAAATTTCGAATCACCAAGCTCAATTCATCTTCTTGTGTGAGATTAGGGTTTAGAGATTGAATGTACGGAAACTATGAATATGTAGAAAAAGGGGAAAAATGAAAAAGAAAAACAGAAAATTATATAACGAAAGATGGATTCTTACCAGTGTAAGGAAGAACCGAAGAGAGGAGGAAGCAACGAAGTGAAGCTTTTAAAATCAACAGTCAAAATTTCTTATTTTAGGAGCCGATGATTATGGTGGAATTTGTTTTACCTTAATAGGTAAAGCGCAAATATGTTACAGTTGAATTGACTTTTCACTAATTTTTATTTTTGACAAATTTAATTTTTAATATTTGTATTTTTTATCAATTTGTCCTTTATTAATTTTTAGCCAAATTTTGCCATTAAAATAAAGAGTAAAATAACTTTTTTTAACGAAAATACTGAATAATTTTTTTATACATCACATTAACAAATACAAATAAAGTTAAGGCCTCTATTTATAGTTAAGCTCTCCTTAAAATCAATGGTATAAATTAAGTTACATCAACAGTCAATATTAAAATCTATCTATAATTGAAAGTTCTAAGAGATTTAGACCCTATGCAATTTTATCTGTTTAGGATTTACACTATTTGCCCTAATAAATTTAGTTTTATTAGAGTGTTTCTTTTTGCCACCAATACTTCAAGTAAATGAACTTCTTTTATGGGTTCTATGAATTGAGTCAATTCAAGCGAGTCAAATGATCCCCATATTTCATAAGTTGACCTCTATGAGATATTTTGTGCACAATGATCATGGGTTTTGATTCGCGACCTATAACATTAGGCCGAGGTTGTTGACATACTTGACCGATTCTTAACCCAACTAATTCTAGCAATTAATCCGATTTGATTTTATAACCGTCAAAATAATCAACATTTGAAAATTTATTTTATTTCCAATTTAATTTAATTGGTTTTTTTAATGTATGTCAATTTAAGATGAAAATTGAGTTATTCTTGTTAGGCGATGGATTTTAATATTTTTGAGTTCTTGTAAGATAAAGTAGGGCCGCATGTGTCATTAAGTTTTGAAAACTTAATAAAAATTGTAAGCATCTAACTAAAATTTTCAGAATTTTTGAGGGGTTTAATGAGAATTTTTTTAAATTTTTAGGGTTTAATTAAAATTTTCAAAATTTTTGAGAGAATTAATGAAAATATCTAAAACTTATAGAGCTTTAATTAAAATTTTTAAAACTTTTGTAGGTTTAATTAAAATTCTAAAAAACTTAAGAGTCTAATTAATTTTTTTCAAAATTTTGAAAGGTTTAATGAAATTCTTTTTAAATTTGTAAGGCCCCCTCTATCTTCAAATATTAGACTTGTTCATAAGCTGGGCTACCCGTCCAGACTCGAAGGCTCATCCGAAATTTGAGAGAGTTTGAATAAAAATATTAAACCTAAAAAATGAATTTGGACAAAAAAATAGGCCCATTTAAAATATGGATTAGGCCTGGACTTAAACATTCAAGGCCCAAGCCCAAGCCGACCCATTTTTAATTTTATAGTATTTTATATTACGTTATTTTTTATATATTATGTAATTTAGAACACGTTAAAAAAATAAACATATACTAAATATATAATACTACTCTATGTAAACATTAAAATAATGTCAAGATGACTATATAAAAATTTTCAATAAATAAAAAAATAAAATTATTAAATATTAAAATAAGATAAAATAATTATTTTTTAAATAAAAATAATATGAGCTGGTCTAAAATGAGATTGGGTTAATCTTTTATAAATATGGGACAGTTTAAACAAAATTTTAAACCATATTTCGGGTCAAGTTGAGCTTGGACAAATATAAAGTATATCAATATCATGCTTAAGGCCCAAATTCGACTCGACCAATAAGCACATTTATTGAGTATATTTTGCCACTAAGGCAAAGGTAAGCTAGGGCGTTAAAGCTTGTGTTTTGAGATTTTTTTTTTAAAATTTTATGTTTAAGTCAATTCAAAAGCATTATAATGAAGAAAGTAAAGGAAAAATATGAGAGGAACACACTTTTTTTCAGAATTAGATTAAACTAGTTAGGATATCGGTTTAAAATAAGAAAGTAGATCGGTTGACTTGTAAATCAATTGAATCGATCAGATCGATTGATTGAACTAATTTTCTCTATTTTTAATAATTTATTTAATTAAATTAATTGAATAAAAATTAATAATTTGATCGGTTCGATAAACTTATATTCTAAAAACTTTAGAGGAATGAGGGAGGTTTCCTTTGGGGATTGTCACTTTGGTCCAAAGTAGTTTCTTATTTATTCTCGGTTTTCATGTATCCTGACATTCGAGACTAACTTTGTACTATGATGACTGAATTCATTGATGATTAACGACTAACATCTTAATACACAATTATTATTTAATTAAATATTTAACAAAAATTATTAATCCAATCTTATTTCAGTTAAGAAATTAAAAATAAAAAATAAAAATACATTTTTATAAAGTAGCAAGCATTGCTAGGAGGATTTTTTTTATTATATTTTAGAGTAAATTATACCAAATGTCATTAATTTATTAGGGAATTTCCGTTCAACTTAAAAAAGTTACAAAATTGTCACTAAATTATTCAAAAGTTTTCATTTAAGTCACTGAACTATTTAAAATGTTTTATTTAAGTCATTGGACTCTTAAATGATAACTTTAGAATAGTTTAGTAACCATTTTATAACTTTTTGAGATTGAGTGATCAAAATATAAACTTATTAATAGTTTAATAACTTTAGATATAATTTACCCTATACTTTATGTAAAGTTTATAGAAATATACCTGATGGAATTTGAGCTTTTGGCACCATAATTTTCAAAATCTTTAACTTTACTATTTTAACCAAATTAAGTTTTTATCAATTTTTTATTATATAACATAATTAGTTTTTGTAGTCTGTTGGTAAGTATTCCATCCTACATATATAATAATAATAATAATAATAAACCATTAATCAAAGGTGGCAACTGCCAACCCAAGTCAAATGATTGAAAATTAAAGTTGAGCTTCAAGGAAGCTGTTGGCCAAACCTTAACTGAAAATATTCCCCCTATTTGACAGGATGACGATTTTCCTAGTTTTCATTTCCTAGGTTTGAGTTTTTTTTTTATTTGAATAATCGAATTATTCTAAATTTTGAGTTTCAATTGTTTCGGGTTTAAATCATTTTTAAATTTAAATTAATTTAAACTTATGCGAATTTAGTTTCAAGTTTAATGTTATTGAATAATTAACATTTTATAATCAAATTAGATTAAATTTAAGTTGAATGAAAATGAATTTTCAGTCATAATCCACAGGTTTAGTTCGTGAGTTGCCCATAGTTCCTTTCTTAAATTTAATTATGAAATTTATCTCACTGCAGTGAAAATTGTAAAATTACTCCAATTACTTTAATTTATTAGATTTTTATTGAACCGATTCAATCAATGCGACTTCGTCCCATCAGTCGAAAAGGGGCCAAAGGGGGGCTTGGAAGGAAGAGAAAGAATAAATTTATATTATTCGGTACTTATTAAATCACCGATATAGAAATCAATGTCTTAATAATTTACATGCATAGAATTAGCAGTTCATCAATCTATATACAACAAATTAGCAAAAATCAGTATGTTTACAAACAACTAGACAAATTTCTTAGTTTTCTCAAGTAGGGATGGCAAAAAAATTTAAAAATGATGAGTTTTGTCCCAGCTCAAACTGATTAGATCATTTTCTTAAAATTAGATTTTGGGATGAGTTGGGCCGGGTTTAATTCTTCAATTAATCAGGATGGTCAGGCTTAGGAAAACCCCACCCTACCTCAAAATAATTACCAAAATGCTCTTTTATATATATATATATAATATTAATTTTAAATATATGATAATAAAATCTATATTAACATTTTCTCTAGTATAATTATACCTTAAAAACAATTCATAATATTATTAAAAATTATTATTCTATTTTAATAATAAAATAAAATAATATTTGTAGCATATCGGGTAAGCTCATATCAGAGTCAAGTTTAATTTTAAAATTTCTAGATAGATTTGAGACAAATAAATTAATATTTAATTTCAAGACGGAGTTATATTGAGGTATATCTTGACAAAAAACCACCTCACACTGCCCCACTGCCATCTCAATTCGTGGAGATAATTTCATTTCTTATATATCCATTAAAAGGCACATTTTGTCGAACAGGTTACAGACATATGCACCTGGTCCTTGTGTGCTGTATTTCAAATATACAATTTTGGGGTTTTCACTAAAAATAAACATTAGGGAACTTGGGGAACCGTAACAGTTTCCGCCATTGCAGGCACCACCTCTTTAAGCCATTGATTTGAGGATGTAATTGTTGTTATAAAGAGGGGTCGAATTTCAAGCACACCTTCCCTTTGCATTTGCTTTGTAAACATGATGTATTGAATAATAATAATAATAATAATAATAATAATAATAATAATAATAATTGTATTTATATTTGTATTTGTATTTGAATAACAATACGAATTTCAAATCTTATTTGAATTGAAATTAAATTTTATTTCTCTCAAATCAATATTATAAATACATACAATTCTACTATTATTAGATCATACTGTTAGTTTCATAACCAACCATGATGAAAAAAATTGTTTCCTTTTAACATTTTTGTTCTATTTTTCTTTGAAATCATCTAATGTTGATGGGATTTAGTTTTTGAAAATTATATTAATATCAATCTTACAAAAGTTATCAATGGTGATGGCGGTATTCTTTTCAAAAACTATAGTCAAATCAATCTTAACCGCATTACTGGACCGAAAAGTATTGTCTTTGATTGTAAAGGTGAAAGACCATATGTCGATATTGCATTTAATTGTAAAATGGAAGCCGGAATTTGGTTGGCAAGAATTTGCCACCCTTCACGGTTTAGGTATATTCACATCTTATTCATTTTTTTTATTCGTTTTCGTCATTTTATTTTATAGTGTTATAAATTGATTTTTCATTGAAAGGTTTTTAATTTTTGGTTTTTTCTTGGATCAGGGAAAGAAAATTGGGTGATGGCATAAGAGATTCAAACATTGAACTGATATGTTGAAGACCATTAGGCTTGAGTTTTGTCGAAACCATTTTTTTGAAATCAAGAATCGACTTGGTTTTGAAAATGAAAATTAAAATGGGAGTCGCCACCGATCATTATTAGGTGTGATCGGATCACCTTTGTTTTAATAAAGCATTTTGGTTTACTAAAACAGTGTTTCTGGTCTACGAAGTTTGAGAAAAACGGGTTCGGGAGTCGGTTACGTGCGAGGAAGGGTTAGCACCCTCGTCACGCCCAAAATTGGTACCGAACTGATCAATTAATGTCCTAATGTCGAAAAATTTGAAAAGATTTTAAAAATACAATACTTTTTTAAAAAAAAAATTTAGATAACCCGAATTGGATATTGAAATTCTCTTGTTCCAAAGAAATAAAATACCACATCCAGCACGTTAGGATACAGCATTTTAGACCTTCGAAACCAAGATCACCTCATGATCTCCAAAAAATCATGTATTGAAACTTAAAAAGGGTATTTAATTATTTGGGCAAACAACAGATCGAAACCCAGCACGTTAGGGCACGATTTCTCGATTTTCCAAACATAAAACATTGCCTTATTTTTAATTTAAGAAGACACGGATAAAATTTTGAAAGGATTTTTTTATAATTTAGAAGGGATATTTAGTTATTTGGTCAAATGAATAATCACAACCCAGCACGTTAGGGCACGATTTTTCAATTTTCCAATAATAAAATATCACCTTATTTTATAAAGATTTTCGTTTTTGAATGATAGCAGGGGCATTATTTAGACGATGTACGTTTGTTTGGTTTGAAATAAGATGAAGCAACCTAATTTGGATAGGTACGTAAGGAAGTTTGATTTGCAATACGATGCACATGAAATAGCTAAAAAGTGCGAGAAAAGGATCAATAATATACAAATGCTGATGCATGAAGATGATATGAAAATACAAACAACAAAATCATACATACACAATGACAATAATCATAATACATCATTCAGATAACCACGTCGATTATTTAAGAATAATTAAACGGATATCATACATCAATTTAAAAAATTGGACCAATAAATAAAAATGTAACAAAAAGATTATTTAAAAAAATGATAAAGATAAGTTAAAAAGATCAATAATGTACAAAACAATTTTAAAGTAGGTAAAAAAAAAAAAAGGTATATAAGAGTGTGAAATAATGATATGTAAAAGAACTTAAAGTAAGTAATGGTATAAAACATTTTAAAACAAATAGATAGAGTTTTTTTTTAAAAAACATACACAAACCAATTTCAAAATAATAAAAGTTTTGAAAATAATATGTGTGAAAGAGAAATTTTAAATAAATAATATTCCAAAACAACTTCAAAATAATTATAATAAAAAGGTGGCATATAATGTGTAAAAAGAATCCCAAGTAGATAATATATATAAAGTAAGGAAAGCGATTTGGTAAAAATAAAAACATATGTAAATAAAAATGAATGGTGTACCAAAACGTTTTTTAAAAAACAGTAACTAAAATTTTAACGAAAATAGATCATGTATATTATTAAAACAAAACAATATGAAATTATACAAAATAAAGCAAATAAAAACAAAATATAAAAAATTTAAAATAAAATAGGTACAAATAAAAACAAAAACAGCTTAAAAGAGAGAAAATTAAAATGAACAAAATGTGTATGTTTTTTTTTTTTAAAACAATTAATATAAATAAGATCTTGAAACAATCATAAACAAATTAGAGAATGTAAATAATGTGACAAAATTTTAAAGCAACATGTGAAAGTGATTTAAATCAAATAATAAAAATAAAGTTTGAGATAAATAATTCATAAAATAATTTTAAAATAATATGTATGAAACTATTAAAAGTAAGTAATATATATAAGAATGATATATATAAAAAGGTTTGAAGCAAATAATATGTACAAAGAGATTTGAAAATATAATGGACTAAATGTTTTTTTTTTTTTTTTTTTTAATATGAAATGTTAAAAATAACACATAATAAAACACTTTAAAGTAAATAAATGAATAAAGTAGGTTAAGGCGAATTTGAAATCAAAGTAAAAAGGGGATGAATTGTGGATAACAAGTGGTTAATTTGAGAGTGAAATAAAAAATGCGAAACTAATGGGGATTAAATGAGAAATATTCCCATAGATTCCCTGCACATGTAGTTTGACAGCTTAAGGGATTAATTCAAAAACAAAGTAAAAGTTGAGGGCCGAATTAAAAGAACAAAAGAACAGAAATCAGGGCCTATTCGAACGAAGCTACGAAACAGAGGGTCTATTCGCGCAAATATCCCTTTAAATGGGATATGCGCGGGCCACCCTTGGCTGAAACGGCACTGCTTCATTCCCTTTCTTCTTTTTAAAAACTAAAATTTCTTTTAAAAAACAAAATATCACAACCATTTATTAGCAAAAAAACAACAGCCCCCCTTTTGAGAGAAACAGAGAGTCACCCCATTTTTCTTTGTTTGGCTAGGGATTTAATCCTTTCATCGCCATTATCGTCGTTGGTCCACCACCATATACGGTGGCCGGCGCACCTGGGGTCTCCCTTTTTACCCTCTTTTATGTGAAAAACTTGGGGTTTGAGGCCGAAAATGAAGAAAAAGGAAGAGAAAAGAAAGTTAAAACGACAATAGGACCCTTTTGTTCCTCGAGTCCTCCACGGGGCCAAAGGCCGAACCTCAAGGGTCCGACGACCCTCAAATCGGAGGAGAGAGACGCCGGCGATGCAACTACCCAACAAGATCAAGGTTTTCTTTTTTCCTTTTATGTTATTATCTGAATGCAACATGAAATAAATAATAGAAAAGTAAAAAGAAATCGAAACAAAAAGAAATTGAGATGTAAAAAAAATCACCTTTTTTCTTTCTTAATGTTCAGTTAATAAAAATTCATAAAAAACAAAAGGTGAATACATCTTGGCTCTTATAGCCGAAAAATGACTATCTAGTTCTAATTTCTTTGTCGTTTTCTTCTTATTTTTTCTACTGCCGTGTATTGTTCCCCTCGTTGCATTTATTTTCTGTCGCAGGTGTCAGAAACGTGGGTGGCTACTGGTTGGTGCGCGTGGTGGCTGGTACTGCACGTGGAGGGAGGCCAAACAACAAAAGGGGCAGTGGCTGAGAAGTTTGGGGGTTGTTTGTTTGCTGAAATATTTTTTTTATATTGGGCTATTTGTGTTGTTTTGGGTTATTGGTTTTTTGGTTTGTAATCTTGGACTTTTAGATATGGACTCTCTTTTGGTCTACCTGGATTTTATTTAAGCTTGATTTAGGCCAAGCCTAAATTGGCCTATTACAGCCGCCCCTCTTTGCTCATTGTTGTATAACAAGGATAGAGCAAAGACTTTAAAAGGGCCAATTTTGCCTCGGCCTGCCCTGTCTCAATTTCTTTTGGTACTTCTCTTCTTTGAGTAACCTTGTTCTATCCCACTGTGTCTCCAGGGGTATAGGGTTTGTTGCTTCAATCCACTCCACTGCAACTTCAGAGAAATAAGGTTTGATATGATCTGTTCTATTGCAACTTCAGAGAGATAAGATCTAACTTCAATTTGCTACACTGCAACTTCATGGAGATAAGACTTGCAACTTTAACCTGCTCTACTGCAACTTCAGAGAGATAAGGTTTGATATGATCTACTCTACTACAACTTCAGAGAGATAAGATCTACAACTTCAATCGCTCCACTGCAACTTCATGGAGATAAGACTTGCAACTTCAACCTGCTCTACTGCAACTTCAGAGAGATAAGGTTTGATGTGATCTACTCTACTACAACTTCAGAGAGATAAGATCTACAACTTCAATCTGCTCCACTGTAACTTTATGGAGATAAGACTTGCAACTTTAACCTGCTCTACTGCAACTTTAGAGAGATGAGGTTTGATGTGATCTACTCTACTGCAACCTCAGAGAGATAAGGTCTACAACTTCAATCTGCTCCACTTCAACTTCATGGAGATAAGACTTGCAACTTCAACCTGCTCTACTGCAACTTCAGAGAGATAAGGTTTGATGTGAACTACTCTACTACAACTTCAGAGAGATAAGATCTACAACTTCAATCTGCTCCACTTCAACTTCATGGAGATAAGACTTGCAACTTCAACCTGCTCTACTGCAACTTCAGAGAGATAAGGTTTGATGTGATCTACTCTACTACAACTTCAGAGAGATAAGATCTAAAACTTCAATCTGCTCCACTGTAACTTCAGGGAGATAAGACTTGTGACTTTGCCGATATTGCTATACTGTCTTCTAAGGGGTATGACCTGTAGAATCAGTTTCATAGGCATATGCCTGTGTTTAATTATTATGATGCTATGATCAGAATGAGTCGAATGCACCTAGCTAAATGTGAATGAATGATATTTGCATGCACGCAAAATGTCATTTTTGAGAATGATCCATTTTATGCTTAAGTTGTTATTACTTGTTGTTCATCGAGGTCTTATTACTGTCGTATTATCCCGCCTTCTGGTTAGCCGGTATCTCTGACAAAACCCAAAGAATAAACGTAATTTGGGTTATTCTTCCCAAATGCCTCCCGCCCTTGAACCTGGTTAGCTCCTAACCAATGGTCCCGTTTCGGGTCCTTGCATCATTTAGTAACTTTCAGAGTAATATGCAAAACTTCCTTTATGTGGATATTACCAGTCCATTAATCATTGTTTCATGAAAAATCTTAAAAAAGATTATCACAATGGATAAGACGGAATTTTATTGAAAGTGAGGCTCAAAATGAGTAAATAAAACAAGATAGAACACTTTGTCAAGATACAAAGTGAATAAGATGAAAAATAGGTGCCCCAAATATCGCAGTATGAGCTTCTTTACACAAAACTTCTCGAGGACTCCTTTCGAACTTAATAGGTGTTTAGAAAATCCAGAAGACTTGCTGATGTCCCGAGATGTAGCGTTCCTTCCTCTTGTTAACTTAGGTCTAGCCAGGTTACTGTATTCTCCACCTTCAATTAATATTTGAATTGCCCATTCCTAGGTTTTCAACTCAAAACCCCTTTGGTCTCAAGGCGCCCTTTGCGGGTTTTCACCTTGGCCTCTCCTCTTTTTTTTTTTTTTAGGTGAAGTATTTCTTGACTGAATCTGAATTTACTGGATTGGGCAAGCTCTTGCCGTCCATCTCAGTCAGAATTAGAGCTCCTCCAGAAAAGGCCTTCTTTACCACATAAGGTCCTTCCCAATTTGGCATCCATTTTCCTCTGAAGTCCTTTTGTATGGGAAAGATCTTTTTCAAAACCAAGTCTCCCTCACGGAATTCTCTAGGGCGAACTTTTTTGTTATAGGCCCGCATCATTCGCTTTTGATACATTTGTCCATGACGGACGGCTCTTAGCCTCTTTTCTTCGATTAAGTTCAGTTGATCATATCGGGATTGGACCCAACTTTAGCTCAGAGGGAAGGAATTTCCACTTCGATGGGTAGTACTGCCTCCATTCCATATACTAAAGAGAAAGGGGTTGCCCTAGTAGAGGTTCTAACTGACGTTCGATAAGCATAAAGAGCAAACGGTAACTTCTCATGCCAATCTTTGTATGTCTCAGTCATATTTCCAATTATCTTCTTGATGTTCTTATTAGCTGCTTCCACCGCGCCATTCATTTTTGGGCGATAAGGCGACGAGTTATAGTATTTGATCTTGAATTGATTACAGACCTCTGCTATAATACTGTTGTTTAAGTTCAATGCGTTGTCAGATATGATCCTCTCCGGCATTCTATAACGACATATGATCTCCTTTTTCAAGAATTTGCTGACCGCTGACTTCGTAACATTTGCATATGAAGTAGCTTCCACCCATTTAGTGAAGTAGTCAATGACCACAAAGATAAAACGATGCCCATTCGAAGCTTTTGGAGAAATCGACCCTATGACGTCCATGCCCCACATAGAGAAAGGCCATGGAGAGGTCATAACGTGAAGGGGCGAAGGAGGTACATGAATCTTATCCCCGTAAACTTGGCACTTATGGCATTTCTTGGCATAGTTGATGCAATCTCCTTCTATGGTAGACCAAAAATACCCAAATCTCATTATTTGTCTGGCCATTGCGAAACCATTATCGTGTGTTCCGCATACACCTAATGGACTTCTTCTAAGATTTGTTTAGCTTCAATAGTGTCCACACACCTTAGCAGTACCTGATCCTTCCTTCTTTTATATAGGATTTCTCCATCTAAGATATAGTCACTGGCTAACCTTCTTAACGTTCTTTTATCATTCTCTGTTGCATGGTCAGGATATTTACGACTCTTCACATATCGTAAAATATCTTAGTACTAAGGGTGATCATCTTTCTCTTCTTCTTCTTCTTCTTCGTTGATGTTGCAGCAATGAGCTGGAGCCTCATAAATGCTCATTCGGATAGGCTTCACATCCTCTTGCCTGTCTACTTTAATCATGAAAGCTAAAGTAGCCAATGCGTCAGCCATCTGGTTCTCATCTCGCGGGAGGTAGCAGAATGTGATATCATTAAATTCTTTAGTTAACTCCAGAACCAACTTTCAGTAATTTATCAATTTGGGGTCTCTTGTCTCCCATTCGCCCTTAAGCTGATAGATTATTAGTACAGAATCCCCGTATACTTCTAGCATATTGATTTTGCGTTCGATGGCCGCACGAATACCCATGACACACACTTCGTACTCTGCCATGTTATTTGTGCAGTCAAAGTCCAGTTTGCTTGCAAAAGGGTAATAATCCCCATCTGGCGATACCAGAACTGCCCCAATTCCGTTTCCTATAGCATTTGAGGCTCCATCGAAGTTTAACTTCCAAGAATGGCCTTTTTGAGAGTCTTTTTTAGTGGTTGCAACGTACATTAAGTCTTCATTCGGAAAATCAAAGTTTAATGACTCATAATCTTCTAGAGCCCTACTAGCAACAAAATCTGCTATCGCACTTCCTTTTACAGCTTTCTGGTTTACATAGACTATATCAAATTCAGAGAGTAGGATTTGCCAACGAGCCATCCTTCCATTTAAAGCAGTGGATTCCATCATGTACTTCAAAGGGTCTAGTTTTGAGATAAGCCAAGTTGTGTGATACAACATGTACTGCCTCAATCTTCGAGTTGTCCAAATTAAGGTGCAGCACAACTTCTCAATTGGCGAATATCTTGTCTCATATTCGGTGAACTTCTTACTGAGATAATATATCGCTATTTCTTTTCTCCCTGACTCATCATGTTGGACAAGTACACATCCCATGGAGTTCTCAAACACTGCTAAGTATAGTATCAGTGGCTTATCTGGGCTCGGTGGCATCAATACTGGAGCGTTGGATAGGTAATGCTTGACCCTGTCAAAAGTTTTCTGGCACTCCTCGTCCCATACACCTGGATTGTGTTTTCTGAGAAGACGGAATATGAGATCACATTTCTCAGTTAGTTGTGAGATGAACCGAGCGATGTAATTCAACCTTCCTAGGAAACCTAGAACTTCTTTTTGAATGTGTGGTGAGGGCAATTCTTGTATAGCCCTTACTTTGTCCGGGTCAATCTCAATCCCCTTTTCACTGACCACAAATCCTAGCAGTTTTCCTGACCTGGCTCTGAAAGTGCATTTTGCCGGATTGAGCTTTAGCTGAAACTTTCTTAACCTTAGGAACAGCTTCCTCAGGACTTGTATGTCTTCCATTTCTGTTTGAGATTTCGCGATCATGTCATCAACGTAAACTTCAATCTCTTTGTGCATCATGTCGTGGAACAAAGTCACTATGGCTCTTTGGTATGTTACTCCTGCATTTTTTAACCCAAATGGCATCACATTATAGCAAAAGGTTCCCCACAGAGTTATAAATGTAGTCTTTTCCATGTCTTTAGTGTGCATTCTTATTTGGTTGTATCCAGAAAAACCATCCATAAAGGAAAATAACGAATAGCCTGCCGTGTTGTCCACTAGCGTGTCAATATGAGGCAATGGGAAATTGTCTTTCGGGTTGGCTTTGTTTAAATCCCGATAATCTACACACATTTATACTTTTCCATCTTTTTTAGAAACGGGGACTATGTTGGCTACCCAATCTGAATATTTAACCACTCGTAAGAACCCAGCATCGAACTGCTTTTTGACCTCCTCTTTTATTTTTAACAGGACATCGGGTCTCATTCTTCGGAGCTTTTGTTGAACTGGCTTGCACTCTTCCCTTATGGGAAGCCGATGTACTACAATATCAGTGTTTAACCCGGGCATGTCTTGATAAGACCATGCAAAAACATCTTTGAATTCCCGGAGCAACTCAATGAGATCTCGTTTTGTCTTGGTAGAAATGCTAACTCTGATCTTCACTTCTTTTCCTTCGCCTAAGCTCACAACTTCCACTGACTCTTTATGAGGGAGAATTTGTTTCTCATCTTGTTCGACCATCCTCAACAAATCAGGAGGTAAGTTACGGTCCCGGACATCTTCAAAATCCTGAGGATCCTCTATACACATATCTTTCTCAAAAGGAGACATTGAGTTAGGGATAGCATCACTCATATCATTGATATCTGGGGACCTATTATAAGGGCGAACAAAGATGCAAAGAAAAAAGAATCTAAGAATAAATATCTGCATGATTTGTTATGAATGAGATGAAAGGAAAAAGAATATTTTGGTTATGAATGAAATGAAAAGAGTAAAAGAGCATTTGTTCGACATAGGACAAAAAGATACATTTCATTGAAATAAGATATTTGGACATATGCCTATTTGACAAAAGGATTCTTATTGCTCCTAGGCTTAGAACAATAAGTGTGTTTTGAGCATTACTCTGAATTAATTCTAAAAGTAACAGGAATCTCTTCCACGGTCCAATTGTTCAGAACACTCCCAGGAGGGTAAGGGCAAATTTCAGATGAGTCTATTTCTTCAGCTCCTTCCTTGGATATGGCATTAATGCTCAAACTTCCCAACATTTCCTCCACTATTTCTCTTCTTGTCATCCTTTGTTCAGGGTATATGGTTCCTCCCGACACGAATGTTTTAGATAAATGAGGAAAAACCATCGGGTCCCACTTGATTTCCTCACCGTGTAGACGTACTCTTCTTCTCTCTTGCTTTTTCTCAAGCTCTTTCTTCTTTTGCTTCATGTCTGGCTTAAAACCTAAACCAAAGCGGTCTCATTTTTCCTTTAGCACTGGGGCTTCAATCCTCCCTTGAAGGCATTTTCCAAGTCCTCTTCCCGGTAAGGCCCCTTTTCCAACTGTCAATTGTAGGCCCATCTTTGTAGTTTAGGATATTTTGGGCATGGGGATTCTATTCCCTTCGACAACGAATGTTGCATTGATGAATTCTAATGATCGAAAGGAACATTCAATTGCCTCATCGTCTATTCCTATGTATGGGGCCTCACTGGTGACGGATGCAATGATATCCTCCTCCGCATTTATCGTGACCAATCTACCCTCCATTACCAATTTTAACTTTTGATGTAATGATGACGGCACTGCCCCTGCCGAGTGAATCTAGGGCCTCCCTAACAGACAATTGTAAGATGGTTTAATATCCATTACCAGGAAGTCCACATCATATGTATTTGGACCAATCTGAAGCGGTATCTCTATTCTCCCCATGACCCTCCTTTCAGTACCATCGAACGCTCTCACAATATTTTGGCAAGTTTTCATATGGGAACTATCACTGGGCAACCTATTTAACGTGGATAAGGGTAGGACATTCAGGGCTGATCCATTATCAACTAACACCCCTGGCAGTGTATATCCCTTGCAGCGTGTGGTTATGTGTAAGGCCTTCATAGATCCCATACCCCTAGGTGGTATTTCTTCATCATTGAAAAAGATAAAATTATCGGCGCTGATGTTATTGACCAGACGGTCAAGCTTATTGACAGAGATGTCATTCGCAACATATGTTTCGTTCAGAACCTTCATTAGTGCACTGCGGTGCGTCTCTGAGCTCAAGAGTAAAGCCAGTAATGATATGCGAGCTGGCTGCTTGTGTAATTGCTCTACAACACTGTACTAGCTATGTTTCAAGAATTTTAAGAATTCTTTAGCCTCCCTTTCAGTCACCGGCTCATTAATAGGCGATTCGGGGCTGGTCGTTTTCTCTTTCCTCTGTTCAACTGCAACAGATTTCCCTTTGACTAGTTCTGCCTTTGTATTCGGGGTATAGCGCCTTTCGCTACACGTATAGAAACCCCCGTATTAATCTTCTTCTGAAGTGCTAGCCGAATTCCTCTTTACCGAGATCGCCACATTACAATCATAATTCCATGGGACCCTGTTACTATCTTTATAAGGGAATGCCACAGGCTTCTGGATTATGACCTTTGGCGCAATTTGTGCTCCGACTTCACTAATTTTTGGCTGTGAGATGATTATCACTGGGTGATTGACCCCATAGACCTTCTTGGTTGATCCCTCCTCTGACGCGCACACATCTTCTCTTTTCAAGCTCTCGATATATTCAAAGAATTCAAGCTCCTTATTGTCCATCAAATCCTGTATCAACGCCCTAAATTCATCACACCTTTGAATCTTATGTCCCTCTTTGTTGTGGAATTCACAGTAATCTCTCGTTCCACTGGGTCTTTCTCTCAAATCCTGTGTGATTAGTCCTCTATCTATCATTTTCTTCCAAACCCACCTCAATGGGGTTTTTATCTCCGATACGTCCATCTTAGTTCTCTTCTCACTATTATCGACTATCGCATTCACCCCTTTGTCTGAGTGACTGGGTAGCAGATTTCCTGCCACATTAGGTGCTATGGGGTCCTCAAGCTTCACTATGCCCATATTTATGAACCTTTCAACCACCTTCTTGAAGGCGGTGCAGTTCTCAATTGAGTGCCCCGCGATTCTCGCATGGTACTCGCATTTAGCGTTTGAGTCATACCATTTAGGGAACGGGGGTTGCATGGGTTTTAAATAGAAAGGGGCTATCACGTGTGCATTGAACAGGTTTTAGTACAACTCCTTGTACGTTATTGGAATTGGTGTGAACTGGATTTTTTCCGTGTTTGGCCTTGGGTTGAAATCTTGTTTTGCAGAGCCCTGTTGGTTAATAGCCGCTACCCTTGGTTGACTTACAGTGACTGGTTTAGGGTAACTTTTATTGTACACGCTCGCATTGTTCACCTCATTCTCTTTTCTTCTCGGGGCTGATCTCTTGGCACTTTCCCCTGCTTCAATCCTCCCGCATCTTATTACGTTCTCTGTCATTTCTCCTGACATCACTATGTCTGAGAAGCTCTTAGTGGCACTTCCCAACATATGGTTAATGAATGGAGCCTTCAGGGTATTGATAAAGAGCATAGTCGTTTCTTTCTCCAAGAGAGTTGGCTGGACTTGCGTCGCTATTTCTCTCCACCGTTGAGCGTACTACCTGAAGCTCTCACTTGGCTTCTTCTCTATGTTTTGTAGTGTAATTCTGTCAGGTGCTATGTCTGTTACGTGGCCATATTGTTTCATAAAAGCTTGAGCTAGATCCTTCCATGAACCAATTTAGGCACAGGTCAACTGGTTATACCATTTGGCCGCAGACCCGACCAAGCTGTCTTGAAAACAGTGGATTAATAACTGGTCATTGTTGACGTATCCTGTCATCCTCCGACAGAACATCGTTATGTGAGCTTCAGGGCAGCTAGTCCCGTTGTATTTTTCAAATTCTGGAGTTTTAAATTTTGGCAGGAGTACCAAATCCGGGACCAAACTCAAGTCTTTAGCATCTATCCCACAATGGTAGTCAGCATTCTCCATCCCTCTAAACTTTTCTTCTAGCCACTTATAGCGTTCTTCAAGTTGTTTTGGCAGATCTATTTTTGCTTTCTCTATTTCTGCTATATCATCAAGATCTGTGACGATGGGGTTGGTGGGATTATCCCCTGGGTTAGAACCCGAGTCCGTTTGAAAGTTCATTGGTGCCGATACACCAACTTGAAATTAGGGTCAAATAGTGACGGGTACTCTTTGCTGATACATCTCTGGTTATGCTTGAGTATTTGTCGGAGTAAAGCCTGGGGGGTAAGTAGGGTCTTCATTGTCATCACCAGGATGGGTCGAAGGGTTCTTTCCCTTATCGGGCCCTCCGGCCAATAGTTGTGCTAGTTGGTTCATCATATTCCTTTGAGATTCAAGTATATGATCCCTCATATCTTGTTGCATTTTGACTAGTTGTTCTTGCACCTGTACTTGTAGCTAGTCTTGCATATCTCTTTGCATCTGTTCTAATCTTTCTAATCTCTGATCCATTGTTTTTGTTTTGCGACGGGCATTGTAGCGATATTTAGTTGGTGGATTTTTGTTGGTTTCCAGGGTAACTGTCATAATTTTAATTAATTAGGATCTTTCTATAGAACTTAATACATGTGATGCGATGTAATGCAAATGTTTGAATGCGAAAAGGTGTCAAATCTAGTTCAATTTCATTTAGAAAGCTTTATTAGAATACAAATTTCTTTACACAAAACAGATTACAGATACGGCTTGGCCTTAATGCTCAAAGTCTTAACTTTTCTAAGCAGCGAAGCTAGCTCTTGACCCCGGTCTGATTCTAACTCATATTTCACACTTAACACATCAGCCTCAACAGCTAAAGTCTGTAAGTAATCTGCCACTTCTCGTATCTGAGTTACAGCTTCTCCCATAATATAATCTCTGGCCCTAACCTGCTCCTGAGTATGATGAAGCTGTTCCCTCCAACGGTCTTTATTATTTTCAAGGAGCTCAACCCGGAGTTCATTGTTCTGCAGCGTGTTTTCGAGCTCTTCTATCCTCCTTTTTTGTTCCTCGATCTTTCTTTGGCTTGCTTTTAATTCAATCACAGAGCTACGATTACGATGTTGATGTAGTGATCTTTCCAATTCAGCCACCTAAGCCTGTAACCTTTCTTTATCGCTTTGGCTCTCCAACAAACTCTTCTTCAAAGCGTCCTCCCATACTCGAATATCTCGAAACTTTCTTTCCCAACGATCAGCTTTAGCCTTTTCTTTATTAATCTCTTGACACCACTGCTTTGACGTTCTACCCAAACCGGTAGTTCTAAACGATATACGCATCTTCTTGTAATAATCCTTTAGACCATCTAAATCTTCATCGGCTTTGCTCTTTCCTTTTCGTAACTTCTCGGCCTCTAACCTGTGGATATCGACATCTAATCCCAAATTCATTTTTTTTGCTTCTACCTGCTTTATTTTCTTTCCCAACTCTGAGCTCCTCTTCTCAAAGTCTTGCTTGATGATTTCTAACTCAGACGGGACGACTCGTAGATGTTCCTCTATTGGCTGAGTGTTTCCTTCATCTGGGGCAGGGATGTTGTCGTTGACTCTTTGACTTCGCCACAAATCATATTCAGGGGTCGTTGCTGAACTCTCAGCCAATCTTTTCATTCGGTATGTTTGGTTCCAAGCATTACGAATCTCTCGCACTCTTTTCTTGTAGTTATCTCCTTGATAAGAAAATTCGCTCTGTGCTAGCCCTTTCGTTACGGGTACAAATTGTCTGGCTTCATGCTGCCTTAATACAAGCAATGGAGCATATCTGACAACTCCCCAAACCCCTAGCAGAGGGACCCAGTCAAAATCCCCACACCGGTAAAGAATTTCATCAGGAAACATCTAAGGGGCCTTCCACTCGACATCCTTTTCTTGGAGACTTTGAAATATCTCTATCTATTTTTCCCTCGATATGTCGCTTCTTCTTGGTGTAGCCGCTAATTCCTTCAACAGAGAATAGTTTTCGAAGCAAGCTCGGTAAGAAGCCTTTTTCGCTTTCCAAAAATGGCTGTGGAACCAAACCAACAACAGCTGTACGCACACTATGAATCGACCGTTGCTCGCTCTCCGGCACGCGTTTAGAGACCTAAAAGTTTTGGCCAAAATCGCAGGGACAGGTGTGGCCCTTTTGTCAAGCCGATCAAGGAGATCCGAGGCTGCCTCATCTATATACCCTAATACCCTAGGGAAGAGTACCAATCCGTAGATGCTTAAAGCAAAAATATCAACCCTTTTCTTCGTATTAAGAAGCGTTGGAATCAAGTCCCTTAAATTTCTCCAAGGAATACACTTACAATCTCCCTTTTTGTTTGGTTCTAGATGCAATCCACTGCTCACTCATCCCTGTGATATTCATTAATTTCTTCAAAAAGGTCGGGCCGTTAGCAACTTTTGAATAGACTTTGTCGGCTTCAAACTTCGGGCAACGAATTAAGGCCATGTATTCCTCTATGGTAGGTACCAAGTCAACCCTTCTGAAAGTAAAGCAACTGTAGGCGGGGTTCCAAAACTGGGCGAGGGCTCGGAATAAGTACTCGTCTACCTTAACATCGAGTAGATAGGGCAAATCCCCATAGTTACAGTAAAACAACTGTTTGATCTCATCATCCCATTGGTCCCAAATCTCCTTCAATTCTTGAAGTTTCTCTTGTGTCACACTGATACAGGTGAAGTCCCATAATTCTGACGTGTACCCCTCGGCCAAACTGTCACCTTTTTCTAACTGCGCTCTCTCTGACCATTTATAGATAGTCGCATTATATTCTACTTTGTCAAGAAACCCGTTCTCCATAACGAGCTCTCTAGTCAGTAACCGAACGTGAATCGACACCTTTTATTATGAAATGCCATGCAAACACAGTCAAAGCAAAACACAACAAGTCAGTTATCATATACAGAAAATAAAAACATAGTAATCAGAAAATGATTAAGCACCTATTCGGGTAACAACTAAGGTTTAATAGAGTTCTACTTAGGAAGGGCTCTTAGGAATTACTATATGTTGTTTAGTTCTAAAGTAGAGGTACCCGAACCATCAGATTCCTTGATCTTCACCCATTATAGGCTCATATAGACCGAGTTCAGTTCGGGGGAATACATTTCCCTATGACTGCACGGAGATAAAAATCTCACGAAGACATAGGTACGGATGTATCCCAAAAATGATTCACTATCCTGCACGGAGGTAAAAACCTCACGAAGGAGTAGTTTCTCACTTCCACTTAAAAGGTGTGACCATACAGTTATGCAATGCATTGTGCAAGGAAATTAAAACATTTAAACCCAGAAAGCAAACAATATACAAATAAGACCACCAAAAGGTGCATGAGATGCAATAGAAGGACTCAACAATTTAAACCGTATTTTCAAGTTTCCATAGAAGGACAAAAATTAATCAATTTTTCGGCTTAACTCTCTCGGTGTCCCCAGTGGAGTCGTCAAGCTGTCGAAACCATTTTTTTAAAATCAAGAATCGACTTGGTTTTGAAAATGAAAATTAAAATGGGAGTCGCCACCGATCATTATTAGGTGTGATCGGATCACCTTTGTTTTAATAAAGCATTTTGGTTTACTAAAACAGTGTTTCTGGTCTACGAAGTTTGAGAAAAACGGGTTCAGGAGTCGGTTATGTGCGAGGAAGGGTTAGCACCCTCGTCACGCCCAAAATTGGTACCGAACTGATCAATTAATGTCCTAATGTCGAAAAATTTGAAAAGATTTTAAAAATACAATCCTTTTTAAAAAAAAAATTAGATAACTGGAATTAGATATTGAAATTCTCTTGTTCCGAAGAAATAAAATACCACATCCAGCACGTTAGGATACAGCATTTTAGACCTTCGAAACCAAGATCACCTCATGATCTCTAAAAATTCATGTATTGAAACTTAAAAAGGGTATTTAATTATTTGGGCAAACAATAGATCGAAACCCAGCACGTTAGGGCACGATTTCTCGATTTTCCAAACATAAAACATTGCCTTATTTTTAATTTAAGAAGACACGGATAAAATTTTGAAAGGATTTTTTTATAATTTAGAAGGGATATTTAGTTATTTGGTCAAATGAATAATCACAACCCAGCACGTTAGGGCACGATTTTTCAATTTTCCAATAACAAAATATCACCTTATTTTATAAAGATTTTCGTTTTTGAATGATAGCAGGGGTATTATTGAGATGATGTACGTTTGTTTGGTTTGAAATAAGATGAAGCAACCTAATTTGGATAGGTACGTAAGGAAGTTTGATTTGCAATACGATGCACATGAAATAGCTAAAAAGTGTGAGAAAAGGATCAATAATATACAAATGCTGATTCATGAAGATGATATGAAAATACAAACAAAAAAAATCATACATACATAATGACAATAATCATAATACATCATTCAGATAACCACGTCGATTATTTAAGAATAATTAAACGGATATCATACATCAATTTAAAAAATTGGACCAATAAATAAAAATGTAACAAAAAGATTATTTAAAAAAATGATAAAGATAAGTTAAAAAGATCAATAATGTACAAAACAATTTTAAAGTAGGTAAAAAAAAAAAAAGGTATATAAGAGTGTGAAATAATGATATGTAAAAGAACTTAAAGTAAGTAATGGTATAAAACATTTTAAAACAAATAGATAGAGTTTTTTTTTTAAAAACATACACAAACCAATTTCAAAATAATAAAAGTTTTGAAAATAATATGTGTGAAAGAGAAATTTTAAATAAATAATATTCCAAAACAACTTCAAAATAATTATAATAAAAAGGTGGCATATAATGTGTAAAAAGAATCCCAAGTAGATAATATATATAAAGTAAGGAAAGCGATTTGGTAAAAATAAAAACATATGTAAATAAAAATGAATGGTGTACCAAAACGTTTTTTAAAAAACAGTAACTAAAATTTTAACGAAAATAGATCATGTATATTATTAAAACAAAACAATATGTAATTATACAAAATAAAGCAAATAAAAATAGAATATAAAAAATTTAAAATAAAATAGGTACAAATAAATACAAAAACGCTTAAAAGAGAGAAAATTAAAATGAACAAAATGTGTATGTTTTTTTTTTAAAAACAATTAATATAAATAAGATTTTGAAACAATCATAAACAAATTAGAGAATGTAAATAATGTGACAAAATTTTAAAGCAACATGTGAAAGTGATTTAAATCAAATAATAAAAATAAAGTTTGAGATAAATAATTCATAAAATAATTTTAAAATAATATGTATGAAACTATTAAAAGTAAGTAATATATATAAGAATGATATACATAAAAAGGTTTGAAGCAAATAATATGTACAAAGAGATTTGAAAATATAATGGACTAAATGTTTTTTTTTTTTTTTTTAAATATGAAATGTTAAAAATAACACATAATAAAACACTTTAAAGTAAATAAATGAATAAAGTAGGTTAGGGCGAATTTGAAATCAAAGTAAAAAGGGGATGAATTGTGGATAACAAGTGGTTAATTTGAGAGTGAAATAAAAAATACGAAACTAATGGGGATTAAATAAGAAATATTCCCATAGATTCCCTGCACATGTAGTTTGACAGCTTAAGGGATTAATTCAAAAACAAAGTAAAAGTTGAGGGCCGAATTAAAAGAACAAAAGAATAGAAATCAGGCCTATTCGAACGAAGCTACGAAACAGAAGGTCCATTCGCGCAAATATCCCTTTAAATGGGATATGCGCGGGCCACCCTTGGCTGAAACGGCACTGCTTCATTCCCTTTCTTCTTTTTAAAAACTAAAATTTCTTTTAAAAAAACAAAATATCACAACCATTTATTAGCAAAAAAACAACAGCCCCCATTTTGAGAGAAATAGAGAGTCACCCCATTTTTCTTTGTTTGGCTAGGGATTTAATCCTTTCATCACCATTATCGTCGCTGGTCCACCACCATATACGGTGGCCGGCGCACCTGGGGTCTCCCTTTTTACCCTCCTTTATGCGAAAAACTTGGGGTTTGAGGCCGAAAATGAAGAAAAAGGAAGAGAAAAGAAAGTTAAAACGACAATAGGACCCTTTTGTTCCTCGAGTCCTCCGCGGGGCCAAAGGCCGAACCTCAAGGGTCCGACGACCCTCAAATCGGAGGAGAGAGACGCCGGCCATGCAACTACCCAACAAGATCAATGTTTTCTTTTTTCCTTTTATGTTATTATCTGAATGCAACACGAAATAAATAATAGAAAAGTAAAAAGAAATCGAAACAAAAAGAAATTGAGATGTAAAAAAAATCACCTTCTGCAAAAATTTGTTTTTTCTTTCTTAATGTTCAGTTAATAAAAATTCATAAAAAACAAAAGGTGAATACATCCTAGCTCTTATAGCCGAAAAATGACTATCTATGTAACACCCCGAAAATTTCTACAGTGAAATTGTAATAGCCCAAAATTCAATGATGTCGAAAATAATGGTTTGAGACCACCAAATCTGACAAATGAACTTGTAGATTATATTATTTAATATTTACGAGCTAAATGGAGTTTTTAAAAGATTTTTGAAACAGTAAATTGTGTTTCATAAAGATTTATTTAGCCAAGAAATCGAGAAAGAGAGGCATCGAGATCTCGGTGTTATAAATCGAGCCATAAATATTTTTATGAATATTTACGGAGTGTTAATAAGGTAATATTAAAATTTCATTAGAAAATTTTGACGTTTGGATGGTTAATTAAATAAAAAGGACTAAATTGAAAAAGGTGTAAAAGTTGCTAGAAGGATTAAATAGCTCAATTGTCAAATGAGGAAGGACCTAAAGTGAAAATAAGCCCAAAAGAGATATTTTGGGCGGCAATAGCTGAGAAAAATCAGGGAATGGGTGAAATAAGGGCAAAATTGGAAAATTGCCAAAATTAGTTAAATAAAAATGGGACCAAATTGGAATATCTAGAATTCTCTTCATTTCTCTTCATTTTCTTCAACTGAAAAACAGCCATGGGAGAGAGTTCAAGCTGGTTTTCATACTCAAGCTTCATGTAAGTTTAATTCTTGCTTTCTCCTTGAAATTTCTATGTTTATTAGACTTTTACAATTGGGTCCAACTTATTAGTTCATTAGTTTTTGATTCCATGGCTAATTTTTAAAGTTGATGTGGATTAGTGTTGAAAGCATGTGATGAATAAATATTGAATTGAAGCTTTAATTTTGTTATATGATGATTTTATCAAGTAAAATTGATGGAAATTGGTTTTAGGACCTAATTGTGAAATAGTTGAAATTAAGGCTTATTGTTAAAATTCTGATTTTCAAAAGTTATGAAGTAATTCAAAATGATAGAGAAAGGTATTAAATGAGATAATTAGCTCAATGGAGGGGTTAATTAAGCAAGGACTGAATTGTATGAATTGTGGAAATTAGGACAAATTGGAAATCAAGATGTCACCCTAAAACAGTATTGGACAGCAGCAATTGTCTAACTTTGAAAAATCACCAAAAATGGTAGGAATTGAATTAGAAGTTGAATAAGATATGTAATTAAAGCTTGTTGAGTCTATTTTCATATAAAAGAAACATAGAAAGCAAAGGAATTCTGTATCTTGAGATTTTTGCATTTTTGTGACACTGGTTTAGATTGATTTCGTGATCCCCTGTTCTGATTTGTAAAAATCATTAAAAATTGTACAAAAACATTTATGGAACATAATTTATATGGTTGGAATCCTTATTGAGTCTATTTTTATAAGAAATAAACATGAACATCTTTTGAATTCTGTACTAAGAGAAATTTAAATTTTAGTGAAGAGTGGTCAGGGTTGTCGAGTAGTGAAACAGGGGAAGTTTTAACTAATAAACTGTACTAATTGGCCACACCAAAAATTATATAAAAATTATGGTAAGAAGACATGTGAGTCTAGTTTCAAGGAAAATTTACGTATCTTAATTTTGTGTTCTGTAGCTCAAGATAAAAATAATTTAGTGACTATGACACAGATGGACAGCTTGAATATGCACATAAGTAAATAGTAAAAATTATAGATAATGTTACTTACAAGTGTATTATTTAACTAAGGATGTGGAATGGAGTGGAGGAGGAGGAAAATATGTCTGAATATTCAATTAGCATGGCTAATTTGTATATTTTAGGCTCAGGGACAACATGTTTAATTTTTAATTGGTTTCAAATATGAGTGTTAGATGAAGTGAAATATCTGATAAATAAATCGGTAACTCCGGTAATGCTCCGTAACTCTATTCTGGTGACGGATTTGGGTTGGGGGCATTACATTAGTGGTATCAGAGCTAAGGTTTAGTCGGTTCTTGGACCGAATGTAGTATATATGAAGTTTAGAAATACATGCCATTATATAACTTGAAATAGTATGATAATTTTTCGACTCTGACGAGGTTTGTATTACTATAGTTTATAAGTGTGGAACATCTAAGATAAGGTAAGTATCCATATTTGAAATTAAGTATATGTGTGATTATTGAATTGTATATGAATTGAGATAATAGATGTTTTGAATTGATTGAGTATTGGAAATTTTTGTGGAAATGGAATTGAAATGTGGAAAAGTAAAAATTTGAAATGAATTGTTATTGAATTGAAATTGAAATTGAAATAAAGTATAATTATGTATGAGCATTTGATGGTATATTGATTAGAATGACTTTGAATTGATGATATTGAAATGAACGGAAATGTGGAAAGTGATTGGAATTGAATTAAATTGAATTAAATGTGAGTATTTGAAATGTATGTGGATTGAAAGTATGAGAAAGTGATTGAGTTGAAATGTGGATTGAAGTGAAAATATGTGATCATGTGAATTTGAAACAAATTGTGATTGAATTGAGAATTATGTGAGAAAATGTGATCAAAGTGTAATTGATGTGAATTTGACTGAAACAGAGAAAGTAATCCGATACCCTATTAACTAGTCGGGCTGAGTCGGATACAGCTGGCATGCCATAGGATTTGGAAGTGTTCAGAGATACTTCGACCTCGAGTCGATGAGGCACTGGGTGCCATACTGGTGTGTTTGGTTGGAATCCGTGTATCCGCCAAAGTCCGAGTCTTGTTAATAGGGGTAAATATGAATACGAAGTGAAATTGAAATGAGAATTGAATTCCCTATTAACTTGTCGGGCTAGTCGGATATAATTGGCATGCCATAGGATTGGAAGAGTACGGGATTTATAAGCTTTGCCGATCAGGCACTTTATGTGTCGTATATCAGGCACCTCGTGTGTCGTATATCAGGCACCTCGTGTGTCGTATCAGGCACCTCATGTGTCGTATCAGGCACCTCATGTGTCGTATATCAGGCACCTCGCGTGTCGTATATCAGGCACCTCGCGTGTCGTATTTCAGGCACTTCATGTGTCGTATACTGCATCTGATATATTGATCAGGTACTATGTACCGTTTTAGGCACAATGTGCCGTATTGGTGTGTTTGGTTGGATCCGTGTATCCGTCTGAGTCCGAGTTATGTTAATAGGGTGAATAATTGAAATGAGAAAATTAAATAAATTTGATTGATTGTACTATAAAAAAAATAATAATAATAATAATAAAATATAATAATAATAATAAAAGAAAGAAATTATGAGTTGAATTGTGAATTGAAATGAGATGTGAAATTTGAAGCATGAACTTAAAGTTCATGAATTTGCTAAAATATTGAATTGTTGATATTGAAATTAGTTGAATAAATGAAATGAGAAAATTGAATGAATTTGATCGATTGAACTATTGAAAGAATGGAAAGTGGAAGTATGATTTGAAATGTGAATTGAAATTGAGATATGAGATTTAAAAGCTTTAACCAAAGGTTCATGATTTGATTAAAGATAATATAGATGATATATGATGCCATTTGATGAAAGACATTTGTTGAGATATGAAATTAAATATAAATTAATACATATGACCTATATTGTTACATGTTTGATGTTTACTATTTATTATAATTTTTATAATTTGAATTATAGTAATACCACTGAGTATAAACATACTCAACATAAAGTTGTATTATTATAATTCAAATTATTAATTATTAAGTGTTAAATTTAAATTATGTATATAGTAGGTGAAGTATGAGGTAAGTGTTATTGTTGAATTAAATGGAAATTGAATTGAGTGATGGATAAATATTAGTATTAAATTTATATTGATGAGAAAGTGAAATTAAATTGAGCTGTGAATGAATTGAAAGTGAAATTGGAATTAGAAAGTGATATATGAAGTACATGACAAAGATTATTGCAGAAAGAGAAGATATAAATATAAAGGGACTCTAGTACATTCGCTGATAATAGTATGTTGGTACTCACCAAGTGTTCTCTAATTAATAGTGCATAATAATACACTTCTATATCTATTCTGTATATTCTAAGTGATATGTTTAGTCTATTGAGCCTCTGTTAAAAAGGTAAACAATTTTCGTTACAAGGTAAAAGGTTATCTCTAATTCATGTTTGAAAATGTTGAATTAAAAATAAATTGTGAAATGAAAATATGGAGAATGGATATAAAGGATAAATTAGATAAATATATGAAGCAAGAAACTACAGAATTATAAAGATAATGAAGTTCATGATCAAAAGAAAACAAGGAAATTTCGAGGACGAAATTTATTTTAAGGGGGAGAGAAATGTAACACCCCGAAAATTTCTACAGTGAAATTGTAATAGCCCAAAATTCAATGATGTCGAAAATAATGGTTTGAGACCACCAAATCTGACAAATGAACTTGTAGATTATATTATTTAATATTTACGAGCTAAATGGAGTTTTTAAAAGATTTTTGAAACAGTAAATTGTGTTTCATAAAGATTTATTTAGCCAAGAAATCGAGAAAGAGAGGCATCGAGATCTCGGTGTTATAAATCGAGCCATAAATATTTTTATGAATATTTACGGAGTGTTAATAAGGTAATATTAAAATTTCATTAGAAAATTTTGACGTTTGGATGGTTAATTAAATAAAAAGGACTAAATTGAAAAAGGTGTAAAAGTTGCTAGAAGGATTAAATAGCTCAATTGTCAAATGAGGAAGGACCTAAAGTGAAAATAAGCCCAAAAGAGATATTTTGGGCGGCAATAGCTGAGAAAAATCAGGGAATGGGTGAAATAAGGGCAAAATTGGAAAATTGCCAAAATTAGTTAAATAAAAATGGGACCAAATTGGAATATCTAGAATTCTCTTCATTTCTCTTCATTTTCTTCAACTGAAAAACAGCCATGGGAGAGAGTTCAAGCTGGTTTTCATACTCAAGCTTCATGTAAGTTTAATTCTTGCTTTCTCCTTGAAATTTCTATGTTTATTAGACTTTTACAATTGGGTCCAACTTATTAGTTCATTAGTTTTTGATTCCATGGCTAATTTTTAAAGTTGATGTGGATTAGTGTTGAAAGCATGTGATGAATAAATATTGAATTGAAGCTTTAATTTTGTTATATGATGATTTTATCAAGTAAAATTGATGGAAATTGGTTTTAGGACCTAATTGTGAAATAGTTGAAATTAAGGCTTATTGTTAAAATTCTGATTTTCAAAAGTTATGAAGTAATTCAAAATGATAGAGAAAGGTATTAAATGAGATAATTAGCTCAATGGAGGGGTTAATTAAGCAAGGACTGAATTGTATGAATTGTGGAAATTAGGACAAATTGGAAATCAAGATGTCACCCTAAAACAGTATTGGACAGCAGCAATTGTCTAACTTTGAAAAATCACCAAAAATGGTAGGAATTGAATTAGAAGTTGAATAAGATATGTAATTAAAGCTTGTTGAGTCTATTTTCATATAAAAGAAACATAGAAAGCAAAGGAATTCTGTATCTTGAGATTTTTGCATTTTTGTGACACTGGTTTAGATTGATTTCGTGATCCCCTGTTCTGATTTGTAAAAATCATTAAAAATTGTACAAAAACATTTATGGAACATAATTTATATGGTTGGAATCCTTATTGAGTCTATTTTTATAAGAAATAAACATGAACATCTTTTGAATTCTGTACTAAGAGAAATTTAAATTTTAGTGAAGAGTGGTCAGGGTTGTCGAGTAGTGAAACAGGGGAAGTTTTAACTAATAAACTGTACTAATTGGCCACACCAAAAATTATATAAAAATTATGGTAAGAAGACATGTGAGTCTAGTTTCAAGGAAAATTTACGTATCTTAATTTTGTGTTCTGTAGCTCAAGATAAAAATAATTTAGTGACTATGACACAGATGGACAGCTTGAATATGCACATAAGTAAATAGTAAAAATTATAGATAATGTTACTTACAAGTGTATTATTTAACTAAGGATGTGGAATGGAGTGGAGGAGGAGGAAAATATGTCTGAATATTCAATTAGCATGGCTAATTTGTATATTTTAGGCTCAGGGACAACATGTTTAATTTTTAATTGGTTTCAAATATGAGTGTTAGATGAAGTGAAATATCTGATAAATAAATCGGTAACTCCGGTAATGCTCCGTAACTCTATTCTGGTGACGGATTTGGGTTGGGGGCATTACATTAGTGGTATCAGAGCTAAGGTTTAGTCGGTTCTTGGACCGAATGTAGTATATATGAAGTTTAGAAATACATGCCATTATATAACTTGAAATAGTATGATAATTTTTCGACTCTGACGAGGTTTGTATTACTATAGTTTATAAGTGTGGAACATCTAAGATAAGGTAAGTATCCATATTTGAAATTAAGTATATGTGTGATTATTGAATTGTATATGAATTGAGATAATAGATGTTTTGAATTGATTGAGTATTGGAAATTTTTGTGGAAATGGAATTGAAATGTGGAAAAGTAAAAATTTGAAATGAATTGTTATTGAATTGAAATTGAAATTGAAATAAAGTATAATTATGTATGAGCATTTGATGGTATATTGATTAGAATGACTTTGAATTGATGATATTGAAATGAACGGAAATGTGGAAAGTGATTGGAATTGAATTAAATTGAATTAAATGTGAGTATTTGAAATGTATGTGGATTGAAAGTATGAGAAAGTGATTGAGTTGAAATGTGGATTGAAGTGAAAATATGTGATCATGTGAATTTGAAACAAATTGTGATTGAATTGAGAATTATGTGAGAAAATGTGATCAAAGTGTAATTGATGTGAATTTGACTGAAACAGAGAAAGTAATCCGATACCCTATTAACTAGTCGGGCTGAGTCGGATACAGCTGGCATGCCATAGGATTTGGAAGTGTTCAGAGATACTTCGACCTCGAGTCGATGAGGCACTGGGTGCCATACTGGTGTGTTTGGTTGGAATCCGTGTATCCGCCAAAGTCCGAGTCTTGTTAATAGGGGTAAATATGAATACGAAGTGAAATTGAAATGAGAATTGAATTCCCTATTAACTTGTCGGGCTAGTCGGATATAATTGGCATGCCATAGGATTGGAAGAGTACGGGATTTATAAGCTTTGCCGATCAGGCACTTTATGTGTCGTATATCAGGCACCTCGTGTGTCGTATATCAGGCACCTCGTGTGTCGTATCAGGCACCTCATGTGTCGTATCAGGCACCTCATGTGTCGTATATCAGGCACCTCGCGTGTCGTATATCAGGCACCTCGCGTGTCGTATTTCAGGCACTTCATGTGTCGTATACTGCATCTGATATATTGATCAGGTACTATGTACCGTTTTAGGCACAATGTGCCGTATTGGTGTGTTTGGTTGGATCCGTGTATCCGTCTGAGTCCGAGTTATGTTAATAGGGTGAATAATTGAAATGAGAAAATTAAATAAATTTGATTGATTGTACTATAAAAAAAATAATAATAATAATAATAAAATATAATAATAATAATAAAAGAAAGAAATTATGAGTTGAATTGTGAATTGAAATGAGATGTGAAATTTGAAGCATGAACTTAAAGTTCATGAATTTGCTAAAATATTGAATTGTTGATATTGAAATTAGTTGAATAAATGAAATGAGAAAATTGAATGAATTTGATCGATTGAACTATTGAAAGAATGGAAAGTGGAAGTATGATTTGAAATGTGAATTGAAATTGAGATATGAGATTTAAAAGCTTTAACCAAAGGTTCATGATTTGATTAAAGATAATATAGATGATATATGATGCCATTTGATGAAAGACATTTGTTGAGATATGAAATTAAATATAAATTAATACATATGACCTATATTGTTACATGTTTGATGTTTACTATTTATTATAATTTTTATAATTTGAATTATAGTAATACCACTGAGTATAAACATACTCAACATAAAGTTGTATTATTATAATTCAAATTATTAATTATTAAGTGTTAAATTTAAATTATGTATATAGTAGGTGAAGTATGAGGTAAGTGTTATTGTTGAATTAAATGGAAATTGAATTGAGTGATGGATAAATATTAGTATTAAATTTATATTGATGAGAAAGTGAAATTAAATTGAGCTGTGAATGAATTGAAAGTGAAATTGGAATTAGAAAGTGATATATGAAGTACATGACAAAGATTATTGCAGAAAGAGAAGATATAAATATAAAGGGACTCTAGTACATTCGCTGATAATAGTATGTTGGTACTCACCAAGTGTTCTCTAATTAATAGTGCATAATAATACACTTCTATATCTATTCTGTATATTCTAAGTGATATGTTTAGTCTATTGAGCCTCTGTTAAAAAGGTAAACAATTTTCGTTACAAGGTAAAAGGTTATCTCTAATTCATGTTTGAAAATGTTGAATTAAAAATAAATTGTGAAATGAAAATATGGAGAATGGATATAAAGGATAAATTAGATAAATATATGAAGCAAGAAACTACAGAATTATAAAGATAATGAAGTTCATGATCAAAAGAAAACAAGGAAATTTCGAGGACGAAATTTATTTTAAGGGGGAGAGAAATGTAACACCCCGAAAATTTCTACAGTGAAATTGTAATAGCCCAAAATTCAATGATGTCGAAAATAATGGTTTGAGACCACCAAATCTGACAAATGAACTTGTAGATTATATTATTTAATATTTACGAGCTAAATGGAGTTTTTAAAAGATTTTTGAAACAGTAAATTGTGTTTCATAAAGATTTATTTAGCCAAGAAATCGAGAAAGAGAGGCATCGAGATCTCGGTGTTATAAATCGAGCCATAAATATTTTTATGAATATTTACGGAGTGTTAATAAGGTAATATTAAAATTTCATTAGAAAATTTTGACGTTTGGATGGTTAATTAAATAAAAAGGACTAAATTGAAAAAGGTGTAAAAGTTGCTAGAAGGATTAAATAGCTCAATTGTCAAATGAGGAAGGACCTAAAGTGAAAATAAGCCCAAAAGAGATATTTTGGGCGGCAATAGCTGAGAAAAATCAGGGAATGGGTGAAATAAGGGCAAAATTGGAAAATTGCCAAAATTAGTTAAATAAAAATGGGACCAAATTGGAATATCTAGAATTCTCTTCATTTCTCTTCATTTTCTTCAACTGAAAAACAGCCATGGGAGAGAGTTCAAGCTGGTTTTCATACTCAAGCTTCATGTAAGTTTAATTCTTGCTTTCTCCTTGAAATTTCTATGTTTATTAGACTTTTACAATTGGGTCCAACTTATTAGTTCATTAGTTTTTGATTCCATGGCTAATTTTTAAAGTTGATGTGGATTAGTGTTGAAAGCATGTGATGAATAAATATTGAATTGAAGCTTTAATTTTGTTATATGATGATTTTATCAAGTAAAATTGATGGAAATTGGTTTTAGGACCTAATTGTGAAATAGTTGAAATTAAGGCTTATTGTTAAAATTCTGATTTTCAAAAGTTATGAAGTAATTCAAAATGATAGAGAAAGGTATTAAATGAGATAATTAGCTCAATGGAGGGGTTAATTAAGCAAGGACTGAATTGTATGAATTGTGGAAATTAGGACAAATTGGAAATCAAGATGTCACCCTAAAACAGTATTGGACAGCAGCAATTGTCTAACTTTGAAAAATCACCAAAAATGGTAGGAATTGAATTAGAAGTTGAATAAGATATGTAATTAAAGCTTGTTGAGTCTATTTTCATATAAAAGAAACATAGAAAGCAAAGGAATTCTGTATCTTGAGATTTTTGCATTTTTGTGACACTGGTTTAGATTGATTTCGTGATCCCCTGTTCTGATTTGTAAAAATCATTAAAAATTGTACAAAAACATTTATGGAACATAATTTATATGGTTGGAATCCTTATTGAGTCTATTTTTATAAGAAATAAACATGAACATCTTTTGAATTCTGTACTAAGAGAAATTTAAATTTTAGTGAAGAGTGGTCAGGGTTGTCGAGTAGTGAAACAGGGGAAGTTTTAACTAATAAACTGTACTAATTGGCCACACCAAAAATTATATAAAAATTATGGTAAGAAGACATGTGAGTCTAGTTTCAAGGAAAATTTACGTATCTTAATTTTGTGTTCTGTAGCTCAAGATAAAAATAATTTAGTGACTATGACACAGATGGACAGCTTGAATATGCACATAAGTAAATAGTAAAAATTATAGATAATGTTACTTACAAGTGTATTATTTAACTAAGGATGTGGAATGGAGTGGAGGAGGAGGAAAATATGTCTGAATATTCAATTAGCATGGCTAATTTGTATATTTTAGGCTCAGGGACAACATGTTTAATTTTTAATTGGTTTCAAATATGAGTGTTAGATGAAGTGAAATATCTGATAAATAAATCGGTAACTCCGGTAATGCTCCGTAACTCTATTCTGGTGACGGATTTGGGTTGGGGGCATTACATTAGTGGTATCAGAGCTAAGGTTTAGTCGGTTCTTGGACCGAATGTAGTATATATGAAGTTTAGAAATACATGCCATTATATAACTTGAAATAGTATGATAATTTTTCGACTCTGACGAGGTTTGTATTACTATAGTTTATAAGTGTGGAACATCTAAGATAAGGTAAGTATCCATATTTGAAATTAAGTATATGTGTGATTATTGAATTGTATATGAATTGAGATAATAGATGTTTTGAATTGATTGAGTATTGGAAATTTTTGTGGAAATGGAATTGAAATGTGGAAAAGTAAAAATTTGAAATGAATTGTTATTGAATTGAAATTGAAATTGAAATAAAGTATAATTATGTATGAGCATTTGATGGTATATTGATTAGAATGACTTTGAATTGATGATATTGAAATGAACGGAAATGTGGAAAGTGATTGGAATTGAATTAAATTGAATTAAATGTGAGTATTTGAAATGTATGTGGATTGAAAGTATGAGAAAGTGATTGAGTTGAAATGTGGATTGAAGTGAAAATATGTGATCATGTGAATTTGAAACAAATTGTGATTGAATTGAGAATTATGTGAGAAAATGTGATCAAAGTGTAATTGATGTGAATTTGACTGAAACAGAGAAAGTAATCCGATACCCTATTAACTAGTCGGGCTGAGTCGGATACAGCTGGCATGCCATAGGATTTGGAAGTGTTCAGAGATACTTCGACCTCGAGTCGATGAGGCACTGGGTGCCATACTGGTGTGTTTGGTTGGAATCCGTGTATCCGCCAAAGTCCGAGTCTTGTTAATAGGGGTAAATATGAATACGAAGTGAAATTGAAATGAGAATTGAATTCCCTATTAACTTGTCGGGCTAGTCGGATATAATTGGCATGCCATAGGATTGGAAGAGTACGGGATTTATAAGCTTTGCCGATCAGGCACTTTATGTGTCGTATATCAGGCACCTCGTGTGTCGTATATCAGGCACCTCGTGTGTCGTATCAGGCACCTCATGTGTCGTATCAGGCACCTCATGTGTCGTATATCAGGCACCTCGCGTGTCGTATATCAGGCACCTCGCGTGTCGTATTTCAGGCACTTCATGTGTCGTATACTGCATCTGATATATTGATCAGGTACTATGTACCGTTTTAGGCACAATGTGCCGTATTGGTGTGTTTGGTTGGATCCGTGTATCCGTCTGAGTCCGAGTTATGTTAATAGGGTGAATAATTGAAATGAGAAAATTAAATAAATTTGATTGATTGTACTATAAAAAAAATAATAATAATAATAATAAAATATAATAATAATAATAAAAGAAAGAAATTATGAGTTGAATTGTGAATTGAAATGAGATGTGAAATTTGAAGCATGAACTTAAAGTTCATGAATTTGCTAAAATATTGAATTGTTGATATTGAAATTAGTTGAATAAATGAAATGAGAAAATTGAATGAATTTGATCGATTGAACTATTGAAAGAATGGAAAGTGGAAGTATGATTTGAAATGTGAATTGAAATTGAGATATGAGATTTAAAAGCTTTAACCAAAGGTTCATGATTTGATTAAAGATAATATAGATGATATATGATGCCATTTGATGAAAGACATTTGTTGAGATATGAAATTAAATATAAATTAATACATATGACCTATATTGTTACATGTTTGATGTTTACTATTTATTATAATTTTTATAATTTGAATTATAGTAATACCACTGAGTATAAACATACTCAACATAAAGTTGTATTATTATAATTCAAATTATTAATTATTAAGTGTTAAATTTAAATTATGTATATAGTAGGTGAAGTATGAGGTAAGTGTTATTGTTGAATTAAATGGAAATTGAATTGAGTGATGGATAAATATTAGTATTAAATTTATATTGATGAGAAAGTGAAATTAAATTGAGCTGTGAATGAATTGAAAGTGAAATTGGAATTAGAAAGTGATATATGAAGTACATGACAAAGATTATTGCAGAAAGAGAAGATATAAATATAAAGGGACTCTAGTACATTCGCTGATAATAGTATGTTGGTACTCACCAAGTGTTCTCTAATTAATAGTGCATAATAATACACTTCTATATCTATTCTGTATATTCTAAGTGATATGTTTAGTCTATTGAGCCTCTGTTAAAAAGGTAAACAATTTTCGTTACAAGGTAAAAGGTTATCTCTAATTCATGTTTGAAAATGTTGAATTAAAAATAAATTGTGAAATGAAAATATGGAGAATGGATATAAAGGATAAATTAGATAAATATATGAAGCAAGAAACTACAGAATTATAAAGATAATGAAGTTCATGATCAAAAGAAAACAAGGAAATTTCGAGGACGAAATTTATTTTAAGGGGGAGAGAAATGTAACACCCCGAAAATTTCTACAGTGAAATTGTAATAGCCCAAAATTCAATGATGTCGAAAATAATGGTTTGAGACCACCAAATCTGACAAATGAACTTGTAGATTATATTATTTAATATTTACGAGCTAAATGGAGTTTTTAAAAGATTTTTGAAACAGTAAATTGTGTTTCATAAAGATTTATTTAGCCAAGAAATCGAGAAAGAGAGGCATCGAGATCTCGGTGTTATAAATCGAGCCATAAATATTTTTATGAATATTTACGGAGTGTTAATAAGGTAATATTAAAATTTCATTAGAAAATTTTGACGTTTGGATGGTTAATTAAATAAAAAGGACTAAATTGAAAAAGGTGTAAAAGTTGCTAGAAGGATTAAATAGCTCAATTGTCAAATGAGGAAGGACCTAAAGTGAAAATAAGCCCAAAAGAGATATTTTGGGCGGCAATAGCTGAGAAAAATCAGGGAATGGGTGAAATAAGGGCAAAATTGGAAAATTGCCAAAATTAGTTAAATAAAAATGGGACCAAATTGGAATATCTAGAATTCTCTTCATTTCTCTTCATTTTCTTCAACTGAAAAACAGCCATGGGAGAGAGTTCAAGCTGGTTTTCATACTCAAGCTTCATGTAAGTTTAATTCTTGCTTTCTCCTTGAAATTTCTATGTTTATTAGACTTTTACAATTGGGTCCAACTTATTAGTTCATTAGTTTTTGATTCCATGGCTAATTTTTAAAGTTGATGTGGATTAGTGTTGAAAGCATGTGATGAATAAATATTGAATTGAAGCTTTAATTTTGTTATATGATGATTTTATCAAGTAAAATTGATGGAAATTGGTTTTAGGACCTAATTGTGAAATAGTTGAAATTAAGGCTTATTGTTAAAATTCTGATTTTCAAAAGTTATGAAGTAATTCAAAATGATAGAGAAAGGTATTAAATGAGATAATTAGCTCAATGGAGGGGTTAATTAAGCAAGGACTGAATTGTATGAATTGTGGAAATTAGGACAAATTGGAAATCAAGATGTCACCCTAAAACAGTATTGGACAGCAGCAATTGTCTAACTTTGAAAAATCACCAAAAATGGTAGGAATTGAATTAGAAGTTGAATAAGATATGTAATTAAAGCTTGTTGAGTCTATTTTCATATAAAAGAAACATAGAAAGCAAAGGAATTCTGTATCTTGAGATTTTTGCATTTTTGTGACACTGGTTTAGATTGATTTCGTGATCCCCTGTTCTGATTTGTAAAAATCATTAAAAATTGTACAAAAACATTTATGGAACATAATTTATATGGTTGGAATCCTTATTGAGTCTATTTTTATAAGAAATAAACATGAACATCTTTTGAATTCTGTACTAAGAGAAATTTAAATTTTAGTGAAGAGTGGTCAGGGTTGTCGAGTAGTGAAACAGGGGAAGTTTTAACTAATAAACTGTACTAATTGGCCACACCAAAAATTATATAAAAATTATGGTAAGAAGACATGTGAGTCTAGTTTCAAGGAAAATTTACGTATCTTAATTTTGTGTTCTGTAGCTCAAGATAAAAATAATTTAGTGACTATGACACAGATGGACAGCTTGAATATGCACATAAGTAAATAGTAAAAATTATAGATAATGTTACTTACAAGTGTATTATTTAACTAAGGATGTGGAATGGAGTGGAGGAGGAGGAAAATATGTCTGAATATTCAATTAGCATGGCTAATTTGTATATTTTAGGCTCAGGGACAACATGTTTAATTTTTAATTGGTTTCAAATATGAGTGTTAGATGAAGTAAAATATCTGATAAATAAATCGGTAACTCCGGTAATGCTCCGTAACTCTATTCTGGTGACGGATTTGGGTTGGGGGCATTACAATCTAGTTCTAATTTCTTTGTCGTTTTCTTCTTATTTTTTTTGCTGCCATGTATTGTTCCTCTCGTTGCATTTATTTTCTATCGCAGGTGTCAGAAACGTGGGTGGCTACTGGTTAGTGCGCGTGGTGGCTGGTACTGCGCGTGGAGGGAGGCCAAACAGCAAAAGGGGCAGTGGCTGAGAAGTTTGGGGGTTGTTTGTTTGCTGAAATATTTTTTTTATATTGGGCTATTTGTGTTGTTTTGGGTTATTGGTTTTTTGGTTTGTAATCTTGGACTTTTAAATATGGACTCTCTTTTGGTCTACCTGAATTTTATTTAAGCTTGATTTAGGCCAGGCCTAAATTGGCCTATTACAGCTGCCCCTCTTTGCTCATTGTTGTATAACAAGAATAGAGCAAAGACTTTAAAAGGGCCAATTTTGCCTCGGCCTGCCCTGTCTCAATTTCTTTTGGTACTTCTCTTCTTTGAGTAACCTTGTTCTATCCCACTGTGTCTCCAGGGGTATAGGGTTTGTTGCTTCAATCCACTCCACTGCAACTTCAGAGAAATAAGGTTTGATATGATCTGCTCTATTGCAACTTCAGAGAGATAAGATCTAACTTCAATCTGCTCCACTGCAACTTCATGGAGATAAGACTTGCAACTTCAACCTGCTCTACTGCAACTTCAGAGAGATAAGGTTTGATGTGATCTACTCTACTACAACTTCAGAGAGATAAGATCTACAACTTCAATCGCTCCACTGCAACTTCATGGAGATAAGACTTGCAACTTCAACCTGCTCTACTGCAACTTCAGAGAGATAAGGTTTGATGTGATCTACTCTACTACAACTTCAAAGAGATAAGATCTACAACTTCAATCTGCTCCACTGCAACTTCATGGAGATAAGACTTGCAACTTTAACCTGCTCTACTGCAACTTCAGAGAGATGAGGTTTGATGTGATCTACTCTACTGCAACTTCAGAGAGATAAGGTCTACAACTTCAATCTGCTCCAATTCAACTTCATAGAGATAAGACTTGCAACTTCAACCTACTCTACTACAAATTCAGAGAGATAAGGTTTGATGTGAACTACTCTACTACAACTTCAGAGAGATAAGATCTACAACTTCAATCTGCTCCACTTCAACTTCATGGAGATAAGACTTGCAACGTCAACCTGCTCTACTGCAACTTCAGAGAGATAAGGTTTGATGTGATCTACTCTACTACAACTTCAGAGAGATAAGATCTACAACTTCAATCTGCTCCACTGCAACTTCAGAGAGATAAGACTTGTGACTTTGCTGATATTGCTATACTGTCTTCTAGGGGGTATGACCTATAGAATCAGTTTCATCGGCATATGCCTGTGTTTAATTATTATGATGCTATGATCAGAATGAGTCGAATGCACCTAGCTAAATGTGAATGAATGATATTTGCATGCACGCAAAATGTCATTTTTTAGAATGATCCATTTTATGCTTAAGTTGTTATTACTTGTTGTTCATCGAGGTCTTATTACTGTCGTATTATCCCGCCTTCTGGTTAGCCGGTATCTCTGACAAAATCCAAAGAATAAACGTAATTTGGGTTATTCTTCCCAAATGCCTCCCGCCCTTAAACCTGGTTAGCTCCTAACCAATGGTCCCATTTCGGCTCCTTGCATCATTTAGTAACTTTCAGAGTAATATGCAAAACTTCCTTTATGCGGATATTACCAGTCCATTAATCATTGTTTCATGAAAAATGCTTGAAAAAGATTATCACAATGGATAAGACGGAATTTTATTGAAAGTGAGGCTCAAAATGAGTAAATTAAACAAGATAGAACACTTTGTCAAGATACAAAGTGAATAAGATGAAAAATAGGTGCCCCAGATATCGCAGTATGAGCTTCTTTACACAAAACTTCTCGAGGACTCCTTTCGAACTTAATAGGTGTTTAGAAAATCCAGGAGACTTGCTGATGTCCCGAGATGTAGCGTTCCTTCCTCTTGTTAACTTGGGTCTAGCCAGGTTACTGTATGCTCCACCTTCAATTAATATTTGAATTGCCCATTCCTGGGTTTTCAACTCAAAACCCCTTTGGTCTCAAGGCGCCCTTTACGGGTTTTCACCTTGGCCTCTCCTCTTTTTTTTTTTAGGCGAAGCATTTCTTAACTGAATCTGAATTCACTGGATTGGGCAAGCTCTTGCCGTCCATCTCAGTCAGAATTAGAGCTCCTCTAAAAAAGGCCTTCTTTACTACATAAGGTCCTTCCCAATTTGGCATCCATTTTCCTCTGAAGTCCTTTTGTATGGAAAGGATCTTTTTCAAAACCAAGTCTCCCTCACGGAATTCTCTAGGGCAAACTTTTTTGTTATAGGCCCGCATCATTCGCTTTTGATACATTTGTCCATGACGGATGGCTCTTAGCCTCTTTTCTTCGATTAAGTTTAGCTGATCATATCGGGATTGGACCCATTCTGCTTCATCTAACTTTAGCTCAGACAAAACTCGGAGGAAAGGAATTTCCACTTCGATGGGTAGTACTACCTCCATTCCATATACTAAAGAGAAAGAGGTTGCCTCAGTAGAGGTTCTAACTGATGTTCGATAAGCATAAAGAGCAAACGGTAACTTCTCATGCCAATCTTTGTATGTCTCAGTCATCTTTCCAATTATCTTCTTGATGTTCTTATTAGCTGCTTCCACCGTGCCATTCATTTTTGGGCGATAAGGCGACGAGTTATGGTGTTTGATTTGAATTGATTACAGACCTCTGCTATAATACTGTTGTTTAAGTTCGATGTATTATCAGATATGATCCTCTCCGGCATTCTATAACGACATATGATCTCCTTTTTCAAGAATTTACTGACCGCTGACTTCGTAACATTTGCATATGAAGTAGCTTCCACCCATTTAGTGAAGTAGTCAATGACCACAAAGATAAAACGATGCCCATTCGAAGCTTTTGGAGAAGTCGACCCTATGACGTCCATGCCCCACATAGAGAAAGGCCATGGAGAGGTCATAACGTGAAGGGGTAAAGGAGGTACATGAATCTTATCCCCGTAAACTTGGCACTTATGGCATTTCATGGCATAGTTGATGCAATCTCCTTCCATGGTAGACCAAAAATACCCAAATCTCGTTATTTGTCTGGCCATTGTGAAACCATTAGCGTGTGTTCCGCATACACCCTCATGGACTTCTTCTAAGATTTGTTTAGCTTCAATAGCGTCCACACACCTTAGCAGTACCTGATCCTTCCTTCTTTTATATAGGATTTCTCTATCTAAGATATAGTCACTGGCTAACCTTCTTAACGTTCTTTTATCATTCTCTGTTGCATGGTCAGGATATTTACGACTCTTCACATATAGTAAAATATCTTAGTACCAAGGGTGATCATCTTTCTCTTCTTCTTTTTCTTCTTCTTTGATGTTGTAGCAATGAGCTGGAGCCTCATAAATGCTCATTCGGATAGGCTTCACATCTTCTTGCCTGTTTACTTTGATCATGGAAGCTAAAGTAGCCATTGCGTCAGCCATCTGGTTCTCATCTCGCGGGAGGTAGCAGAATGTGATATAATCAAATTCTTTAGTTAACTCCAGAACCAACTTTCGGTAATTGATCAATTTAGGGTCTCTTGTCTCCCATTCGCCCTTAAGCTGATAGATTATTTGTGCAGAATCCCCGTATACTTCTAGCATATTGATTTTACGTTCGATGGCTGCACGAATACCCATGACACACGCTTCGTACTCTGCCATGTTATTTGTGCAGTCAAAGTCCAGTTTACTTGCAAAAGGGTAATGATCCCCATCTGGCGATACCAGAACTGCCTTAATTCCGTTTCCTATAGCATTTGAGGCTCCATCGAAGTTTAACTTCCAAGAATGGCCTTTTTGGGAGTCTTCTTTAGTGGTTGCAACGTACATTAAGTCTTCATTCGGAAAATCAAAGTTTAATGGCTCATAATCTTCTAGAGCCCTACTAGCAACAAAATCTGCTATCGCACTTCCTTTTACAGCTTTCTGGTTTACATAGACTATATCAAATTCAGAGAGTAGGATTTGCCAATGAGCCATCCTTCCATTTAAAGTAGTGGATTCCATCATGTACTTCAAAGGGTCTAATTTTGAGATGAGCCAAGTTGTGTGATACAACATGTACTGCCTCAATCTTCGAATTGTCCAAATTAAGGCGTAGCACAACTTCTCAATTGTTGAATATCTTGTCTCACATTCGGTGAACTTCTTACTGAGATAATATATCACTATTTCTTTTCTCCCTGACTCATCATGTTGGCCAAGTACGCATCCCATGGAGTTCTCAAACACTACTAAGTATAGTATCAGTGGCTTATCCGGGCTCGGTGGCATCAATACTGGAGCGTTGGATAGATAATGCTTGACCCTGTCGAAAGTTTTCTGGCACTCCTCGTCCCATATACCTGGATTGTGTTTTTTAAGAAGACGAAATATGGGATCACATTTCTCAGTTAGTTGTGAGATGAACCGAGCGATGTAATTCAACCTTCCTAGGAAACCTCGAACTTCTTTTTGAGTGTGTGGCGGGGGCAATTCTTGTATATCCCTTACTTTGTCCGGGTCAATCTCAATCCCCTTTTCACTGACCACAAATCCTAGTAGTTTTCCTGACCTGGCTCCGAAAGTGCATTTTGCCGGATTGAGCTTTAGCTGAAACTTTCTTAACCTTAGGAACAGCTTCCTCAGGACTTGTATGTGTTCCATTTCTGTTCGAGATTTCGCGATCATGTCATCAACGTAAACTTCAATCTCTTTGTGTATCATGTCGTGGAACAGAGTCACTATGGCTCTTTGGTATGTTGCTCCTGCATTTTTTAACCCAAATGGCATCACATTATAGCAAAAGGTTCCCCACAGAGTTATGAATGTAGTCTTTTCCATGTCTTCAGGGTGCATTCTTATTTGGTTGTATCCAGAAAAACCATCCATAAAGGAAAATAACGAATAGCCTGCCGTGTTGTCCACTAGCGTGTCAATATGAGGCAATGGGAAATTGTCTTTCGGGCTGGCTTTGTTTAAATCCCGATAATCTACACACATTCGTACTTTTCCATTTTTTTAGAAACGGGGACTATGTTGGCTACCCAATCTGAATATTTAACCACTCGTAAGAACCTAGCATCGAACTGCTTTTTGACCTCCTCTTTTATTTTTAACAGGACATCGGGTCTCATTCTTCGGAGCTTTTGTTGAACTGGCTTGCACTCTTCCCTTATGGGGAGCCGGTGTACTACAATATCAGTGTTTAACCCGAGCATGTCTTGATAAGACCATGCAAAAACATCTTTGAATTCCCGGAGCAGCTCAATGAGATCTCGTTTTGTCTTGGTAGAAATGCTAACTCCGATCTTCACTTCTTTTCCTTCGCCTAAGCTCACAACTTCCACTGACTCTTTATGAGGGAGAATTTGTTTCTCATCTTGTTCGGCCATCCTCAACAAATCAGGAGGTAAGCTACCGTTCTGGACATCTTCAAAATCCTGAGGATCCTCTATACACATATCTTTCTCAAAAGGAGACATTGAGTTAGGGACAGCGTCACTCATATCATTGATATCTGGGGACCTGTTATAAGGGCGAACAAAGACGCAAAAAAAAAAAGAATCTAAGAATAAATATCTGCATGATTTGTTATGAATGAGATGAAAAGAAAAAGAATATTTTGGTTATGAATGAAATGAAAAGAGTAAAAGAGCATTTGCTCGACATAGGACAAAAAGATGCATTTCATTGAAATAAGATATTTGGACATATGCCTATTTGACAAAAGGATTCTTATTGCTCCTAGGCTTAAAACAATAAGTGTGTTTTGAACATTACTCTGAATTAATTCTAAAAGTAACAGGAATCTCTTCCACGGTCCAATTGTTCAGAACACTCCCAAGAGGGTAAAGGCAAATTCCAGATGAGTCTATTTCTTCAGCTCCTTCCTTGGATATGGCATTAATGCTCAAACTTCCCAACATTTCCTCTACTATTTCTCTTCTTGTCATCCTTTGTTCAGGGTATATGGTTCCTCCCGACACGAATGTTTTAGATAAATGAGGAAAAACCATCGGGTCCCACTTGATATCCTCACCGTGTAGACGTGCTCTTCTTCTCTCTTGCTTTTTCTCAAGCTCTTTCTTCTTTTGCTTCATGTTTGGCTTAAAACCTAAACCAAAGCGGTCTCATTTTTCCTTTAGCACTGGGGCTTCGATCCTCCCTTGAAGGTATTTTCCAAGTCCTCTTCTCGGTAAGGCCCATTTTCCAACTGTCAATTGTAGGCCCATCTTTGTAGTTCGGGATATTTTAGGCATGGGGATTCTATTCCCTTCGACAACGAATGTTGCATTGACGAATTCTAATGATCGAAAGGAACATTCAATTGCCTCATCGTCTATTCCTATGTATGGGGCCTCACTGGTGACGGATGTAATGATATCCTCCTCCGCATTTATCGTGACCAATCTACCCTCCGTTACCAATTTTAACTTTTGATGTAATAATGACGGCACTGCCCCTGCTGAGTGAATCCAGGGCCTCCCTAATAGACAATTGTAAGATGGTTTAATATCCATTACCAGGAAGTCCACATCATATGTATTTGGACCAATCTGAAGCGGTATCTCTATCCTCCCCATGACCCTCATTTCGGTACCATCGAACGCTCTCATAATATTTTGGCAAGTTTTCATATGGGAACTATCAATAGGCAACCTATTTAACGTGGATAAGGTTAGGACATTCAGGGCTGATCCATTATCAACTAAAACCCCTGGCAGTGTATATCTCTTGCAGCATGTGGTTATGTGTAAGGCCTTCGTAGATCCCATACCCCCGGGTGGTATTTCTTCATCATTGAAAAAGATAAAATTATCGGCGCTGATGTTATTGACCAGACGGTCAAGCTTATTGACAGAGATGTCATTCGCAACATATGTTTCGTTCAGAACCTTCATTAGTGCACTGCGGTGCGTCTCTGAGCTCAAGAGTAAAGCCAATACTGATATGCGAGCTGGCTACTTGTGTAATTGCTCTACAACACTGTACTCGCTATGTTTCAAGAATTTTAAGAATTCTTTAGCCTCCCTTTCAGCCACCGGCTTATAAATAGGCGATTCGGGGCTGGTCGTTTTCTCTTTCCTCTGTTCAACTGCAACAGATTTCCCTTTGACTAGTTCTGCCTTTGTATTCGGGGTATAGCGCCTTCCGCTACGCATATAGAAACCCTCGTCTTGATCTTCTTCTGAAGTGCTAGCCGAATTCCTCTCTACCGAGATCGCCACATTACAATCATAATTCCATGGGACCTTGTTACTATCTTTATAAGGGAATGCCACAGGCTTCTGGATTATGACTTTTGGCGCAATTTGTGCTCTGACTTCACTAATTTTTTGCTGTGAGATGATTATCACTGGGTGATTGACCCCATAGACCTTCTTGGTTGATCCCTCCTCTGACGCGCACACATCTTCTCTTTTCAAGCTCTCGGTATATTCAAAGAATTCAAGCTCCTTATTGTCCATCAAATCCTGTATCAACGCCCTAAATTCATCACACCTTTGAATCTTATGTCCCTTTTTGTTGTGGAATTCACAGTAATCCCTCGTTCCACTGGGTCTTTCTCTCAAATCCTGTGCGATTAGTCCTCCATCTATCATTTTCTTCCAAACCCACCTCAATGGGGTTTTTATCTCTGATACGTCCATCTTAGTTCTCTTCCCACCATTATCGACTATCGCATTCACCCCTTTGTCTGAGTGACTGGGTAGTGGATTTCCTGCCACATTAGGTGCTATGGGGTCATCAAGCTTCACTATGCTCATATTTATGAACCTTTCAACCACTTTCTTGAAGGCGGTGCAGTTCTCAATTGAGTGCCCCGCGATTCCCGCATGATACTCGCATTTAGCGTTTGCGTCATACCATTTAAGGAACGGGGGTTGCATGGGTTTTAAATAGAAATGGGCTATCACGTGTGCATTGAACAGGTTTACAACTCCCTGTACGTTATTGGAATTGGTGTGAACCGGATTTTTTTCGTGTTTGGCCTTGGGTTGAAATCTTGTCTTGCAGAGCCCTGTTGGTTAATAGCCGCTGCCCTTGGTTGACTTACAGTGACTGGTTTGGGGTAACTTTTATTGTACACGCTCGCATTGTTCACCTCATTCTCTTTCCTTCTCGGGGCTGATCTCTTGGCACTTTCCCCCGCTTCAATCCTCTCGCATCTTATTACATTCTCTGTCATTTCCCCTGACATCACTATGTCTGAGAAGCTCTTAGTGGCACTTCCCAACATATGGTTAATGAATGGAGCCTTCAGGGTATTGATAAAGAGCATGATCGTTTCTTTCTCCAAGAGAGGTGGCTGGACTTGCGTCGCTATTTCTCTCCACCATTAAGCGTACTGCCTGAAGCTCTTGCTTGGCTTCTTCTCCATGTTTTGTAGTGTAATTCTGTCTGGTGCTCTGTCTGTTACGTGGCCATATTGTTTCATAAAAGCTTGAGCTAGATCCTTCCATGAATCAATTTGGGCACGGGTCAACTGGTTATACCATTTGGCCGCAGACCCGACCAAGCTATCTTGAAAATAGTGGATTAATAACTGGTCATTGTTGACGTATCCTGTCATCCTTCGATAGAACATCGTTATGTGAGCTTTAGGGCAGCTAGTCCCGTTGTATTTTTCAAATTCTGGAGTTTTGAATTTTGGCGGGAGTACCAAATCCGGGACCAGACTCAAGTCTTTAGCATCTATCCCACAATGGTAGTCAGCATTCTCCATCGCTCTAATCTTTTCTTCTAGCCACTTATAGCTTTCTTCAAGTTGTTTTGGTAGATCTATTTTTGCTTTCTCTATTTCTGCTATATCATTAAGATCTGTGACGATGGGGTTGGTGGGATTATCCCCTGGGTTAGAACCCGAGTCCGTTTAAAAGTTCATTGGTGCCGATACACCAGCTTGATATTGGGGTCGAATAGTGACGGGTACTCTTTGCTGATACATCTCTGGTTGTGCTTGAGTGTTTGTCGGAGTAAAGCCTGGGGGGTAAGCAGGGTCTTCATTGTCATCACCAGGATGGGTCGCGGGGTTCTTTCCCTTATCGAGCCCTCCGGCCAATAGTTGTGCTAGTTGGTTCATCATATTCCTTTGAGATTCAAGCATCTGATCCCTCATATCTTGTTGCATTTTGGCTAGTTGTTCTTGCACCTGTGCTTGTAGCTGGTCTTGTATATCTCTTTGCATCTGTTCTAATCTTTCTAATCCCTGATCCATTGTTTTCGTTTTGCGACGGGTATTGTAGCGATATTCAGTTGGTGGATTTTTGTTGGTTTCCAGGGTAACTGTCATAATTTTAATTAATTAGGATCTTTCTATAGAACTTAATACATGTGATGCGATGTAATGCAAATGTTTGAATGCGAAAAGGTGTCAAATCTAGTTCAATTTCATTTAGAAAACTCTAATAAAATACAAATTTCTTTACACAAAACAGATTACAGATACGGCTTGGCCTTAATGCTCAAAGTCTTAACTTTTCTAAGCAGCGAAGCTAGCTCTTGACCCCGGCCTGATTCTAACTCGTATTTCACACTTAACACATCAGCCTCAACAGTTAAAGTCTGTAAGTAATCTGCCACTACTCGTATCTGAGTTACAGCTTCTCCCATAATATAATCTCTGGCCCTAATCTGCTCCTGAGTATGATGAAGCTGTTCCCTCCAACGGTCTTCATTATTTTCAAGGAGCTCAACCCGGAGTTCATTGTTCTGCAGCGCGTTTTCGAGCTCTTCTATCCTCCTTTTTTGTTCCTCGATCTTTCTTTGGTTTGCTTTTAATTCAATCACAGAGTTACGATTACGATGTTGATGTAGTGATCTTTACAATTCAGCCACCCAAGCCTGTAACCTTTCTTTATCGCTTTGGCTCTCCAACAAACTCTTCTTCAAAGCGTCCTCCCGTATTTGAATATCTCGAAACTTTCTTTCCCAACGATCAGCTTTAGCCTTTTCTTTATTAATCTCTTGACGCCACTGCTCTGACGTTCTACCCAAACCGGTAGTTCTAAATGATATACGCATCTTCTTGTAATAATCCCTTAGACCATCTAAATCTTCCTCGGCTTTGTTCTTTCCTTTTCGTAAATTCTCGGCCTCTAACCTGTGGATATCGACATCTAATCCCAAATTCATCTTTTCTGCTTCTAACTGCTCTATTTTCTTTCCCAACTCTGAGCTCCTTTTCTCAAAGTCTTGCTTGATGATTTCTAACTCAGACGGGACGACTCGTAGATGTTCCTCTATTGGCTGAGTGTTTCCTTCATCTGGGGCAGGGATGTTGTCGTTGACTCTTTGACTTCACCACCAATCATATTCAGGGGTCGTTGCTGAACTCTCAGCCAGTCTTTTCATTCGGTATGTTTGGTTCCAAGCATTACGAATCTCTCGCACTCTTTTCTTGTAGTTATCTCCTTGATAAGAAAATTCACTCTGTGCTAGCCCTTTCGTTGCGGGTACAAATTGTCTGGCTTCATACTGCCTTAATACAAGCAATGGAGCATATCCGACAGCTCCCCAAACCCCTAGCAGAGGGACACAGTCAAAATCCCCACACCGGTAAAGAATTTCATCAGGAAACATCTAAGGGGCCTTCCACTCGACATCCTTTTCTTGGAGACTTTGAAGTATCTCTATCTATTTTTCCCTCGATATGTCACTTCTTCTTGGTGTAGCCGCTAATTCCTTCAACGGAGAATAGTTTTCGAAGCAAGCTCGGTAAGAGGCCTTTTCCGCTTTCCAAAAATGGCTGTGGAACCAAACCAACAACAGCTGTGCGCACCCTATGAATCGACCCTCGCCCGCTCTCCGGCACGCGTTTAGGGACCTAAAAGTTTTGGCCAAAATCGCAGGGACAGGTGTGACCTTTTTGTCAAGCCGATCAAGGAGATCCGAGGCTGCCTCATCTATATACCCTAATACCCTAGGAAAGAGTACCAATCCGTAGATGCTTAAAGCAAAAATATCAACCCTTTTCTTCGTATTAGGAAGCGTTGGAATCAAGTCCCTCAAATTTCTCCAAGGAATACACTTACAATCTCCCTTTTTGTTTGGTTCTAGATGCAATCCACTGCTCACTCATCCCTGTGATATTCATTAATTTCTTCAAAAAGGTCGGGCCGTTAGCAGCTTTTGAATAGACTTTATCGGCTTCAAACTTCGGGCAACGAATTAAGGCCATGTATTCCTCTATGGTAGGTACCAAGTCAACCCTCCCGAAAGTAAAGCAACTGTAGGCGGGGTTCCAAAACTGGGCGAGGGCCCGGAATAAGTACTCGTCTACCTTAACATCGAGTAGATAGGGCAAATCCCCATAGTTACAGTAAAACAACTGTTTGATCTCATCATCCCATTGGTCTCAAATCTCCTTCAATTCTTGAACTTTCTCTTGCGTCACACTGATACAGGTGAAGTCCCATAATTCTGACGTGTACCCCTCGGCCAAACTGTCACCTTTTTCTAACTGCGTTGTCTTTGACCATTTATAGATAGTCGCATTATATTCTACTTTGTCAAGAAACCCGTTCTCCATGACAAGCTCTCTAGTCAGTAACCGAACATGAATCGACACCTTTTATTATGAAATGCCATTCAAACACAGTCAAAGCAAAACACAACAAGTCAGTTATCATATACAGAAAATAAAAACATAGTAATCAGAAAAAGATTAAGCACCTATTCGGGTAACCACTAAGGTTTAATAGAGTTCTACTTAGGAAGGGCTCTTAGGTAGTAATCAGAAAAAGATCAAGCACCTATCCGGGTAACCACTAAGGTTTAATAGAGTTCTACTTAGGAAGGGCTCTTAGGAATTACTATATGCGGTTTAGTTCTAAAGTAGAGGTACCCGAACCATCAGATTTCTCGATCTTCACCCATTATAGGCTCATATAAACCGAGTTCAGTTCGGGGGAATACATTTCCCTATGACTGCACGGAGATAAAAATCTCACGAAGACATAGGTACGGATGTATCCCGAAAATGATTCACTATCCTGCACGGAGGTAAAAACCTCACGAAGGAGTAGTTTCTCACTTCCACTTAAAAGGTGTGACCATACAGTTATGCAATGCATTGTGCAAGGAAATTAAAACATTTAAACCCAGAAAGCAAACAATATACAAATAAGACCACCAAAAGGTGCATGAGATGCAATAGAAGGACTCAACAATTTAAACCGTATTTTCAAGTTTCCATAGAAGGACAAAAATTAATCAATTTTTCGGCTTAACTCTCTCGGTGTCCCCAGTGGAGTCGTCAAGCTGTCGAAACCATTTTTTTAAAATCAAGAATCAACTTGGTTTTGAAAATGAAAATTAAAATGGGAGTCGCCACCGATCATTATTAGGTGTGATCGGATCACCTTTGTTTTAATAAAGCATTTTGGTTTACTAAAACAGTGTTTCTGGTCTACGAAGTTTGAGAAAAACGGGTTCGGGAGTCAGTTACGTGTGAGGAAGGGTTAGCACCCTCGTCACGCCCAAAATTGGTACCGAACTGATCAATTAATGTCCTAATGTCGAAAAATTTGAAAAGATTTTAAAAATACAATCCTTTTTTAAAAAAAAATTTAGATAATCCAAATTGGATATTGAAATTCTCTTGTTCCGAAGAAATAAAATACCACATCCAGCACGTTAGGATACAGCATTTTAGACCTTCGAAACCAAGATCACCTCATGATCTCCAAAAATTCATGTATTGAAACTTAAAAAGGGTATTTAATTTTTTGGGCAAACAATAGATCGAAACCCAGCACGTTAGGGCACGATTTCTCGATTTTCCAAACATAAAACATTGCCTTATTTTTAATTTAAGAAGACACGGATAAAATTTTGAAAGGATTTTTTTATAATTTAGAAAGGATATTTAGTTATTTGGTCAAATGAATAATCACAACCCAGCACGTTAGGGCACGATTTTTCAATTTTCCAATAACAAAATATCACCTTATTTTATAAAGATTTTCATTTTTGAATGATAGCAGGGGCATTATTTAGACGATGTACGTTTGTTTGGTTTGAAATAAGATGAAGCAACCTAATTTGGATAGGTACGTAAGGAAGTTTGATTTGCAATACGATGCACATGAAATAGCTAAAAAGTGCGAGAAAAGGATCAATAATATACAAATGCTGATGCATGAAGATGATATGAAAATACAAACAACAAAATCATACATACACAATGGCAATAATCATAATACATCATTCAGATAACCACGTCGATTATTTAAGAATAATTAAACGGATATCATACATCAATTTAAAAAATTGGACCAATAAATAAAAATGTAACAAAAAGATTATTTAAAAAAATGATAAAGATAAGTTAAAAAGATCAATAATGTACAAAACAATTTTAAAGTAAAAAAAAATGGTATATAAGAGTGTGAAATAATGATATGTAAAAGAACTTAAAGTAAGTAATGGTATAAAACATTTTAAAACAAATAGATAGAGTTTTTTTTTTAAAAACATACACAAACCAATTTCAAAATAATAAAAGTTTTGAAAATAATATGTGTGAAAGAGAAATTTTAAATAAATAATATTCCAAAACAACTTCAAAATAATTATAATAAAAAGGTGGCATATAATGTGTAAAAAGAATCCCAAGTAGATAATATATATAAAGTAAGGAAAGCGATTTGGTAAAAATAAAAACATATGTAAATAAAAATGAATGGTGTACCAAAATGTTTTTTAAAAAACAGTAACTAAAATTTTAACGAAAATAGATCATGTATATTATTAAAACAAAACAATATGTAATTATACAAAATAAAGCAAATAAAAATAGAATATAAAAAATTTAAAATAAAATAGGTACAAATAAAAACAAAAACAGCTTAAAAGAGAGAAAATTAAAATGAACAAAATGTGTATGTTTTTTTTTTTTTTTAAACAATTAATATAAATAAGATCTTGAAACAATCATAAACAAATTAGAGAATGTAAATAATGTGACAAAATTTTAAAGCAACATGTGAAAGTGATTTAAATCAAATAATAAAAATAAAGTTTGAGATAAATAATTCATAAAATAATTTTAAAATAATATGTATGAAACTATTAAAAGTAAGTAATATATATAAGAATGATATATATAAAAAGGTTTGAAGCAAATAATATGTACAAAGGGATTTGAAAATATAATGGACTAAATGTTTTTTTTTTTTAAATATGAAATGTTAAAAATAACACATAATAAAACACTTTAAAGTAAATAAATGAATAAAGTAGGTTAGGGCAAATTTGAAATCAAAGTAAAAAGGGGATGAATTGTGGATAACAAGTGGTTAATTTGAGAGTGAAATAAAAAATGCGAAACTAATGGGGATTAAATGAGAAATATTCCCATAGATTCCTTGCACATGTAGTTTGACAGCTTAAGGGATTAATTCAAAAACAAAGTAAAAGTTGAGGGCCGAATTAAAAGAACAAAAGAACAGAAATCAAGGCCTATTCGAACGAAGCTACGAAACAGAGGGTCCATTCGTGCAAATATCCCTTTAAATGGGATATGCGCGGGCCACCCTTGGCTGAAACGGCACTGCTTCATTCCCTTTCTTCTTTTTAAAAACTAAAATTTCTTTTAAAAAAACAAAATATCACAACCATTTATTAGCAAAAAAACAACTGCCCTCCCTTTTGAGAGAAACAGAGAGTCACCCCATTTTTCTTTGTTTGGCTAGGGATTTAATCCTTTCATCGCCATTATCGTCGCTGGTCCACCACCATATACGGTGGTCGGCGCACCTGGAGTCTCCCTTTTTACCCTCCTTTATGCGAAAAACTTGGGGTTTGAGGCCGAAAATGAAGAAAAAGGAAGAGAAAAGAAAGTTAAAACGACAATAGGACCCTTTTGTTCCTCAAGTCCTCCGCAGGGCCAAAGGCCGAACCTTAATGGTCCGACGACCCTCAAATTGGAGGAGAGAGACGTCGGCGATGCAACTACCCAACAAGATCAAGGTTTTCTTTTTTCCTTTTATGTTATTATCTGAATGCAACACGAAATAAATAATAGAAAAGTAAAAAGAAATCGAAACAAAAAGAAATTGAGATGTAAAAAAAATCACCTTCTGCAAAAATTTGTTTTTTCTTTCTTAATGTTCAGTTCATAAAAATTCGTAAAAAACAAAAGGTGAATACATCTTGGCTCTTATAGCCGAAAAATGACTATCTAGTTCTAATTTCTTTGTCGTTTTGTTCTTATTTTTTCTGCTGCCGTGTATTGTTCCTCTCGTTGCATTTATTTTCTGTCGCAGGTGTCAGAAACGTGGGTGGCTACTGGTTGGTGCGCGTGGTGGCTGGTACTGCGCGTGGAGGGAGGCCAAACAGCAAAAGGGGCAGTGGCTGAGAAGTTTGGGGGTTGTTTGTTTGCTGAAATATTTTTTTTTTATATTGGGCTATTTGTGTTGTTTTGGGTTATTGGTTTTTTGGTTTGTAATCTTGGACTTTTAAATATGGACTCTCTTTTGGTCTACCTGGATTTTATTTAAGCTTGATTTAGGCCAGGCCTAAATTGGCCTATTACAAGTTTGATACTCAAACATGTCTTTTGTATATAGCATATGCCTATTTTGGTCTTTTAGTTGTTGGACCAAATGGTGGCACAACTATAAGACTGGCTATTTCAGTAGAAGGAGTTCCATTCAAATTTACGAATGGCTTAGACATCGATACAAACACCAGAATGGTTTATTTTATTGATAGTAGCGTTCTTTTTCAAAGAACGTACATCTTTTTTCACTTTTACATTATCATTAATCATTAATTTTATTTAGGGGGATTTAAATATAAATAATTAATAGGAAAATTTATATATAAATATTTTATATAGAGATTTTTCATAAAGAATAAATTAGTTTTTAATTGTGTAGGGATGCTGAACTTTCTTGTAAGTTCTAGTGATAGAACTGGACGACTATTAAAATATAATCTATATACAGGAGATGTGTATATTTTGTATGACGATTTAGCTTTTCTTAATGGGGTTGCTTTGAGTGCAAACAATTTGTTTATTCTAGTGAATGAATCAATAAAAAAACGGATTTTGAAATTTAATATAGACGACCCGAAAGTAGCTCCCAAAATATTCGCTGAATTGCCTAGGGTTCCAGATAATATAAAGAGGAATAAAAATGGTGATTTTGGGTAGCCCTAAATAGCAGAAGATTAGGAACAATTGAAAACAGTACTCCAAATCCAATCGGAATGAAGTTTAATGAAAAAGGCAAGGTTTTGAAAATCTTGGATGGAAAGGGCACACCCACTTTTAACTCGATAAGTGAAGTTAAAGAATATAGGGGGAAATTATATATAGGATCTGTTTTGAAGTCATATGTAGGCGTCTTAAATGCCTAATTGATTTTTTTTTTATTTTACAACTTTTTAATTTTTTTTTGTTTTTATTTCATATTTATTATACTTTATATATTTCCAATTTTATTTTCAAGAAATTTTATGTTAGAAAATTTTAATTATTTTTATTTGCCTAATTAAGAAATTACATCTTCATGAACTACACTACATTGGATCTACGATTTAGTTGAATTCGGCGTACCTTCAAAAGTTAACAAGAATGAAATAAGTTAGTTGAACCACAAAATCGAACTCGTTACTTTTTTATTTAATCGGTTGAACCAATTGATTTAATTTTAATTTACAAATATATTATCGGAATTATTTTTAACTTTCATGTAATTGATTTCAACTCGGATTTTCATTCTATTATTTGCTTACCTTTAAATTTCTTTAGAATTTTCTTTCTATTAAAGTCGGTATCTAGCATAATTAGATATTAGTGTTTTTAATTTGTAGGTTCATTTGATTGGTTCTTGCTTTTCATTTAATAACTAATTAAATTCCGATGCCTTAATGCCAAACTGTAGATTATAATGAATTAATTAAAGATGTTTTTGGTCACTCATAAATAATACTTCAACTCAGGCTTGTAAACCTGAAAAGTAAATAAAAATATACAAAAATAATTATAAAATCTTATAATTAAAAGATTTATTGAATAATAATAATTATAGACAAATTGTAATTCCATTTTTTTTATAATTATTGGAACTAAGATTATATCTTAAAGCCTAGGCAAAAATTAATAGTATTATTAAAAATTATTATTCTATTTTGATAAAAATATAAAAACAAAAGGTTACAATATATTAAGTTGGAGTTGAATATATTTTTTATTTTTCAAGTCAAATTTAATACAAATAAATTAATATTTAATTTTAAATCGAATCAAATCGAGTTAAATTAAATTATACCAAATGAAGGTTGAGGTGAAAAAAATTGAACCGTCACGTGTCATTGCCATCTCTATTCGTCCTTGCAAATATCTGCGTTTCATTGTTGTTACAATGTGACATGTACCACAAGAAGAAAAATGGCTCATATAAAACAGTACGAGAGCCTGGAAGCAGCGAGTTCATATCAGCCTTAGCAGCTGGCACCAAATCCAAACTTGTAGTAGAGATCACATCCGGCGCATCACCATCCACAATCACATTAGCCACGGCCACCAAACACACCGCCACCAGGTCGAGGTTTGTATTCATCCTCCCAAAGGTTGCACTTGCCGAAGCCAAAAGATAAGCCAAAGCTTCAGGCCTCATAGACATCATAGAATTCGAAACCGGAGACCCCATCAATGTCCTACAAAGCTAAGACAACATCAATTTTGCCTTGCTAGATTGCAAGAATCCCAATCACCCCAAGTTGTTAAAGTCGATATTTGGCGGTGGTGGTGGCAAACAACTTGCGGAGCGGTAAAGGTGTGGGAGGTTATGTTATAGGAATGAAGGATAAAATTCTACTGAGGTCAATAAAGCAACATCACATTGGGAAAGGAATGGAAATTGCTACTATAAGAGAAAGGCGAGATCATGGGAGTGGTGGTAGTGATGGAAGAACGACATGTGTCATGAAGAAGAATGGTATTGGTAAAAGCAAATGGATTGTTGAAGTTGATGAAGCAAGTGGTGAAGAACATATATTCAAGTTGAAAAGATGAAAAGAGTTTTAATTTAATTAGCATTTGTGGAAACTATGAGGCTTGAATTTGTTTCATATAGCTTCATTGATGTATATTTTATCACTTATGATAGTTGGCATTGGTATAATTTCTCTACAACTTGTCCTAGATGTAAGAACAATGAGGAGACTCTTATCCATGCTCTAAAAGAGTGCCCAAAGGATCGTGAAACCCTTATTATCGGAGGCTTAAACAATAAGTTTTTCAACGGAAACTATGTTCGTTGCATTGACTGGTTGGAAGATATCTTGCGCGAGCTCGATTCTAAGGCTGCTACTAACTTCTTCACGATCCTTTGGAACTACTGGAACAACAGGAACAAGATGGTTTTTCAGGGCAAGGACGATCCAGCTTTGGTGGTGTGGGAAAGGGCACAGACCCTTAGTAATGATTTTAGAATTTTTAATTTGAATGAACCCCTTGTGATTCCACCTACCCCGGTGTGTAAAGGTTGGAGAAAACCCCCCAAAGACTTTATTAAAATCAATGTGGATGCAGCTGTTTTAAATGGGAATGTTGGCTACAGGGCTATTGCGAGAGACGCTGATAGGTTCGTGCTTGCTGGCTGCTATGGTTTCGCAAATAAGGCCATCGATATTGTTTGGGCAGAGCTAAAAGCATTGACTTTGAGTTTGAAGTTGGCCTCAAATTTATATTTGTCCAAGATTATTATGGAGTCTGACAATGCTACTCTCATTAATACAATTAAAAACCGCGATAAGGACGTCACTATTTTAGGCTGCTACATGAAACAAGAATGCAGGGCTATTAGAAAGTTTGATACGCTCCATTTTAATTGGATTGATAGAAATAGTAATGAAGTTACGGATATGCTTTGTAAAATTGCTATTAAGAATAGATGTGATTTGATGTTTAATATGGATTATCCTTTGGAAATCCACAATGTTTGTAATAGCCCAATTTTAAGTGGTGTCGGAAACTATAATTCGAGATCACTAAATCCGACAAGCAAGCTCGTATATTTTATTATTTATTGTTTATGAGCAAAATGTGATTTTAGGAAAATTTATGAATTATTGAATATTATGTTTTAAAAGAATTTATTAGGTAAATTAGGTTGAAAACAAGGAATTGAGACCTCAATTTCATAGAACGAGCCGTAAATATTTAAGAATTTTATATGAATTTTGTAAGTATTCATAAATTCATAATATTCTTGAAGAATGCTCTCTTTTTTCTCATTGTAATTTTTAAAGTAATCATCTCTTTTTTGCTTATTTTTGTTGGAATAGAAGTGTTTTCTACAACATTCTTTATTTATCTCAAATGTTTTTTTCTAAAATAAATATTTCTGAATTTTCTCCTTGTCTTGCATTATTAGTCATTGATGAATATGTTGGTGACATATTAGGTGAATTTTGGGGACTCTCTTCCTGTCTGGCATAGATAGGTTGAGCTATGTTTGAGGAATTATCTATTCCTTGTAAATTGGTTCTAAATGTTGTTGGGATAAAAGAGACGGAGGCTCTAGCTGTCCTAAAATCTACCGTTTGTGTTTCTGGATTTGACTCTTCTTCTAAATTTAACCTTCTAAAAGTGTGCTGGTACTTCCTATTTCAAAGGAATATCTTGGAGGCATCTTTTGTGACCTGTTGAATGTTAATTCAACTGTGCCATCTTGGTGTTGAGAAATTTCACTTAATGAAGTGTTTTTTATCAGAGTCGGTGCCACAGGGTCTGTAGCACCCTCAAGTTTCCACCTATCAGGAAGGTTTATTTCATGCCATGGTATTGTTCTTGGGATTGTGGTATGAGACCTTGAAGTATCTGTTTCTATTAAGAGGGTTTCTCCTTTTGGGATTTGGAGTAAAGCCTTGGTATTAACTACAGAATACGTAGCTTTGAAGTGGAGTCTATAGACTAATGTTAATACTTCCGTACCAGGAAGCATTTTGTAGTTATGAGTATGTATTTGGAGGGTCAAATATTGTAAAACATTTCTATCAGTCAAAGAAGCCATAAAATTTGGATAACAATTAAAATGTATTGGGCTAGTACATAGGCTTGTTTCTATAGTTCCTAATAGTGAGCCATTAAACATGATGTGTCTTTGATCTTTTAAGACAATTAAAATTGAGGTATTTTTAGTGGCTTCAACACTAAGAGGTTTGACACCAACTTGGACTAGTCCAAAATGGACATATTTGTATTTTTGTTCTGAATAGACTTGATGCTTTAGAAAATTACAAGTCTGAATTAATTGCACTTGATACCCCAATGCAAGCCCAACATTCAGTAAACACATTACACCAGTCAAACTCTAACCAGTCAAATGAACAACAAATTAACAAGATGGCTTGGAAAGAACCAAAAAGATTATATTATCCAAAAATCACTGCACCTGATCTTAATATAGAAGAAAAACCTGTTTTCTAGAATAAATACAATGCTAATACAATTTATGAATGGAATATAGATGGGATGTTTGAATACAATATTCTTAGTTTATTACAACAAATGACAATATTTAATTTATTTGGATTTGCCAAAATACCCTATTTACGGAGTGTTAGTGAGTTAGCATTAAAGTTTTGTTAGAAAATTTTAACGTTTTGATAGTTAATTAAATAAAAGGGACTAGATTGAAAAAGTTGCAAAACTTGCTATTTAAAAAAATATTGATTAAATAGCTTAAGTGATGAATAAAAAGGGACTTAATGCATAAATATGCCAAAAGGGGATGGCTGAGGTGGCATTAGATATTTTCATATATTTTCATCATGTGAGTTCAATTCTTGCTCTTTTCTTGTAATTTTTGTATTTTTAAGACTTTTACAATTAGGTCTAACTATCTAATTAATTAGTTTTTAATTTTATGGGAAATTTTGAAAGTTACCATTGATGAGTTCTGGAATTTTATGATGAATTAACATGGAATTGAAGCTTTAATTTTGTTATATGATGATTTTATCAAGTGATTCCACTAGAAACTGATTTTAGGACCTAATTGCGAAAAAGTTAAAAATTAGGGTTTGGTGTTGAAATTCTGAATATCAAAGGTTGTATAGTAGCTTAAAATAATTAGATAAAGTGTAAATTGAGAAAAATTAGCTTATTTGGTGGGGAAATTAATAAGGGACTAAATTGTAAAAACTGTAAAAGTTGAGGTAAATATGTAATTTCAAAAAATTGAAGGGTATAAATGTTGAAGTGAATTAGAATTGAATTAGATGCTAATGAATGAATAATTTATATTATAGATCAAGTACCCGAAGAAAATCGTGAAAAAGGAAAATTAGTTGAATAGTCCCTAAATTACAACAAATTCTACAAATTGGCCCAGGTAAGTTCATATGGTTGAACTTTCATGATTAATTTTTAATTTAGGAATGATATAATGTCTTATGTCATATCTTTGTTATGAAATTATGATTATTGTTATAATCTGAAAATCAAATTGAAAGTTCAAATTAAGTGGAACGCAGGATTGAGTACGATCGTTCCGTGATAGAAGATGAATTGATGGATAAGACCATGGTTGGACCATGACAATGTTTAAATGCATACCATAGTTGGGCTATGGCATTTTAATGAAAAGACTATAACTGGGTTATGCCACCTTGAACATAAGACCATGGTTGGACTATGGTAGTATATGCATATGTATAAGACCATAGCTGGGCTATGACATCCTGATGATAATGCCATAACTGGGTTATGGCATTACGAGTGTAAGACCATGGCAAGGCCATGGCAATATACGTGTAAGACAATAGTTGGACTATGGCATCAAGAAAATGATGTACTCAATTTCGTAATACGTTCTCTAATTTGACCATGATTAATAAATGTAATATGAATTAAAGTGATAGAATTTAAGTAGTTTTTGATATTAAGCTCAATCAAGTGAATTCATCATTTGAATTTGTGATTGGTAGGAAGTGTTAGTGAAATGCTTATTTAATAATTTATTATAGTATGTTCGGTAAGATTTATCTTAAAAGCCTATTGATGATTGCCAAAACTAACTATGATCACAACAAAGGCAAGCGTACCTATCGATTAATAGTATAGCTATGGTAAGACCGAAATATCGTATGCTCAAGGACTAAAAGTACTAGTATTAACTATCTTTTTATTATCTAGCCTAACAATAAAATGGGGGTTTGTTTTAATCTAAAAATTAACTAAACTAATTAACTAAGAACACAACAGAGAGTGAATTGGGAAAATACTTTTGGGAAAACCGATTGATAAAGAGAATACCCAAGGAAGAATCCACCTAGACTTCACTTATTATTCTGACTCTGAACTAAATGATTTATTCACTTGTCTTGATCCGTAGAAATACCTAAATTATGTTAATATCTCTTTCGAGATTAAGAACAACTGACTCTAGGTTGATTAATTGAAATCTCTTTCTAATTAAAACCCCTATTGTCGTATTAACTCGATCTATGGATTCCCTTATTAGATTTGACTCTAATCCGAGAAATTTATGTCATCCTATTTCTAGGGTTGCAATCAACTCTGCTTAATTATTCTAGATCTGCTCTTAGACAGTGATAACACTCTAGAATGACATATTTTTATGTATTAATTATGTGTTTATTCTGAGTATGATCCTACTAATTTGAGTTATTTATGGTTTTTTATCTTATAAGGACAAATTGAAGGCAAAAGTAAATTTAAGGGCAAAAAGCGTGAATTTGGAGATAAAGTGGGGCAACATGCAACATAGGGAAAAATGTGGTGCCAAAAATGCAAGCATGGACGACATAAGAGCTAAAGTGCAAAAGAAGAGATTTTATATCACAAGACTCTATTTTAATTCCAATTATATTAGGATAATTATTAAGGATTATTATTTAGATTTAATTTTAGGATTTATTTTTATTTATCTTTAATTATTTGTATTTATCTTTTGGAATTTAAGTAGGACTAGATTATCTTTCCTAGCACTATAAATAGAGGATGGAGTAACATCATTTATATATCATCTTTTCTGTAATCACTCCCTCTCCCAAAAAGCCTAGTCTTTGCTCTTCCCTTATTTCAATAAAATTTCATTTTTTTATTAAGTTTATTTTTTTCCTAAAAGCATGAGCCACTAAATCCATCTAGCCAAAAGTTGTCAAAAATCCCAAAAAAAGGTTCTTGAGGTTTAGAATCCGTGCTTAGCCTTCTCAACTAGTATTCATCGTTTCTCTGCATTATGGGGCTGACGCTTCCATCCATGTCCCTTAAAAGGTGATCTTTTCAACGTGTGCAAAGGCGACCGCTTAGTATGTTTTGGAAAGGTTGCACAGTCGGTTCGTTAGCTTACTGCATCAGAGGTTGGCGAGCCCAAGAGACAAAATGGCGTGGGATTCGCCATTGAGAAGTGATGATCTAGCATAAGATGATCCCACAGAAGCGATTGTTGGTTAGAGTCAGGTTCCGCTAAATCGTAAGTCTAAATTCTTAGAGCTGGTGGTCGTAGGCGTCTTCTTCCACTATAACTGATTTATTCTGTTTAAGAAGGATCATCTAAAAGCTGAGGATAGAACACAAGGTGGATCGACACAACCAGAGGCTAGAATCTCTCCATAAGAATTTCTTTTCTCTCAAACTCTGTTTATTTTTCTCTATTTTAATTTTCGTAATTTATTCAATTTCACAATTTCAATCAACTTTATATTCTGTTTTTAATTCTGTTTTTTTATTTTTCATAGGTACACAGGATTTCTTAGGCACAAGTTTGTCCAGGATTTCAAGGAACAAGCATTTGTGCAAATCCGATCCTTGAGGATTTGACCTTACTTCCCTTATAGTATTCTTTTTCATTATTTATTAGAAATAGGATATTTTTGGTGCTCTCAATGACCACATCAAATTTTGGCGCCGTTGCCGGGGACTGGTAACGTACTAATCTTGTTTTTTGTTTCTTATGACTAGATCTGCTCTAGTTAATTTTGCGTTTGATTCAGAGATTGAAAAGACTGGGAGAGCTAATTCCAAGGAAATAAAGCTAAGGAAAAAGCAGTCAGCGGTGGTTGGGACTCAAAGTAATCCACTGCCAGAAATTAGAATCGACGACGAAGTAGAGTCTAGGGTTAATGAAAATCCTACTCAAACATTTGAAAGTGAAAAAGAAGAACTCGATTCACCAGAAGAAGTGTTTAACGCTAGGGTTAACAGAAACCCAAATCTAGCACATCAACTAATGATTCAAACAATTCGACAACTGACCGAAGCTCCAACAGAACAACCGCCATTGTGCATTGCGTATCTTACTATGGACACTGATTTTAAACTAAAGTCAGGTTTAATCCAGTTACTACCAACTTTTCATGGGTTGCAAAACAAAAATCCCCACAAACATCTAAAACAGTTCCTATAATGCCCCAAATTTTGGGCCTAGAAGGATTGGGTCTTGAGCACAAGGACAGTGATGAGGTCGCACATATAAGTTAAGTTGTGCGTTTAAGTGACAAGAATGGGCCTGCTGGTCTAGTGGTTAAGTGGAGTGTCGGTCTACTGAAGGTTCGAGGTTCGAGTCTTGGTGAGAGTATTTTTGTGTGACTTTTTGTGTTTTGTTAATTACTTAGTAAATATTTTTTTATTACGTATTTATTTTATTTTATTAAATTACTTAATTAATTTATCTGGTAAATATTATCTTTTGTTTATTTTATTTTCATTATTTTTGTTTTGGCTTTTGTTTTTTATGTTTCCTCATTCTCCCTCTTGCTCTTCTTTTTGTTTCTCGGTCCTATTACGATTTATGTGAATGGTTTTGACTTGCGAATTCGAGAAATCTACTCCTCTTTTATCTTCACCATCTCCGATCAAATTAGTTGTGGAATTCAAACCTTTCCCTTTTCCATTTGCAAACTTTTATTAATGTCGATTAGATGATTTCAAACTTGTTGTTTTTGATGTGGTTTGGCCGTATAGCACTTAGAAATAGTAAGGTTTGAAGTGTTTATGAACCATTGAGGATTGAGGGCGGTTCTGATGGCCAAATCAAGATTTTGGGGATGTTTTGGAGGGGTTCGTGGCTGCCTCTCCGGCACACGCCCGTGTGGATTTACGAATTAGGGTTTTAGGCCAATTTTGGATGCCACATGGTCGTGTGGCCGATATGGGAATTTTGTCGGAAACCACACAGGCGTGTTCCTTAGACACACGACTGTGTGACTGATTTGGGTAATTAAGGCTCTCACACGGGTATTTGTTGTGGGACACACAGTCGTGTGACTAATTTTGGGGCTAGGGATTCCACAGGGCTTGTGCTTCAGGGCACACAGTAGTGTCTGATGGCCACACGGGCATATGACATCTTCACATGGCCGTGTCTACCCTGCACCTTAAATTAGTGAAATTAAACAGTAAGTTACACAACCTGTTTACATGGCCGTGCCCTTGAACCACACGGGTGTGTGCCTCCGTCACACGGCCATGTACTACCTTTTACACTGCTGTTTGGATCCCCACACAGCCTGGATTGCTCCGCACGGCCGGAGCACACGGGCATGTGGCTCAAACTCGCCAATTTTTGGTTATTAGGCAATTTAAGTGCAATCACGATTCTATGTGTTCCAACTTCTCGAATAAGCTTACTGAGGGTTGTCATGACTCTGCTCTGATTGTATTTTAAGTGTTACTAATGTTTGGGTGTGTGAAATAATAGGTACTGAGATTGAGTGCAAATGTGTACGTCTTTGATACTGAATGATTGCCTCCGAATGTCTGCTTTTGAATGATTGTATGTAATTGAATTTTGAATTGGTGCATCTGCATTCATATATCTGCATGCATATATTTGCATATAAAGTATTTTGGGATGGGATATTGAAGAGAATGGAGATTTACGATCTGGCAGTTTATCTGCATACTGAGGCCCCTAATACCCAGAGGGTCGTGGGCAGTCCCAATACCCAAAGGGTCGTGGACGATTTCACTAATCTGGCAGTTTTGCTGCAACCCATCGGTATAGCGGTTTACCACATTGCACTGTACCGTATGTACGTTAGTTACGCTACGTACTATTATCTGATCTGGCAGTTCACACTGTATGTCTGTATTACGGTTTACCGCATTGCATAGTACAACTCATACACTAGCATTGCTGCGTAATATATGAGACTGACAGTTTATCTGCACACTGATAGCCTCAAATCCTAGAGGGTCAATGGCAGTCCCAATTCACTGAGGGTCACGGACAATGCTAATGATCATCATTGCCAGGCAACCTGGGATGACATCCTATGGAGTAAAAGGTTGGATAGGCTTTTCGAGGTCCTACTCGGAGTGCAGTGATGGGTAGGTTGATTATGTCCCTACAGTAAGTGTAGGGTTGGACGGAGAGGTGTTTTGGCTAGATGGGTAGGTGCATTTTGTAACTCATCTGCACTCATATGCATTTGATTGAAACCTATTGACTGGATGTGTTACTGTAACCGAATATGACTGCATCGTTTGTTTGATATGTCTGATTAACTGCTTGCGAATGACTAATTGACTGAAAGGCACTTGTGTCTAAGTGAATTCTGTTGTTATGACTGCTACTGTTTGACTGGATAGTTACTGAGAGGGGCTAAGGCCTCAACTGGAACTGTTACTTCTAGCGACGTAAAATTTGCTTAGGCGCTAATTGAGGCGATTTATTAAAAATTTGAAAACCGAATTTTTGTTTTTTTAAGAAAAGGGAGTCGCCACCGATCCTTTTTCCTAGGTGTGATCGGACACCTAATAAATCCTCTTTTTTTAAAAGAATATTTATTTTTGAATAAAAATGAAGGCCAAGTTTAGTTCTACGTCAAAGTTCCAGAGAAAAATAGGGTTCGGGAGTCGGTTACGCACGAGGAAGGTATTAGCACCCTTGCGACGCCCAAAATTGGTATCTCATTAAGCGCGCGTTGTCTTAATTTTCAAAAATACAATTTCAATTTAATATTTAATCGTGATCCAATTGAAACACGATAATTTTTAAATTTTTCGATTTTTTTAGAAGGACTCCCATTTTTAACACGATCCAATGATATTCACCCAACATAACGATGAAATCAAGGACTTAATGTTAAATTGACACGTTGCCTTATTTATTGAAATCAATTAAAAGATATGAATAAAATATTTCTAAAATAATAATAAAAAAATAAAACTAATAATAATGTTGTAATAAGATGTAATCTAAAATATATATTAAATTCGGAATAGGTAAATAATAAAAAGTTAAGAATACACCGAAGCAAATAATAAATATAACAATAGTGATAAAAAAATAACAATGCATACGACAATAAACATAATAATAATAAAAATAATACTAAATATGATATGATAATTATATTAATATTAAAAATAATTAATTTAATGATAAAGGAATGAAAATAAACAAAAAGGACTAAAATCAAAATAAAAACGGAGTTCTGGGGCAAATTCGAAATAAAAAGGAATGAGGAAGACCTAATTGAGGTGCGCGCGTAATATGGAGGGATCAAAAGAGCAAATGTCCCGCTCTTCAAAACGCAGCGCATTGCACGGGACTAAAATGAAATCCGCAACAAATTCATGGGGGAAATTTTAAAATAAGAGAAAGTGTTAAAAGGGCTAGATTAAAACAAGATTAAAAAAGGGAAGGACCTGGAGCGCAATTATCCTCATTAAATAAAAACACGTGGACCTCTGAAGTAGAAGCGGGTTGGGTCGGGTCGGGTCAAACTAGGGTAAAACGACGTCGTTTTCAGGCTCATGGACGCCGACCAAAACGGCGTCGTTTTACAACACCTATATAAGTGAAAAAAAACTTAAAAAATTCATTTGGTTTCTGTTTTAAAAAAGAAAAACTTTCTTTACTTTTTTTCTCTGCAGGTTAGGGCTCCGGCGAGGTCCTCTGTGACAGCCTTAAAACGACCCTAGTCGGAATGTGGTTTCGAGACCACAAAACCGAGGCATAAAATATATTTAATGTTCATTTTGATGCCTATTATGTGTGTTAATTCATGTGTGACATGTTTGGTGTGTCAATTTAGAGTTATAAATTGAATTTCACTTAAAAGGACTTAGTTGTGAATTTTGAAAGTAAACTAGCTAGATGTGTGATGACTAGTTAATGCATGCATGCAAATTGAGGGAGTTGCATGTCAAATTTACCTTTTTGTGTTAGTGGATGGTAATGATGACTATGCTTGGCATTTTGTGCTTTGTATGTTAGTAAATAATGATAAAAACAAATTTGTTTTCATTAAATAAATTAATTTGTTGTCATAAAATAGATATAATAAAGAATTAACAAAATTAGAAATGTGTGTAAAAAAAAAAGAGAAAGCTTCATATCTCTTTGTTCATAGCCGAAACTAAAGAAAACTTTGAGGAGGTGAGCTTTGGGCATTCGGTCACTTGAGAGGCAAGAATTCAAGGTAAATCTTTGATATTTTGTGTTGAATTTAGAAATGTGAGCTCCATGTCTTGTTTTCTCTTAAACCCAAGCTAAATTTTGATTTTTGGTAGAGATATGAGCATACGGTCTTGTTCAAAATTGGTGAGAAATGGTTGTTGTTTCATGCATTTAGAAGTAATGGTGGTTGAGAGAAATGGAACTAAACAAATGCACTTATATGTGGAGTAATTTGCTAGAGAGGATTCGGCTTGCATGCTTGGGTTGTATGATTTCTAAATGTTGCTTTTAATTTGAATTGTGAGCAAAGAGTGGTGTATAAAGACGTTGATTCGGTTGGACAATTGATTCTATTTGAGTATGAACAAAGTAGGTGTGATTGATGGCTCATATGAGCTTGAAAAGTTGGCCAATGTTGTTTAAATTCATGAACTAGAGCATAATTGTTTTCGGCCAACTAGGATAAATTGTAGAAATTTTCTTAGCATTAGTAGCATGTGCTTAATTGGTATCTTGAGAGTGGTATAATGATTAAAATGAATATGAAATATGTACTTTGTGTTAAGAGCAATGACTACTCTAAATGGTGCCTTAGGAAATGCTATGTTTTAAGTATGTGCATAAGAATATTAAAGAGTGGATTTTGTATAAAAATCTGCTTGGTACAGCAGCAGTAACGTGTTTTGGAAAAATCACCATAAATTGTGCAAGTTGAATTAAAGGCTGAACAAACTGTGTAATTGAAGCTTAATGAGTCTAGTTTCGAATAAAATAGGTGAGAACATATTTGGAACTCTGTACAAGGAGAAATTCGGTTCATAGTATAGAGTGGTCAGTTTAATCAAGCAGTGAAATAGGGAAACTTTAAGAAAATTCTGGTATTGATTGACCAAACCAAAAATTATGAAAATTTTATGGATTAAAGATAAATAAGTCTATTTTCATGCAAAATTTACAGCACTACATTTGGAGTTTCGTAGCTCCATTTATGAGTGAATTATTGAATGATGCTCAGAAAATCAGCTTGTTGTGACTTGTGATATGTATGTGAAATGCTCCAATGTGCATGTGTGTTTGCAATGAGAAGAATATGCATGTATGATTTGACTATGACTGAAAATGATTCATTGAGGTGCTTGAATAAGGATTAATAGAGTTAAATGTTTTATTTAGCTCAAGAGCATAGAGGGACGAGTTCGGATAAAGGGAAGGCTAAAGTGGTCGAATAGCCAACTCTTAATTGCTCAGAAAAGTTCAAAGTAAGTTTTAAGTGATTATATGTTGATTATATCCGATTATAGTATGACATATTAAGTGGTTGCATTAGACCGGTTGATAAGTATAAAATCTAATAAATTTGAGTTGCGAAATTTTGTTTGAATGTGAATTAATAAAGCTGTTTACCAGCATAGGTAATCAAGTCTTTATGAGAATATATTTGAATACGAATTAGTAAAGCTGATTACCAGCATAGGTAATCAAGCCTTTTTGAGAACAGAGTTAAGTGTGAATTAATAAAGCTGTTTACCAGCATAGGTAATCAAGCCTTTATGAGAATAGATTTGAATACGAATTAGTAAAGCTGATTACCAGCATAGGTAATCAAGCCTTTTTGAGAACAGAGTTAAGTGTGAATTAATAAAGCTGTTTACCAGCATAGGTAATCAAGCCTTTATGAGAATAGAGTTGAATGCGAATTAGTAAAGCTGTTTACCAGCATAGGTAATCAAGTCTTTATGAGAATAGATTTGAATACGAATTAGTAAAGCTATTTACCAGCATAGGTAATCAAGCCTTTATGAGAATAGAGTTGAATGTGAATTAATAAAGCTGTTTACCAGCATAGGTAATCAAGCCTTTATGAGAACAGAGTTGAATGTGAATTAATAAAGCTGTTTACCAGTATAGGTAATCAAGCCTTTATGAGAACAGAGTTGAATGTGAATTGATAATGCAGTTTACCAGCATAGGTAATTAAGCCTTTATGAGTATGTGATGAATGTGAAATATTATACCACGTGATTAGTTATATAAGAAACTTGAGTTTATGTCCGGGTAAAGACCCGATGGCTATATGCGGAGATTTTGTCCGGGTAAAGACCCGATGGCTATATGTGGAGATTTTGTCCGGGTTAAGACCCGCTGGCTAGGTGTGGGGATTTTGTCCGGGTTAATACCCGCTGGCTTCGTGTGGAGATTTCATCCGAGCTAAAGGTCTCGCCGATTATCCGAGTAAGTCTAAGATAAAAAAAAAAAAAATTTCACAATAAGAGTTGTTTGTAAATATTCTCAATGCGATAAGTAAAAACAGGTACGTACCTTGAACTTAGATGTAAGCTTGTTTTGGACTAATTTCATAAGGCTGTTATGTGATGCTTAAGTGAGTAAACAATGGGATTGTTTCGATGATTATATGGCATCGGGTCATCGTGACAAGTTATGTGAAATTATGTATTGTATCTATGTTTAAATGAGCTCACTCTCAAGTGAAAGTTTATCTACTTATTGGTATTATGAAAGTGTGTATATTCGACTAAGGGGTGAAATATCCCAAAAGAAGATTGAAAGGAAAATGCTAGCAGCCAATTTATACCTAAAATGTTTATCTGTTTACATTGCTTAAAACTTACTAAGCATTGAAATGCTTACTCCGTTTCCCTTGTTTCCTCTGTTTTATAGATCTCTTTTTGAAAGCTGCGGACTCGGGGATTGAAGCCTTAATCACCTACACTATCGCTATTATTTTGGTACTTTTGATGGTTATTTTTGGGTCAATGGCATGTATAGGCTATTTTCCGTCGGTTGAATTAAACTTCATTTTGAGTTGTAAATATTTCTAGCCATGCGAAAATGGCTTGCTTAGTCTTCGAATTTGATTATATGTGTTGAAATGATTTTCTTACGATTCGATGTTGTGGCATAATATTTAGTTAGTACCCAATATGCAAAGACTTTTCTAATATGATGCTTGGTTATTAAATCGTTCGATTTAGCCATATTGTTAGTAGCCACAAGGTAGAGATTTGCTAGTATGCTTAAAGAATGTTTTTAATGAGATATAATGTTCTGACCGAATCGACCTATAAGTGCCATATTCAACTATAGAACTCAATGAATTTACGTCTAGCTTTGTATCTATGAACCTCGGTAGGATGTATCTAGTTATGTAATGCCTTAATACCCTATACCGGCGACGGACGGGGGTGTAGGGTGTTACATCCTCCGTCGTACACCGCCATGTCTCCGTCGCCGACGACCACCACCGGCCACCGTATACGGTGGCCGAAAATTGTAAAAGGTAAGTTTTTTCTCTTTTATATATATATATATATATTGATAGAGAAATATGTATAGACTAAAAAATAGGTTTAAAATAAATAGAAGAAAAAAAAGATGAAATCACCTTCGTTTTTCGATTTTGGATATTATTGCTCTGTTAGTATTCGGAGTCACTGTTTATTTGTGCTTGAGTGCTTATCTTTCTCTGATTGATTTTCAAAAACCTCTTGTTTTTATTGATGAAAAATGGCTGACCATTACAACGGATTTGGCTTGGTTTTTATAGCCAACTTTTACAAGTTGTTTTATTTTCTAATCTTTTTGTCACTTCTATTGCAGGCGATGGTTGAACGGCAGTGCAAGTGGGGGAGCAGGTGGTGACAGAGGGTGGTTAATGGTGGTTGTGGCTGGTGGCTAGGGTTTTAGCTTTTCTGAAACCCTAGTTTGACTAATGGGTTAATTGCGTTTAGGATAGTGTTTGGGTTTTGGTCTAGTTTAGGGTTTGAAATTGGGCTGTTTTGATTGGGTCTGTTTGGGGTGTAAATGGGTTTAGTTTGGTTTAGGTTTAATGGGCTTGGTGTTTTGGTCTAAGCCCGGGCAAAATTAGGTGTGTACAGCTGCCCCTCTTTGCTCATTGTCGTGTAACGAGAATAAAGCCGTTATCGTGTAACGAGAACAGAGCAAAGACTTTTAAGAAAGACCAATTTTGCTCGGCCTTGTCGAGTTTTGACCTCTTTGGCGCTTCTCTTCTTCAAGTAATCTTGTTCCAATCCACCGCATCTTGTAGCTTTGGTTCAATCCACCGCGACTTTAGAGAGATATGACTTGTAGCTTTAATCTACTCGCATCTTCAGGGATATAAGATTCGTTGTCTTCTATCTGCTTCACTGCAAATTTAGGAAGATAAGGTTTATTGTGATCTGCTTTGCTACAATTTCAGAGAGATAAGATCTGATGTCTTCAGTCTATTCCGCCACAACTTCAGGGAGATAAGAATTCAGAGAGAAGAGATTTGTAGCTTCGATTTGCTTCAATCTTTATTCTTTATTAAAAAAACAGAAATCGAAAATAGCTCGGCCTACGAACTCTGGCAATATGATTTGACTTTTTTGAAAAACAGAAATTGAAAATACCTCAGCGTGTGACCCGAGGCTCAACTCACCTCTCGCAATATGAATTGATTTTTTTTTTGAAACATAAATTGAAAATACCTCAGCGTGTGACCCGAGGCTCAACCTCTCGCAATATGAGTTGATTTTTTTCAAAAGGAAATTAAAAATACATCAGCGTGTAACCCGAGGCTTAACTCACCTCTCGCTATACAAGTTGATTTTTTTGAAAAATAGAAATTGAAAATATCTCAGCGTGTGACATGAGGATCAACTCACCTCTCGCAATATGATTTGATTTTTTTTCAAAAGGAAATTAAAAATACCTCAGCGTGTAACCCGAAGCTTAACTCACCTCTTGCTATACGAGTTGATTTTTTTGAAAAACAGAAATTGAAAATACCTCAGCGTATGACCTGAGGCTCAACTCACCTCTCGCAATATGAGTTGATTTTTTTGAAAAACAGAAATTGAAAATAACTCAGCGTATGACCTGAGGCTCAACTCACCTCTCACAATATGAGTTGATTTTTTGAAAAACAGAAATTGAAAATAACTCAGCGTATGACCTGAGGCTCAACTCACCTCTCACAATATGAGTTGATTTTTTGAAAAACAGAAATTGAAAATACCTCAGCGTATGACCCGAGGCTCAACTCACCTCTCGCTATATGAGTTGATTTTTTTGAAAAACAGAAATAAAAAATATCAGAATACCAAAACATATCATCTGGATGAACTCGGGTGTCTTTTTCCTTGATTCAGTACAGCTATCATCACATCCTCCTACTCTACTGGAGTACCTGTATATGCCATGCATGATGTTATCATGATATGCACATGTTTGTCTTGAATGCCTTTATGCCTACATGATTATGCTATACGTCTTGGGCTTGTTTGTCATATATCCCTTTCGTTACGATTTTTGTGATGATCTGCATTCATGCTTCGATTCTTGACTTTTTTTTCAGGTTGTGTACCCGTCCTCAAGCTTTACGAGTAATTTACGTTTCTCGGATATCACTCTTTTGCCCCCTATTGAACTTTGTCCTCGCTTTGAGGCTCTTGTACTTATCAAATTCTCATCCGGGTAATGCTCAACACTTCTTTTGTTTAGAGTATGTCATTTCACTATTTATTATTTAAATAAACCATACATGAGATGCTTGAAAATGGCCAAGTAGGTACAAAAGGGATAACTCACATTTACATTTATTTCACAGGTAGCAAACAAAGAAAGTTGACCAAGAACAATTAAAAGAATCATAAAGAAAAAGGGAATCGTATTTAGTAGCTACAAATGCTCTAGATATTCAATGCATGAACTCTTCCACGTTTCTTAATCAAGAATCTTTTCGAGCATGGCTTCTTGCGTAGAAGATTTTGAGCTTCTGAAAATGCTTCAAATACTGTAGTCTCACCGTTTGACTCACTGTTCAAATCGTCTTACTCCTTAAGCCCAAATCTGTTTAATTATGATGCCCTTTCGGGTTTTCATCCTAATCCTTTTTTGTTTATCAAGACGCCCTTTTCGGGTTTTCATCTTGATCTCTCTTTTTTTTTCAAGACGCCCTTTTTGGGTTTTCATCTTGATCTCTTTTTTTCTTTTTTTTTTAGGCATAATATTTCTTCACAGCATCTGAGTTCACTGGATTAGGTAACTCCTTCTCATCCATCTCAATGAGAAACAAAGCTCCACCCGAGAAGGCCTTCTTTATGACGTATGGTCCTTCCTAATTTGGTTCCCATTTTCCTCGAAAGTCTTTTTGTATTAGGAGAACCTTTCTCAGTACGAGTTCTCCCTTGCGGAATTTTCTTGGCCATACCTTCTTGTCATGGGCCGTGATCATTCTCTTTTGGTACATTTGTCCATGACAGATTGCCTTCAAGTATTTTTCTTCAATAAGATTTAGCTGGTCATATCGAGCTCGAACCCATTCTGATTCTTCTAGTTTCGACTCCATTAAGACTCGTAGAGAGGAGATCTCAACTTCGATGGGCAGCACAGCTTCCATTCCATAGACCAGAGAGAAAAGAGTTGCTCCCGTAGATGTCCGTACAGATGTGCGATATGCATACAAAGTGAATGGTAGCTTCTCGTGCCAATCTTTATATGTCTCGGTCATTTTCCCAATAATCCTCTTAATATTTTTGTTGGCTGCTTTAACAACTCCGTTCATTTTCGGGCATTAGGGTGAGGAGTTATGGTGCTTTATTTGAAATTGTTCACATACTTCCTTTATCATCTTGTTGTTCAGATTCAAAGCGTTATCTGAAATGATTCTCTCAGGCAAACCATATCGACATATGATTTCCTTTTTTAAGAACCTGCAAACTGCAGTCTTCGTCACATTAGCAAACGAAGCAGCTTCTATCCATTTTGTGAAGTAATCTATAACCACAAAAATGAACCGGTGTCCTTTAAAAGCTTTTGGGGAAATTAGCCCTATAACATCCATGCCCCACATAGAAAAAGGCCACGGAGAAGTCATGACATGAAGGGGCGAAGGGGCTACATGAATTTTATCGCCGTAAATTTGACATTTGTGGCACGTTCGTGCATAATTAAAGCAGTCGCTTTCCATCGTCAACCAGTAATAACCGAGTCTCATAATCTGTCTAGCCATAGTGAAACCATTGGCATGCGTCCCACAAATTCCTTCATGGACATCTTTAAGTATTTTTCTGGCTTCAACAGCATCCACGCATCTCAGAAGCACTTGACCTTTTTCTCTTTTATACAGGATGTCCCCATCAAGAACAAACCCCACCGCTATTCTTCTGATTGTTTTTTGTCGTTCTCATTTACTTGTTCGGAATACCTTTGATTCTTGACATATTCTAAGATATCATGGAACCATGGCCGTCCATCTGTCTCTTTTTCAATGCTAAAACAATGTGCAGGGACCTCATATATGCTCATTTGGAGAGGTATTATTTTTGTTTCTCTATTCGCTTTGAACATTGAAGCCAACGTGGCCAAGGCATCAGCTAATTGGTTTTCTTCTCTTGGGAAGTAATTAAACGTCACTTCTTTGAATTCTTTAACCAGTTCGGCCACTGAATCTCTATATTTAACTAATTTCAAATCTCTCACTTCCCAATCTCCACGGATTTGGTAAATCACCAACGCTGAGTCCCTATACACCTCTAGAATTTCGACGTTTCGTTCAATAGCTGCACGAAGTCCCAAGATACAAGTCTCGTATTCCGCTATGTTATTGGTACAGAAGAAATTCAGCCTAGCAGTGAGCGGATAATGATTCCCTTCTGGTGATACTAAGACTGCTCCAATCCCATGCCCCAATGCATTCGATACACCGTCAAAGCTCATCTTCCATGACATCTCTTTTGATGAATCACATTCTTTTTCTGTAATGCACATCAAGTCTTCATCTGGGAAATTAAATCTCAGTGGCTCATATTCCTCCGTTGTTCGAGTTGCTAAGAAGTCAGCTATTGCGCTCCCTTTTATCAACTTTTGGCTCACATAGACAATGTCGTACTCTGATAGTAGGATCTGCCATTGTGCCATTCTTCCTAAGGGTGCAGGTGATTCCATCATGTACTTTATTGGGTCCAGCTTTGAAATTAACCATATCGTATGATACAACATATATTGCCTGAGCCTCCGAACTACCCAAACCAAAGCGCAACAGAATTTTTCAAATAACGAATATGTTGCCTCATACTCTGTAAACTTTTTGCTGAGATAGTAAATCGCATTTTCTCTTTTCCCTGACTCATCATGTTGCCCCAGTACGCAACCCATTGAATTTTCGAACACAGTCAGATACAATATTAACGGTCTTCCTGGAGTTGGCGGTACTAGCACCGGGTGACTAGAAAAATACTGTTTTATCTTGTCAAAAGCCACTTGGCACTCCTCGTTCCATTCTTCCGGATTATGTTTTCAAAAGAGTCAAAAAATTGGGTCACACTGGTTGGTAAGTTAAGCAATGAATCGAGCGATATAGTTCAACCTTCTTAAAAATCCTCTGACTTTTTTTTGCGTGTGCAGAGGTGGTAGTTCTTGTATAGCTTTTATCTTATCTGGAACAACCCCAATACATCTCTCACTGACAATGAAGCCTATTAATTTTCCCGAGGTAGCCCCAAACGTACACTTGGCTGGATTAAGCTTAAGTTGGAACTTTTTTAGTCTTTCGAACAACTTCCTGAGGTTCCCAACGTGCTATTTTTCTCCCCTAGATTTGGTAATCATATCATCGACGTAGACTTCTATTTCTTTGTGCATCATGTCATGGAACAACATCACCATGGCCCTCTGATATGTTGCCCCAGCGTTCTTTAATCCGAACGGCATCACCTTATAGCAAAATGTTCCCCATATCGTTACGAAGGTAATTTTCTCCATATCTTCAGAAGCCATATTTATCTTATTATACCCCAAGAATCCATCTATAAAAGAAATCAATGAATGTTTTGTTGTATTATCCACCAACGTATCGATGTGTGGCAAGGGAAAATTATCTTTGGGACTTGCTCGATTCAGATCGCGATAATCCACACACATTCGTACTTTGCCGTCTTTCTTCGGTACTGGGACTATGTTAGCTACCCATTCTGGGTATTTGGAGACTTGTAGGAAGCCAGCATCAAATTGTTTCTTGACTTTTTCTTTTATCTTTAATAGCATTTCAGGTCTCATTCGCCTTAGCTTCTGTTGAATAGGTTTGCATTCTGGTTTCAGTGGGAGTTTATGGACCACTACATCCTCGTTCAAACTGGCATGTCGTGATACGACTATGCAAATACATCTTTGTACTCATGAATCAAGGCGATCAAATCATGTTTGGTGTTATATGAAATTGAATTATTGCCTCTTTTCTTCATTTCCCAAGTTTACTGTCTCAATAGATTCTTGATGGGGTAGAATCTGTTTATCTTCTTATTCTACCATTCTTAGTAAGTTAAGAGATGAGACATAATCTTCAACATTTTCATCAGTTTCAAATTCTCCTAAACAAATAGTTTTCTCGAAATCGATTTCAAGACTTGTAACGGGGTTGCTCATGTCATTGATATCTGAGCACCTGAAAGTTGAATGGAAAAGAAAACTATAGAGGAGCATCAAAGTAATGGAACCAACAAGCATAATGTTACGGCATGATATGAGATACATGTTAGGACAGGCTGTGAGAAGAGGGAATAATTATGAAGTTAATGAGAATGAAAAGACCATGACAAAATGCATCTCCATTAATGTTCATTTAAATGATAAAGAGCAAACATAAGCTCTTACAAAAGAATCCCACTCTTATTTAGGGGCACAAAAAAAAGGAGAGTTAACATTGAGCATTACTCTGGAGAAGACTTAGAAACTACAAGAAGATCCACAGCAGTTCAATTGTTCAAAACAAATCCAGGAGGACAATGGCGTATCATTGAAACATCTTTAATTGCATCGTCTCCTTTGTCAATAAGATTCATACTGACATTCTGAAGACCCCTGTCAATTAATAACAGCGTGCTTCGTGAATTATCTTGCCCTGGGTACATTATTCCTGCAGATGTAAATGTTTTTTACAAAGAAGGATACGTTATGGGTTCCCATTCCAATTCTCGATCTGAGGCTCTTGCAATCCTCCTTTCTTGATCTTTCTGTAAATGTTTTCTTCTTTGTCGTATATCTGGCTTGAATCTTAAACCGTATCGAGCCTTGGGGTGTACTAGTTTTAGTACTCTAACTATCCCTTGTTGATATCTTCCCAAACCTTTCTTCTCTTGAGCTCCCTTTTCCACAGTCAGCTTAATTCCCATCTTAGTATTCCTTGACAGCTTGGGCTTGGGAATCCTATTTCCTTCGGCAACAAATGTAGTATTGATAAATTCGAAGGAACGAAAGGAACATTCTACTGCATCCTTGCTTACTTTGATGTATGGTGCATCAGCAGAGATAGATGCGACAATATCTTCCTCACCTGCGACAGTGATCAAACGGCTATCCATGATAAACTTTACTTTTTAATGGAGAGATAAAGGAACTGCCCCAGCAGAATGGATCCAAGGCCTCCCTAAAAGGCAATTATACGAAGGCATGATGTTCATGACTTGGAACTCGATATCATATGTACATAAGCCTACTTCTAAAGGAATTTTGATCTTCCCCATGACTTTTCATTGTGTCCTATCAAATGCCCTTACTGTAGAGTGACAATGCCTCAAATAAGACATATTAATTGGCATCTTAGAAAGCGTGGCCAAAGGTATGACATTGAGTGCAGACACGTTGTCAATGAGCATATTCGGTATTATATAACCCTTGCAACTGGTTGTGATGTGCAATGCTTTTACAGAGCCCTAACCATTTGGCGGTATTTCGTCATCACTGAAAGAGATGAAATTATCCGCATTCAGGTTATTCACCCATCGATCAAGCTTTTCAACAGATACGTTGCTTGCCACATAAGCTTGATTTAACACTTTCAGCAAAGCATTCCGATGTGGTTTTGAATTCAACAGTAGGGATAACATTGAGATTCATACCGGTTGTTTGTTTAATTGTTCTACGACATTATATTCACTGTGCGTAATGAACTTCAAGAATTCATGTGATTCCTCATCATTCACAGGCCTTTTAACTTCTTGTTTGGACAGAGTTTCAAACTCGACCTCGGCCTCATGCATCGGTGCCTTTCATTTCTGGTTCAATTCACCAGTCTTCTTCATTGGTTTAACCACCTCAGGAGCATAACATCTCCCGCTGTGGGTAAAGTGTCATACTTCGCTAACACTCTCAGTCGTAGCTTTGGAATTTTCACCTTCGAGTATGATAATGTTGACATCATATTTTCATGGTACCGCCTTGTTGTCTTTGTAAGGGAAAGGAAATGGTACTTCAATTATCATCTTTGGTTTCACTTGTTCCTTTTTTACCTCGTAATAAATCACCAATGGTTGATCGGCGCTATAAGGGAAACCTAATGATTGGTTATCAGAAGCGCATACTTCTCCTTCATCGGCCTCTTCCACTCTGTTAAAGATCTCGACCTCCTTATTGTCCATCATATCTTGAAGTAATTTTTTGAATCCCTCACAAGACTGGATGTCATGCCCTTCGATACCATGAAAATCACAAAAATATTGACTTTTTGTATTTCCTTCTTTGAAAATTCTGTTGGGATGACAGAACGGCCCCTTTTCAACCATTACCTCCCAAACCTTCCGCAAATGTGTCTTTATTTCAGAAACACAACTTTTGGCTCGCCACCTATCTTTCTTTATCACCGCACTCACGTTCCCTTCAGTATGGTTAGGGAGCGAATTTCCAGCCATATTACTAGCACCATCAAATCGTAAGATGTCTGCATCAATAAGACCTTGAACCCTCCTTTTAAAGGCAAGACAATTTTCTGTAGAATGCCATTGGTTTCCAGCGTGGTACATGCAACTAGCATTAGAATCGTACCATTTTGGGTATGGAGGCTTCAGAGGTGCCATATAATATGGGGATATTAATTTTTTTCCAATAGTTTTGGGTACAGCTCTCCATATAACACAGGAATAGGGGTGAATTGAGGTTTTTCAGGATTGGGTTTTGTCGATCTTTGTTCATTTTTGGGTTGGCTTTGAGTAGGCATGGCATTTAGTGGGAACATGGCGAATGGTCTTGGGTTATTTGTGGCGTAGACGGGGTAAGGAGGAGGTGCTTAATAGTAAGGGCTTTGGGGAGGAAAATAGAAGTTTGAAGGTAGGTGATATCAAGGTCGTGATTGGGTTGGGTACGAATTAGAAGTGTAGTGGCTCTCGGTTCCCACCATATGGGTTTTTACCTCTTTTTTCTTTATGGATGCTACCCTTTTCGAGCTCTCGGGGCCTTCCGTCCTTCCACTCTTGATAGTATTCTCTATAAGTTCCCCGGATATTACAATATCTGTGAAGTCTTTCGTGGCACTTCCTACCAACTTATCATAAAATGGCGCTTTTAAAGTGTTGGTGAAGAGGACCGTTATTTCAGTTTTAGTTAATGGGGGTTCTACTTGGGCTGAGATATCCCTCCATCTTTGCGCATATTGCCTAAAAGTCTCCGTCGGTTTCTTTTCCATCATCTGTAAAGTTAGTCGATCAGGCACCATGTCAGATACATGCTTGTATTGTTCACAAAATGCTGATGCTAAGTCTTTCCATGATCGAATCCTTTCTCTACTGAGTTGATTATACCATCGAAGGGCCGATCCAATCAAGCTGTATTGGAAACAGTATATTAGCAATTTATCTTCATTCACGTAACCAGTCATCTTCCAGCAAAACATGATAAGATGCACCTTTGGACATCTCGTTCCATCATATTTTTTAAAATCTGGCACTTTAAATTTCGGAGGCAGAACCAGATCGGGCACCAAACTAAGCTATTTGGCACTCAGTGCAGAGAAGACTTCAGTACCTTCTATCGCATTGAGCCTTTCTTCCAGGCTTCTATACTTATATTGAGCGTCATAATGATCAGTTTTCAACCTTGCTATTTCCAACAGATCGTCCAGATCTGGAACAATTGGATCAGCGGGATTAGCTCTGGGGTTCGATACGAATATACCTTACCCTAGATGAACAGGTGGTACAGGTCGTTGCTCCAGGCCTGCAGGTTCCCCTTGAAGATATCCTCTTTGCATTACATGGGCGTGAGGTGGAGTGAATCCTGGGGGATAGAGCTGCTCATGATCATTATTAACTCTTGACTGAGGCTCCATAATGTCAGGGCTCTGCATGGGTCCCTTTCCTTTAACCAAAGCTGTCATCATCTCCATCATTTTGGCCATTTGATCCATTTGCTCGAGTGATTCCTCTCGAGATCTTACCATCAGATCTCTTGCTTCCTGTTATGACTTAACCAACTGCTCTTGCAATTCTCTTTGGGTCCTTTCTATCCCTTCAATTCTCTCATTGAATTCGGTCTCCATAATTCTAGCTCTTAGACACGTCCTATAAGAATGGCGTGATTCCAGACTTGTAGTGTCGCAACTGTGGATTATACGGTTTTAGCCTTAGTAACTGATTAGGGTGATATGCACATGCAATGAATGGATGAATGAATAAATGATAAATGAATGTTAGTCATGAATAAATACGCAAGAATTTTGGTGTTGATTTCAAGATAGCCCCATACTTAAGCATTTCATTAATCAAAAGGGTCTATTACAAAACGTTTTGCCATCTCTAATTTAACAGTTACATAAATTTCCTAGCCACATCGCCTTGTTTCTTCACTCGTTCTAGAAATTTCGACATGCTTGATCTTTGGCTCGGAGGGAATTGGCAACTGAGAGCTTCAACCTCATCTGATAATTGCACAATTTGTACAGCCGTCTTAGGAATTTCATTGATCAAATAGCTGAGATGCATTTCCTTTTCTTGGAGAGCTCTTTTTTAGGTACGAGTGTCCCTATCATGCTGACCATTCTTTTCTTCTAGGGCTTTTAGGAGAGTATCCAACTGTTGCTGATGAGCTTACAGCATATTTTTTAAATCTCGTATTTTTCCTCTTAGCTCTTGACTTTCAGACTGACTAGCCATTAATTCTGCAGACACATTTTCGTAATCAACATTCTTCTTCCTTAACTCTATCATAGCACGCGCAGCTTTTTCCTCTTCCTTCTTTGCTTTCCCTTTCCAGAATTCAATCCCACATTTGATGTTGTTTAGTTCTTCCTTCCATTCTGTCGATGATTTGCCCAACCCATATTCCTTATAGTGCCTTTTAATTTCTTATTTTCCAAATGAAGATCCCTTAAGTCATTTCTCATAATCTTGGCTTCTTTTTGAACTTTCACGGTTCTAGATTTTTTAATTTGAACATCGATTTTTAGCTGGTAGTTTTCCTCTTGAAGACAACTAATATCCCGTAACAGCTTGGCTTTTTCACGTTCAAATTCATGTCTTGCTATTTCCAACTCGGATAGCATTTTTTTTGAGAAAGGATTCTGGAAAGTGTAATCCGTCGGTGAGATTTGTTGACTATTCACTCGCCGTTGTCTCCATATGTCATAATCTTGAGTGATAGTATCAGCATAGAGAGCTAACTCTATTAGGTTAATTTCCTTCCAAGACTTTGCAGTATCTCGGACTTTTTTCATGTACCCTTCACCTGTAAAGGCAAACTCAAACTGTGCCAATCCCCTGATAGCTGGTATGAACTGTCGTGAAGCAAACTGCCTCTGAACCATTAACGGAGCATATCCCACTCCTCCCCATAATCCGAGTAAAGGCACTCAATCTTGGCTTCCACACTTGTATAACAGAATCGAAGGACGGATCTATGGTGCTCTCTAAGTTATATCCTCAGCGCGGAGGTTCTGAAAAACCGAAACCTAGTGCTGTTTGGTGACATCCTTTGGCCAATCTTTCCCAAGGTAAGCTTCCAATGGGGAGAATGTTTTTGAAAACATGTAGAAAGGTGTGCGCTCCACTTTCCAAAAATAGCTCAGAATCCAAATATTAAGTAACTGTGCACATCCAATAAAAAGTCCTTCCCATTTCCTCCTACAACAACTTAGAGATCTAAAAGTCTCGGCCAAGATAATTGGGATGGGGTTGATTCCTGGCCTCAACCTTTCAAAGAAATCTACTACCGCCACTCCTATATGCCCAAGAACCTTTGGGAAGACAATTAATCTGTAAATGGCCAAAGCAAACAGATCCACTCTCTTCACAATATTTGGATGGTTTTGAACTAAATCTCGCAGAGAAAACCACGAAACACAACTAACTTTGTCCTTTTCCTTTATCTGTTTTTCAGCCCATGTATCGGTCATTCCCGTCAACTTCATTAGCTTTTTCTAGAAGGTCATTGGTTTGGGCTCCTTACATATATCTTGTTGAATTATACATTGTCAATACGAAGCAAGGCGGCATACTCTTCTATGGTTGGAGTCATATCTTCCTGATTGAAAATGAAACATTGGTAAGCTGGGTCCTAGAATCGAACCATGGCTTGAATCAGTTGTTCGTTTACATTGACGACGATCAAGTGAGCTATATCCCCGTACTTTTCAGTGAAGATGCCCCTGGTGTCTAAGTCCCACTGTTTCTAAATCCTAGTCAAGACTTTAAGGTTATTCTGACGAGAATTCGAAGTTACATGCTCGGGAAGATTGGAGATACATCCTTTTTTTAAACTGTCCCCTTTTACTTTTTGGGTTTTTAAAGACCAGTCCCATACCATGGCATTTTTCTCGGTTACTTGCGTAATTGACTCCTCCATCAGAAACCTGTTTTTGGCAACCAATCTCTAATCAACACCTTCCTAACAAGATGCCTATGATGCATGATGAAAAATAAAAATGAAGATAGATAACCTTGGTTAGTAATCACGACAAATATGAACAGAGGAAAACTACGGAAAATCTAACAAATTAAGCTATTCAATCGCGCATTTATTTATTTATTATATTTTTTTTTTGCGCCATCATGCTTTATAAAAATCTACCCCCACATACTCATCAGATAATCTACCCGATCCAATTTACTAAACAAGCCCGATTCCCTTGCATAAAAAGTGTAAATGTAAAAGAAATAAAAGGTAAGAGGCGTTTCTCCCATGTACTTATTTTGGTGACTATTAAACTGACGAAGGTTCGGCATGGCTCTAGTTAGGTGGCTCATATGGTTCACTATATACGGTTTCGGTTCTAGACAGGTACTCGAATTGTTCGTACTATCGTCTACTAAGATTAGTACGGAGCCTCGGTCATTGCCCATTACAGGCTCACAAGTTCAATTCGAGGGATTACATTTACTTATGCCTATGCGGAGGGACAAGTTAACTCACGAAAGCATAAATCATATGTAACCCGGAAGCATTCACTAGACTGTGCGGAGGGACGAGTTAACTCATAAAGGCATAACGTTTACTTCCAATTAAGTGGACGGAGCCCGGGTAGAGAGCTCATGTTATGCAAAAATGCAAGTGCACTGTGTGTAGGGAGAAACTCACAAACCTTTTCGTTTTTATTTTAAAACTAAAAAACTAAAACCGTAAAAACTTAGAGCTGAAAAACAAAAAAGATAAAACAAGTTAGAAAAATATTTACAACATGATGCAAATGCATGACTTTTCAAAAAAAACAAAATTTAAGGACCACGACTAAATATTAATTTGAACAAGGAATTTTGAAAATTTTGACAACATGCATTTAATTCTAGACTCGACTCTCAAAAAATGTAGTCCCTAGTGGAGTCGCCAGCTGTAGCAACATAAAATTTGCTTGGGCCCTAATTAAGGCGATTTATTGAAAATTTGAAAACCAAATTTCAATTTTATTAAAAAAAAGGGAGTCACCACCGATCCTTTTTCCTAGGTGTGATCGAACACCTAATAAATCCTCTTTTTTTAAAGAACATTTATTTTTGAATAAAAATGAAGGCCGAGTTTAGGTCTACGTCAAAGTTCTAGAGAAAATAGGGTTTGGGAGTCGGTTACGCACGAGGAAGGTATTAGCACCCTCGCGACGCCCAAAATTGGTATCTCATTAAGCGCGCGTTGTCTTAATTTTCAAAAATACGATTTCAATTTAATATTTAATCGTGATCCGATTGAAACATGAGAATTTTTAAATTTTTCGATTTTTTTAGAAGGACGTCCCATTTTTAACACGAGCCAATGATATTCATCCAACATAGCGATGAAATCAAGGACTTAATGTTAAATTGACACGTTGCCTTATTTATTGAAATCAATTAAAAGATATGAATAAAATATTTCTAAAATAATAATAAAAAAATAAAACTAATAATAATGTTGTAATAAGATGTGATCTAAAATATATATTAAATTCGGAATGGGTAAATAATAATAAAAAGTTAAGAATACACCGAAGCAAATAATAAATATAACAATAGTGATAAAAAAATAACAATGCATACGACAATAAACATAATAATAATAAAAATAATACTAAACATGATATGATAATTATATTAATATTAAAAATAATTAATTTAATGATAAAGGAATGAAAATAAACAAAAAGGACTAAAATCAAAATAAAAACGGAGTTCTGGGGCAAATTCGAAATAAAAAGGAATGGGGAGGACCTAATTGAGGTGCGTGCGTAATATGGAGGGATCAAAAGAGCCAATGTCCCGCTCTTCAAAATGCAGCGCAATGCACGGGACTAAAATGGAATCCGCAACAAATTCATAGGGGAAATTTTAAAATAAGAGAAAGTGTTAAAAGGGCTAGATTAAAACAAGATTAAAAAGCAGAAGGACCTGGAGCGCAATTATCCCCATTAAATAAAAACACGCAGACTTCTGGAGTAGGAGCGGGTCGGGTCGGGTCAAACCAGGGTAAAACGACGTCGTTTTGGGGCTCATAGACCCCGACCAAAACGGCGTCGTTTTACAACACCTATATAAGTGAAAAAAAACTTAAAAAATTCATTTGGTTTCTGTTTTAAAAAAGAAAAACTTTCTTTACTTTTTTTCTCTGCAGGTTAGGGCTCCGGCGAGGTCCTCCTTCGTACACCGCCATGTCTCTGTCGCCAGTGACCACCAACGGCCACCGTATACGGTGACCGAAAATCGTAAAAGGTAAGTTTTTCTCTTTTTTTATATATATATTTTGATAGAGAAATATGTATAGACTAAAAAATAGATTTAAAATAAACAGAAGGAAAAAATGACGAAATCACCTTCGTTTAGATTTTGATTTTGGATGTTATTGCTCTGTTAGTATTCAGAGTCACTGTTTATTTGTGCTTGAGTGCTTATCTTTCTCTGATTGATTGTCAAAAACCTCTTGTTTTTATTGATGAAAAATAGCCAACCATTACAATAGATTTGGCTTGGCTTTTTATAGCCAACTCTTACAAGTTGTTTTATTTTCTAATCTTTCTGTCACTTCTATTGCAGGCGATGGTTGAACGGCAGTGCAAGCGGGAGAGCAGGTGGTGACAGAGGGGTGGTTGATGGTGGTTGCGGCTAGTGGCTAGGGTTTCAGCTTTTCTGAAACCTTAGTTTGACTAATAGGTTAATTTGGTTTGGGATAGTGTTTGGGTTTTGGTCTAGTTTAGGGTTTGAAATTGGGCTGCATTGATTGGGTCTGTTTGGGGTGTAAATGGGTTTAGTTTGGTTTAGGTTTAATGGGCTTGGTCTTTTGGTCTAAGCCCGGGTAGAATTAGGTGTGTACATTACTAATTCCAAAAAAGGGCTTAGGCTCAGTTTGTGATTACTGAGGTTTACCGTTACTGTGTCTGACAGAGCCATATGACCGTAAAGTTACATATGGTCTGTATTTTGTTTTAGTCGGTCTGTAAGTATGTACTATCTCTGAACTGCTTCTAGTTTTCTGGTTTCCCTTCTGTAGTATATCTATTTTGATTTCACACTGGAATACCAGCTTGTAACTTTCTGGATTTATAATTAGTTTTGAACTGTAAAGATTTATAATGCTGCGGCACAGTTTCTAATTTATGTTTTATTCACATAATTTTAAACATGCTTTAAATTAAGATTTATAGTAAATTTTTACTGCGTGGTTATTTACGATTTTGGTTTACGAAGATAAGTTATTTTGTAAATTTTTTCTACGACCACTTCGGTGATCAATGTAGCATTCTGAATTTGGTCTAGTCTTCTAGGCCAGATTGGGGGTGTTACAGTTCCATATGGTTTGTCTTAATATGAAACCTCAGAGGGTAACTGAGGATCAAATCAAATTGCGTGTTTTCCCTTTTTCCCTAACAGATTCAGCTAGGGAATGATCATTTTATTTACCTCCTAGATCTATTACAACTTGGGCTGATCTTTCTCGTTTATTTCTCAATAGGTTTTTTCCAGCATCACGAGTAGTTGAGCTTAGAAGGGAGATTGTAGGAATAAGGCAGAAAGAAGCAGAGTCTCTTTACGACTATTGGGAGCGGTTTAAGAAATTGTGTGCAAGTTACCCACAACATGGTATAATGGAACAATCTCTTCTCCAGTACTTTTATGAAGGCCTGAAATCTATGGAGATGAATATAGTAGATGCCGCTAGTGGTGAAGCATTAGTCAACATGACTCCCCAACAAGCAAGAGACTTGATATCCACGATGGCTACAAATACTCAGCAATTCCAAACAAATCCTGAACCCACTAGGAGGGTTCACCAGCTAAGTAATTTAACCTTAGAAGATAAAGTTGATAGAATTGCTAATATTTTGAATTATCTTGTTGCAAAAAAGCAAAACCAGCCCGGCTATACGGAATATTTGCTACACCTGAACATAAGACTAATGCATGCCCTAGTCTGTATGATGATACTATGGCTTATTTGAATGTTGTGGGAAACTTTCCTGGGCAACCACAGAGGTGATATGACCCCTACACTAATTCTTACAATCCAGGATAGAAATACCATCCTAACTTGAGTTATGGGGCCAACCCACGATATAACCAACTATATCAAAATCAATTTCCATAACAGCCTCGAGATTCAGGTAATTCTCTAAAAACTATGGTCAATAAATTAACAGCTAACATGCTTGATTTTCAATAGAAGACCGAGCCATCTATAAGAGAATTGACCATATTAGTGGAAAAATTAAACTCTCAAGGGAAACTACCATCAGAAACAAAACCTAATCTAAGACAACACGCAAATGTAGTGACGTTGCGAAGTGGAAAGGTATTGGAACCAATTCCTGGAAGAAATCCTGGTTAAGATTCCGTCCAAGAAAAGCCCGAGAACGATGAACAGGTCCGAACAAAACCTCCATTGCCTATAATTCAACCTCCATTTCCAAGAAGGTTATACTAATGTCGAAAAGGTAAAGAGGACAAGGAGATCCTCGAAATATTCAGAAATGTCGAGATCAACATACCGCTATTGGATGCCATCAAACAAATTCCACGATATGCCAAGTTCCTTAAAGAGCTCTGCACCAACAAGCAAAAATTAACAGGTAATTAAAGGGTAAATGTTAGTCAGAATATATCCACAGTGTTACAGCGGAAGATACCAACGAAATGAAAAGATAGAGGCACGTTTGCAATACCATGCAAAATAGGCCACTTGAGAATAAAAAAAGGCTATGTGTGATTTAGGGACCTCCATAAATGTAATGCCTTTTTCTATTTATGAATCACTTAGCGCGGGTTTTTTGACGAAAATAGGTGTTATCATACAGTTGGCAGACAGGTCTGTTGTGCATCCCGTAGAAGTCCTCAAAGACATATTAGTGAAAGTTAACAAGCTTATTTTCCCTGCGATTTTTATGTGATAAAAATGGAGGAGGATAAAGCTCTTGAGTCTTCAGACATCTTGTTAGGGCGACCTTTCCTTAATACCGCAAATACTAAGATTGACGTGTGTAGCGGAACCCTCACGATGAAGTTTGACGGGGAGATCGTGAAGTTTAATGTTTATGATGCTATTAGTCATCCAAGTGAAATCTTGAAAGTAAAACGTGTCAACATAATGGACTCTTTAGTAGAAGAAAATTTTGAGTCATCTTAGGGAGATAAATCTAAAATGATGTTTGATGATTTTTCTATTAATAAATTGTTGGCTCTTATGGATACTAAAATTCTACCTTCTATTGTGCAGGTACCAGATCTGGAATTAAAACCATTTCCCGACCATCTCAAATGTAAATTTTTGGAAAATGATGAGACCATGGCTGACTTAAAAGGGATTAACCCCTTGATAGGCACACATAAGATTTTCTTGGAGAAAAACGAAGCCAAAGAAAGAGGTACAAGGACGATTGACCCAAGTATGGTGGATGTGGTAGAAAAAGAGAATTTCCAAGCCTGTACGAACGAAAAAATTTAGTTGGAACAACTCCAATACTAGTTGAGGCGTCAAGCTAACCACGTTAAACAAGCGCTTGTTGGGAGGTGATAAGCGATAAATTATACATATTTTTACCCTATGCTTTAGCCTAATTTCTGATGAATTAATCCTTGATTTGTGTAAATTGATGCTCGTAAACCTTTAATTTCATGTTTTGTTCTCATGAGTGCATCAAGAGACAAAAGGAGCTTAAAACGAGCCAAAACAGGACAAAAAAGGCCCAATCTATCGAAGCCACACGACCTGACCCATAGCACACGGGCAACTCACACGCCCGTGTGAATCGAGGGTGTCATCCCAAGGATTTCACATCTCACACGGCCTGGCCAATGGCCCACACGGCCTTATGAAATCAATAGGATCGTCCACGGCCCATTGCCGAAGTCACACGGCTGTGGCACACGGGCGTGTCCCTGTCATGAGGAAGTTCAAGTTCACTCGGAAAATGATACTTAGGGGCTAAGAAAGGCATTCCAAAGCTCTAATAAAGACCCTATGGGGCAACTACAAAGGGTGTTTATTTCTCGCTAAGGGAATACTTTTCTCTCCACAAGAGAGTGCCGTGTTTCTGCCAACACAGAGAGTGAAAGCAAGGAATTACTCCAAGGGAATTCAATTGATTCATCCCAGAAGTCGAATTCTACATCAAGACAAAGGATCTCCCTTCAATCCTTCAGGGGTCTTTTGGTTCTCTATGTTTTGCTATTTTAATTCTTCTGAGATATTTTCTTTATTAATTATGAACTAAATCCCCCAAATACTTGAGGGGGATCAAACCTAAGATAGATCTTGTTATTATTTTCTCTTGAATTATATGATAAATATTTGATTGGTTCTTAATTATGTTTTTAACTCTTAAATTGATATTTTCGAGATATTGATTTAAGTCGAATGTGCTTGTGTAGAGGAGAAAAAGTCCCTGCATAGGAGTAGATCCAACATAATTAAGTGGAGTTGCATGCGACCCTAGACATAGGGCGACATAAATCTGCCGAATTAGGGTCAAACCTAATAAGGGAATCCATAAATCGAGTTAATGCGAGACTAGAGGTTTTAACTAGAAAGAGATTTCAGTTAATCAACCTAGGATTAGTTGTTCTTATTCTCGACGGAGCTATTAACATAAATTATGGATTTCTACGGATCAAGTCAAGTGAATAAATCGTCTAGTTCAAGAATTGATAACAAGTGAAGTCTAGGTGGATTCTCCCTTGAGTATTGCCAAATCAATCAGCCCTTCCTAAGAGTTTTTCCCCAATTTACTTTTTGTGCATTCTTAGTTTAGTTTTAGAATCAGTTTAGTTTCAATAAAACCTCTTTTATTTTTAGGCTAGATAATAGAAAAGAAGTAAGTACTAGTACTTTTGGTTCCCTTAGGTACGATATCTCGGTCTTGCCACTAAACTATACTACTGTTCGATAGGTGCGCTTGCCTTAAAATCGTGATAATAGTTAGTTTCTGGTTTGATCATTATTATAAATTTTATTACTTCATATCACGCATATCAAGTTTTTGGCGCCGTTGCCGGGGAACTAAGATATTAAGAACACTCGATTTCTATTACTTTAGCCATTACTATTTTTATTTATATAAATTTTCAATTTCACTTTTTATTTGTTTATTTATTTATTTTTATTTGCTTTTTCCCTTTCTAGGTATCTCTAGTTTATGACAAAAAAAACCCGGAAGGACCACTACTTTTTGACGATGATTTATAAGCGACAGTTCAGCGAACTTGCCAACGATAAGAAGAAGCTTGCAATATCCAAAAAAAAGGACAAGAAGAAAAACTTGAACCTACTGAAGAGATGGAAGCAAATCAGGATAATCAGCTACTTCCTGTAGTAGCCGCAAATCCTGTTGAACAAAATCTTGCTCCGCGTACTATGTATGTTTATACTAGACCAAATTTAGTAGGCACTGAATCTAGCATTGTTAGGCCTACTATTGCTGCAAATAATTTTGAACTGAACCCTAACACTATTCAAATGATACAGCAATTTGTTCAGCTTGATAGTTTACAAGATAAGGATCCTAACTCACATCTAGCTAACTTTTTAGAATTATGCGATACATTCAAAATAAATGGCGTTTCTGATGATGCCATTCATCTTAGGCTATTCCCGTTCTCCTTGAGAAACAAAGCTAAACAATGGTTAAATTCTTTGCCACGAGGGTCTATCACTGCATGGGAACAAATGACTGAAAAATTTTTACTTAAGAATTTTCCTCCAGCTAAAACAGCTAAATTGCGGAATGATATCTCTTCTTTTGTGCAGATGGATTTAGAAACACTTTACGATGCTTGAGAGAGATACAAAGATCTCTTGAGAAGGTTCTGTCACCATGGGTTGCCTTTATGGTTACAAGTTCAAACCTTTCACAACGGTTTGAATCCTTCCACAAGACAAATGATCGATGCAGCCGCTAGTGGAACAATCAATAACAAAACACCAAAAGTAACCTACGAATTTATAGAAGAGATGTCACTGAATAACTATCAGTGGCAAGTTATGCGAACAAAGCCACAGAAAGCCGCAGGAATTTTTAATATTGATGCTATCACCATGCTTACTAACCAGGTAGAACTTTTAAATAAAAAGTTTGATAATTTTGTTGGTTCTACGCAGGCACATCCAGTGATGCAGTGTGACGTAAACCAAGGAAATATGTTCAATTCCGATTACTCCTCCTATGGATATGGTATGGAATCTGAGCAAACCAACTATGTGGGTAACAATTCTAGACTTCAAAATAACACTTATAGTACTATTTACAATGCAGGTTGGCGGAACCACCCCAATTTTTCACGGGGAGGACAGGGAAATCAAAAACAACCACCCCCTCTGGGATTTCAACAACCACTATTTTAACAAGAGAAAAAGCCAAACCTTGAAAAGATGTTCACAAAATTTATGGTCGAGTTAGAAACATGTTTCCAAAACACCGAAACGGCACTGAGGAACCAGCAAGCATCAATTCAAGGACTTGAAACTCAAATAGGTCGCTTGCCAAGCTAATCTCTGAAAGACCGCAAGATGGGTTATCAAGCAATACTGACACTAACCCCAAAGAGCATCTTAATGCCGTAGATACGATAGATAATGAGGGGTTAACCAAAACCAACCTAGAGCCATACAAAGAGCGTGTGGTAAGTACATAAAAGAATGAGGTAAGTTACAAAGATGAAATTATCAAAGAATTTAAACCTCGTATCCCATACCCAACCGCGCTAAAGAAAGGCCGCACAGATGAGCAATTCGATAAGTTTCTTAAACTCTTAAAGAAATTACATATCAACTTACCGTTTGTTGAAACAATTTTGCAGATGCCGAAGTATGCAAAATTTTTAGAAGAACTTCTCACAAATAAAAGGAAGTTGGAAGAACTGTCCACAGTGGAACTCAACGAGGAATGCTTAGCTATACTCCAAAATAAACTGCCAATCAAACTAAAAGATCCAGGGAGTTTTACTGTTCCTTGTTTATTTGGTAGCCTAGAAGCCAAAAATGCTTTAGCTGATTTAGGGGCTAGTATAAATGTCATGCCTTATAAACTGTTTAAATAACTAGGTCTTGAAAAACCTAAGCAAACCAAGATGAGCATTCAACTGGCTGATAAAACTATTAGGTTTCTTAAAGGAATAATTGAAGATGTGCTTGTCAAAATTGATAAATTTATATTTCCAGTTGACTTTGTTATTTTAGACATTAATGAAGATAGCAATGTACTCTTAATTTTAGGACGTCCCTTTTTAGCAACTGCCAGAACAATAACTGATGTAGGAACAGGTGAACTTACACTACGTGTAGGTGATGACAAAGTTATTTTAAAAGCTCGAAACTTGATTAAGACTGTTGATAATAATATAGTCACGAGTCCTTGTAAAAACACTGAACTCACCATCCAACCTTCTGTGCAGGATACACTCCACATAAAGGCAACCCAATCACAGACAAGTCCATCCAAGGGAGACGCACCTGGAAAGCTAATCCTTAAGATTGAGGAACTAGATGAGTGGCTGAACTATCACGAAAAGCCCAAAATATGCTACACCAACCCAGAGCATCACCAAGACGACCCTCAGGTACAAACAAATCAACTCAAAGTAGGGGATAAGGTAATCTTAGGGGAAGACGATCCTCGAATCTTGAATTCAAAAGAGCATACAAGTGATACACCTTACTTCACGGTAATGAAAATATTTCCCTATGGTACAGTCGAGATAAAACATAAGCCACTTGGCACTTTCAAGGTAAATCACACTCGACTTAAATCTTAGTTGATAATGAAATTGTAAGTAGGATAGAAGAGTATCAACTCTTCAAACCATCGTGAACGTACAAGCTCGAGCAAAGTCGAGCTTACACTATAAATAAGCGCTTCTCAGGAGGCAACCCGAGCACTAACTTAGTAAATTCTTTTAAATTAGGCTTTCTAATACATCTACTAACCCTTGAATGCAGGTTTTTCGAGCCAGACGACCATGCCCATAGCCGTGCCTCAAGCCGTATGTAAACTTTGAGCAGAGACACGGTCGTGCAACTTGGCCGTGTACAAGTAGGGTAAAATTTTCCCTAAGACACGGGCTACGATAAATAGCTACGGCCGTGCGATATGGCCATGGCCAACACTGTCAATTCCAACACGGGCGTGTGACCCTATACACGGTCGTGGGAGAAGCAAACATTGAAGAACACGGCAGTTCGACACGGCCGTGTGCCTCAACATGCCCTCGCAACACGGGCATGTGTCTCGAGCCAGGCGCGCCAAAATTCCTAGGATTTTTGTTTTTCCATTTTATTTTATTTTATCTTCTTCATTATTTGAATTTTAGTATTCTCAGAACTAGTTTATGTTATTTTAGTTATTTTATATCGGTTATTTCCTAACGAGTAATTGTTCTAATCCTGAAATATCTAAAATCCCTTAAGTGCTATCGCAGTTTCAAAACCATGAACTTCAAGTATTTCTTCCTCCAAGACAGCTTTCATAATTCAAGGGTTCCATCCAATATTCAGGAAGTTTTACTTCTCTCCCTAACTTATGATCTTGTGCTTCTATTACTATTAATGTTATCTTTGTACATTGAGGGTAATGTACATCTTAAGTGTGGGGGGAAAACTCACTTTCATTCGTTATATTATCTTTGAAATCCCTGAAAATTGCTCTCAATTTTCTGCATGAATATCAATCTTCTATTAAGGATTAATTCTGATTGATTTATGATTTTTATTGATATGTTGAGAATTAAGACATAGGCGCTTATGCTTTGATTATTCAAACTTTAAAACACTAGGAAATCAAGCATGATAAGTTGAAATTTTTTAGAATTTAAATTTTTTCTAGGTTATTTTCCATAATTTTAAGTGTTATCTTGAGATTTGAAATTCGCAGAATTGACATCAAAAGCCATAATTCTGGTGAGATCTTTGAGCCCTTTGAGCATACATCCTTTCGTGCTCACTTTTATTGTTGCTTTGAGTGAGTCAATACTGATTTGTTATTCTAGAACTTGCTTCAATTATACATGTCAAGACCACATCATTGATTTGATATACCGAAATGATAAAGGCACCTAGGATTTAACCCACTTACTCCATAAAAGCCTACCTCCATAAATTAACCCCTAGTGAACCCCATTGAGCCTAACAACCCATTCTTCGACTCACCCCTAATATTAACATATAACCCTTTTTTTTTTATTTCCATTCAATTATTTTGATCCCTATTTTTGTCGAGATTTGAGTTGAAATTATTATCTAGCTTTGTTCTCTTGTTCAGTTTATAAACACTCAAAGTATTGTAGTTGATTTGTTCTAAAAAAAAAAATGTATATACAGTTAATTCAGTTGTAATATGTAATAGTTCAATAATTTTTGCATATTTCTACAAGCTTCCAAATCCAGAACGATGTCATCATAAGGCTTAGCTCTAGGAATATGTTCCAATGGTAGAGATTTTTTTAGCTAGATAATTTTTCAGTTCAATCTCGACTTTAACCCTTTCTTTTTCAGCTTGTGACAACACCCTTTACCAAAACCCCATTACAACCATTGAAAGACCTTTTGATCGATGTGTCATATCAATCTATAATGATGGAGATTTGATTTTCTTACAAGCCTATGGTAATAACTTTTCAGGTTGACTAGAGAGTGATTAATTCTTAAACCCTAAACACTTTGAGTGGATAGAGTGAATCTTTAGTAAGGATGTCAATTCTTGTTGATTTTGATTGAGAGATAATTACTTAGGAAAAGGGAGAAAACCTATGTTTTAGTGAAAAAATTCTCAACTTAGTGTGATTGAATCTTTAATATTCTTCTGGTTGAATTGTCATTGTATGATTACTTGTGGATTAGTTTGAAACATTATTGATAAAGATTGTGGGTTGAGAAGAATGATTCTTAATTGTGAGTTGAGATTTTGCTTGAGGACAAGCAAAGGCTTAAGTGTGGGGGTATTTGATAAGCGATAAATTATACATACTTTTATCCTATGCTTTAGCCCAATTTCTGATGAATTAATCCTTGATTTGTGTAAATTGATGCTCGTAAACCTTTAATTTCATGTTTTGTTCTCAGGAGAGCATCAAGAGACAAAAGGAGCCTAAAATGAGCCAAAACGGGACCAAAATGGCCTAATCTATCGAAGCCACACGGCCTGACCCATAGCACACGGGTAACTCACATGCCCGTGTGAATCGAGGGTGTTATCCCAAGAATTTCACAACTCACAACTGGCCAATGACCCACACGGCCGTGTGAAATCAACAGGATCGTCCACGGCCCATTGCCGAAGTCACACGGCCGTGGCACACGGGCATGTCCCTGTCGTGAAGAAGTTCAATTTCACTCGGAAAATGATACTTAGGGGCTAAGAAAGGCATTCTAAAGCTCTATATAAAGACCCTAGGGGGCAACTAAAAAGGGTACTTATTTCCCGCTAAGGGAATCTTTTCTCTCTACAAGAGAGTGCCGTATTTCTGCCAACACAGAGAGTGAAAGCGAGGAATTACTCCAAGGGAAGTTGATTGATTCATCCCAGAAGCCGAATTCTACATCAAGACAAAGGATCTCCCTTCAATCCTTCAGGGGTTTTTTGGTTCTTTATGTTTTGCTATTTTAATTCTTCTGAGATATTTTCTTTATTAATTATGAACAAAATCCCCCAAATACTTGAGGGGGATCAAACCTAAGATAGATCTTGTTATTATTTTCTCTTGAATTATATGATAAATATTTGATTCGTTCTTAATTGTGTTTTTAACTCTTAAATTGATATTTCTGGAATATTGATTTAAGTCGAATGTGCTTGTGTAGAGGAGAAAAAGTCCCTGCATAGGAGTAGATCCAACATAATTAAGCGGAGTTGCATGTAACCCTAGACACAGGGAGACATAAATCTATCGGATTAGGGTCAAACCTAATAAGGGAATCCATAGATCGAGTTAATGTGAGACTAGGGGTTTTAACTAGAAAGAGATTTCAGTTAATCAACCTAGGGATTAGTTGTTCTTATCCTCGACGGAGGTATTAACATAAATTATGGATTTCTACGGATCAAGTCAAGTAAATAAATCGTCTAGTTCAAGAATTGATAACAAGTGAAGTCTAGGTGGATTCTCCCTTGAGTATTGCCAAATCAATCAGCCCTTCCTAAGAGTTTTTCCCTAATTTACTTTTTGTGCATTCTTAGTTTAGTTTTAGAATTAGTTTAGTTTCAATAAAACCTCTTTTATTTTTAGGCTAGATAATAGAAAAGAAGTAAGTACTAGTACTTTTGGTTCCCTTGGGTACGATATCTAGGTCTTGCCACTAAACTATACTACTGTTCGATAGGTGCGATTGCCTTAAAATCGTGATAATAGTTAATTTTTGGTTTGATCATTATTATAAATTTTATTACTTCATATCACGCATATCAAGAGGCAACTTAATTTTTATTTTTATTATTTATTGTTTATTATTTTATTATTTATTACTTTATTTGGATATTAATAAATTTCTCTTCTTTTGTCTAAGTAAACCGAAAAAAAGAAGAAAAATGAGAAAAATTGACTTGGAACAAACCTTATCCTATCCCTATTCCAACAAGAAATAGCGCAATCTTACCTATAACTATCTAAAACCTGTAGCAAAACACCACACTTTTCAGCCAAATAACCTTCAAACCCTAAAATTTTATCCCAATTTTATTTTTATTTTCAACCCAATCCTCCCTAGCCACCGAAACCTCTCACTCATCCCCCCACCGCTGATTTTCTGATCACCATGGTCTGGACATGCAGCCAAGTTGCACCCGCGCCTTCCTCCTCCTCTCCGCCGCCGCACAACGCCAAACCTATCTTCTCCCCTCCTATGCGCGCACCTCGCAACGCCACCCTATCTCCCTCTCTACCGAGCGCACCGACCTCTCCATTGCACAAAATCATTGCAATGTCTTCCTCTCCCTCATTGCCACTCTGCGCGAACAACAGTAATTACATAGAGAATTCTTCTAAACTTTTTCCACCTATTTGTTTATTATTTTTTTCCACATCGGAGACAATGTGCTTTAAGTAGGGGGAGGATTCCTCGTTATTACTGTCGTTTTATCTGTTATTTTTGCTGTTATATGGTTATTGCTGCTGCTTTATGCTCAATTCTGCCCAAATTTATTTTTTTAATATTCTGCCTCTTTTTATGCCCAAGAATTTGACCAAGACTTGCTCACTGTTTGACCTACATGTATAATTCTTGTCTACTGAGTTAGTTATGATTTTGCCTGTTTGATTTCATCTCTACTGTTTTATTTCTATTAGGATAAAATAATTATGATTAATAAAGTTAACTCTATCTTACTTTTGGTAAAATCGATCAAGTTTAATGCAAGACAGACACTTAATTGCATGCTAAAATTATGTTCATGACTATTAGGTGGTTACTAAAACTTATTTTTGACACTTGATTGTTTTTCCTAAGTCCTCCAAAATTAAAATTTCGTTTAATGATAATAAATGTTTTCATGGATATGAGTGCAGTTTAAAATGTGACTAACTGAGTAACCAGGGTAGGGTGCTTAGGTTTTCATTCTACTTTGCGTCAGAAGGTTATGTGACGTGATAGGTAAGACTCCGCTAACCTGAGGTTATAAGTACAACTCAGAGCGTGACTAGCTGAGTAACCGGGGTAGGGTGCTTGGGTTGTCATTCTACTTCGCGTCAAAAGGTTGTGTGACGTGATGGGTAAAACTCCGCTAACTGAAAAAAAATAATTTTTTAGGAGTATGTTGGGCTGAGTAACTGAGGTGGGGTACTTGGCTGTCATCTCTCTTCGCGTCAAAAGGTTTAATATATTCCTAAGTAAATAAATAATAATAACAAAAAAGAAAAAAAAAAGAAGAAAAAGAAAAAAATAATTACTAATAAAATTGCATTTTGGGACAAAAGGAGGAAACAAATAGGGTGTCTTGGTAGGTTTGGTAATTTACCTAATTTGCATGAAATAATTCAAGTCGATTTTAATTTTTTGTGTGTATTAATTGGAATACTTTTTCAGTTTTACTTAAAGCAAGCTTAGGGTTCTCTTTACTTTTCATATGCATTTTTGACTAATTTTTATAAAATTTTGGAGTGGTACTAATTTTTATAAAATTTTTGGAGTGGTATTTATTTCATGGTAAATTCTAAATTTCACAGTGGATAGGAACCATACTTGAGGGCAAGCATGGGCTAAGTAGGGGGAATTTGATAATACTCTAGAAGGACATATTTTTATGTATTAATTATGATTTTATTCTGAGTATGATCCTACTAATTTGAGCTATTTATAGTTTTTTATCTTATAGGGACTAAATTGAAGGCAAAAATAAATTTAAGAGCAAAAGCGTGAATTTAGAGATAAAATGGGCCAACATGCAACATAGGAAAAAAGGTGGTGCCAAAAATGTAAGCATAGACGACATAAGGGCTAAAGTGCAAAAGAAAAGATTTTATATCACAAGACTCTATTTTAATTCCAATTATATTACGATAATTATTAAGGATTATTATTTAGATTTAATTTTAGGATTTATTTTTATTTATCTTTAATTATTTGTATTTATCTTTTGGAATTTAAATAAGACTAGACAATCTTTCCTAACACTATAAATAAGGGATGGAGTAACACAATTTATATATCATCTTTTCTGTAATCACTCCCTCTCCCAAAAAGCTTAGTATTTGTTCTTTCCTTATTTCAATAAAATTTCATTTTTTTTATTAAGTCTATTTATTTTCCCAAAAGCATGAGCCACTAAATCTATCTAGCTAAAGGTTGTCAAAAATCCCCAAAAAAGGTTCTTGAGGTTTAGAATTTGTACTTAGCCTTCTCGACGAGTATTCATCATTTCTCCGCATTACGGGGCTAACGCTTCCATCTATGTCCCTTATAAGGTGATCTTTTCAACGTGTGCAAAGGCGACTGCTTTGTATGTTTTGGGAAGGTTGCACAGTCGGTTCGTTAGCTTACTGCGTCAGAGGTTGGATAGCCCAAGAGACAAAATGGCGTGGGATTCGCCATTGAGAAGTGATGATCTAGCATAAGATGATCCCACAGAAGCGATTGTTGGCTAGAGTCAGGTTCCGCTAAATCTTAAGTCTAAATTCTTGAAGCCTGTGGTCGTAGGCATCCTCTTCCACTATAACTGACTTATTTTGTTTGAGAAAGATCATCTAAAAGCCGAGGATAAAACCCAAGGCGGATCGAGACAACCGGAGGCTAGAATCTTTCCATAAGAATTTCTTTTCTCTCAAACTCTGTTTATTTTTCTTTACTTTAATTTTCGCAATTTATTCAATTTCACAATTTCAATCAACTTTAAATTCTATTTTTAATTCTGTCTTTTTATTTTTCCTAGGTACGCAAGATTTCTTGGGCATGATTTTGTCCAGGATTTCAAGGAACAAGCATTTGTACAAATTCGGTCCCTGAGGATTTGACCCTACTTCCCTTATACTATTCTTTTTCATCATTTATTGGGGATAGGATATTTTTGGTGCTCTCAACGACTGCATCAGACAGGGACTTTTTGCTCCACTGAGTAAGTACATCAAACTTGAATTAATATCCTGAAAATATTAAAGCATGAATTAGGAACACATAATTAAGAACAAGAACAAGTATTTATCATGTAATTCAGATAATTAAATAATAAGATATATCATATGTTTCATCTTCCCTAGGTATCTACGAAATTTAGTTCATACTCATAGAGGAAAACATCTCAAAATTGGGAAAACAACAAAACATAAAGAAACCTAAAAACTTCGAGAGAAATTGAATGGATATCTTTAGTCTTGAAGGAAATCCTACTTCTGAGTTGAATCTGTTAGCTTTCTTCGAGTAATTTCTGCTTTCTGCTCTATGTGTTCTCTTAGGTCTTCCTCTTGTGTGTTTTTATAGACTTTGGAATGCTAAAATACCTAAAATAGCTTTTTTCGCGTGAAAACGAAGCAGGGTTTGACAAGGACATGAGCATGTGACCAGCCCGTGTGCTATACTGACATGGTTCAAAATCGACACAGCCTTGACACAGAGGCGTGTGGCCAACCCGAGTGTCTCACACAACCGTGTGAGAATCCAGTGTAAAAGTGCCTAGGCCGTGTGAAATACTGAAATCAGCCCATTTTGTCCGTTTTTGGCCCGTTTCTTGCTCCTTTCACTTTCCTATGCTCACCTAACTATGAAAATATAAATTTAAAGGATTAGGAGCATCAAATTCACTAAATTATATAATAAACCATCCAAAAATATGTTAAGCATGGGATTAAAATATGTTACATTTATGGTTTATCACCTATGAACTTACTAAGCTTCATTAAGCTTACTCGTGTTGTTAATGTTTCTTGTATATTAACGTGAGATTGGAGGATTGGATCAACACAACGGGTCACACTATCTAGATTTCTCCGGTAGATTTTGTAATTCAACCTATGGTTTATATGCCATGTATAGGGTTGGATAAAAAAAAATGTTAAACTTGAATTATGAATGTGAATGATGCATATATATATATATATATATATATATATATATGTTTGTTTACAAGTATTTAGTAATAAATAGTAGTAAATCAATGAATGGAGTTATTTTGGTAAGTTTATGTGAATGAGTTTTGCAATGACATATTATGTTTAATACATGAATTTTGATTGAATTGGTTGCTTGGTTGTGATATATTAGTGTATTTCTATGTTGTGTGCAGATTGATATTATAAAGGGCGAGAAAAATGATCTTAAAATGGCCTATTTTTGTCCACACGGACGTGTGTCTTAACCGTGTGTGACACACGGCCTGGCACATGGGCTTGTGATTTGGTCGTGTGTCCCCTGCATCTTAAAATTTAGAAACAGAATGTTCAAAAATAGGTACACAAGCAAAGACACGAGCGTGTGTCTCAGCCGTGTAAGACTCACGGTCTAACACACAGGTGTGTGCCATGACCGTGTGGATCCTGCATCTAATGATAGAAAATTAAATTATCCACACAGTCTAGCACATGAGCGTGTGACTTGGCTATGTGACTCTTACACTTAACTAAGTTACAAGTCAGAGAGTTACACGGATTAGAGACACAGGCTGAGACACGGGCATGTCACATGGCCGTGTGAGCCACATGGCTTGACCACACAGACATGTGACCCCTGCACCTAGGAAACAAATTTTGAAATTTCACGAAAATTTCTCTGAGTTCCCAATTTAGTCCCGACTTGTTTCTAATGCTTAAATTGGGCCTCGAGGGTCAAAAAAAAAGATAGTTGGCATTGGTAGTGAGATTTTTTGGTTTTATTAGCAAATTGGTCCGTAAATTGTACTAAAATTTACATTTTTGTCCTTAAAAGTTTTTTAGGGGTTAGAAGTGATTCTAACTATCAATTTTTAGCTTAGTTTGACCCATAGTTGTTAAAACCGAACTAGAAGCCGACCAATACACTGGTTTGGAGTAAGGGAGAGAATCAATTGACCCATGAATCGAGATACAAAAAAAACTAATTAAACCAGATTTTATAATTTTTAATAATTTTTAATTTTTTATATTTAATAATTTATTTAATTAAAATCGAGCAAACGGTTGAATTGAGAACTGGTGACTTAATTGGTTTGATCGTTGCCCCAATTTCAAAAACCATGGTTTAACCTAAAAAACGATATCAACCAATAAGAATGTGACAATAACACTCTCTTATTAGAATAGTACACTTTTTTAGCAAAATAGGACAAAATAAATAGTTTAGGACTATTTTGTACAAAAAAATTGAAGGACCTATTCGGAATTTAAATTATGGTTCAAGGGTTATTCTGCAAATAGTCAGGCTGTCTGTTTAGCTTCTTTTTTATTCCTCCAGTAATGCCATAAAAATCTCAACCAATGGGGCATTAATTTAGTGAAAATTTATTTTCATGGTTTTCAAGTATTTTAGTTTCAATGGCAGTATAGCTGATTGCGAAATGATTATTGTTCTTATAAATTATAAATAATCATAAAACTTTTTATTTGTTTTTAATAAAATGTTTTCTTCTTTATTTAATTATTTAGTTGTAAGAAAGCGTATTAAAGAAAACAACATAACAACTAAAATTAGGTTTTGAAAAGATTCAATTCCTTCTTCATTATTATTATTTTTTAAGGGTTGAGTTATCGAATGATTGATATAAATATATATATATATATATATATATATATTATCTCGTGAAGTAAAGCAAATTAAATAAAAGCTTGTCTTTAAAACTCTATTAGAGCTACAACACTATAATTTTGTCATATTTATATATATATAATTATAGAATTATTATAGAATATACTCTTTTAAGGACTCTCTTTAAGGTGGGTTTGTTGTCTCAAGATTTTTTTTTTTTCACATCTCTTTTTTTACGAGAAAATCATTTTTATCCATACTCTAATTACTTATAGCAGAAAAAAGATGAACTAATCAACTCAGCTACCAACTAAATCTTGTACCAATATATATATATATATTACAAATTTATTACATAAGTTCTTTTACTTAAATCGTGAGGGTTATGATAGTTTAATTTTACAAAATTAAGAAAATTGAATTAGATTTCCACTTTATGGGTTTTCTTTTGATATATTAATATATTTATTATTAGTTAGCATATCAATGTTTAGGAAGGTAGTGCTTACTTTAGAAGGCAAATTGGCTTTAGAACAACAGTACTATTAAGATTTTACCAGTTTACCTTAAAACAACTTCATTTCATCCAACCCTTTGTTGCTAAAATTACACCCATCTAAATCCACCTAAATACTTCAACACATTTGCAAAGACAAATATATATATATATATAGCTTATTTGTTTATGAGTTTGCTGGAGGGAATGATGATTACCAACAACAACCATCACCAGCAACAACCATATAATTGCAACCTTAAGCTCAAAGAAACTTAAAAAAAAACATCTTAACCACTATGCACAACTTCATGTTCACACTTTTTCTTCTTGTTCTTCACATTGTCAATTGAGACCACTTGTATCTCAATGGCAATTCCAAGTTTTTTTGTTTCCTTTACCAAGATCCTTGTTGGGTTTTGCCTTCTTTGTATGGTACATAAAGATTTTGTGGTTGCCGGTTTTGAGAAGGTTCGGGTTGAACATGATACGAATGAACCTCATACCAATGGTTCAATTACTACGGCCGGTACTGGTGAAGATGGGAGATCTGAGCTTTGTGGTACTGATCTAAGTTTCCTTGGACCACCTTATGGTAATATGTCCACTGCCAAAATGGTGTGTTCACCTATATGGAATACCTTTGTTTTGAGGGTAAGTTGTTTTTCTTTCAACTTATTAGCCATTAGCCAATCATTTACTAAGCTTATATCATTGCTTACTATGTATGCAGTACCATCAGAGGGAAGATAATGTAATGACAATCATATTATCGGCGGTCTACACGACAGGATGGGTTGGGATCGGTTTTTCGAGGAACGGGATGATGCTTGGATCTAGTGCCATGGTGGGATGGTTTAATAGAAAAGGTCATGCAAGGATCAAGCAGTATTACTTGCAGGGTGCCCATGTATCACAAGTCATACCGGATAAAGGTGAATTGCCACTTAACGGTATTCCACCGGTTGTTGCCCTTCATGGGGCCATGATTTACTTGGCATTTCAAGCCAAGTTTGAACATCGTCTTGGCCGACAACCGATTCTATTAGCTTTTGGAACAAGGTACCCTACTGGTTTTCACCACTTAACTAAACACGACGATAAGACCGCTGTTTGGTTCGACTTCTCTCAAGGTACATGTACTAACTCTTATTAGTTCTCATCATTCTTTCAAAAGCAGCACGATATAACCATGGATCAACCCTATTTGCAGCATCTGTTTTAAACATTGACACAAGCCAGAGGAAAAACCATGGCATATTGGGTTTAATGGCATGGGGTTTAATTCTCCCAGCGGGTGCAATCGTCCCGAGATACTTAAAGCACAAAGATCCACTCTGGTATTACCTTCATGCTGTGATCCAATTCCTGGGGTTCATCCTAGGACTTGCATCCGTACTTCTCGGTATACAACTTTACCAAAGCATGAAAGCCGATATCCCGGCACATAGAGGCATAGGAATCTTTGTTCTTGTGCTTAGCATTCTTCAGGTTTGCGATGCATGATTATCAATTAATCATCTCTGATATACTTCTTTTATACTGATGAAATGTGACAAATATGATTCCAGGTAATGGCGTTTTTCCTACGGCCGAATAAAGATTCAAAGTACCGTCGATATTGGAACTGGTACCACCTTTGGTTCGGACGGATGGCCCTTTTCTTCGGATCTTTAAACATCGTACTGGGAATTCAATACGCTGGGGCAGGGGATGACTGGAAGATTGGCTATGGGTTCCTTCTTGCCATAACGCTACTTGTAGTTATTATTTTAGAAACATTCTCCTGTCTGAGGAGAAGAAGAGACAAGTCCAATCTGCCTTCAAACTTCCAAATGAATACAATTTAGTAACTCATGTTCAAAAAAGAAAAAAATTTGTTGATATTTTTCGATGGATCAAAGGGGGGTTTTGGTAATGATGGATCATGTATTTTGCATCAGATTGGTGTGTGCTCAGCATTGAAGTCAATCCATGGCTAAACACCGTTGTTCAAAAGGGACCCCACAATCCTACATGGTTTGAATTTAACCCCTGACCTGAAACCTATTTTCATGTGTGAGTTTTGTTCGTGTCAAAAAGTGATTAAATTAGCTTCATATTTGTTTGTCAAAGTTGAAGAATTCCAATTTCAGTTTTTTTTTTTTTTCCTGAGACAGAATGACTCAGTTTTTTTCTCTGTCAAAGCGTTAATTGTAAACATACCTACTTTTTTCAAAGCATGACTATTTTTTCATGTCCATTGTTTATCACTTGGTACTATACTATTACTATGTCAAAACTCGAAGGGTTTTGGTTTTGATTTTTATCCATTTTAAAGGGAAGTTGGTCTTGGACCCTCAAGAGTGGAGGTATTGTGCTCCAGGTGTCTATATTCAGCTTTAACCCCAAATTTTGTCTCCTCTCTCCAAGGAGCGCTCAACGAGTTTATGGAGTTTCGGGGCGCCTAGCCAAGTGGTAGTGTTCTTACCCACTAATGTCATATAAGGCATGGATTCAAACCCCACCAAGGCCAAATGCTCACATATCCTTGGTGGCGAGGCGCTCCTCAAACTCTGTGAACCCATGGGGCTCTCTTCAGAGTTGGGAGACAACTAAAGGCAAAAACCGAGCATAGACATCCCGGACACAATACTTCCACTATTTGAGGATCCGAGACCAAACTCCCCTCAACATTCCATAACAAAAGGATATGGAACTGCAGGTGTCAAGGCCCGCTGACCTGCAAGATGCTCCCATTTTCTTGTGCCGCATTGCACTGGCGCCGTGCCTATAAGCTGGTATAGTCCCTTGTGGATTCCCACCAACTCCTCAAAAAATCAGCTGAAGGTGAGCCTTCCATGGTTGCAACAACGTCCTGAGTTTCAATCTGGGGAGGCATATCTTCGGGTGACAAAGCTTTGAGGAGTCAGTGGATATCTAAGGAAGACAATACTAACTTATAAGCACGACACTGGGGCGATGCGACCACAAAAAAATGAGAGTACCTTGCCAGTTGGGACAAGAGGGAATGCAAAAGCTGTTTTCTCATTTGCAATCATTACAAACCGGAGCAACTAAGCTAATTTGAGCAATACAACGACGCGGATAAAGCAAAAGGCAAAACTCAAGTCAAATACAATTTAATAAAACCAACTATCAATGTCATTTCTATTGAAGATCGAAAAGGTGAAATCAGTGTTTAAAATTCTATGATTTAAAAAATTGTTCTAACTAAAGTATAGACCAAAATTGTCACCTTAACAACTGCTTTAAACCCCCAATAGTTATTACCATTTGAACCTGCAGAAGAAAACCAAAATGTCATATGAGCACATAAAAAACACACCAGTTATACATGGCAAAAAGCCTATTTATACACGGAGGAAGCCAAGGGATAATCCTAGGGGAATTATTTAAAAACACCAACAAACAATAAAAGTCAAAAAAAGAGATAATAACAGCAAATTCAAAAATAAATACAGGTACAAATTTATGTCCAACCAACTATAATATAGAATCCAACCAATACAAAGTCATAGCAGACAAAGAATCAAACAGAACCGGACCAACTTGAAAAAAAAAAAGACAAAACCCACACATGGCATACACATCTAGTGGGATTGAGACCCACACATCACAATTACGGATGGTGGAACTCGAATCTAAGTACTCAAGGACCCAAGACCTCTGCCTTAACCAACAAGCCAACTCATTAGCAGTTCAATTTTATATGTTACAGCCACAAAGGGTCATTTTCTGAATTAATGAATGATTAACAATTACCAATGGAAACTACATCAAAGATAAAAACACATAAAAACTGTTAAGTCATGATTACCTGATTTGAAAAGCCGCACTTGTCCTTGTTCATACTTATAGCTGAATCTAGTACGAAGCAAATAAAATACCTGAAAAATGTTTTGTCATAATTAATATGATAGTTAAAAGGGAAAGAGAAAATTTTTCTGCATCTATATGATTTTAAGAGTGTTCCTAGTTTATAAAGAGCTTAAATGGGCTATGATGACCTAGCTATTATTTGTGAAATAGAAGTACCAAAAAAATGAAGATAGTGAAACATGGCATGTGATGCATATACACCTCTTTGTGAATGGAAAGCAAAAGGCATAATTGGCCTCAGTTAAATAAAACCAACCTGCATTTTAGATCACAAATCCAATGGATAAAGCAGTCTGTTACCATAAAGCCAGAAAGAATTCTCTTCGCCTCTCGTAGGACTGATCAAAATTCGTGTTCTCTACCCTGTTCTGACAATCTTGCTACGGTAAAATCAGCAAGAAAAAAAAAAGGCCTTTAGCTATGTGGCTGTGGCACTAGCTGTACAATTATCACTCAAATAAAGGCCAGTAGTTTTTGGAACTTCAGTCCCTCTGATAACTCTGTTGTATATAAGTTTAAAAGACTGCGAGCCATATGGTCGACTAAGTAAACTGATTGGCATTCTCAACGTCTGCTTTCGGTTCCTTCTACCTCTTACTAAAATGCTGAAGGTTTTCTCATCATCACTCTTCCTTTCAGCACTGCCTCCAGCATTTTTGTTTGGCCTGTTGTATTGGCTCGGTTTATTTCCAGAGTTGTCTAGACAATGGTTCAAGTGACCATTTTCCTGCAGGCTTTCCAACCCAGCGCTAGATACTTCATTAGCACTATTTATTGCTTCAGATGCTGAAATGTTGACTTCTTCCTTAGCTTCTCCAATAGTCTCAATATCTACCGGCAGCATTGAAGCTGAAGTAGGGTTAGAATCATCACCTTGGATTTTCGGTTCCAATATCTGATCAGCAATTGGCTCAACAATCCGTGATGGTATGGGAAACTCCATTGGATGACCAGGCCAAACTGTCCCCGGAATGAACTCTGGTACAGTGGGGCCCACGTTGCACTGCCATGAAAATTGACCGGGGTGAAAAGGGCTGCTAGTTAGAGGAAAGGTGCTTGTTGGTACAGGTTGGGGTTGAGAATAGGGTGGATACATAAAGGGTAGATGCTGCATCATGTTTGGAGTTGGAGGAGGTGAAGGAAATGGATGGTGAGGGGAAGAGCATGCTGGATTTGGTAAGACAGGAGGAGATGCAGGATGAATAGGCATGTTCACTGGCCAAGGTGCAATGGCTGGAACAGGTCCAGGTCCAGGAGGAAGGACGATGTTCACCGGGCATGGTGCAGCACGAGGAATGGGTGTTGATGGGTTGAAAGGAGCTGCAGAGGCAGACAACTTCCTATTGGTTAGTCCCTGACCATTACCGGAAGTTAGGACCAAGGGTTTCTCCTTCAATTCTTCTACCCCTTGTAATGCGGAACTTGAAATACTATGGGGTTCAAAACTTGGAGACAAATCCTTCTCAGAGAAGTCCTTTTCAGGAGAATCAATTGAACTCGGCATGCAATTTATGTATATGCCATCCTGTACAACTTCACGAGCCTCATCACCACCAACTTCAAGTTCTTGTCCTTCCTCTCTCTCAGTCACCACCAAGGAAGAGTTATCTTCCATCACAGAAGGTGACCTAGTTTCTTTGGTTTCAACCGCATCACTTTCCTCTTTTGAACTATCTGTTGAATCCAACAAAGCATTTTCATTCTTCTCTTTAGATATGTTTTCAGTCCCTATAGTCACCTGGTCAAAACTGTCTTTTGCCTCATTAATTTCATCTTGATGATGTTCAGCGTTACGGTCTGGGACCTCTTGGCTATCATGGCAATCAGTTTCAGGCCTGATATGCAGTTTGGAGATACTTCCTGGAGGAGCCAAAGCTACTTCCTTGTAAGAAGGAGATTTCCCAAGACTGACTAGAGAATTTTTTGTTGGTCGGAGATCATTTGGTCCGAAGGTAGACGCAGATCCCCCTGAAGAATTAAGCACCTCACCTCCGTTTCCAGAGACTTTAGCTGAACTTTTACTAGATGGAGTGGACTTAACCCTGTATGCAACAGTTCTGATTATTCCCCGTCCAAATTTTGAACCTTGGGAGGGGCTCATGGTGTGCTGCTCTGTATAAGCTCCATGAGATATTGTTCGTTTCTTTAAAAGGTAAAACCTACTATTCTGATTAGTGGCCTTGACAAGAGGGAATTCCACATCAGGATCAACATTCTTTTTCTGATAACTAAAAACCTTCCCAATAGTTGCTCGCCTCTGCTTTAATCGCCGTCCACCATGTGAGGCAGATGCTCTTGGCCTTTGGACAGGTTGCCACCCATCATCCCCTTCAGCATGTAATTCAGAATGAAAGTGATTATCAACGTGTATTTTTGCCTCTGTTGTCTCTTCTGCAACAGGAGCATGGGGCTGCAAAGGTACAGTGCTAGTCCGCTGGTTAGCATCTGGTTTATCTTCCTGTTCAGAGAATTGTTTCTCTTCATCTGAATCCTCTTTTGCAGCTTCTTTAGGAGAATCCTCAGAGCTTTCTGGATAGACTTTTCCCTTCACCTGCAGAATAGAATTGAGATAGCATCCGAGGTGAATTTTAGGTAAAATAAAAGGAAGAAATATGTTACACGCATCAGGTGGTGCATGCCAAAAAGTCATGTTGCCCTTTTCCTAGCCCGCGGACTTGCTATTATCCAGGCTTGTCTGTTGAGTCTTTCCATGATTATACCTTTACCAGGATGCCTAGATACTTTCCTTTTTAATATAAAGTTGTTAAACAAAAGTATAAAGGAAAATTTTCCCCTTCCTAGGAGAAGAATGTGCAATCATTTCTTTAAGGTTTACTTGAGCAGTACATCAGTCATATGGGGCCTCATTATGACATTTTGGCAACTCAGTAATTAAGGACCTTAAACTACTTCAAAGGCTTTAGACAATCTGCATAAACTTGGTCACCAACAAAATCTACCTACAGCAGCTAAATACTAACTAATATCAAGCTATAGCCTTTGCCCTTGGTAAAGAGAATCAGATTTTGAGTCTTGCTTTAATCATCAACAATCAATAAAAAGTTTGAGAAACCAAAAATAAAACTCCACCCTACCTTCATAACGAAGCTTCTTCTCTTTCCTGCCACAATACCCTTCCCTTTGGCATCATGATTTGGATTAATGTAGTCAAGCAAATCAGATACACTGCAAAATAGCATAAAAAATCAATACAAGTAAAAGAATGTCTAAATTTCCCCAATTGGTAAAAAGAGGGTCTAACATTCTATCCTGTAGCAGACACAAGGGTAGGAAACATGCATACAAATGCTAACAATTTGGCCAAGCACCAAAAAATTCTTGTCTCAACTAATTACTGCAATATTAAACTTTTAAATCACTACAGAAGCCTTTTAGATGCTATATAGCTCAAAAGTATTGTGGCCAGCTACAGCACATTTGAAACAAGAAGCTAAAGTTTTTTTTACATTTTACTCAATTTGGTACAAATAAAATTATAATCCACCATCCATGACAAGCAGAGGCTGAAGGAGGTGTTTATGGTACCATAGATCATATTCAAAACTGATCTCTTATTTTGGTAATGAGCTCAAGACACTGCTAATTTTCTTAAGCAGAGAGAAATATTAGTCCATAAGCAAGTTAGAGCTCGGTCCAAAATAGACAAATGACGTTTTTAGAATCCCCAAGAGAAGGCATTGATTACTTTTTCCACATGTAACTCGGAGATATACAAGAAACCGACATAACAGAAGGAGCAATTATGTGAATAGCACATGAAGTAGCAAAAAGGAAACTACATGGCATTCACAACGATAAACTATTTCCTAGTCACTTATGAGGTGAATATGCTAAGATAATACCTTAGATGGCCCTTGCTAGCTATGGATGCATCTGGCTTCTTAGTACCATTTCGAGCAGCTTCTTGTTGTTCAAATGCCTTGGACTCAAAGTACTCAAGCCATGCAGCAGCATCCTGCAGGAATAAGAAGTTGCAATAATGCACTGGTGAAATGAATCAAATAAAATGAAATACATGTAAAAATTAATCATATCTAACACATGCTGTCAGAAATTATTGATTTAATTCATGCACTTGATGTGCATATGTCAAAATTAGCAAGCTGCTGTTTCTGCCAACTTTCACTTCATTATAATTTGTTCTGCCAACTAAGTGTTTGAACCACTAGCTGCACTGTTTATAGGCCACAGGTTACTTCTATTAGTGATATGAATAGAGTACATGTTCAATCTATGAACTGAATAAGATACCTGGGTACGCAAATCATCGGGGCCCAGCTTTGCTCGGAGAATTTGCAAGGTTGTTTGTTCATGCTGTACACTCAAAGGGTAAGCCTCCATCAATGAGAGCGCAATTGCTATAGCATGATAACTTGCTGCTGTCTGGAGATGTTAACATAAAAAGTGTTATTCTGGTTAGGGGAAAAGGAAACCAAAAGTACACAACTTCATAAAATATTAGTGATACTTCCTAACAGCTGATTTGGGAAGATGTATATCCCGAAAATAAAATTTTATTTAGTCATTTACATGTTTTTAGAGAACCTGCATTTCAGCAACAACAACATCTGATACAGTATCGTCTTACTAACCACAGTATGATCTAACTTATCATGCTCATGTAGACCATTAATTCTCTGTAGTTATGAATGCACTTCGTCAGTTAAGATTATAAAAGCAAGCACTCAAGCTTTAAAAGAAAACCCAAGAAAAATTAAAAAAAAAAAAAAAAAAAAACTCTTCAATGCCTTTAGTTTTAGCCATATAAGAAGATTTTTGTGATAATTTAACAAAATAGCATCATAGATTCATATAAAAGAAAAAGAAAATTAAAATAACAAAGATCGAAGAATATTAAGTGGGAAAAGATAAAAAAAATTCACACCTGAATATGGTCTGGACCAAGTAACCTTTGGTTACACTTCAGAGCTTTGTGTAGATATCTGAGGGCAACATGAACATTGCCCAGGCCTTCTTCCATCATGGCTACATTTATATATGTTGCGGCAGTATTTGGATGAGACATGCCACAAGTAAGATGTAAAAGGTACAAAGTACGCTTTACATATCTGATCAATAATAATTTATAAATGTTTAGATTAAAAGGTTAGCCAGAAAGAACAGAAAAATGATTTTAAACCATAGTGCAAGATTTTCTTCAAAAACTCACAACGCGCAACAAGATTTTAAACCATGATTTGAAATGCATAAAATGAAAACAAACGTACTGAAGAGCAAGTTCAGTATGCTGAAGCCTGTAATAGAATACAGCAAGATCTCCATAGCTCTTCATTGTGTCTGGATGGTCTAGTCCTAGTTCTCTCTCATTAATATCCAAGGCTTTTTGCTGATATATAGTGGCCTGAAATTGGAAAAGATTACTAATTTAAATTCAAATTGAAACCCTCGGTAAATAAAATTAGACAACATTTGAATAAGAATACTTCTATAAAATTGTTTAGGGTAATATTGTTCTAGTATAACATGGATTTGCCCAAATTGAAGGATAGAAATGGTTCACAACAAGACCTGATTGAAGTCTCCAGTGTGATATAAAACTACAGCAAGAAGGCTGTAAGCCCCAGCTGTCATTCGATGATATGGACCACAAACTGCTACCAGCTTTGACAGAGCCTGCCAAAACCGGAAAAATACAACAGGTTAGATACAAGAGATTGATGAAGCACAATGTGGGAACAATGCATATAATCTTGGAAAGAGGATACAAGACATATACCTTGGTTCCATAAGTCACTGCATCTTCGAGTTTTCCCTTATCTAAGGCTGTTTTTGATGATTCTAAAAGTTGCCTTCCATCAGCAGATGAGCATGCTGCTTGCTGAAAAGAAATAAAATACAAATCAATGATAAAATCAACAAATTCTGAAACAAAGTTCAGGAGGAAGAAAGAAAATGTTCCATGATTTGAGTTTATCACCTTATGGACTGGAACCAGGCTTACAACATCTGATGGTCGGAACGGGGTAGGAGAATCCATGTCAAAATCCCGTGGAACCAACTCAATTCCTACCTAAAAGAAAAAAAGGAGAGAAAGGAAATCAATATTTTACCAGCAACGCATCCAGTTTTTTATGTTTATAAACATTCCCTAGGCATACAAAGTATCCTATATAGCCATAGAGAAATCCCTTTTTCTCAATTCTTAACAGTAAAAATGTGTTTTTTAGCCAATTTAATAGCGGAATCTATCATCTACATCTACTGAGACAGCAAGGGGGCTTGGGCAGGGAGAAGCATTGTTACCTACATAATTTATATGCTCTTTCCATGACAAAAGCACTAATGAAACTAGGTTATAAAGTTATCAGCTATACAGGATGCAGTCCTATGCATCATCTCATTGTAATTTCAAAAACAGTGGCAAAGGGCAATATAGCCTTCTTTCAACTAATTAGTCAACACAGTGGAATGTAATTCATGTACAAATCCTTAAAAGCTTGAACAAAAAATCATAGCCTTTAATACCTTATGGCATAATCCACGTAGAATTGCAAATTTCCTGATTTCATTGAAATCTAAGTTGCTAATATCCCATTCATATCGCTTCATCAAGAAAAGCTGCAACCAATTCCACACCAGGGAATGGATTCTGCAAGACTTGTGTAGTTCTCCATTATCAGGGACTCCGAGCAGCAGGTTCAGTGCAGAAGCTATTGATTCAGCCATTTTATCAGTGTTATGAACAGTGGCTATCACTGCCTGCACAACATGCTTGAAAGCCCGAACAATCATCTCATGAATACAAAGTGACTGCACATGCGATAGCTTTTCGGAAAGCTTGACCTGAGTAAAAAAGAAACATCAGCCAATAACTTATTATGAATAGAAATATCAACTAATAACTTATTAAGGAAAATAATGAAATCAGTGTTACATATTGCCATATCTCACAGGCTCAAAACACCAGAAGCAATTTTATGACAATGGGATAGGCAGCAAAAGATGATAGACTCTAGTGAATTTTCACAAACTATGATGCAATATATGTGAATGATGTTTCTAAAACATACACATTAAATTTGCTCAGAAAACTAATAAAATTATGAAACTACTTATAGACTTGGCAGATCTGCACAAAGCTTTGGAAAGAAAAAAGAATATAAAGTTAAGAATTCCTTTCCAATCTGGATATAGATGTATAAAGAAAGCATTTAAGAATCAAAAGATATCAGACTATGGCACTTACAACATGTCCCAGAGAACGCATCTGAAGACCTCTAGTATGCATGAAATCAGTAAGGGTCCGCCCATCAACTGGTGAGAGTTCCAAAGACCCGAAATCTGCAACCTGCAATAGCTTAATAAGTACTAGAACCAGGAATTTCTATAGCATTACCTACAGACACAATGAAGAAAATGAGAAAGTAACAGTCAGGGTTACCAATTTCGGAAGAGCAACTTCAGTGTAATATTTCTGTGACAAGTCAATAAGTTCCTGCAAAGACTGTCACATAAAATGGGCACATTAGACAAATGCTTCGTCATATAACAAACTCTATGATATCAGTATCCAAGAATATCTACCTTGCAATGCAGTCCAGTATCTGATTCTTTAAGTCGAGCAAAGGCCTCTTCAGATAACTTGCTCTTCAACACAAGTTCACCATCTCTTGAATTGGTTTGAAGCGTAGATTCCATAGGAGCACCAGTTACTTTTTCAACAGCGCCTGGATGAGAATTCGAGTTTACAGACCCTACATTCCCATCTGTTTTTTTCTTGTTCTTGAGGGACCTAAGAGGTGTCCCAAGTCCCTCAACCTTCATCTCATTCTTGGGCTTCTCCCTGGATGGTTTTTTATCTTTTTCTGTGTTTTTTTGGTCCTGCAAATGTTGTATCCAGCAGGCTCCGAGTTCCCATCTCACAAAAGGTTCCTGTTTGAGTTCTTCTTCCTCAAGCTTAGCAATACTTTCTTCCAGCAAACCCTCTACAGAAATTTGGGAGGAACTAGGTTCTTCATGTTCCAGAATTTTTGAAGGTGAAGCTGGCTTATTGGGTTCTGAAGGTTTTGTTTTGTGAAGAAGTAATCTCAAACTGAGACGAAAAAAAAAGGGAACTGTTAAGATTTCTTCTCATGAAGCCAAAGGAACCAAAAATCATACCAAAACTATGGAGCAATAAATGGTACTAAATAAATTACTATGTTTTTCCATTATACAAGATGGAGAAAATGTTAAAACTCCTTAAAAACCTACAAGTAAGCCAGACGATCTAGATGCAACTCAAGCAAAAACACCAACATAATGATTTACATATTTGAGGTTTGAGCTATCCCTTCAGGATAATAAGATACTAGAAAATATTTAGCGGTATTTTGGAAAGATCTGTAAGCTACACCATTTAGATATAACTCAAGCGGCCACCTATAAATGATTTCCATCTTTGAGGCTAATGTCTTTCCTACAGGAAAAATAGACTTGGAAAGATTAGTTGAAACTTGAATCTATATTCAAGCAAGCACCAATCCTGTGATTTCCATCATTTAGGTTTGAGCTCCAGGATAAAACAAAGGATTTTGCTAACGAGTGCTCTAAGGACACTCTTAAAGGTTACCATACATAATAATATCTTCTGCATTGGAAACAATAAATGAAGTTGTCAACCAATGCATTTAATACAATGTTATTAAAATAAATAGTCTATGTTAAAAGATTGCCTAATGTATACTTGTTAGCAAAACCCTAAAATAAATACTGGACAAAGGGAAAGATTTAGTAGAGCCGCACCATCTAGATGCAAGTCAAGTGACCACCAATCTACTGATTTGCATCTTTGATGTTTAAGTTATCCCTCCATGAAAGATTATTAAAGACTGGAAAACATTTAATTCAAACTTGAAACAGTATATTTAAATCATTGTGTAAATACACTCAAGAAGAGATCCATCTATCAAGCACAAAAAAATTTTGTTGAAACTTGAAATATGTAAGCAGAAGTATCTAAATCCAAGTCAAGCGACCTCCAATTCACTAGTTTACATCTTTGAGGTTTAAGTTATCCTTCCAAGAAAGATTAATATTGCACATTAGAAAAGATTTATTCAAGCTTGAAACAGTATAATATTTTTGAATCATACTGTATACACTTAAGAAGAGATCCATTATCAAGCATATTAAAATATGTCAAATCAATAGTTTGAAAAAAAATATACCATACAACTCATACATACATATGCTTAACATATAGTGGGAATTAGTATAACCTGTTAATATTGAGGGCATTGGCCCCGCCTTCAGGCTGTTCAAGTTCAATGCTTTGAGATGGATGACTGCTTTGCTGATTCTCTCTCCTCTCAACTGTCACAGTGGCGATATAGCCACAGTATCTCACATTTAGCACACCTAAAGTGGAAATGTCCTGCAGTCGACATGTAAAAGTTGTTTCAATCTCACCAATTCAGAACGTAGAATCCCAAATTGTGAAGAGAAGTTCGTTCATGATTAAGGTTTTTCTTAAAATGTCTTACGTGTGCAGCTGTATTTTCATCAGCTGTGATCCCTTTCAATAAGTTTCTTTCCAGCAAATTCTTTTGATCTCCAAGTGCTTGGATACCATCAATTTTAGTGTCCACCTTACAGCTTGCATTCGAAGCATCTTTCATTACCATAATATTCAAGTCCCCCACTCTCTTGGAGTAAAGAGGTTCATCATTATTTATTGAACTTGGATTCAGCTTTTCCATTACATGCTTTACAGCCTTAATGGCTCTGAAAATGGCCACGTCAACAAATAGACTGTGAAGAAGGAATGCTTTCCTGTCCCTTATCTGCCTCTCTTCTGCTGTCTTGCAAGGCATAGATGCAATAAATGAAAACTCATTGGCCCAAGGTATCAAATCACTTTTGCCATCTCTTCCTAAACCGCCTCCATTGCCCCCCCATGTTTCATCCTCTGCAGGGAGAGGTGGGAAATTTGAAGGTGATTGTGCTGCGATTGGAGGTACAAGCCATGTATTGGCTCTAAAGCCATAAGGAAGATTCGCAAACTGGAAAAAAGAAATTCAAAAAGAAAAGCAAAGTTGTGAAACAATACGATAGTAGTTTATCTTGATAACCAATATCTTGAACTGAGTCCATCAGAGCAATTAAATTAAATGACAAGCAGTGATGCAATGAGCATACCTTGTTGCGTTCCAAAAATGCTTTCATGAGATCAGCGTATGCCTGTAATATGCATATCAAGATATTAACATGAGGATGTTGTTTAGATAAATCAGAAGAGGGAACATGAACTGAAAAATACAACTTTGGTTCAGACAAAATTTAGTTACTTGACAAAAACAAGTCAAAGGAAACACATAGAAAAGAAGCGCAGCAGATTCGTAATATTGTCCTTAAAATCTCTTTGAAGAGAACTTTCAACCGATTGAAGAAGTCAACAACTTATCTAGTTACCTCAAGCATCACATACTAACTACAATTTTTTATTTTACACAAACTATCGAAAATTTTCTCATCAATTTAACCATTACAAACTATGTAAATGTCAAGCCAAACAATAGATTATATCCCCAAGTTTAGCATGATACAATTCTTACGTAAATCTTACAGTACTCGATTCAACTTCCTATTCAAATATTATTACTTTCAGTTTCAAAGACATAATAGTTGCAGTACAAGCTTAAACATCATAATATTCGAAAAGTTTCTTTTAACGAAACAAATCCAATATTATTTTCCCCAAGTCAACGTCCAAATCGGTGACAAATCCATATATAAAAATTCTAAGCTATATAATTCCAAATAATTGAAATCATATAAATTACTAACCAATGAAATGTATCACTTAATAACCATATTAACCTAAATTAAAAATTATAAGAAAAAATTAATCATGTTAACCGTTATATTTCAGGAAACTGGGCTTCCAAAATTAATAACAAATTTACTTCAACGAATGTACAAAACATCAGTGGTTATCATCATGGTTTCACCAAAACCAAAATAAGCAATTGTTCTTTATGCATCATCAACAACTACCTTACCATAGTGCAAGGTTAAAAACAAAATCTACCAGGGTTCATAAAAATTTCAACCAATCATACTCCAATTCAAACAAGCACAACTCATATCCATGATCGAAGATTCACCAAACATCCATCAAAATTCCAAACCAAAATCAAAATCCATAATATCTCTAATATCATTCTCCAAAATACTCATTCATCTTTTAAAGTAATATATATTTCCCCAAGACAAGTCACAAACGTTAACACCAATAGTACCTCAAATTCTCAAAATGTTATCACACAACTGCGGTATTATCTCTTTTAATCCCAACGAAGCAGAAACCATTTCCATGATCAAAGATTAACTAAACATCCATCACATCTCCAGAATATCAATAGATCAAAAACCTAAGCTCGAATTCATAAATTTCCCAATGATCAAAATGAATCTCCAAACTAACCCATTCAGCTTAAAAACACAAATATTATCAAAGATTCCACCATAGAAGTACCTCAACTCTAAAGATTCACTGATAAACAAACTACACGACCAAATATTATCATGCTTATCAAGGGAAAACCATTAAATAACGCATGCAAGACAACATAATGTCATAATCTGCAAAATATGAAGATAATCAAAAGTTGATGCGAATCTCATTTCAAAGCATTTTATTAGTTGTTTTTTTTGGGGGGGGCCAAAAAGCATTTTAGTAGTTTCGATAAACGGAAAATAAACAAACAGAAGTAATATCGTAAAATGAGGGAAATAAAAAACTGACATTATCAAAAGCTCTACTCAGTTGGCGCAACAAATCAACAAGATTGTGACAAAGGATCTGCTGTTTCCCAACGCCATAAAATCCTTTCCGGCAAGCTTCCACGTGAACCAGCTTTCCATTGCAAAGCTTAACCTGATCATTATCACAAAAATTATATTACAAATACAAGAGGAAGAGAGATATAGCATTTGCGAAGAAAAAGACGCATCACAAGCGGTTAAAGAACGAAAACGGAAAATCTCACTTCTAGAGAGAAGAGATGATCGTCAGTGGCGATCTCCTCAACATGGCGCTTCGCCGTCCTCCTTATAACTGAAAATGCGATGAAAAAAAAAACAAAAGTTTCTCTCGCTAAGTTCAACTGTACGCGCGGGAAACAAGAAAAAATTCAAAGTTCGCTCGAGAGATCGAGAGAGAGAGAGAGAGAAAGTACACTGAAGAGGAGGAGTGAGATGAGAAAGGGAGAAGAATTCATAGAAGGAGCCAAGCTTAGGACGAGAATGGCTCATGTCGCCGTCTACATCGACTGGTACGTCCTTCGCTGGAGATTTTGACAAAGATTCTTTATTCGTACTGGCGGCGGTTTTCTTGGCGGCGACACCGCATTTCTCCCCCGCAGCCGGCGCATTCTTGCTAGCGTCAGGCTTGATCTGATCTTTGGCAGTGGCCGACGGACCAAAGCACGTAGTACAGGCCACGATATCCAGCACCCGTCTAACGTGCGCCACCGCGCCTTCTTCATCGTAGTCCTCTGTTCGTTTTTGCAATCAAAATTTTAGTATTTTTTAGGGGGTTTTTTTGTGTGTTAATAATAATTACGTACTTAAAAGCATGCAAATGCAATGGCCATATTATTCACTTTTTCCTCGTTTAAAATTTTACCTTCCGTCAAAGTTAAAACGCACGGCTTAAGCGCTGAAACGTCGACCGCATCTTTTAACCGCGGCCCTCTAACCTGTAAAAGTGTAAAAACAAAAGTAAATGAAAAAAAATTAGTTTCAGTTGGGATTAAATCTTGCCCTTTAACTAAGCCTAATTTGCCAAAAAGTCACCCAAATCTCTCTCAATTCTCATTTCAATACAAAAATTTTGGAATTTTCTTTTATAGATAACGGAAGTTTTGAGTTTTGACAATTGAAAATTAAATTAAACATTATCTTTGATAAATATTTTCGTTATATTTAAAAGAAATTATAAATTTATATTAACCAATTGAGCAAAAATGAAATGTACATGCACACTCTAAATAATTCAATTTAATTTCTTTTAATCCTTTTATTAAAAAATTTACTTTGGTCCTTAAAAAATTAATAAATCAATTAAGGTTATTTTAACACAAAATTTTTTGCTTTGGCCCTCCATTTTTTTTAAAACTTGCCTCCCAAATTAGCTTGTCTTTGAACTATTTTAATTTTGTTAAACAACCCCTATACTTTTTTTTATATCCAAATAAACCCTTATTTCAAATGAAATATTTTATTAGGTGTAGATTAAATGTTAGGGTCTTAATTGGATATAAATTATAGATTAAGGGCTTATTTAAGTGTAACAAAAGTATAAATACTCATTTAAATAAAGTGATACGATTTTGAGGACTTATCCATAAATTATCCACAGATAGAAAACGTTTGCCACAGCGTGATTGATTCAATGACTTACAGCAATATTTCAACTTGTCAATTTGAACCTATACGTATGTGTCCTTCCATGGATTTTTAAAATATATATATTTTTTGGTCGAAATTTTATGAATTATAAAATAGAAAAATAAAAAAAATAAGGTTTTTAATTAAAAATAAACAAAATAAATCTATTTTCTAAATTTATTTTAACAAAATAATTGTACAAAAAATTGCATGCACCTTTTTATCCTCACCTCATGAGATAACGAAAAATTTGTGACGTGGCAGGTCTCTGTTTTTACCGACAAAAGACGACGAACGTCTAGGATTTTGTCCGTTGATATTCCCTGCACATTTTTTTTTTCAAATTAAATTAATAAATTTAGACCAATTATGAAGAATTCAGACAAAAAAATGTGAAAATTAAAAAATAGAAAATGAAATGAAAAAGAAAAATTTTAATTTCTTGCCAATTTGTCCACAAAAAACCAAAATATTACAACAGTCAAATTACGCAACCGTAACCTAACTTAATCACGCAACAGCTGAATTTTAATTCATTTTAATTTTTCATAAATTATAGGGAGCCACAAAAATAAATAAGCATTTTTAGTAACAAGGATTAAAATATGGCCTAGTTCTATGCCCAATCCCTTACTTTTTGAAATTTTAAAATTGAATCCTTGTATTTTTTATTAAGGCTAATTTAAATTATGAACTTATCTTAAATATGAATATGTTCAAAGATTTTGGTTTAAAATTTAATGGAAAAATTGTAATTCAATACCCTCATAAATGATGATATTATAATTTAATATATGATAAAATTACATCTTGACCCTAAAAAATTAAAAAAAAATCTATTTAATTCCCTAAAAAATAGTGAAATACAAGATAATATTATATTTTAACCTTTAAAAAATTTATAATTCAATTCCAACTCCACCTAAAAAATTTTCCAGATTCGCTCCTACTTTAATTTTAGTTTACTGAAATTTAAAGCAAAAGGACTAAACTACAAAAGTTTAAAGAGTACAATACTGTTAACAGAATTAAACCTTAACAAAGCTCGAAAAGCATGTGCAATGAAATGTCGCCTCTAAATTTTAAAGAAACTCGTAAGCACCACACACGCATGGTGCTAAACAAAAATTAGAAGCAAAAGCTCGTAATTAATTACTAATTATTGTTAATAAATTATGGAAGCTGCAAAAAGAACATGAAATACATTTTTAAAACAAACCTTGAGAATAACATGGGTTTCATCGGGAAGGTGTACGGTAATATCCATCGCTAATGGAAGAACTGCAAAAATGAGGTTAATTTTTAGTGAAAAACGAATAATAATGGCGGATTTAAAACTTAAAATGAGCTGATTAGTAGAAAAAAAAAGAAATAGAAAATTTACGCTTATCTTCTTTCTTCTTCTTCTCTCCTTTGGCTTTTCCACGGCTGTTCCTTGGAGCCATTTTTTTCAAGCTTTTGAGGTAAAAGATAAAAAAGAAAATGGATCTTTAATGAACTGAATAAAGGAAAAAAGAAAAAAAAAGAAAAAAACGAAGTGGAGGCGATTTATAGAGCCGGTGAAGCTGACAAAGAAATGAAAAACGAAGGTTGTTTTAGAGAAAGGATAATGAAGAAAGCGTATTAATCATTGAGAAAAAAAATGAGAAGTGAAGGTCTGTAATCCGATAGAAGAGAAATGGTAGGGACGATGAATATATGATGATTAATATAAGAGGGAATAAAAAGGAAAAAGAGAGTGTGTTGGGTGTGATAAGGAAGGAAGGGCGGAGATTTAGCAGTCAGATGAGTATATTGGCATTTTATGGCAGTTTCTAGACTTAGACGGTGATAGCATTTTGTGGGAGGTTTCTCCTTCTTTATAATTTTCTATTAACTACTCTATGGTACATATGATATATAATAGTCGGATATTTGTAATTTTGAATATAAATTCAACGAAAAATATTTTTAAAATAAAATTAATAGTTAAGATATTGACCATTTTAAGTGTGGTCTGAATTTAAATTACACTAATCGTATTTTTATTAGAGATTTATCTTATCTTATAATATAAAAATAATATTTTAAAAATAATATTTTAAAAACTAAAATATATAATATAAAAATAAAATGGGTTCAATTTTTCATCTAAAGGTGTATACAAATAATCCAATTTAGTAAAAAGTAAATAAAAAATCCATAAATATCCAAATTCCCACTATTCATTTTTCATCCTTAGGTTAATTACATTGGTCCTTCTTAAACTAGCACTCAAAATGATAATATCGTATCATTCATATCATTTTATTAACCTAAGCAGTAATTTTAGCGTTAAATACCAACTCAGTTACAATATATAACATATTTAAAACATAATTTTAGTCAATTGAGTCTTAATTCAATTGATATTGTCAATGCAGAATGACGTGAGTTCGAATGTATTGAATTGACTATGGGTAGTTCTAAGCATTATCTCAAAAAGAGTAGACGGGATGGTGGGTTATTTTTCTATAGTTAAATCACACCCAAGGTCCTTAAATTTAGGGTTGTTCAACCGGTTAACCGAACCGAACTAGTATTAATTGAATTATGCGAACTAGTATTAACCAAATTAACCAAAACGAAATTTATATGTTTTTGTTTTTTTTTTGTTAAAACAATTATAAAATATATAAAAAATATAATGATAATATTCATTTGTCTTGAAAGTTAACCAAATTAATGGAATTAACCGAAATTTTAAGTCTTGAAACACTACAAAATTAAGTTCAATTAATTTGGTTAATTACCTTATTTTGAACCAAATTAACCAATAATCAAACTTTCAAAAAATCATTAATTTGCCTCTGTCCGAATTAGATTGGTTAACCAACCAATTAACTGAATTAGACCGTTCAGCCGGTTAATTCGATTTTAACCTAAATTTGAATACCTCTAGTTAAACTATTAGTAAGTTTATGTTTTGGTCACGTGCATACCCACACACGCACTCATTTAAATTACCATACAAGCACAACTGGTGCATCAATTCCATGACCTTGGGGATATGGTGAACGCCATTGATCAATAGGTCAAATGTTTAATAAAAATTAAAAAAGTAAAACAAATAACACATGTAGCATCTATTTAAAGATCTTGTTGTAGCAGATTCTTTTAAAGCAACGATTGAAATAAGAAAGAAAGGAAAAGAAACACCAATCCACTGTTAATCATGCCACGTAGGATTTACATTGAGAAATGTTAAGTTTACCTTTTAACTGGTTCATATGATTTCATCATGAAAGAATGAGAAACTAATTTCTAAAGAAAAGCAACATATTCGATAACCGATTTAACAAGTTCTAGGTCACTAATACAACTTCTAAGTTCTTGACATGTCTTAATCAAACACCTACAATATCCCCGTTTCTATCTTTTAACTACAACAACTATTTTAAAAAGGATCCCATGAAATCCCATTATAATAATATATCATCTTAGATATTACTGATAACATAAAAATAAAAGCAAGTTCAGATGTTCATTATTTAGATCCATAAAATGGATTCAAATAATGGAATCCAATAATTAATATTCACTCGCTTTGAATTCACAAAAAAGAAACTCAAAACCCACAAATATACAAGTTCCTACTATTCATTTTCATCCCTAGGTTAATTGCATTGGACCTTCTTAAATTAGAATTGAAAATGACAATATCGTATCATTCATGTCATTTTGCCAACCTAATTACTACATGGATAACTTGGATCAACGTGTTGAAAAAAAAAACAACTCTCTTAAATTCTATAAACATATTTGTCTTTTAATTTTATATCTAAATTATTCATGCGGTAAGTACGCACATGTTTATCCACGTATTTTAAATACCATCCCCAATATATAAGAACTAACAATTAATGCCTAAATTGATAGCTAGATTAGTAGAATGACATGATTGGTACATTGTTGATATATGGAAATATATCCATATATACATACATATATAAGCATACACATAAATGAATATATACATATTTTATAAAGGCATGTACATATATCTATAATATATATAAAAGTAAGAGTTTAGGAAAAACCTTTAAATTAATAAAAATACCTTTTGTTTTCTACGTTATTGCTAAATTGACATTTAAAAATATTTATAATTTAATCTAGATTTATTAGTTATAGAACTATTTAAAATAAGTTCTAATAGTTTTATTGACTTTAAAATAGAGCAATAACTTGAATAAAATTCAAAGCATACACACTAATAAGTCAAAATAAGTAATAATTAAGGTTAAAATATTATTTTAAAAAATCAGAATTATTTGTATTTTTTTACAAGTAATTTTTTTTTATTTTCGTATTTATTAACTTGAATAGAAGTCTAAGAGATTAATTTTATCTTTTAATGATCACTTAAATAGTTTTAGAGTTACATATCAATTAAGATTTAAGTTTGGATCTATAAATAGCTTCCATTAGTAGCATCTAATAAATATCGTTGGTAAAAATAATGAAAATTGTTAGTATTAATAAGTTAAAATATCTCAAATTAAAGTGTAGAGACTAAATTCAAAACTTTTGCAAAGCACAGGGACTAATCCGAGAGTTTAACCAAAAAAATTGGTTTAAGATTCTGTGCTCATTCCCATCCACATGCGTTCAACAACCTCTATGACATTCTTTCAAAAAAGGAAAAGGAAAAGGAAAACAACCTTTATGGTACGGTTGTGGATCATTAATTCTAATTACATAAATTTGTTCACATATTAGGTTTACATGTTGGAATGCGATTGAGTTAAAAATTTGAGTATGGGATTTGATATGAATATAATTTAGGATTAAATTCTATCATTAGTGACGAAATTATGGTAACTTTTTGTTTTAGTCACTAAATTATTTGAAAGTTTTCATTTAAGTTACTAACTGTTCAAAAGTTCTTATTTAAATTACTGGGCTATTAATTTTTTATAAATAAAAAAAAGTCTGTCAACGAGCTCCAAGCGACGATTCAACAATTAATACAGTAGATCAGTACTCATCCACATAGAAGAACATACCTTAGATTCAAATTAATCTGGCAGTCAGTCTTAGAGATCGAAGAAAAAAATTGTTTGAAATTTTAGGTCACAAATTCGTGACACCCAAAGTTGTTTCATGAAAAAAACTGAATTGTAAAAGAAAAGGGGAAAGAGAGCTTTCGATTGGTGCAGCCAGTGTAAATAGAGAAAGCAATACAACATTGATTTTAACAGCTCATTGACTCTAAATGAAAAGTTTTAAATAGTTCAATAATCAAAATTTAACTTTTTTTAATTAAGTGACTAATAATGTAGTTTACCGACTAATAATGTAGTTTACCTTATAATTTAATAATATGATAATAAAATTTTCACTTTGGTGCCAATTCTTTTTTTTCAGGACAATGTCGATCATTAACATTCATAATTTAGTTAATTTGCTTTTTATTGGATAAAAAAATTGACCGAAATAATAGTTCATATAGTAATTCATGTATACTTAGTTGCTTACATGGATAATATTTTTTTATAATTTTTATGAAATACACACAAACTATTATGTGAGCAATCACGTGATTCTTATTAAAATTTTAATATTTTAGTCACATTTTTTCATAAAAAAAAATATTTTTTTAATATTTTAATCAATTTTAAATTGTAAAATAAGTATTTCAAAATTACATCGCAAACAACCTTTAAAAAAGTTTACTGACATTTTACTTGCAATTATAATGTTAAATTATAACCATAAATTAAATGAGATTCATGAAAATATTATATAGAATCCATTTTTTTGAAGTTGTGTTATTTTCCAATTTGGTAATTTCCTTTAGAATTTTCTGTTTTAAAAATAATTTAACCCATTAATATCTGTATGATTGCCATGTTTTAAAGATTTTTCAAGATTAAGACAATAATATTTCAAATTTAATTTTTTTTCTAAATTAATAAAAACCTAAAAATATCTTCGTATCTATTTTAGAGAAGAAATTGTTTGATTTATTATGTATAAAAAAATAATGGATTCTAAAAAATTCTTGAGGAGATTTTTTGTTTCATTATAAACATTCTCATCAATTCATTTATTTCTATGAATAATATGTTTTTAACGAAGTTTAAGTTCTATTTCCATCTCAATAGCTATTTCTTTAGCATACCCCATAGCATTTTGGAAGACATCTTCCCTATATTTTTCAAAAAATGAAAGTAGAAATTTTAATTGTTCTATATCTACATCAATTTGCACAAATGTTTGGATTGTAAATTTTTGCTCAACAAAAACTCGAAATTTTCAAGTTCATATGTTGCTAACATTAAACTTCGGTTTTGACTTAAGGATCATCACTAACTTCAACTAATTTCAATAAAGTATTTCTTATTTGTGGAGTTTGAAACCTTATAACTTTAACACTTTTAATATGACTTTCCCAATGTATTTGTGATAATGATTTCAGAGTTAAGCTAGGTATATGATATTAATAAAACATTTGCGCATCATAATATGATAGACATTTGCTATTGGTGACTTATATCTGGAGCACAACAAATTTTAGTTTAACTTCAATAATTCATTTTGTATATTATGACCAAAGTAATGATTATGAATCTCATCATCTTTTATGCGTCCATTATGTTCTTGCATTACTACATCAAATTTAGCGGTCATTTCTGTTAGACTTAAAAAATTTCCATTACTTTCTTCATGTATCTTTTTTTTTTTTTACACGAAAGGTCAAATTATTTTTTTACTACAATAATTGTTCTTACTAATACATTTCGCCAATGTTCCTTTTCCTCTATTTATTCGATCTTAAACATATTTACTAACTATTTTACTTTTTAATAATCTTATTTCTAAATCGACCCATATGCTTGTTACTTATTTCATGTTTTTTTAAGTTTTATACTAAGATTTCTTCGATTATTAGTGCCTTTACAAACTAGTTTACTGATCTGTCATAATTTAATAATATGAAAAATATAAATGAGTAATTTGATAGGCATATTTAGTGGAAACTGGAAAAGAATAATAGTTTTTTTTGCTTATGATTGATATGAAAATATATATATATATATATATATATATAAGTTTGGTTCAACTTTCAATAAGAAACATTTAAACGTTTTACTTCTATTTAACGACTAGTCATGACTTATATATAAAATATATGTTTATATTTATATACAGGGGCATAAAGCAAGGGCTTTACTTGTTTTACCTTTGAGATGAGTAGCGTATCTAGGGGATAGTAGGGGTAAACTGAATTATGGGTCAAGTGTTTCAATTTAGACAAGGGTAAATTAAATCGTTGGTCACTGCGTTGTGCATAAGTTTTCATTTTAGTTACTCAACCATAAAATGTTACAATTTAATCATTTAATTATTTGAGGTTATGTTCATTCATCACACAATTGTTAAATGACTAATAAAAGGATGATGTGGCATTTCTTTAATTAGCAAATAACAAGTTTTGCTCTCAAGGTTTACATATTATATCAAATTGGTCCTAGTTCTAAAAGAATAGCCCTTGATATTTTCACATTGCATCAATTTAGTCCTAATTCTTATTTGGGAAACTACGTGTTGATTGATTATTTTCTCAAATTTTTAAAGGTTTTTATGAAATGAGATTGTTGGATTGTTGAGTTTTATTGCTTGCACGGTGGACATTGAAATATTTTATGTACTTCTTTTTAATAAATATATGAATATTTGGAATTGATAAAAGTATAATATTGGCTTAGACTTGTATGGTAATCTTTAAGATTATTTATTTATTTTTATTGATTTTTTAGAATTATGATGAAATTGACACAATGTATAAATATTAGAGGCTAATTTTTTGAATTAAGACCAAATTGACATAACGCGTAAATATCGAGAACTAAATTTCTTATTAAGCAATTTTTTTAAAAAAAAGGTCATGTCATCCCTCCATTAGCTATTTAACAATTGAGTAATCAAAAATCATAAGCTTGAATAGTTAGGTAACCAAATTGTAGCATCTCATTATTTGGTGATCAAAACGAAAACTTATACATAGTTGAATGGCAATAGTTAGCTTACACTTAATTTATATATTCTTTATGATCAAAACGGTTGAGTTTTATCTGTATGTTTCAAATTAATTTAGGGTAACTACATCATTAGCATTAAACTATGCATAAGTTTTCATTTTGGTCATTAAATTATTTGAAAGTTTTCATTTAAGTCATGGAACTATCCAAAAAAAATTATTTGAGTCACAATGTTGTTAAGCTTTTTTTTAAGTTCCACTAGCGAGCTCCAAGCAACGATTCAACGACCGATAAAGTAGACCAATACCAATCAACAGGAAGAATAACATACCTTAAATCCAAGTTGATCTAACGATCAGTGTCAAAGATCAAAGAAAAAAGACGTTTGAAATTTGGTTCATAAATTCGTGACATCCAAAGTTATTTCATGAAGAAAAAATAACGAGTTGTAGAAGAGAAAGGGAAAGAGAGCTTTCCGTAATTGCAAATAGTATGAATAGAGAAAGCTATATAGCATCAATTTTAACAGTCTAATAACTTAAATGAAACTTCTTAGTAGTTTAGTGACTAAATTGTAACTTTTCTAATTAAGTGACAATAACAAAAATTTACTCATAATTTAATAATTAATGGTGTAGTTTACCCATTAATTTATTCACATTGTAATTTTATTCAAAACCTAATAAGAGAAATAAAAGATAAAATGTTTTAGCAAGTCAATATAAGCGTGGGTATTCTTTATAATGTTTTAAATATTTTAAAACTAATTTTTAATATTTTTATCTTAATTATTTTTTATATAATATTTAATATTTTCATCTTAATTATTTTTTTATATAATTAAATTTGACACTTTTATTAAATATTGCAAGTACTCTCAATTAAGGTGTCTTTCCATGAACTTAACACGACCTTTTGTGGAGGCTAGGGACAAGGCTTCGATATGAGAACAATCCCTTCGGTTTGTTGAGGGTTTAGGCAAGCTACTCAGTTGATGACTCTTTGCAAATTTTTCTTGAAAAGTCAATCCCTTCAACACACACACACACATATATATATATATATATATATAAAAGATAAAAATATTAGCAACCCTTCAACATATAATATCTAAAAATATCAATAAATCCCTAATAATAACACGATTAGGATGATTCAAACTTAAGCCACACATGGGATAGTGAAAATCCTTACCATCAAGTTAATACACAGGTTTTCCGTAAATATAGTCTATATAAACTGTAATTAATTAGAATAAATTTAAATATAATATTTTTAATAAATAAATAATTGTTAAAATGATTTTACGTACGTTTAGCAGTCTATAACGTGGGTGGATGGATAAACCCCCATTTTCTTTGAAATTGACATTCACCGGTTAACTTTGATGTTAACTTATTTTTTTTTCTGGCATAATGATGTTTATAACCCTCCAATTTTAGAAAAAAAATAGTTATTTATTTAATTTTTCAGTTTTTTAACTTTTAAATTTATACTTTTTATTTAGTCATTCCAAAATGAATGAAAAAATTAAAGATTTGTTAATTTTACTGGCGTGACATACATATAGATTATCATATAGATGACATGTTAATATTTAATTATTTTTTAAAATTTAAAAATATTAAAAATATATATTTTTGATATTTTTTAACAAATTTAATGATTTTTAATTTTTAAAAATATTTTTTATATATTTTTTGGTTTTTAAAATTTTTAAAATTAATTAAATGTTGATATGTTAACCACATGGAAATCTATGTGTATGTCACACCAGTAAAATTAAAAAAATATTAACTTTCTCATCAATTTTGAGTGATTTGATAAAAAAACATAAATTTAATGGCTAAAAAAAAAGGACAAATTAAATAAAAGATTAAAAATAACTTTTTTGTAAAATTGGAGCGCAAAATTAGTCATTATACCTATTAATACCTCATTTATTTCTTAATACTATTATAGGATGAATTTTTATTATTTTGTTGTTTAAAATTTATATTCATATTAGGCAATTAATTAATTATGCTGTAACGTATATGGAAAATCAAAATTATTAGTTATTCGATAAATGGATAATATTTTATTTCAGGGGCGAAGTTGGAAATTTTTTTAAAAGGGGTCAAAATTAAATTATAATTTTTATGATAGTAAAAATATAATTTTACCATTTTAATAGCCTCTATTTTTATAATTTTAAAAGATTAAAACAAAATTTTATCATTTTTAGAAGAGTTCAAAGTGCAATTTTATCATTATTAATTTAAATTTTTAAAAATTTCAAAAGGCCTAAATGGAAAATTTTGTATTCTAAGGGGACCAGGACCCTGCCAGCCCCTAGTTTCGCCCTGTTCTACTTATATATTTTTTCAATGCAATAATGTAATTATCAAAATAGAAATTGCATTTATAAGTAAGATTTTTCACATAAATTTAGATTGAGATTTGTTTGATTGTAATATAATTAATAAACAATATAGTAATGCCAACGAGATATTGATTTAATGATAGCGTTGATGTCTCAAAACCTTTGAAGATTTTAAGTTTGAGTTTTACCGTGTGTAGGAATGAAATCAAAAAATAAATTATGATGGTTGAGATTAAGTTATATATTTTTATGTAAGTTAAAATATAATTTCACCATTATATTAAAATACATCTTTATAGTTGTAGAATGATTAAATCAAAGTTTTATCATTCGACAGACAAACTATAATTTTATCATGTATTAACATAAATTTTATAGATTTTAAGGGACTAAAATATAATTTTCTCATTTCAGGGAAGTCCCTACTTTCTAGACTTGCCCATGGCTTGGACCCTAACAAAATTCTAAGCCCCACTTGATCTGGCCCGGAAAACAAATATAATTTTTTGCCTAAGCCCGACCTAGATTATAGAAGCTAAATCTAGGGTCAGCTTGTATTAATTTTTTTATTTATTTCTTATACAAAAAATAAAAATTATAATACACCAAAAATACTAAAAATATTAAAATAAATGTTTATTAACAAATTGAAAATAAATTAAAAAAGTAATTATACTTAAATAACACTAATATATATGTGCAACTTAACAAGCAAATGCCTCTAAAAATAGTAGTAAAATTAATAATAAAATAATAATTATATAATATTCAAACAATAACAACAAAATAGTAATAATATAATAATGAAATGACAGTAAAACAGTGAGTAAACAACAATAAAACGATAATTTCTTTTTTACAAATTCGGGCCAGCCCAGGACCAAAAAACTTTACTCGAGACCTGACCCGTTTTTAAAAAAACTTTATTTTTTTCCCAAACCTATTTATAAACCTGTATTTTTTTCCTGAACTTTATTTTGAATTGTTTAACACAATAAATCATTTACATTGATATTAAAAATTAAACCTTATGTTTATTTTTAAAAAACTTTAGAATAATTTGATATAATTTAAGGAAGAAATAAGATTAATATGTTAATTTAATTAATAAATTAAATTAATACACAATTCATTGGTTTTATTTATCTTTTAATATATATAATTATATATATAATTTAAATATGTCTCCCTAATAAGAAAACAAAAGAGAACAAAAATAAAATGCATGTTGCGTGGATAAGAGACAAAATAGACAAAAATAAACTTGGATTGCTTGACAGGTCAAGTTGCGTGACTTTTTGCTCTACTTTTTTCTTAAAATGAAATCTCATACACTATTTTTTTTAATAATATTTGACAAAAAAGAGAGTGAAATTAGGATATAGGGAGGACAAAATTTTAATTTTTAAGTCCTTAAATAAGAAATATATATATATATATATATAAGACATTGATATGAGTGCAGATAATGAAATGTGTAAAAATAAAAATAAAAATTGTGGTTTGAGTTTTTACTTTGTTGATATATAAATTATTACCAATGTAGGAGGATGTGGGTTCGAGTGCGATAAAGCACAATATACTCATATTTATGAATTGAGGAAGGGTTATGAGTAGTTTTAAATATTGTGTAAAAAAATATATATGATTAGAACCTATATGAGTTTTTTGTGTGAGTCATGCTTAAGGTTGAATTTAAAATTATTTTGGAGTAAACTATATCGATAGTCATCTTATTATCAGTACTTTTTACATCATTTAATTATGAAAATTTATAAAATAGTCATCTAATTGTTTTAACTTTTTATTTCACCAATATTTTTTTAACTTATCACTCCTGCCATGGATTAAGAGGTTGTTGGCAAAGGAAAGATAATTTTGTAAATTTTAAAATAGGTATAATAACAACTTTAACTCTCAATATTTATACATTCCATTAATTTGATTTTTAAATTAATATAATGAAATGAAGGATGTTCTTGTTTTTTTTGAAACTCATGCTTATATATATATTATAGATATAAATTATAATTAATGATTTTATTTAATATAAAATAATTCTTTATACTTATGTTTAAGGCTGGCAATAGCATCCAACATATTTTTTTAATTGGATGACTAAAATAAATTTACGCTAACCCGTTTGAGTACAATCTCAAACACATATAACAAGTAATACAATTACAATCATAAATATAAATCATAAATAATATATATTCGGTTAATTAGAACCAAGATAAACAAAGTTAATTGAAAACTAGAATATTGTAACACCCCTTAACCTTAAATCATTGCCAGAACAGTGTTACGGAGCATTATCGGATATATTAGACAACTTACGGATGTTTCAAATATAAATAACATACATAGTATAATTAAATCATTAAGTCCCTATAATGGACCCTCGAGGCCCAAAACTTATGTTAGAAATGGATCGGGACTTGTTCGGATACCTTGGAAATTTTTCAAAAAATTCTAAAATTTTTCCTAGGTACAGGGCTCACATGCCCGTGTGGGTTAGGGACATGCCCGTGTGTCTCCAAGACATACCCATGTTGTTGAACCGTGTCGATAACACGGCCAAGGTATTCTGGGACACACTCGTGTCCCTTACCCGTGTAACTCTCTAACTCCCATTTCATGCACAAATTGTTTTCACACGGCCAAGCCACACGCCCGTGTGGATTTATTTTTCTATTCGAGTCTAGTACAGTTTTCACAATGCCTTGATATACACCCGTGTTCAAAGCCTGTGTAGGTCACACAGCCAATCAGACGCCCGTGTGCTAGACCGTGTGCCAAAACTTGGACATTCTGTTTTTCATTTTTAGCTTGTAAGGGACACACTATAACACCCCAAACCCGGCCTAGACGTTATGGCTGAATCTTGCAATGTCACACGAGAGTGTTTTTATTGATACATTAAAATCGTGTCAATTATTACCTTTTGTTTGAGTTAGGAAACCGTGAGTCAATCGTTTTGTTTAAAACCATCTTTTTAACGCGGAAGCTTTGAAAACAAAAACTTTTCACAATCATGTTTGCTTATGAAAATTCTAGTTAATCTTAGGAGAAACCGTATTTTAGTCGCATTGCGGTTTATAAACCATTACAAACAGTTAATTTCCCAAATTAAAACCCAAAACAGTCCAAGTCTAAAATAACATAAAATACCCCAAAATAGTAGTTTAAGCAATTAAAATCGTAAAGTTTAGAAGGTATGGTAGTGGTAACCGTCGAGTTCCCTGTTGCACCAATCTAACTACTGCTGGGGATTACCTGACAAATAAAACAAATTAAGGGGTGAGTTTTCGCAAACTCAATGTTTACATCCTTACAGTTTAACATGCATATAGACAGATAACAGAATACAGTCATAATTCGGGCCTGAGCCTTTTATAGAAACGGTGTGTACCTTAGCCCACTCAGAAACAGAGTCAGATACAGTTAGGCCTTAGCCTATACAGATAAGTATCGCATGCATATCAGATCAGAACATCAGAAACAGGCCCACTAACCCTGCACACCATCTCCGTCTAACCCTACACACTATGTGGGGATAAAATCGATCCACTCAGCCCTACACACCAAGTATGAGGATAAAATCAATTCGTCCAACCTTACACACCATAAAGTGCCGTGAAACGACACATGTCAGAAAAATGTAGCATAGCTGCCAGATAACAGGCTAGAAGCCTTTCAGATACTTCCTTCACTTCATCGAAAAAAATCTCACCCCAATGCAATGCAATCATACATAAATGGTATGTTGTAATACAGACAAGCAGAATATATATCAAAATCCAGAACAGTACAGTACACATGCTAGGTATCACATGTTTAAATCATGCATCATAATATCATATCACAGAAAAAGAGGTCTAAAGTATCATTACCGAACCTACAACAGGTCACAGTCGACTTAAGGGACCCGTGCAACCTTACAGTTTATTACGGAGAAATGGGTTCACACGCCCATGTGGCCTGCCCATGTGGCTCACACGGCCTAAATTGGCCTTGCTCGTGTGATCACACGGCTTGGCCCAAACCCTACACGTCCGTGTGGGCCCACACGACCCCATTGGCCGAGCTCGCGCCTCACACACGGCCTCGTCAGCCTTATACGACCATGTCCGTCACTCCTTATCAAGCGCGCATAGCCTGGTTCGTCACTCACACGGTCGCGTATCGCCACACGATTTTCACACGGGTAATCCACACGCCTGTATGGTGTCGATAATAGGCTTTTTAGCTTTCGCGAAATTTTAATTTCTATGCAATCGAAGTACACACCTAGTTTATTCTTGCTGTTTTACACAAACTCGAGATCAACACCGCTACTAGAACGCTTATTACTTCGAATCAACTGGGCGAAACATTAATTTTAGTCTCTCGATCGTCTCTAAAAACACACTAATAGCAGAGATAAGCAAATACAATAGAAAAAGGTCCCAAAAATTAACAATGGTATAGAGAGAAAACGCAAAAAAAAAACAGCAACAAGGGAAATTTTAGTTGAACGAAAAAAAAGAAAAGAAAAGTGGAGATGGGGAATTTTTGTAGAGGATTTCAGTAGGAAGAATGGAATGAATTGGGTAACTCCCAAATCCCCTAATTTTCTCCACAAATCGGCCCCTCACTCCCTACTCCTCAGACTTCTAATCCTACTCAACCTCTCCTGAGTGACCGCGCATAAAAATAATGCCCACACCGCGAATCGAACATAGGACCTCTAATATCCTAATACTCCACTTAACCATCAGACCAGTAGGCCCATTCTGTCATATTTACACTAACATTTACGTATATGCCTAATTACCAAATATTGGGCTTTATTCAAATAAAAACCAAAATTTTACCCAAGTTAAGGCTTAAACTCAGGACCTCCCAAATACATCCAGAACATTTAACCACTAAAGCAGACGAATATTTTGTATTAAATAATTACAGAAACATATTTATAAATTTTGAGGTGTTATAACTCTACACCCTTAAAGAAAATTTTGGCCTCAAAATTTTAAATAATCAGAAAAGCTAATGATACCACTGTCACATCGAATCTTCAGGCTCCTAAGTAGCCTCCTTAGTGTTATGATTCCACCACAGCACCTTCACCAAATGAATAAACTTCATTCTTCGAACCTTAACATCGCAATCCAGAATCTGAACCGGTTCTTTCTCAAACGTTAGATCCGGTCTAATCTTAATCTCCTTCACAGGATCAATATGTGTGGGATTAGAGCGATAGCGTCTCAACATCGAGACATGAAACATATCGTGAATGCGATCTAACTGTAGAGGTAGCTCCAACTGATATGCGACTGGCCCCACTCGTCTCAGAACCCGATACGAATCAATAAACTGAGGGCTCAGCTTACCCTTATGACCGAACCTCAGTACATTCTTCCATGGCGAGACCTTAAGAAAAACCAAGTCCCCCACAGAATACTCAATGTCCTTCATTTTCAAATCAGCATAGGACTTCTATTTATCAGAAGCCGCTTTCAATCGCTCTCAAATCAATCGGACCTTGTCCTCAGTCTCTGATACCAATTTCGAACCTAGAATACGTCGCTCTCCCAACTCAGTCCAACATAAGGGAGTGCGACACTTACAACCATATAGTGCCTCGTAAGTTGCCATATCTATGATCCAACCCCTCAACATGTCTTCTAGTATCTGAATCACTCTCTCTGACTAACCATTAGTCTGAGGATGGAACGCAGTACTGAAGTCTACTATTGAACCCAAATCCTCATGAAGCTTTTGCCAAAACCGAAATGTAAAAAACGAGTATCCCTATCAGAAATGATCAATACAGGCACCTCGTGTAACCTCACTATCTCTGAGATGTAGAGCTTAGTCAATTTCTGTAGGGAGAAGTCTCTCTTAACCAAAATAACATGTGCGAACTTGGTTAATCGATCCATGATGATAAAAAACAAAATCCTTCTTAGTGGCTGTTAGAGGCCACTAACGAAGTCTATCGCCACTCGCTCCTATTTTCACATCGGTATCTTAACTGGCTGCAGCAAACCCGAAGGCAACTGATGCTCAGCCTGAACTTGCTGACAAGTCAAACAGCGAGCCACGAAGTTGATCACCTCATGTTTCAACCCTGGCCACCAGTACAACTCTCAAAGATCTCTGTACATTTTGTTTCCACTGGGATACATAGCATAAGGACTACTAGGTGCTTCCCTCAGAATCAGTTATCTTAAATCCTCATCATTCGGTACACAGACCCGTCCTCGGAAACACAATACCTCATTACTATTAATCCCAAAATCAGTAGTAGCACCACTCTCAACCTGGCGGAACCGTAACGCGAAAGACTTATCCAACATTTGTCTAGCTCTAATCTGTTCAATCCGTGTCGGTTTCACTTACAGCTCAACTAACAGACTCCCATTGTCGAATAGACTCAATCGAGCAAACATCACTCTCAAATCGGTCACAGCCCTATAGCTCAACGCATCGGCCACTACATTGGTCTTACCAGGATGATACTTAATACTGCAGTTGTAGTCCTTAAGCAGTTCCATCTATTGTTGCTGCCTAAGGTTTAACTACTTCTGAGTGAGAAGATACTTGAGGCTATTGTAATCAGTGTAAATAGTACACTTCTCACCGTACAAATAATGCCTAAAAATATTAAGAGCAAAGACTATTGCTGCCAACTCCAAATCATGTGTCGGATAATTAACCTTATGAATCTTGAGCTGTCGTAACGCATAAGCAACTATTTTCCCATCTTGCATCAAAACACAACCCAGACCCACATGTGACACATCGCTGTACATTACGAAGTTCTTACCAGGCTCAGGCTATATCAGAACAGGAGCCTGAGTCAATACTGTCTTAAGTTTCTTAAAGCTCTTTTGTTGTGTATCAATCCAATCGAAAGGAACTCCTTTCCGTAGCAGCTTAGTCAATAGAGCTGCGATTAAAGAGAACCCTTCCATAATTTGTCTATAGTATCCTGCCAGCCTCAGAAAGCTACGAATCTTAGACATATTCCTTGGTTGTTTCTAATCCAACACAGCCTCGATCTTACGAAGATTAACACGAATTCCCTCAGCAGATGCTACATGTCCCAACAAGGTTACCTCTTGAAGCTAAAACTCACACTTAGAGAACTTCACATACAACTATTTCTCACGCAGAGTTTGTAGAACCACTCTGAGATGCTTATCATGATTGTCATTTGACTTATAATACACGAGAATGTCGTTGATAAACATTACCACAAATCGGTTAAGATAAGGCTGGAACACACAGTTCATTAAGTCCATAAATGCCGCTGGTGCATTAGTTAACCCAAAGGGTGTAATTAGGAACTTGTGATGTCCATAACAAGTCCTAAATGTTGTCTTATGTACATTGTGCTCCTTTACTCTCAACTGGTGATACCTTGATCGTAGATCAATCTTGGAGAACACAGAAGCCCCTCTGAACTGATCGAACAAGTTATTTATCGTCAGAAGTAGGTACTTTTTCTTGATCGTCAACTTATTTAACTGACAGTAGTTGATACACATCCTAATCTACCGTCATTCTTCTTTACAAACATAACAAGTGGTCCTTATGGAGACACACTGTGACCAATAAACCCACGATCCAACAGCTCCTATATTTGAGCTTTAAGTTCCGTCAACTCTTTCGGTGTTATTTGGTAAGGGGCGATAGACACTGAAGCTGTACCAAGAATCAACTCAATCCCAAACTCTACCTCTCAGCTCGGCGGTAATACTGATAACTCCTCTAGAAAAACATTTGGAAAGTCTATCATAGTGCAAATGTACTTAACCGAATAGTCCACAAAATTAGAAACATTGATGTAGGCCAAGAATGCCTCACATTCTTTTCTTACTAACTTTTCAGCCACCAATACAGATATCACATTACTCAAATAGTCTCATTGTTCCCCTATCACGACTACCTTATTATCCCCCTCGGTCTTCAGAACAAGCATCTTTGCAGCACAATCTAGACTTACTCGATGCATAACCAGTCAATCCATACCCAATATTAAATCGAACTCCCCAAATGGAAGCTCCATTAAATCAACCAGAAATATAGTCCGTTGAACCTCTAACGGAACGTCTCTAAATAGTTTAGTAACTCCAATAGACTGCCCTAGTGGACTCACTACTATTACCTCACTAGAAGTGCTTTCATACGGTATCCTCAAAGTTTTAGACACAGTACTGGCTGCGTATGAGTGAGTAGAGCCTATGTCTATTAGTGCAAAGCAAGGTATATTGAATATGAAAAACATAACCGTGATGACATCTCAATCCTCACGAAATCGTGCAGTATAAACTAGTGAATGCTGCATCGCCTCAGTCGACCCAGCATCTCTACCCGGTGCTCTTTGTCCTCGGCCCATGCCATTACCACCCCTGGCCTGTCATCGGCCCCTATGTAGTTGCTGAACTACTATTAGTGGCTGTGCAGTCTTAGTAGTTGGAGCTTGTATTTGATTAGTCCTCAATAGACAGTCCTTAACATGGTGCTCAGTAGACCCACACCTCAAACAAGCTCTAGTAACCCTCTAACACTCACTCGGATGGCATCTATTACAAAGCTGACAAATCGCCACACCAGCAGGTGCAACAGTAAGCCCAACTCTCGCAGGCCTATTAGTCCTGGCCTTTTTCTTAGGCCTTATCTCAGTATTCGAAGGCTAAGAATCCCTCTTAGCCTTCTTAGCCTTCCCTTTCTCTCGGTTTTGGCGCTCTGAGCACTTCACCTCCTCGACGATCTTCGTATTTTCAACTAGTGTAGAGAAATCTTGCTTCCTCTGAGGAGCTATCAGAACACACAAACAGTCTCGGAGACCATCCTCAAACCGAACATAATGCTCATACTCCTTCGCCACTATACCTCTTGCATAACGGCTCAATCTTAGAAATTCAGCCTCATACTCAGCCACTGTGCGGTCTCCCTATGTGATATTAAGAAATTCACGTCTCCTAGCATTAGTATAGTGGGCTCCTACATACTTACTCTGGAAAACTGTCTTAAAAAAGTCCTAAGACAGATGATCGGGCTGAGTACCCTGCTTAACCGTGAGCTACCACTGATATGCCTCATCGCAAAGCAGTGAGACAGCCCCATTAAGCTTCTGCTTATCAGTGAAGTCCAAATCGTCCATAATACGTTCCGTGGCTTCCATCCAGTACTTAGCCACATTAGGAGCAACTCCAGCGACACCCCTGAATAGCTCAGCCCCATTGGACCGGAGTCATTCTGTAACCAACCCACGGCCCCCAGATCTAGTGTTAGGCCCAGCGATCTTTTCTAATGTCCGTAGCATGGCTTTGGACAATGCGTCATCCCCAGCCGCACGATCATAAGAACCTAACCCAATCTCGGTAACAGGTGACACCGGTGTCTCACTAGTGTCCAAATTCGAAATCATATCTAATTCGAATGACTCAGCTCAATCCCCTCAACAACTTCTACCTCTGCCTCTAGTACCCCGTCCACGAGTACCTCTAGCATTCACCGTAGATTTTGAAAATTATTTGTATTAACAGTTTTATGCAAATCAGTTTACAGTTCCGATAATTATTAACAAATATTTTATGCAATACAGTATCAGAGTTTCAACGTCTGTTATCACAAGAAAAAGTTTCACTAAATTTTTCAGTCTACACTACCTAGAGTGTTTTCAGTATAATCCATTACCTATGGCAGTGTCAAAATAATTTCAGACAGATCAAACAGATTTTTATTGTATTATAAGCATGCTTTCAGACAATTCCACAGCCGAATTTTGTAACTTGACTCTGATACCACTAAATGTAACACCCCAAACCCAGCCTAGACGTTATAGCCGAATCTTGCGATGTCACATGAGAGTGTTTTTGAAATCGTATTGCTACATTAAAATCGTGTCAGTTATTATATTTTGCTTAAGTTAAGAAATTGTGAGTCAATCATTTTGTTTAGAACCATCTTTTAACGCGGAAGCTTTGAAAACGAAAACTTTTCACAATTATGTTTGCTTATGAAAATTTTAGTTAATCTTAGGAGAAACCGTATTTTAGTTGCGTTGCAGTTTATAAACCATAATAAATAGTTAATTTCCCAAATTAAAACCCAAAACAGTCTAAGTCTAAAATTACATAAAATACCCCAAAATAGCAGTTTAAGTAATTAAAACCGTAAAGTTTAGATGGTATGTTAGTGGTCACCGTTGAGTCCTCCACTGCATCAATCCAACTACTGCTGGGGATTACCTGACAGATAAAATAAATTAATGGGTGAATTTTCGCAAACTTAGTGTGTACATCCCCATAGTTCAGCATGCATACAGATAGATAACAGAATACAATCATAATTCGGGTCTGAGGCCTTTACAGAAACGGTGTGGACTTAGTCCACTCAGAAACAGAGTTAGATATAGTTAGGTCTTAGCCCATACAGATAAATATCACATGCATATCGAATCAAAATATCAGAAACATGCCCACCAACCCTGCACACCATCTCCGTCCAACCCTACACACCATGTGGGGATAAAATCGACCCACTCAGCCATACATACCAAGTATGGGGATAAAATCAACCCATCCAACCCTACACACCATAAGGTACTGTGAAATGGCATATGTCAGAAAAATGTAGCATAGCTGTCGGATAACAAGCTAGAAGCTTTTCAGATACTTCCTTCACTTCATCAAAAAAATCTCACCCCAATGCAATGCAATCATAAATAAATGGCATGTTGTAATACAGACAAACAGAATATATATCAAAATCCAGAATAGTACAATACACATGCTAGGTATCACATGCTTAAATCATGGATTATAATATCAAATCGCAAAAAAAAAAAGTCTAAGATATCCTTACTGACCCTACAACAGGTCACAATCAACTTGGACGACCCGTGCAACCTTACAGTTCATTATAGAGAAATGGGCTCACACGTTCATATGGTATGCCCGTGTGGGCCCACACACCCCCGTGTGGCGCACACGGCCTGACCCAAAGCCCACACGCCCGTGTGGGCCCACACGGCCATATTGGCCGAGCCCATACCTCGTACACAGTCGTGTCCATTGCGTCCGTGTCGCCGCTTATATGGCCGTGTCTCGCCACACGACCTCCACACCGGCAGTTCACACCCCCGTGTGGCGTTGACAGTAGGCTTTTTTATTTTCGTCGAATTTCAATTTTTGTGCAATCAAAGTACACACCTGGTTTGTTTTTACTATTTTACACAAACTTGAGATCACCAACACTACTACTAGAACGCTACTACTTTGAATCAACTGGGCGAAACGTTGATTTCAGTCTCCCAATCGTCTCTGAAAACATATTAATCACAGCAATGAGCAAATACGACAAAAAAGGTCCCAAAAATCAACGATGGTCAGGAGGAAAAACGCAAAAAAAAAAAGAATGGCAACAAGGGAAATTTTAGTTGAACGAAAAAGAAGAAAAGAAAAGTGGAAATGGAGAATTTCTGCAAAGGATTTCAGCAGAGAGAATGGAATGATTTGGGTAACTCCCAAATCCCCTAATTTTCTCCACAAAACTAGCCCCTCACTCCCCACTACTCAGACTTCTAATCCTACTCAACCTCTCATGAGTGATAGCATATAAAAATAATGCCCACACCGCGAATCGAACACAGGACCTCCAACATCCTAACACTCCACTTAACCACCAGACCAATAGGCCCATTCTGTTATATTTACACCAACATTTACACCAACATTTACTTATAAGCCTAATTACCAAATATTGGGCTTTATTCAAATAAAAACCAAAATTTTACCCAAGTTAAGGCTTGAACTCAGGACCTTCTAAACATACCCAAAACACTTAACCACTAAAGCAGACAAATATTTTGTGTTAAACAATTACAGAAATATATTTATAAATTTTGGGGCACACACGGCCAGTCCACACGCCCGTGTGCCAGAGCATGTGGACTCTATATGAGTCTTTTATAATGATCTAACCATTCCTGCAAATTTCAAATCGCAACCAATTTGCAATCTATATAGCAACCAATACATTTCCACATTTAAATATACCTAATCATGCCTAAACAAATGAATTATCTATTTTGTTTAATGAGCATACATAGTACCATTTAAATTCATACTAATAAACTTCATTCATTTCCATTTCATATTTGTATCAAATATGTCATATTAGTTCTATTTCATACTTATAACCAATTTAAACATCATTTTACAACCCTAATCACAAGACTCTTAAACTTCACCTATACATCACCTAAGTACATGCCACATTTATTAAAAGAAAGGTACATCACTAAAATTTCTCTGATGTTGGGATTACTCTGGATGTTGGACTGGACACTAGCTTTCTACTAACCTACGCACGGAAACAACCGTACGCTGAGTATGGGTATACTCAGTTGTATTACTATAATTCAAATTTGTAACATTATACGATAAATTATATACATTCAATTTATGCCTACAATTATTCATTAATTATCTCAAACTTTAAATCAACTTGATCAATAACAACAATAAGCAATATTTCAAATCTTGTATTTAATTGAATTTATACCTTATTTCACTATCTCAATTTCATTGGATTTTTCACATCTCATTCCAATAGCTCATTCCAATTAATATACAATTCATTCAATTTATCACTTTATTTAATATCAATCCTATTGCAATTTGTAACCATTAATCTCATATATAAAAAAATTTACTCTTAATCAAATCATGAATTTTGGGTTCATACCTTCAAATCTCATATCTCAATTTCCAATTCACATATCAATTCACAATTTTACTTTCTCGTTTCTTTCCATAGCTCAGTCAATCAGATTTATTCAAATTTTCCATAGCTCAATCAATCACATTTATTCAAATTTTATCGTTTTACTTATTTACCCCTATTCACATGACTTGGACATTAGTGGATACACGGATCCAACCAAACACACCAGAATAACATCAAGTGCCTCATCGGATAGTTCAAAGCAACAAAGTGACACCCAGTTTCTCATTGGCCTAGCCGAAGCAAAGTGGTACCCAGTACCTCATCGAATCTATCCGAAGTAAAATAATGACATCCAGTGTCTTATCGACTCGAGGTCGAAGTATCCCTGAACTCTTTCAATCCTATGGCATGCCAACTATATCTGACTTAGCCCGACTAGTTAATAGGGTTTCGTTTCACTGTTCACATTTCAATTTCAATTTCTTCACGATTTACATTTCAATTCCAATTACAATTTCTCATACTTTCAATTCAAATCACTTTCCAATCAATATACATTTCAAATGCTCACATATAATCACAATTCAATTTCAATCAAAGCTATTCCAATTATAATTTTTCTTATTATCAATTCAATACCACATTAATTGTTTTAATTCAAATTATATCACTAATAGTTTCCATTCAATTCACATACAATTCAATGTCACTTAATTCAATATCAATATTCATCTTATTTTTATTTACTAAACATATTACTCAAAATTCAACAATTGATAATAATAAATTCCATACCAATACGTATTTATCATTTAATTCAATCTCCATTCAATTCAATAATGATACTTACCTCAATTTGCTTATCATGCATATTAATTTAAAATTTAACAATTAATAATTAAATTCGAATTATGGTAATACAAACCGTAATATCTCGATCTATTCTTCGTCCACTTTTTCCTACCCCTTCTTGGCTGATATTTTCGGCACGACGTTAGCTACGTAATTAAAACAATTGAAATTTATCAATAAATATAATTTCATATACAACTTTTACCTAATTCATCAATTTATCCCTAACCTATACTAGTTTTATTTTTCATTAAATTTCTTCTATAAACTTATTTTAACTCTACAATTTCATCATAAATCCTTAATTTCAAAATTCTTTCAATTTAGTCCCTACTATTCAAAACTTACATTTTATTTTACAATTCAATCATTTACTAACTTCTAACTTGAAATTCAATCAATTTAATCCCTAATTCATCATTTTTCCCAACATGAACCATGTTTAAAAATCTAGTATCTTTCAAAATTTCAACATAAATCCAATAATACTTTGTTCTAAGATTCCATAAACATCAAAATTAAAAGAAAAAAGATTAAATTGACTTACCAATTTGAGCTTGAAACCCTGAAACCCTATTTTTCCTTTTCTTTCTTTTTCTCCTTTCCTTCTTTCCCCATTTCGTTTCTATTTTGTTCTTCTTTTTCTCTTTGTTTCTTTTATTTCTTTTATTTTTTAGTTAATAATTATAATAATAATATAATATAATATAATAATATTTTAATATAAAGTATCTTTAACTTAATTAATAAGGATATACATATATATTACAAATGTACAAATAAAATTAATACACATGTATTCTGATTTTACCACACAAGTGTCATAAATTTAGTTTATTTACTAATTTACTCCTTTCTCTTTTTTATATTCTATAATTAAACTTTCACACTTAATTCAATTTAGTTCTAATACTTAATTAACCTTAATTCAATTAAATTCACTTAACTAAAGTCTAATTGACCACATAACTAACTTTGTAAATATTTTTAATAAATATTTACGAGTTCGTTTTACTAAAACGGAGACCCGATAATTTACTTTCCGATGCCTGTACTTTTTAGGTCGTTACAAATGCATTCGAACTTGGACCATAATAAATCTAAACAAAGCTCTCACATGATATTTATGCATGATGAGAGTCGCGCCATAATTATGAAGATCTTAATACCTCAACTTACAAACATAACTAGGGGTGGCAAAAAAACAAAACACCTTCAACAAGATGGATTTCAATTGTGGCGGGTCGAGATCAAATTTAGGAAAAACCCACCTTGGGATAATTTAAAAAATATCCTTTATATATAATATTAGTTTAAAATATATAACAATAAAATTTATATTAATAGTTGCTCTACAATAATTTTACTTGAATTTTATTATTCTATCTTGATTAAATAATAAAAACTGTGAAATATCAAATCAAGTGTTAACTTCTCAAATCAAATTTGAAACAAATAGATTAATGTTTAATTTTAAGTTAAATTGAGATCAAATAAGGTTGAAAGCAAGGTTTTTAAATCTAGTCTGGTGTCATGTCATGTAACACCCCTATACTCGGTTCGACCCAAGGAACCTGATATAGAAATATTACATTTGGTGTCAAAGTGATTTTGTCTAATCACTAATATATTTGAACATTTAAAAAAAATAAATTCTTATAATTTATATTTTAGTCCCTACTATTTGGAGCACACTTGATCTTCCTAATTACATGTTATTCTATTCAAAATTTTGAAACATACCCTCTTGGCACTTGGAGATGTGATGAGATGGATGCTCACAACCTCAATTACAAGTCTTCAAAATCACTGTACCTAATTTGCGCACGAAAAACAAAACTGTACGCTGAGCAAAAACTCAGTGATATTTCTATAATCTGAATATGTAAGAACAATATAATATAATATAATAGGCACATTAAATTATAATGATATATTTATGTCGAGTATCATAACTATCATTTTTCATTTATTAAACAATATCTTAATTCGTATAATTGCTATATAAATAATTATTCACAAATCAGCCATACTTATTCGTACAATGGCATTAGTCATGCAATACTCAATTCATGAGTATATAACTCATATATTCCATGAATTGCCAACATATTTCACATTCTATTTTCAATTCACTATATCACTTCCATTTCTCATATCGTGCAATTTCAATATCAATTATAGAACTTTATTATTTATTTTCAATTCACTATTTCGCTTCTATTTCTCATACCATGCCAATTCATATTCAAAATCATTTAAAATCATTCATATTGCCAATTCACTTATTTACCCCTATTAATACGGCTCGGATTCGGACAGATATATGGATCCAACCAAAACACACCAGTTTGGCACTCAGTGCCTCGTCGGATAATTCAAAGCAATAAGTTGACACACAGTGTCTCATTGGCTAAATCAAAGTAAATTGGCACCTAATGCCTTATCGAATTAATCCAAAGTAGTAGATTGACACCCAGTGTCTCATCGACTCAAGGTCGAAGTAATCCCATAACTCTTCTAATCCTATGGCATGCCAACTATATTCGACCCAACCTGGTACAATTAATAGGGTTTTATTCCCATTTTTCAAAAATAATCAATATCCAATATCCACATTTCACATTAATCACAAATTCCTATAAATTCAATTCAATATCAAAATGCTAATTATTCACCTTAATCACTTACCATAAATATTAAATTAAAATATAACAATTAATAAATAGATTCAGATTATAGAAATACAAACTAGGAATTCCCAGCTATTCCACGTCGACTTTATTTTTCCCCTTTTTAGTCGAGGATTTCGGCACGACGTTAGCTATGGAATTAAAACAATTAAAAATCATCAATACAACACAATTCAATTTCATATTAAATATTTAAAATTTTACTCAAATATTGCTTAATTTCTAATTTAGTCTCTAAACCGAGACTAACTTTATTTCTTTACAATTAATCTTATATTTTCATACAAATTCTAACTTAAACTAAATTTAACTCCCTAATTTCACTTAAACCCATAAACTTCGAAATTTTCACAATTACGACGGCTTTTACAACTTTTACAATTTAGTCCCTTAACTAGTTAATCAAATCAACTAATTTTTCTCACTTAATACTTTATCCAAATATTCTAGGCTATCATACAACCTTTAATAAAACAAAAATTTAATACCAAACCCTAATATTTTAACGATTTTCACAATTTGATCCTAACATCAATATTTAACAAAATTACTTTATAATATCATCATACAATAAAATTAAAGCTCTAAAGCCACTTGATATTAATAATTTCTTTCAATATATTAATCTAGACAATAAAATAATTCATTTCATGCAATTTGGTCATTTTTAACATTTTTACAAAATTACCCTTAAAATTTTACTTTTATTCAATTAAGTCACAAAGCCTAAAACATGCAAATTAGCCATTTTTAATGTAAGCTCGTGCTAGCTGAATATTCATATATTTTCCTCCTCCTTTTCTCCATTCCGCATCATTGATGTATATAACATGCTTATATGTAATATTATCTATAATTCCACTATTTACTTATGTTCATATCAAAGTTGTCCACTCGAGTCATAGTTACTAAATTATTTATATCTTGAGCTACAAAATTCCAAATTAAGATTCGTTTGATATTTTTGAAACTAGGCTCAAATATCTTCCTACCATAAAATTATCAGAATTTATAGTTTAGCCAATAAGTACAGTAAAATCTTCAAATCTATCCCTGTTCTGCTGTTTGACAGCTTTGACCTTTGCTTACTAAAAATTAATTATCTCTTAGTACGGCGTTTGGATAATGTTTCTGTTTGTTTCTCTTTAAAATAGACTATTTAAGAATTTTAAACATATAAATTTAAACCCCTAATTTTTTTTACAATTTTTAATGATTTTCCAAAGTCAGATCAGGGGAACCCAAAATCATTCTGACATTGTCTCACAAAATTTATTATATCTCATAATTTAAGATTTCATTGCTTACACTATTTCTTTTATGAAAAACTAGACTCAATAAAATTTAATTTCATATTTTATTCAACCTCTAATTCGATTTCTACAAATTTTTGGTGATTTTTCAAAATTAGACTACTGCTACTGTACAAAACTATTTTATTGCAAAATGTTGATTACCAAGTTTATAACACCTTTATTTCCTTTCTCTACAATATTTGCCATCACTTTCTCTTATTTTCCTTCACTAACATGTCAAGAATATAAAACTTTATATAATAAAACTCTACTTTAATATCATTTTCATACATTTTCAATAATATCAAACTCAAAAATATATTGAAATCTTGATGTTCTTACCTTGTCCTATTGATTCAATCTTTAACTTGATTTTCTTTCTCTTGCAACTTCTATTTCTTGAATCTAACTTGATATTCTAGCTCCCCATAGTCTCCTTATTATCTTTCTCTCTTGATGGCTATGGAAATTCTTTTGATTTATAAGTGAAAATGGTGGATTTTTGGTGAAACGACCAAATTGTAAAGAAAATAATTTTTGTTCTTTCTTTTCCCTACTCACGTTGGTTGCATGAAAGATGAAAAGAATTCTTTATCTTTCTTTCTTTATATACTAAATAAAATAATAATAAAATATCTCATTAAAATATTAATAAAATAATTATTTAATCTAAAATATCACCAACATCATCATTGCCTTCTAGATTTCTCTCTCTTTCTAATTGACCATTTTACCCATTATGATATTTTAAAATTCCATCATTGAGTCATCACTTAATTTGATAAAATTGCGATTTATTCCCTCATACTTTATCTATTCAATTTGTTCCTAATTCATCCATTTTCCTTAGTTTCTAGATGATTCCACCCTTAAAATATTTGTACTATTGGTCCTTCAACATTTTCATATTTATACTTTAACCCTCAAATTTTGAGATTTATTCTTGGGCCGTAAAATTTTTCTTACTTTTGTGATTTAGTCCTTGTAGCGACGTAAAATTTTGATGGGTCGCTAATTGAGGCGATTTATTGAGAATTTGAAAAAAAACGAATTTCGATTTTATTTAAAAAGGGGAGTCGCCACCGATCTTTTTTCCTAGGTGTGATCGGACACCTAATAAAACCTCTTTTTAACCGAAAAATTCATTTTTGGATAAAAAGAAGGCGGGGTTTAGGTCTACGTCAAAATTTAGAGAAAATAGGGTCCGGGAGTCAGTTACGCACGAGGAAGGTATTAGCACCCTCGTGACGCCCAAAATTGGTATCTTATTAAACGGGTGTTGTCTTGATTTTAAAAAAATACGAGTTCAATTTGAGATTTAATCGTGATCCGATTGAAAGAAACGAGAAATCTTATGTTTTTGTTTTTTTTAGAAGGACATCCCATTTTCAACACGAGCCAACGAATTTCACCCAACATAGCGATGAAATCGAAGCCTTAATGTAAAAATCGGTACATACCTCATTTATCAGAAAATGTTTTTTTAAAATAATAATGATATAAAAATTGATGATGTTATTGTATCAAAAAAAATCATAAATAAGTAAATGATGCAAGTGATGACATGATTAATGAAAAAATATTGAAATAAAATAATAGGATATTAGAATAATAATATTTAAAATAAAAGGAAAATAGTAGAAAATGTACATAATAATATAATAAAAAAATAATATATATTTACAACAATCATATGATAATAAGTATATAAAAATATCTACATGTATGTATAGGTAAATAATGATAACATTAAAAATAAATAATAGTAGTGAAAACAATAAGTATAATATGGTAATGAAAATATTTATGTAATATATGTACGAATATAATATAAAAAAATGTATATAAACATAATATTAAAAATACATGCATGCTATGGTATTAAAATGTGTATAACATATAAATATTAGAAACAAATATAATGTTTAAAAACAGCAATTAATAATACATCATAAATGTATACATATAGAAAAAAGCAAATATATAATAATGTTAAAAGTTTGTACATAATACACATATTAGAAATATTAATGATATTAGAAAAGGTAAATACATAATACGTAGAATATTAAAAATACGATATATAAAAAAATACTAAATATAGTATAAAATAATAATAATATTAATAATAAATATAACAATATAGAAAAGATAACACTATATATAAAAGTATATATATACATATAATAATAAAACGTATACTAACACTAATAATAAAGATAAGAATATCAATGAAAATAAATATAATAATAATAAATATTAAAATAATTAATTTAATATTAAAGAAATGAACATAAACCAAAAAAGGCCAAAATCGAAATGAAATTGAAGTTTTGGGGACAAATCTGAGATGAAAATGAGAAACGGGGCCAATTTGCAACGCGCACGTGACCTAGAGGGACCAAAAGCACAATAAATCCCTTTGGTCAAAACGCGCAGCATCAGGGAGGACTAAATTGAAGACAAGTGCAAATTTTAGGGCCTAATTATAATTTAAAAAACCTTGATTGCAACTAATAGAAAAAGCGGAAGGGCCTGGAGCGCAATTAGCCCTTCCGCTCAAAAACACGCGGACCCTGGCCTGGAGCGGGTCGGGTCCTTAAGCCAAACGACGTCGTTTCACCCGTTTTGGTCCTCTATAAATCTCAAAAAAAAATTTTAATCATTTGTTTGCTAAAAAGAAAAAAAAAAAGAGAGAGGGGTGGGGATTACTTTCAGAACGAGCCCGAGCTCCGGCCTTGGGCGCCGTCGTGGTCCTCCATCCTCCGCCGTCCGGAAATCGCAAAAAGGTAGGTTTTTTTTTTTATTTTACTTTAATAATATAATATGTTTATAAAACAAGAAAAGAAGAAAATGTCCGAAAACAGAAAAGAAAGAAAAAAAAAAAAGAGAAAATCACCTTTGGGTTTTCAATACTAACTTTTTGATTTTTGTATTGTGGTTATTTGATTTGATATTGCTGCCTTGGGTGTTTAAAATCTGTTTCCTTTTGATATCTGGATAATTTCTTTGCTTTGTTATTCAAAAATGGCCGAATCCTTTACATTTCTTTTAGGTCGGCTTTAATAGCCGATTTTTTACAAGTATTTGCTATTATTTTGCTATTTCTCGCTCCTGTTTTTACGTGTTTGCTTCGTTCTTGCAGGGCATGGGCAGTATTGAGCAGAGATGTGACACTGGTGATGGAGCAGGTGGCGGTTGGTGGCCCTGGCAGAGGGTGGTTGCGACGCAAGTGGGAAGGGTGGTTGCGGCGCCGAACAATAGGGGGTAGGGTTTTCATTTTCTTGTCTTTTTTCTGATTTGGGTTTTGTGGGTTTGGGTTGTTTTGGGTTAGTTAGGAATTGGGCTGGTCTGTTGGACTTAATTTAGGCTGTTAATATTTGGGGTTTGGGTTAGTATTCAGGTGGGCTGATGGTTTTGGGTTATTTTTAATGTAAAACGGGCCCGGGTAATTTGTGGGGTTTGGCTGAGTTTATTTTTTGTAATGGGTTTAGTTTAGGTAGGCCAAAATTTAGCCTGTAACAGTCCTTTTTTGGAATTAATATATCATAATATACTTTCCAATGTTGACATAACTCAAATTTTCCCTTTTCTGCCACTTTATTTCCTTACTTTACTATATCAAGGACAATATCTTACTTTATTACTGTAGTAATTTTCGGGGTATTACGTGTCATCAGTTCGTTAGTCTAATCAATCTATTTAATTCGAATCAATAAATTGTTAAAATATTGATAAAAGAATAAAAAAATCCAATTTAGCCGGTTTAACTGTTTTTTACCCTGACTCAATCAGTTTGTATCAATTCCTGAGTGGCTTTGTCTAATCAATGTCTTTATAATTGGACCGATGGTCGAGAAGATTAGGCCACTAGTTCGCTAGTCTAATCAATCTACCCATTTTGATTAAATAAATCATTAAAAATTTCATAAAAAATTTCGGTTCAATTTTTTTTTTTTTGCAATTCTCAAGTCAACTGATTCAATACCTTTCTCCAGACTGATACTATTATCTAATTTAAATAACTTTGAATCTAACATCTTTCTCTGCACCAATACTCTTATCGTTTTTTATTCCAATTTATTCGAAATATGAATACAACCTAATTCAAACATCCATGTTAAAAATATACGAGTTAGGGTGGAGAGGGGAAAAAGCCCACCCCATTGGTCCATTCCCATTGAAGGCTAACTAAGGCTTAGGCTTAGTTTGGATGGGCAGTATGTTTGCCTCCGGCGAGGTTAAAAACAGCGGTGGCGGTGAGATTAGTTATTGTAGCGATAAGATTAAATACTGTAGCAGTGAGATTAGAAACAGTGGTGAAGTGTGTGTTTGGATTCAAACGCAGCTGTACCGGTGAGGTGAAAATAAAAAATGACTATTAAGGACATCAGATTAGAATTGATATATAATAGAAGTTTTTAAATTATTTTACTTATATAAAATTATTAATATATGTGAATTTATAAATTCATTTAATAAAATATTAAAATGTATCTTCCAATATTTTATTATAAATATTTTAATGAATTATATAATCAATTTAAATTATTTATTAGATAAAATGATAATTATTTTTAATTTTTTATAGTTAAGTATTCTTTTATAACAATGATAACTATTATTTTCGCAAATAGTAACATTATACTTTGATCAAATTTTGAAGTATCTAAACGAATGATTTTTAATAAAAAAAATATAGTAACATAAGACATAACAAGTTTCATTATTACTAGAAATTAGGTTATGATACAAAATTGTTTTTACAAATATTGATTCATTAAACTATTTGCAATGGTTTCCCTTAACATTGCAATTTCAATGTCACTTTCACCGTTAGAAGAACTCGATTCACCTCTATCAAAATGGCCTGAAGAGATTGGCATGTCGGGTATATTCTCAAATTGTCGAAAATCCTCATCATTTGACCAAGCATGTCTTCAAATGTAATTATGCAAAACCATTGTTGTAAAACCATAAATATATAATTAGATATAATAATATAGTTTCATAAAAAATTAAGAATAACACATCACAAAAAAAATGAAAGCCATAAGATGAACAGTAAAGAATAAATTCTCAAAGATCCATTTCTCTGAAACTCAAGTTACTGAAGCATAAGCTTCCTTCATACTTTATCTGGTTTAAGTACTTGTTATTTGTTTTGTTCATACTTAACCCGGCTAAAATATTGTCTAATGTTCTAACACAGGAGAGTAGGATATTGAAAGGAATGGTTTGAAGTATCAATAGAAGTTCTCTCTATGGACCTTGTGTAACCAACCTTGAATTGAAATCTAATAAAATGCTGACATTGAAGTTTCATGAGTCATTTGACTGATAACTTGGCTCAACTATACTTATATTATCAAAGAACAGACTAAGCTACAAAATTCCATAGTTGTAAAAGTAAGTTGAAACATAGTAAATTGACATTGAAGTTTATTTTTAGATCATTAATCTACTGCCTTTAACATCAATAGTCAAAAGGACTAACAAATCATAATAAAAATAATAGTAATAATAATAACAACAGCGACAAAGAAGAGTAGAAGAAGCCAAAACTAGAGATAACAAGAAATTAATGAAAATACCTTCAATAAGTAGCCACAACCAAGAACAAAGTAAAAAAGAGAGGAGAAATTAGTGTTAAAACACTGCTAAACCAAAGAACAAAACAAAAGAAAATGGCTGTTTCGTTCCCAAATCTGCAAACAAATAAGGTTGGGAAAGAAATTAATTTAAGTTTCAAGGATAAAATGGTAAAATAATAAATAAAAGTATGGGTATTTTTGTCTGTGAAAAATACCTCTGCTGCACCAGTGAAGCTATTGCTGCTGAAAGCTCCAGTTGGTTTTTGCTGCATCAGTGTGGTGAAAATTAATTTTACTTGCGCTGAAATGCTCAACCAAAAGGGTTGCCAGTAAGGTTGGTAGCTCAACTGCACCTCACTGGCCTTAAACGGTGAACCAAAGGCAACCTTAATTTAGATGGGCAGTGCGTTTACCTCCAGTGAGTTTAAAAACAGTGGTGGCAGTGAGATTAGTTATTATAGTGGTGAGATTAGAAACAACGGTGAGATGTGTGTTTAGATTCAAACACAGCTGTAGCGGTGAGATAAGAACAAAAAATGATTATTAAAGACATTACATTACATTAAATTAAATTATATATGTAAAATAAATAATTGTATTCCATATTAAATTTTCATTTATGTTAAAACAAAAATTTTATTAATAAACAATTACATAGTTCATATATCTACTTATTTATAATTAACTTTTATATATTTATTTTAAAATATATTTATAGAAAATATTAAAATAATTATGACAATAAACATATAGTTTATATATTTTATGATAAAGTTATTTAATTACTATATAATAAGAGTGCGTTGAAAGATCATTCACTAGCCAAATTTGTTGTCATCCAAATGGGTATATGTGGTGCGATTGCACCAAAGTCAAGAGTAAATATGCTTCGCTAGAAGTAACTGGGCATCCAAAGGAGTCTTAACACTAAAATATTTTTAAATTCAATTAGAGGTGTTCATGGGTCAAGTCGGGTTGAGTCTAAATATGATATTAACATACTTAATGCTTGTTCAAGCCCGATAGGCCCAAAATATGGGTTTAAAATTTTGCTCAAACCCGTCCATATTTGCAAAAGATTAATCCAAATCCATCTTAGGCATGTTCATATTATTTTTTATTAAAAATATTTATATTATATTATTTTAATATTTAATAAATTTATACATTTTTTATTTATTTAATTTTTTATATAATCATCTTAACATTATTTTAAATGTCTATATTAGAATAGTATTATATATTTAATATATGTTTATTTTTTAATATATTTTAAATTACATAATATATAAAAATAACATAATATAAAATATTATAAATTTAAAAAAGAGGCCTAATATTTTTACACAAATCTATTTTTTAAATTTAATATTTTTATTCAAACTCTATTAAATTTCAGACATACCTTCAAGCCTAAATTGGCCCATAACTAGGTATAAATTCAACCCAAACCTTGTAAAAATTTTCAAAATACAAAATAAAAAAACCAATCCCCGCACCTTTTAATTTGGTTTCGCGCTATGCAGGAGCCAAAAATTTCGCTGCTTTTTCCAATCTTCCCTCCATACTTTTCCCCATTATTTGGAGGCAAATACGTCGCCGTTGGCGCCACCCCGCCAAGGCCCACACTTTAAACCAATATTATATTTACCCTCGTTGGCCAACTTAAGCCTTTAATTATAATTTAAACCCCCATTAATTACTTTCTTTAAATCTATAAACAGCCTCTTCTCATCTCTCTACCTATAGTTTTCAAGTCACTGAACCCACACAAATTACAATACCTTTCCCTATTCCATTCATGTATAACAGCAACAGCAACAGCAACAGCAACAGCAACAGCAACCATTCACGTTAATTAACCCTTTGCCTTTTTTGTTTAATTTTTTTAATTCTAAAATTCGAATTTTCCTTTCAGTGTTTCATTCAAGATTCACGGGAAGAACGTGCGAATTTTATATCTTCATTGTATGGATCGTAGTTTTAGGGTTTTCAATATTGGATTCAGGTGCGATTGTGTGCAATAATTGTTTTTGGATTTAGGGTAAGTGATTGGGTTTTAAATCTAGCTGGGGGCTTTGTCTCGATGTGAAAATCAGGGTCTGGGTACAGAGAAGGGAGGCAGGAAGATGATAATCAAACGGACGGGGAATCTTGAAATACGGAGTATGAAACGGTGTAAGATGGAAAGAGAGGCCTACGATGATTGTGGGGAAGAAGAGATATTTTACAATTACAAGGGTAATCCGAAGAGATTGAAATCGAACGGTTATTATTCATACGGCGAGTTCGATGATTTCAGTAGCGGTTCAGGTTATTGGAGTAGCGAGGAGTCGTACTGGGCTGGTGAATTCGAGTCGAATTCGATGAATCTGAATAAAGCGAAACAAAATAAGAAGAGTTCCAAGAGGAATTTTAAGCCTCCGTTGTTGAAATCATCTAGAGGAAGAACTCAAATGCTTCCTTCTAGATTTAACGACGCTGTTCTTGATTCATGGAAAAGTAGAAAACTGAGATTCGATTATGCAGATTCGAGCTTGGAGGATGATGAGTTTGATGGGTCGAGATATCTGAAAGATAAGTATGGATATGGAGGCTCGGATTTGTATCTAATTAGTAAAAGAAGAGAGGAACGAGGAATGAGTTGTGTTGGGATTAATAATAGTTATGAATACGGAAGTTATTTGGATTCTTCTTCTTCGACATTGCTAGAAACTGAAGAGACTGTGCCTTATAATAGTTTTAAGGGTATAGAGAGGTTGAAAAAAGAGAGAGGTGGAAAAAGGAAAGATGTGTATAGGCCGGAGGATTTTGCTTTGGGTGATTTAGTTTGGGCTAAATGTGGGAAGAGATACCCTACTTGGCCAGCTATTGTCATTGATCCTATATTGCAAGCTCCTGAATCGGTCCTAAGTTGTTGTGTTCCAGGTGCTATTTGCGTTATGTTTTTTGGGTACTCAAAGAATGGAACTCAGAGGGTAATCTCATCTCTTATGTTGTTCTTGTTGTTTAGTGTATGGTAGTATACTCATTTTTTTTCAGAACTGCAAGCAGGATTACGCCTGGGTGAAACAAGGAATGATATTCCCATTTGCAGAATTTATGGATAGGTGCGTACTCTGTAGATGACTGTTCTTGGCTGACTTTACTAAATGGTAATAAGGTGTTTCTAATGCTCTTGACTTTTTCCTAGTTCAGATATCAAGGGCAGACCCAGTTGTTCAAGTGGAAGCAAAGTGATTTTCAGATGGCTCTGGAGGAGGCAGTTTTGGCAGAAAATGGTTTCCTAGGCTCGGAACATAAGAGCCAACAAATAGGATACACAGATGCTCAACCCAGTTGTTCAAGTCAGGATCTGGATTGTTTATACACCCACAACCAGGCAAGTTCCTTCAGAACAAGTTTTCTTTTATTTATGAGTTGAGCTTCACAGCACCAATGGTTTTATGGGGGTATCTGATAATTTCAATGATCTAAGTGACATGAGACGTGCTATAGTTCTACAATGGATTAGTTCAGTTGGATATATATTTTTCTTTTTCTATAAATTTTGGTTTAAGCTCTCTGGTTTCTCCCATTTTGGTTTATAGGCTAGGAAAGTAGCTCACTTGTAAGAATGCATGTTGATTTGTGCAGGATGCAAGACCTTGTGACAGCTGTGGCTCGGTTGTTCCATTAAAAACTATTAAGAAAATGAAGAAATCTGCTGAGCTTTTTTGCAAACATTGTTATAAGGTTAATGAAAAGACTCTTCCTTTTGAGGATGTTATGTTTGAATTTGAGCTTCAATACAACTTTAGTTCTTAAAATGTTTACATTTCTTTGCAGCTGCGGAAATCAAAGCAGTATTGTGGCATATGCAAGAAGATTTGGCACCATTCAGATGGTGGCAATTGGGTAAGATATTTGCAGCTGCTGTAACTATTTTGAGTATTTTCTTTGATAAAACATTTGTGTATTTTAAGATTGGTTTAACCCTGTGGATTAGGTATGTTGTGATGGATGTAATGTGTGGGTTCATGCTGAATGTGACAACATTAGCAGTAAAGTTTTCAAGGTTTGCTTGTCATGCCGAACTTTCCCCTTTTTATGTTTATGTTTCTCTCTTATGTTACTTTTTTGCTTGAAGTCATTAGAACTGCCTTGGTCATTGTTTAAAGGATATGGAGAACATTGATTATTACTGCCCTGAATGTAAAGCAAAGTCCAAGTTAGAATCATGCTTAGCAAAAAGAGAGCCAAAAATCAAGTATGTGGTTCCAATGTGTCTTTCCTTTGAATTTTACTTATCTGCATTAAAGGAACCCTCTATTTCGTTTCTACCTAATAATGTGATGAAAAACTGAAACAGATCTAGAGAAAAAAGTGGGGAAAGTGTTCCTCCTGACAAGTTGACTGTAGTCTGCAATGGCATGGAAGGATCATATATTCCAAATCTTCATTTGTAAGTCCTGAAAAGCTTTGAATTATTTGGAGTGCGTTAAAGTATGTTGTAAGCTATTGTACTTCCATCTACCATTTGTTCTAATGTGAACTTTTCCTTCATGTTCTAGAGTTGTATGTGAGTGTGGTGCATGTGGGTCAAAGAAGTATACACTAAGTGAATGGGAGCGGCATACAGGCTGTAGAGCGAAAAAATGGAAATATAGTGTGAAAGTCAAGGACACAATGACAACTCTGGAAAAATGGGTCTGTTCTGGTGTTTTTTATTTTGGAAGCATGGCTTTGTTTATTCATTTATTTATTTATTTATGTTGCTTTAAAACCTTCTTTGGTTTTGCCCCAAAGAAACAAGGTTTATTTCTTTTTATCATTTTGCTTCTTTTCCTGCTGAATGGTTATCATTCATGGCCATTCTTGAATTCTTCACTCTTTTTGCTATTATTCATTCCTATAATCTATGCTAACATGCATTATATACATTTGGTATTTGTGTGCAGATTGTTGATTACAATGCCCATGGTGTTCATACTCTAAAGCTAGATAAGCAGAAACTAAATGGTTTTTTGCAAGGTAAATCCCGTTTCTTAAGGACCATTTTTCTTCAAGTTCCTTTTTAATCCTCTTTTTGTCCTTAGTTGGAGAAGTTAATCGCTTTCAAAAGTGTGAAACTTAATTAACCATCTTTTTCAGAAAAATATGAGCCTGTTGATGCAAAGTGGACTACAGAAAGATGTGCTGTATGTAGATGGGTTGAAGACTGGGATTATAACAAAATTATAATCTGCAACAGGTATTTTAATCACGCACCAGTTCTTGATATTGACTTGCATATCATATTATGGCTCCCAGACTTATGGAAAGAGAATTTTCTTTTTCAGGTGTCAAATAGCTGTTCATCAAGAATGCTATGGGGCAAGTAATGTTCAAGATTTGACATCTTGGGTTTGTAGGGCTTGCGAAACACCTGATATTGAGAGGGAATGTTGCCTTTGCCCTGTGAAAGGCATGTTATGTAAAATTAGTTTTTGCTCTCCTTCTTTGTTAAGATTCATCATCCTACATGTGTAGCTATGTAGATTGTGAAGATCTTTACAGAAAATATATCTGGGAAAGAATAGGTGGCAGGGGCATGGATATCTGCATAAGAATATATCCAGACATTTACTTAGTTGCAAATATGGATGGCACTTCAGTTGTTAACTCATTTGACTTGTTGCATCAAGTCTTTTTTGTGATCTACTTTTGTCACTTGAATAGCTCTTTGTGAAGTTTAATCATTTCTTTTAAAGTTTGTTCTTAAAATATGTCAATATGATTTTCTAGGGGGTGCTCTGAAGCCAACTGATGTGGAGTCACTATGGGTTCATGTCACATGTGCCTGGTTTCGGCCTGAAGTTGGTTTCTTGGATCATGAGAAGATGGAACCTGCTGTTGGAGTCCTCAGAATTCCACCCACTTCTTTCTTGAAGGTGCCTTCCTAATCAAATTATCTTTGTAAACCATCATGTTTCAAGAATTCTGTTTTAAGATATTATTTTGCTAAATGTGAGGACCTGAAATATCATCGTTTTCTGCAGTTTGTTTTGCAGTTATTTATGGTTTCATCACATTGTTTCAATAGAGTTCATCTAAGTATGTTTTAATTGTGTGGATGACAGAGTTGCGTGATTTGCAAGCAAACTCATGGTTCCTGCACTCAATGTTGCAAGTGTTCGACTTATTTTCATGTGATGTGTGCATCAAGAGCAGGGTACATCATGGAAGTAAGTGTTTAATCCTTTTATGTTTATCTTAAAGGCAAATGGTGATCCCAGATTTCTCAGTTGAAGAGTGTTTGTATGAACTCCAATTGCTGCCGAAATGCTCATGACTGAACTTTTCAAAACATGTTCCTTCATGGTTAACTCATATTTGAGTCTTTCTTACTAATTTACAGCTACACTGCTCGGAGAAGAATGGGATGCAAATGACGAAAAAGTTCGTGTACTGCACTGATCACAGGTTTGATATTGTCCCTTTTCTTTTTTCATTTGCTATTGTACATATCTTCGTAATAAAGAAGATAGAAGATACTTTTGGTTATGCTTCTGTATGTGTCACCCATATTTTTTGATGGTATCCTCGTATTTTGGTCTTTGTTGCAGGAGCCCAAATCCAGATGCAGTTGTTGTCATGCATACTCCTTCAGGGGTTTTTGCTGCCAGAAATGTTCTTCAGAATGTGAACGATTGTCCTAGAGGTTCGAGGCTAATTTCATCCAAGAATGCTAAGCTCCCTGAATCCCCAGCTCTGGATACCAATGACTTTGATGCATGCTCTGCTGCTAGATGCCGCCTTTTTACAAGGTCAAAATTTAAGGTAGGTTTCTAGGAGTCTTGTGATTTGCTGTCATTTTATTTTTTTATATCAGTAACATTTTCCAATTCTCTGCATATATTTATATACTTCCTGAAACCTTTTCATATTCTGCTTGACAAAAGTGAAGCCATTGATTTTATGTGATTATTTATTTTCCAATTAAGCATGCACTTTTTATTAGGGGTGAGCAAAACTCTATTCGATTTAAAAAAATCAAAAAAAAAATTTTGAATTTTGAGTTATTTTAATTGAGTTATTCAAGTCGACTTGAATAAGTAATTTGTGAATAAGTAATTTGAGTTTCAAGTTCAAATCGAGTTGAATTTTATGATTTGAATAACTTGAATAATTTGAAAAACAAATTGGTGTAAATACCATTTTGGTTGTTGTCAATTTTGAAAATGAGTAAATTGTTCTTTCTCTCAACAAAAATTACAAAATAATTATAAAAATTCCAAAATTTATATTTAAAAGAAAATTATAATAATTTTTAAAAAATTCTAAAGAATATATAAAAGCAAGTTAAAAATTTTTAAAATTTCTAAAATAATAATTTTGGAGATTTAAATAAGTTAATTAATGATAAGTTTATCATACTAAAGTCTTATTATTTTCCTTTGAAAAAGTTTCAAATATATATATTTTCAAATTTATGTGTTCCAACATGGAATTGATTATACTGTAATAAGAGTTTAATTTGACATGTTTAATTTGTTAATTTAACTCGATTTGATTTGACTCTAATTTCATTTTACTCGACTTGATTCAAAAAAATTTCAAATCGAGATAGGATGATAAAATAGGATTCGTCAACTTGATCAACTTGAAATTTTTTCATATGATTTGACTCGATTCAATTGAACTCACCCCTACTTTCTATTGAAGTTAAAGCTGTCTGCTGGTGCCACTAACTTTGTATGTTGTAAACTGCTAGCATGATGCAATTATTTGTGTCGGTTTTATCTTTGCTTATACTATTCTTGTTATTTGCCAGGGAGCTGAAAGGGAGCCAATATTCCACAGTCCGAGTGGGCCAAGTCATCATCATATAGATGCATTAAGAGCATTAAGCACATATAAAGTACCATTCTTCTCTTTGTTGTAGTAGATATCTTATCTTTTGAACATTAACTTTTTAATTAGAGAATAGCTATCAATTTAATTTTGCCTTCTGATCCTTTTGGATTAGTCAATGAGTTCATAATACCATTGTCTTGTAACAGGAAGTAGATGATTCTACTGTTTTCTCGTCATTCAAGGATCGACTGTACCAGTTGCAGGTAAGCTATGATCCTTGATTATGTCCCATTGGTTATTTCTTAGTTTGATGTAGTTTTCTAATTCAATCTTTGTACGTGTCTTTAGAGGACTGAGAACCACCGAGTTTGTTTTGGCAAATCTGGTATTCATGGATGGGGCCTCTTTGCACGTAGAAACATTCAGGAAGGAGAAATGGTAATACTTTGTCCTACAATACCTATTTCTGTCCATTTTCATAGCATTAACATCAATTTGGTTTTAAGTTGTATTTCCTCAAGTAAAGCATTATTATGTTTGGTGTGTTGATAGTCAGCATGTGTATTCCAGGTTGTTGAGTATCGTGGTGAGCAGGTTAGGCGTAGTGTTGCAGATCTTAGGGAGGCACAGTACCGTTCTGAAGGAAAAGATTGCTATGTAAGATTCTTATAATCCCCGTCCTTAATTTATGAATGTGCTGCATCTGGTATTAAAAGGGTTTAGATTTGACCATCTATCTATCTCCGATCCCACTTGACTGAGTAGTTTGACCTTCTTGATGTACTTACTGTAGTTTGGATAAACCTCTAGAATTCTCGGAAAAAGATTCCATGGCAATGATTGCATGTTGGTTAAGTTAAATGTCCCTATATGTTAAACACTTGAGGTTTTTCTGTTTACTGTATTGACTTGACTTGGTGCCGCCTCCATTGTCTGTAATTAGTCAGGCTTGAAACACTCTGTGGTTAGGTCCATTTTCATTGTTGCTGACCTCCTTATGGTGTTAAATACTTATTCTTGATTATTGAAAATGTAATGCAGCTGTTCAAAATCAGCGAGGAAGTTGTGATTGATGCCACCAATAAGGGGAATATTGCACGCTTAATCAATCATTCGGTACGGGCTTATAATTGGGTTGATGCCCGCTCCCATTAAAAAAAAAGAAAAGGATGCCCCTATAATTACTTGAGTAGTGCTAGTGTTGATTGTTTAGCATCATGAATTCTTTTTTGTAATCTGAAAATACCACCCATTTTGCAGTGCATGCCTAATTGCTATGCAAGGATCATGAGTGTAGGCGATGAAGAGAGCCGGATAGTTCTTATTGCTAAGACTGATGTCTCTGCTGGTGATGAGCTAACGTAAGATCTCTAGATTCCTTTTTTTTCACTATTTCCATTTCCATCCGTGTTTATTCATCCTAGTTGGTATCCTTATAGCCCTTCATTACAAAATATATGATTTGTTTGACAGATATGATTATTTGTTCGATCCAGACGAGCACGATGAGCTTAAAGTTCCTTGCCTATGTAAAGCTCCTAATTGTCGAAAATATATGAATTAAGGTTGGCTATACTTACCATTCTTTTTTCTCTGGTATAAAGGCATTAAAGAGCTTCTAATTGATGGGATATTTTTACATTTGATATAATTCAGACTGAAACAAATGAGGAACCTCATTATTTTTTGTCCCCATTTACCCAGTGAGCTTGTAATTCTTTTTTTTGTTTGTAATTCTTTCTCAATAATTTGTAAATTTTATCAGCTACTTAGCTGGTGCCTCTTACAGTAGTATAAAATATTGGTACACTTACAATACTCTTTTCAATTGTTTATATATTTTCTTGCAACGTGAGGCCTACGCCATTTTATCAGAATTTAGTTAGTTTTTTTTGCAATTTGGTTTGAGTTAGACTTGTTTTTTCACTTTAATGTAGAATGTTTAATTTATCCTTTTTGTCTCAAATAGTAAATGTCCAATAAGAATGTGATGTGTTACATTTCTATAGCTAATTTTTATCTTTTTATATAAATTAAGATGAAAATGATTAAGGGATTGGTTTGATTATAGTTGATTTTTATTTTATTTTATTTTATTTTTTGAATTGTCTGAATGAGACATCAATTTGGTTTCAATATCATGTAAAATAAAAATTAAATTTAAAAATCATATCATGAATATAAGCCGACTTTTGATGGATTTGACTTCGGAGGGAAGCAACACAAATGTATACACACGTAACCAAAAGGTTTATTATAGCAGAAACTCTTAAATTTAATGGATTGGTATTTTGGAGTGGGAGTTCGGACTATTAAATACTTGAAAAAATTATTTTTTTTTACGAATTGAATTATTTAAGTTTAATTTGATTTTTTTTTAAAATTTCAAGTTTAGTTTTCGAATTTGATTATATTTTAACTTCAAATCCTTAATTTTTTTTACTTTCTCCTCAAAACTTTTATTCGCTTTTCATTTTACCTTCAACTACCCCAAATACATTTTTCTTCCAAAATTTTACTCCCTCCACTTATTTTGCTCTCAAAATTTTCCTCCTCAATCTTCTAAACTTTTTATTTTCTCCTTAAATTTTTACTTCTCACCTTTTACCCCTAAATAAAAAATCATCCAAAAAAATCTCTAAACTTAAATAATAATTTTATTTATATCTACTATTTATATTATTAAATTAAATTTCACTTTTTATACTATTTATATTATTTAATTGTTTAATCATATTAAATCTTTATAAATTTATGTTAAAATTGAATTATTGATGATGCTATAAAATATTCATGTTAAAATTTTATGTTGGTATCAATTTCACATTTTATCTTTAAGATAACTTTTATTAAAAAATTCACATTTTTTACATTTAATATATTTTTTAATTTCAAAATACACAGTGACAAGAATCAGAAGATAATTGAAGCAACTGAGCAAGCAAAGAAGCTAATCCGTATGTAAAAGATTAATAAATAAATTATGAGGAGATGAAAGTTAATAACAAATTTGATTATGGTGGGTGACAGTGGTTACAAGGACCTAAAGTTATTTTTTAAAATTTAACTCGAACAAATATATTCGATTCGAATTCCATCTCACTCGATTCAATTCGAAAAATTTCAAATCGAGTTACCCGAATTCTTACTTAAATAAAATACGATGGGAAATAAAATAAAAGTAATACCCAAATAGAACTAGACTTCTTTTATTTTATTTTAGAATAAGGTTTTTTAAACCTTATTAAACTCCATCTATTTTATATTGATTAGGATAAGGTGTTTCAATCCTACTAGAATATGGCTTTACAAGCCTATAAATAGACATAGTCTATTCCTCTTGTAATGATTCAAATTCGACATAGTGAATTGTCTTCTCCTCTTCCCGTGATTTTTTCCCGAAAGGGTTTCCACGTAAAATCTGTGTGTTTTTATTTTTATTTTTTACAATATTTTGTCATTACCGACATTATATATTTTCAAAAATTGGTATCAGAGCTTCCGAATTTTTTTCATCTCGATCACAGTAATGGCGTCTTTGAATTATGAAATTCTGTTGTTGGATCGCAACACCAGATTTGCGTTGTGGCAGATTAAGATACAAGCAGTTCTTACGCAGATGGACCTAGAGGAAGCCCTGCTAGGGATAGATAAGATGCCTTCAACATTAACGGATGAAGAGAAGAAGCGCAAGGATCAAAAGACGTTAACACAGTTACATCTGCATTTGTCTAACGAAATTTAGCAAGATGTAATGAAGGAGAAGACAGCCACTGGATTATGGAAAAAGCTAGAACAAATATGCATGTCGAAAACTCTAATCAGCAAGCTACATATGAAGCAACGTCTTTATGCTCATTGTTTGGAGGAAGGTGCATCTGTGGACGAACACTTAACAGTGTTTAAAGAAATTCTCTCAAACTTGAGGCCATGGAGGTTCAGTATGATAAGGAAGATCTAGGATTGATTCTACTTTGTTCGTTGCCCCCGTCTTATTCAACCTTTAAAGACACATTTTTATATAGCCGTGAGTTTCTCACAGTTGATGAGGTTTATGATTCTTTAACCTTGTATGATAAGATGAAGCATCTTATGGTTAAAACCGACTCTCAGGGTGAGGGTCTCATTGTTTGTGGGAGACAAGATCGGAATACTGATGATGATCGTGGAAGGACATAAGAACGAAATCCTCGCGGTAAATCTAAGGGTAGATCAAAGTCTTCAAACAGAGGTAAAACTTGTAACTTCTGCAAGAAGAAAGGGCACATTAAATCTGAGTGCTATAAGCTACAGAATAAGATCAAAAGGGAGGCTGCGAATTAAAAGGGAAAACAACCAAAAAATTTCGGTGAAGCTGATGTTGTAGAAGACTACAGCGATGGTGAACTTCTAGTCGCTTCAGTCATCAATTTTAAATGAGCGAGGAGTGGATCCTTGATTCGGGCTGCACCTTCCACATGAGCCTTAATAGAAATTGGTTTACAAATTACGAAACAGTGTCTGAAGGTGTTGTTTTGATGGGAAATAATGCTTCATGTAAAATTGCAAGTGTTGGAGCGATTAAAGTTAAGATGTTTGATGGAGTTATCAGAACACTCAGTGACGTACGGCATGTTCTAGAATTGAAGAGAAATTTAATTTCGTTAAGTACTCTTGATTCAAAAGGGTACAAATACACAGCTGAAAATACGATTTTGAAGATTTCTAAAGGTTCCCTCATTGTGATGAAAGGGCAAAGAAAGACTGCCAAGTTATATGTTCTGTAAGGTTCTACTGTTATTAGTGATGTAGCTGTCGTCTCCTCTTTCTGGTCAGATGATGATATTACTAAACTTTGGCATATGCGCCTAGGGGATATGAATGAGAATGGTATGACAGAATTGAGCAAAAGAGGACTTCTTAATAGACAAGGAATTTGCAAATTGAAGTTCTGTGAGCACTGCATTTTTGGGAAGTAAAAGAGAGTTCGATTCACTAGAGGAATCCATAACACGAAGGGAACGTTGGAGTATATTCATTCTGATCTGTGGGGGCCATCCAGAGTGCTTTCGAGAGGTGGAGCTAATTATATGCTAACTTTTATTGATGATTTTTTCAGAAAAGTTTGGGCATTCTTCTTGAAGCAGAAAAGCGATGTGTTTTTCGCATTTAAGTCTTGGAAAACTATGATTAAAAAACAGACGGGAAAACAAATAAAACACCTCCGCACAGACAATGACTTAGAGTTCTGTTCTGATAAGTTTAATAAACTGTGCAAGTTAGAAGGGATCGTGAGACACTTGACAGTTCGTCATACTCCACAGCAAAATGGCGATGCAGAACGAATGAATAGAAAGATCATGAAGAAGGTTTGATGTATGTTGTCAAATGCCAGCTTACCAAATTCATTTTGGGCCGAAGCAACCTCTACTACATGTTTTTTAATCAACCGATCTCTATCCATTGCCATTGAGAAAAAGACTCCACAAGAGGTATGGTCTGGTATTCTGATTTAAAGATTTTTGGGTGTCCTGCGTATGCTCATGTTGATAATGGGAAATTGGAACCAAGATCCATTAAATATGTTTTTCTTGGTTATAAAACTGGTGTTAAAGGGTATAAGTTATAGTGTCCTGAAGATAGAAAAGTTGTGATTAGTAGAGATGTTATTTTTGATGAAACTGCTATGCTACCTAACTTATCTCTTAAAGATTTTTCCAATAAAGAAAATCAAAAGCAGGTGGAGCATCAGATTAATACAAAGTCGACTCCTCAAGCCAGTATAAAAATTGAGAATAAAGTTACTTCTTCACCACAATACTCGATCGCCAAAAATAGAACTAGAAGAGAAATTAAACCTCCGAAGAAGTATGCTGAGGCCGATCTAGTTGCTTATGCTTTAAATGTGGCTGAAGATATAGATGTAAATCAAGAGCCATCTAATTATTGTGAGGCGGTTAGTTGTGAAGACTCAGAAAAGTGGATGTTTGCTATGCAAAAGGAGATGGAATCACTCCACAAAAACAAAACATGAGATCTTGTAAAACTTCCAAAAGGTAAAAAGACTGTTCGTTGTAAATGGGTGTATAAAAAGAAAGAAGGTACTCCAGGAGTTGAAGAACCCAGATATAAAGCAAGGCTTGTTGCAAAGGGTTACAGTCAAATTCCAGAAGTGGACTTCACAGATGTGTTCTCCCCAGTTGTGAAGCATAGTTCGATTCGAGCTTTGCTTGGTATTGTGGCCATACATGATTTGGAGCTTGAGCAGTTAGATGTTAAAACTGCATTTTTGCATGGAGAACTTGATGAGGATATTTACATGCAACAACCAGAGGGTTTTACAGTCTCAGAAAAAGAGGACTATGTTTGCTTGTTGAAAAAGTCCCTTTACGGTTTGAAACAGTCACCAAGACAGTGGTACAAGAGGTTTGATTCCTTTATAACTTCTCATGATTTCAAAAGAAGTAGATTTGACAGTTATGTTTACTATAAGAAAAACAATGATGGTTCTTTTGTATATCTACTCCCTTATGTTGATGACATGTTGATAGCAGCAAAAGATAAAGGAGAGATAAGAAAGGTCAAAATCCAACTAAGTGAAGAATTTAAGATGAAAGATTTGGGACCAGCAAAGAAGATACTTGGTATGGAAATTCTTAGAGATAGAAAAGCAAGTAAATTGTACCTAAGTCAAAAAAGGTACATTGAGAAAGTTCTTTACAGGTTCAATAAGCAGAGTGCTAAGCCTGTTAGTACTCCTTTAGCAGCTCATTTTAGACTTTCATCAGCTTTGTCTCCACAATCAGATGATGAGATTGAGTACATGTCACATGTTCCATACTCTAGTGCAGTGGGATCTTTCATGTATGCTATGGTTTGTTCACGTCCAGATTTATCATATGCAGTCAGTGCAGTTAGCAGATACATGGCGAATCCTGGTAAAGAACACTGGAAAGCAGTTCAGTGGATTTTAAGATACTTACGAGGTACTACTGATGTTTGCTTACAGTTTGGAAGAACTAGAGATGGAGTCATTGGGTATGTTGATGCTAATTTTGCTGGAGACCTTGATAGAAGAAGATCTCTCACAAGTTATGTCTTTACAATTGGAGGTTATGCAATCAGTTAGAAAGCCACTTTGCAAACTACAGTCGCTTTGTCTACCACTGAAGCTGAGTACATGGCGATTACTGAGGCTTGTAAAGAAGCTATTTGGTTGAAGGGACTATTTAGTGAACTCAATGAAGACCTTCAAATCAGTACAGTATTTTGTGACAGTCAAAGTGCCATCTTTCTTACAAAAGATCAAATGTTTCATGAGAGAACAAAACACATTGATGTTCGGTATCATTTTGTTCGTGATATTATTGCTCGTGGTGATATTGTTGTGAGCAAAATTAGTACTCATGAAAATCCTGCAGATATTGATTAGGACTAGACTTCTTTTATTTTATTTTAAAATACGATGGCTTTACAAATAGAACTAGACTTCTTTTATTTTATTTTAGAATAATGTTTTTTAAACCTTATTAAACTCCATCTATTTTATATTGATTAGGATAAGGTGTTTCAATCCTACTAGAATATGGCTTTACAAGCCTATAAATAGACATAGTCTATTCCTCTTGTAATGATTCGAATTCGACATAGTGAATTTTCTTCTCCTCTTTCCGTGGTTTTTTCCCGAAAGGGTTTCCACGTAAAATCTGTGTTTTTATTTTTTTATTTTTTTGCGATATTTTGTCATTACCGACATTATATATTTTCACAGTTAGGATGATAAAATAGAATTCGTTAACTCAATTAAATCACAAAATTTTTATTTAATTCGATCAAACAATCACTTCTACTTAAATATCAAAAGGTCCACATATAAATTTCTATATCAAGTTACCTATTCTCTATAAGGCCTTGCTACCCAAATGACATGCCCCACATATGCTTGTAAAAATGCAATAAATGGTCACAAAAAGGCATAAATGTTAAGTATGCTTCTAAAAATATACTAATCATTTAACTCTAATAATTTAGTCATAATTAAAATTTTAAATTTTAAAAAATATAGAGACTAAATCCCGTAATGAAATTATGATATAATATAAAATATAAATATTTAGACCACATTTTTTTATTACGATCAACGTATCATTCATATTCATTTTATGATCTATAAAAATTAATTTTTTTGTGATTCGTAATTACTTTTTTTAATAATTTTCATCTCTAAAATCTTAACTTAAATTTTATTTGTAAGAGTGCAATCCTTTTATCTTTGGTCCCCAGGCAACATTTACATGTGCTGTTTCCATTAGTCTTATAGAATTCATACTAATTACCGATCATTAACAAGCAGCCTGATGATTATGTAAAATTTTAAAATTATTACATTTAATAATAAAAGGATTAATTTAATTCAATCTTTATAGCATATGGACCTCCTAAATATTTTAACTTAAAATAAAAAATCCCTTTATTTAATTTTTAAGTAGTTGACTTTCTAATGTAATAAAACTATTTTAATATAAAGTCTTGCAATGAATTCCTCCCTTAAACTTATCCACCCTTATGAACATTCCACATTAAAGATGAATACCTTCATCATCTTCTTCCCTTTTCTATTCCCTCTCTTACATACATCAACAACAGCACAACCATGTCCCATCACCAGATGTGGCCAAAACCAAGTCCCCATACGTTTCCCTTTCTACCAACAAGCCACTAAACACCCCCAAAACTGCGGCTACCCCGGTTTTAACCTCAGTTGCAAAACCCAAAGCACAACTTACCTCAGCCTCCCATATTCCGGCGACTTCTATATACGCGATATCAACTATCTCGATCAACTAATAACACTTTACGACCCCAAAAATTGCCTTCCCAATCGGCTTCTTACATTCAATATATCAGGAACTCCTTTTGTTATTCCTTTCCATGAAAACTATACGTTCCTTACTTGTCCTAGTGAAGCCATCAAGTCTCGGTTTGATATTATTGAATGTATGAGTAATTCGACGCATTCGGTGTTGGCTACTTCTTCGATGAGACTTGTGAGTTCGTTGGTGTCGTCGTATTCGTGCCGAGTTGTCGTGGCGGCATTGCCGGTTCCGGTTTCGTGGCCGGTTAAGGAGGATGAAGAGTTCACGGCTGAACTTGGTGGTGATGTTCAATTGACTTGGTATGTACCTCAATGTGGGGATTGTGAAGCACAAGGTGGGATTTGTGGGTTTAAAAGCAATAATAGCGACGAAATTGATTGTTTTCGTCGTCTTCCTGAATCAAGTAAGTATCTTTATTTCGAGTTTTGATCAATGGTCATATCATTTTTGCATTTGGTCTAATTTTGTTTTTAGTCCCTCTGTTATGTTGGAATTTAGTTTTTAATCCTTCTATTCTTTTTTTAATACAAGGTAGAGTTTTTATTCCCTCCACCATGTTCTATTTTTTTTAATAGAAGGGTAGAAGGTAGGGGTCAAGTGATGGAGTTTAGGATTCAATGTTCATAAAAAAAGTTGAAGGAAAGTTAATTTTTTTTTGAAAAGTCTATGAAGTATTGTCCATTCGAAATTGGTATATCGTCAATGTGTTAATATTGTTGTCTGATCAAATTAGGTTGTTCAAAGATCAAATTAGGATCGAAACATAAGAGGAGCTAAAGAAGGCCTTTGCCCCCTAAAAATTTAGGCGCTTCAATTTTTTTTTTTAAATTTACTAAAACCCTTAAAACTTTTGAAAATTCTAATTAATTTTTTTTTCAAAATTTTTAAAAATTTTAATTAAACCCCAAAACCTAATGCCATGTCTTCCACGAGATTAAAACCAAGATCTAATTTCTAGAAAGACTTCATTAAAATGAAGTCATTTGTCATTACACGGTAAGCTTAGTTGGCATTTAATCCCTTTACTTTATTGTAACATAATTTAGTCATTTAATTTTAAGGATAACTATTAAAATTATACATGAATTGTGCAATTGTATACATGAACATTGATTTTGTGTAATTTTATAAAAGAAATTTTGATTTGATCGATTCTTATAAATTATTAACACAATTATTGATATAATATCATTTTATATTTATATATTGCATACATAAATTCTATTTATCTAATATAAGAATAAATTGATGTATTTATTTCTTTAAATGTGTATGATTAAATCAAAATTAAAGTTTCAAATATACATTTGAATCACAATTAGAGTTTCACATGTATAATTACGCCAAATTAAAGCTCACGTATATAATTGCACATTAAATCAAGATTCATGTATAACTTTAAGATTTTCCCCTTATTTTTATAATGTTATTAGCATTTCCAGATTGATAACACGGTTAGTTGTTGATATTTTTTAGTTAGCCTTAAGCATTCAATTGACATGTAAATTTACTTGAATATAGTTGATTATATTTTCACGCGAGTTTGACTCTGTGATTGAATAACAGCAATAAAACCTACATCACCACTTTAATAAAAACTAATAGTCCGACATGTAAATTTATCATTGGTTGAATATGGTTAGCTTCTAGTTATCACTTTAACAACTAAGAATCTTATTAGAGATTAAATCCCATTTTTCGATATAGTAGGAGGATTAAATCTGAATTAGTCATTTTTACATTTCCACTAACATCACATATCTTTTTCATGATTAATTCAACATCCTTAAGCTAGAATTAATGTTTCAATCAACTCATTTAATAATAAAATTGAGAAAGCTGTGAGAATGAAGATATTTGGAATTACTTCAACACATTATGGATTTTATTTTGGACTTAATTAAAATAAATAAATAAATGAGTGGCTTTTACGAAAGGAGTAGATTTGTAGTGTTATTTGACTTTAGATTTTTTATTTTTCAAGTTTGACTTTAGTATTTTTATTTTTGAGGTTTGACTTTAGAGTTTTTATTTTTGGAATTTATTTAACTTTACTATAAGATGATGTAATTGCATTATTTTATGTTATCGTTGTTAAGACTATAGAGATTGACGCATCTATACTAATGTCAACTACAATGAATGGCTTGATTTATATATATATATATATATATATATATAAGTATGACGTCATTTCTCTCATATAGTATGGCTCAAACAAGATAATGTGTTGTATATTAAATTAGTAATGCAATGAAAAGTCAGAAATTATCTAGCTTATCGGCCCGTATGTTTTGAATAAAAAATAATTAAAAAATTAGTAAAAATAACTAATCAATTCAATTAAGTCTTTAGTTTGATTTAGTTGATTTATATAGATTTATGAGTCAATTGATTTAATACTTTTATTCAAATCAATGTCTACGGCTTGATTCGGTCCGATTTAAATAACCATATTGCATTTTGCTTTTGGAAATAGTCCATTAACCATTTCCATTAATAGAAGAAAGTTTATTAGGTTCCAAGCTTAGATGACAAAATTCGAATGGCTTATTTACTTACCCTGCCTTATCCCTCATAATATTTAAAATTATCATTTTATTTCTATATATTTAAGTGAAATATTCATAAATTATTCTTAAAACAAAATAATATGAACATACCTAATATTTATGAAAATAACCATAAAATTTTAAGCGAGATGAAAGTAGAGATAAAATATGCTAATAGTAAAATAGTGAAAGATTTAACAAGATCTGCTTTTACTCCGCTCCATTATCATCATAAATTAAAGAATCGTAAAGAAAATCGTTGATCTGCTATGGTCGTAACCAATGTTACTTGAACCGAACCAAGCTGTCCAGTTGGAGCTGTCAAAAACGAACAGAGATACCAACTCAAATATAAGAGTTGAACTGATTTTTGAACAAATTATTTGGAATCAACAAAAAAACCGAAAAAAAAAAAAATCAATGATTGAACTAATTTTATAATTTTTATAATTTTTTTAATTATTCAACCATCAATTCAATTATTAAAAGATACGCAATAATAAAGTTAGCCAAATGTTAATCTTGTAGCATTTGATCTAATACAATGTCAAAATTTCCTTTTGGTATCATATTTCAGGCGAAACAGGTAATGGTCTTAAAGTTTTCGGGATCATCTGCTTGTCAATTGCTGTACCGGCACTTGCGTGCGCAACCGGGATCGCCCTCTTCGCATGCTGCTTCAGCAGTCGCAATCATGCTGGGGAAAGCCCCATGCAACGGAACAACAGACCTGCGGCAGTGCTGCCACAACCTGCAGTTGTCGTAACAGGGCTGGATGAATCCACAATCGAATCATATGAAAAGCTGGTGCTCGGTGAGAGCCGGAGAATACCCGGCCCCAACGACAGCACTTGCCCTATATGCTTATCTGAATACCTTAGCAAAGACACTATCCGGTGCATACCAGAATGCAAACACTGCTTCCATGCAGAATGTATCGATGAATGGCTACGAATGAACTCTACGTGCCCTGTGTGCCGGAAATCTCCACCGGCAGAGGATGCTACTCCACATACCAACCCTGTTTGATATTATTACGAATGAACGCTTCTTGTATTGTATGTATGCAATCACAGTAGGCATAATAGTTCTTATTCTTTTATGCATTCAAGAGAGTAGAATAAGTATGTTAACGTGCAACCTATCCCCGGCAATATTCGATTTTATCGAAGCAATTTCCATACATAATGAGGTTTCAGCTCACAAGTACCATGTCATAAAAGTTAAACAGAACACGATATATATAAACAGGCACACATTTCATATTTTGACAAAAAGAAACTCCTTAATACTACTATGAGGTTAAATGAAGCCTTACAACATTGGTTTTCATTTCTTTGCAAGCAACTTCTTTGGAAGCTTATCCAAAGGGATAGACTTTAGCAGGAAAAGCCGAGCAGCTCGTTCTTGCAAAGTACCACCGCATTTTAGACCATGAGCCTGCAGTTCTGATTTCAACCTCTCCAATCCAAGAACCTATAATACGACAAAAAAAGTTAGCACCCAAATCACAATAAGCATTATAAAACGGGTGATCGAAGAGTACGCTAAATTACATTATATATAACTATGCCTATGACCCGATTTAAGCTTGGAGTAAAGGAAAGCATTTGATAAACTTGCAACAAGCTAATACCCTACTCATTTAGGTACATGATCGAAGAGTACGTTGAAAGCTTTTCTATTTTTATTTTTAAACTTCCGTCTAGTATGTATATAAACTGATGAGAGCAATAGTGCAAAGAAGGCCGCATTAGTTCACAAATCCTTTCTTTGCAATTCTTGCTCTCAAAAGTCTAAACACATTCCCTCAAACAACCTAAGCCTACATGGAAAGCAGGAACAGGAAAAGAACTTCGAGTGCATACCTCCATCTCTTGCGGCGAATTGAAGTCATCAAAGTTCAACGGCTTTTCAGGTATGGCCACGTTAGTGTTTGAAACTACTGTTTCTCCATGAAATTCTGATTTTACATCAGAACAACCATCGACTCTATCTATCAGTTTGTTCCCAACTCCTTCATTTTCTTGAACTGGAACATCGGCACCCTGAATAACTATTTCCTTCTGATCTTCGGTTTTAGTTCCATTATTTTCCGGTATCGTGGGTTGAATTGCTTCAACTTCAACCTTATCATTTTCTACATCGAGCACATCTTCCCCACCGGATTTTGAGCTTTGCAGTGGAACAATGTCTTTCTCTTCCTCGGAACCACTCTCACTCGATACTCCACCTGAGAATTCCCCATCACGTCTTCTCCTAGAAACCGAACCGGAACTCCCCTCGGTTCCTTTAGTAGAATCCGAATTATTCCCATTGTTCAAAACTACAGATTTTTCATCTTCCTCGCCATCTTCACTATCTTCATCATCACTGCTATTATCACTATCACTCTCATTTAATTTCCTATTTCCCATCCTACTCAAAACAAGAAAAGCAAACAAAAAACTAATAAATATCCCAAATATTAAAAAGAAATCCATAACCTAATCTTACAAACAAATTAAATGATGGTTAAATTCTGCTATTAGTACTTTGCGAAAGTTGTGGATTTAATCCCTATAATTTAATTTGATCAATTTTAGTTCTTCTACTTTTCAAATTTTGAAATTTTAGTCCCAAACCAAATAGTAGCAGTTAAATTCGTTTGGTTAAACTCAATTACTAGTCTTGTATTTGATCCATATTCTCTATATTTTTTGAAACAAATGACAATAAGTAATCCATTAACTCAAATTTTGAAAATAGCAATAATCGTTGGTGCTGACGTTTTAAAATCTAAAAAGTACAGGGACTAATAGCAGAATTTAATCTTAAATGATCTTGATAAGACTTACCAAATCTTTAACCTTTTAGGGTCAGCTCCGCCTGGAACCGTCTTCCGCTTTCCCAGGCACGCCGCCTTAATGGATTCTTCAACCACCGCCACACACCTTGCTGATTGCTCCCTGTACTTCGCCACATACTTCTCGGCTTCTCCATCTCCAACCCCTTTTTTCCCATTTTTCGCCTTTTTCTTTATAAAATCCTCCGCCATCTTCTCCAATTTCCTCTCTTCCTCCTCCGCCTTCCACTCCTCCAGCCTCTTCTCCGCATTCACGTGCCTCAGCCTCCTTCCGCTCATATCACGGCAAGCCTCGAAATTGCTCGTCTTTTTCTGCCCGGCCTTTGTGGCTGCGCCACGTAGCAGCGATCCGAAGCCTCCTTTGCCACCGAGAAGGCTGAAAGAAAGGTTGAGGGTGGCATTGGGGTGAGAAATTACAGAATCGTCCTTGAGCTGATGGCCGCGGATCAGGCGCTGGAAATTGATTGGGATTTTCGTGATTTCCTGAATTTTACGCTTGACGGAACCGACTTGGACTTGTGGGGGGGAGAATTGAAGCGATAACGTTTGGCCATTTACAAGTTTAACGAATAGCTGTAATAGCCTCGGATTAACGTTGTTGTTGTTGTTGCTAATGTAGTCTTTGCTGATTCGATGATCTTCCATAACTGTTGATTTTGATCTGAAATTGGATATTTTCTGGGTTTCGTCTGAACGGAATTTGGGATCGGGGCAAATTTGAGGAAATTAGGGTTAGGGTTCTGATTTTAAAGTAACCCCAATTTTAAAATATTCAATATTTTTCTTATTTTGAGAAGTGGGGTGGCGGTGAATTGCCATTTGTGAGTCCCGCTTTATGCAGTTAGGTCTAATTATGGTAAAATTTAGGTTAAATTTTGCTCTTAGTCCCTGTACTTTACAATCTTTATTTTTTTGTCATTGTTAGTCTCTGTACATTTTTTATTTTAAAATTTCAGTCCTCATCAAAAAGTTAATTCTGCTATTTTCAAATTTTTGATTCAGCAAACAAATTATGTATCGATATCAATGGTAACCCATTATTTCGATGAATAATTTTTTCGGACAAAAGAAAATTATGTAAACACTTACTCGGAATCTCACTTATCAGATTTCATTGTGGAAGACACAATTTTTTCTGAAGAGTTCGCCATGATATATCTGATCCATGCATAATATCATGAAAAATGGATAAAAAATTTTTACTACTACTTAGTATTGACAGTATGTGTAATATCTTATCAACTTATTATTTTAACATATTACTCACTAAATTTTTAGTTAATAGAGTAATAACTATCATTTGTATTAAGACTAAAATTTCAAATTCAAAAAGTACAAGAACTTAGAATGATCCAGTTGAAAAATATGGATTAAATCCACAATTGTACACATAGTACAAGAATAGTAATTAAAATTAACTAAATGGATTTAACAACTATTATTTGAGTCGGGACTAAAATTTCAAAATTCAAAAAATACAAATACTAAAATTTACCAATCCAAATTTACAAAATATAAGGACTAATAGCAGAATTTAACCTTAGTTCTTTCAAGTGAGTTGCCATATAAATGATATAGCTTGAAAAAGTTGTACATTTTTAAGCTCATAACTAGGGGTGTTCATAGTTCGATTAAAATCAAATTAACTGGTCGAATTGATCTAAGTTGATTAATCAGTTGGTGGCCGAATTTAGTTCAATTGGAGGTCTGTTAATGATTTTTTGAAAATTTGGTTATCAGTTAATTCGATTTGAAATCGAATAATTAACCGAAATAAAGAATACATTTTTTGAACTATTTAGAAAATAGATAATGAACATTAACAATGTATTTTTTATATGTTTTATATTTATTTTAATAAAAAAACAAAAACATATAAAATTCAATTAACCGACCGAATTAATAGAAATATTTCAGTTCAGTTAATGTATTTGAAAAAAAAATTCGATTCAATTAACGGTTAAAGATTTTTACATTTCGAATAATTCGATTAATAGTAATTCAATTCAATTAATAACTGAACTGACTGTTTGGACACCTTTACTCATAATTGAACCCATAAATTGATTTGCATTAGAAAAAAAAAACTATATGTGCATCTGATTAGATTAATACATTTATAAACAGGTTTTCCCCAAATTTACTCTAATCGAATAGAGAAACGCAAAGCTCGTTAATTAGCTATTTTCCTATTTATTATTCAGCCGTAAAATCAGGCTCGGCCGGCTTTTGAGGAAGCAACGGTGACAATCTTTGAGGCAATCTAGGGCTGCTTTGCGAGCCATGGCTCCGCAACGTTCGTAACGCATTGACGGCAAATTTTGAAGCGTAAAGCGTGGCGCCGAGACTTGGTGAGGTTTCGTTCCCGTATGCCAGAGCTGCAAGCGGCTCTCCCTCAGCTTCACGTAGTGACTTTACCTGCTTCCTCCTGCAGTGTCGGCGCCAAGCTGCTTGTATAAACGACGCCGCCCATGTCTGCCATCTCACCGAGTAGAACCTGCATCAACAAAATCACTGCGTGTAAGCATTCCATTTGATAAAGAAAACTTATCAATTTTTATAAAAATAAAAAATATTTTAAAAAACACAATGCTACTTATGAGTTTAATTAATTCATACTAGTTGGCGGTTCAACCAATTTAATACTATTTTTAAACTAATTTTTGGCTGATTTTTAATCCAATTAATCCAACCAACTAGTTATATTTAAACATTATGAGAAAAATTGAGTCCAAAATTTAATTGACCCGAGCTTCAAATAATCTAAACTCATAATAATTCGAACTTGAAACTACTTAAACTCAAAACAACTCAAAACAAGTTTCTTTAAAACTTACCTAAAGCAATTTAAACCAAAAATGAATACAACCCATAATAATTTTATATGAAAAAACTTAAACCTAAAACACGCAAGACACAAAATAATTCAAATTCAAAATGATTCAAAATCAAAATAGTTTGAATCTAAAATTAATCTAAATTTGAAATAAACTCAATCTAAAACAACTTAATCCAAAATAACTTAAAATTAAAATTAACTAGAATCTATGAAAACTCATACTTAAAACTTACAACCTAAACCCGAAATAAACTCAATCTATAACAACTTAATCCAAAATAACTTAAACTTAAAATTAACTCAAACCAAAACCGAATTAAAATAGCAAATTAGTAGAAAAAAGCATTGGAATTTAAAAAGGAAATATTAATTACTTGAAAGTATGCATGAATTGCTTGCTGCTAAGACGTCGAAACTGAGAAGCCACGAATTTCAAATCATCCGCCATTAAAGCAAAAGCTTCAACTTCTTTCAAGGCCTGCACTGTTCTCGTCGAGATCGGTAGGTTCGACGACGATTGGGGATCCAATGCCCATGTGAGAAGATCGTCGCCGCAAAAGTCACCGGCTTTGAGATGAGCCGAGTTGAAGAAACCGGTTCTTCCGCCGTTTGTGGTCGTACTTGTCAGATTCCCACGGATAATAAACAGCATCTCCTCCACCGGATCACCTTCTCGGAGAATATAGCTCTTGTCGGTGTAAAGCACTGGTTTGAGACGATCACACATTGCATCTAATAGTTGTTCATCCATTTTGTCGAACATTGGCACCTAAAAGAAAAAGATTAGTTGAATGTTAAAGCTTTAATCGCATGTTCATATGAATAAAGCAAGCATTCGATTTTCTCCGTCGGTTTGATTGACTTAATTGATAATTTTTAAGTTTGGAGTTGGTAACTATTCTTTTCAACAATTTTCTCTTCAAGACTTGAAATCCGTTCCTTTCTTGAAAATCTTGAAAATCTAATATGTCTTACTAGTAAATTCAACATTTATTGATCCAAATCATAAAATTATAAGTTAAATATATTATTTTAATTGTAAATTTTAATAATTAATCGAATTAACCAAAATCATAATCGAATAATCCAATGAGGTTGACATAATCATAATGATTTATTCAAATGGATCAATTAAGTCGATTATAATCCAATTTTGTTAGCCGGTTGGTTTTGTTTGGCTTAAATGTAGAATAAGTCGTGTTTTTTCGTTTAAGTATCTAAAGTTTTTTTCAAAAATGGTAACTAAACTATTAGTTCATCTCATTTTATCCCAAAACACAATATCAACCACTAAGAACGTCATATTTTTACTAAATATCATACATTATTTAGTAAAATGAGACGAAACTAAAATTTTAGTTACCATTTTGACAAAAAAAGAACTTTTAAGTACATAAGTGGAGAAAAATGTTATATTGAGCGGCTAATTTTATATTTAAGGTTTTTTTTTTTTATAAGAAAAGGACTCACTCTTTTGAGAAGATCCAAGCAAAGATGTCTCTTTATATCTCTTCTGAGATCCCTAGGAAGGTTAGCAATGAGGGCTTCTTCTTCAACACCTCTGGTTTCTTGCCATTTGTACTGTTCATATCGCCTTATACGTTCCCTAAGGTTCTCCGGTAGCATCCGGTGTGACATCCATTGCTCTGCATCTTGCCTTTTCACCCTCATTTCCTCCACTCTCACCCCTGTTGATTCTAGATATTTCTGGGAAAATAACAACAAAGAAAATGTAAATTTTGAGCAAACTATGAAAGAATTTTGGATTAATATAATTTTTAGTCCCTGAAGTTGTCAGCTAGGACCACTTTAGTACATGAATTTTTTTTGTCACTTCGGTATATGAACTTTAAAATTAAGTACATTTTGATCTTTGAACTAGAAAATTAAAAAAAATATAATTACGTAATACTCCAAGATTTACAAGGGATTAAAAATGAGTTTAGTTGTTAAATTTAATTATTAAAATAGAAAAAATAAAAGCATTCAGGGGTAAAGTCAGAATTTTTGTTGGAGTCGAAATTAAATTAAAAATTTTTGAGAATCAAAATAGAAAATTTTTCATTGTAACCTTAAATTATTGAATCACAATTTAATTATTTTAGGAGGTTAAAAAATGTAAGTTTATCATAATTTAACTTATAACTTTCCAAATTTTAGATGGACTAAAAACACAATTTCTATTATAGGATCAAGACCCTTGCTTACCCCTTTTAGTGAAGCTTTTGTATGCAAAGTTTTTAGAATTAGACTGATAGTTGAACTCGATCAGACCATTTATTTGCCAGTTTGATTAGATAAATCATTAAAAGTTCAATTAAACCATCCGATCTAATCGGTTTTTAGCCCAGATCAACCGGTCTAGTACCTTTTTCTGGACTAATACCCTGGCTGATCGGTCCGATCCTGTTAAAACAACTCCTAAAATAGAATTAATTGTGAAGTTGAGAGCATTGAAATTGCAGAAATACCTGCATGTTCCCAATGAGCAGTGAAAACAGAATCAAGCCACCAATGGCAATGGCAATGGCAAACAATATCTCCCACACATAGGTACTTGTTTTGAGATTTTGGCCTAAAGAACTAAAACCAAAAAGGAAAAGGAAATCAACCAACTGTTCTACGAAAAAAAATCAACGTAAAGAGTTTATTTATTGCTTTTACAAACCTTAGATTACGCAAAGCCCACCAAAAGCAGTACAAGAACTTCATAGGAAAATCCATGGTTTCCACCACACCGGAGTCGAGTGCATCGAAAAATATCCCGAAGTTAAAGTGTTTCGGATCTTTCAAGTCGTCGGGATTGATTAACGAGCAGGTAGTATTCAGCATATTCACTAATGTCTCGTTTCTTGTTATGCCTTTATGACAGTACAACGCGGCTATGTCGCCGTTTACAGCATTACGCCAACATCGGTCCTGTCGTTCGATCGAAAACAAGTACCAAAAGGCTCCAACTGCCTGTTATGTTCATGTTGGAGACATCAATGGCTTGGTTGTAATGGTTAATGTTTTTGTTTAAATGGTTTGAAAGAATATATACGAAATCAAACCTACATGACTAGCTAACATGTATAGGAAGAGATTCAAAGCAGCACCGGTCCATGCCGATTTGGTTAATATGCCGGAAGTGGTTGTAACTTCTTTGAAAAGAGGAACGATTCGAAGGATTCTCGGCACGTATTGGATGAAAATAAAGGTTTTCAACAAATCTTTCGTGATCTCCGGAACCGGGCCTCTCAATGATGATTTTATGATTATGACCACCATCTAATCGAAAAAAAGCAATCAAGTGATGTTAAAAAGACCGAGTCGGTCAATGATTTGTCTTCTCTACTCAAAAAATAAACTAATATCATGAACAAAATATAATCTCATTCCTAATAAAGTGACCTCCATAGTACTTTAACTGCATGGACTGCAATAATTGTTGTAAGTCAGTACCTGTGGAAGTGGTAAGATAGCGAGAATATCGATGAAGAAGTTCTTGAACAAATACCGTTTCGCGATAGCCCAAGGATCTTCAATCAACTCGCCTCTACCGAATACACGCGACGACGGGGCAATGAATGCGGTACGGAATTGAAACACGATGTGAATGACGTAAAAAGCGTCGATTAAAGTACGAAGGACACTAGCAACGATCCCGAGTTTGTTGTCCAAGTCGAGGCATTTCAAATTTCCCTTAACCACAGGGATGTAAAAGAACAAAGGATCAATAGCTAGAGCAATGGCACATGAAAGAAGGAACATTTTGTTCCAGTTTTGAAGAAACTCTCCTTGTGGATTAAGAGTCCTCTTCTTTGAACTCACTGCCTTGTCTTTCTTCGGTTGCCTTTTACTTGAAAACCCGAAATTCACTGGTTTCTTTAAGCCTTTAACTCGTTCGGAACCATTCTCGAACAGTTCCCGGGCACGTTCGGAACCATTCTCGAACAGTTTCCGGGCACCCTCTATAACAGCACTGAATGATGGTCTAACTTTTGATGTAAATGATCCATCATCTGAACTCCAATCTTTGAACCTGATTAAATCCAATGAAAAAATATCATCAAAAGTCCAATGTGGAAAACACAGGTAAAGGTCCCATTATTCGGATACAAATTGTATTTTGCTCACTCTACTTAAAAAATGATAAATTAGTTAGTCTTTATATGTTAGAACAAAGACCAGATTGCTTAAAGACACTAAAAGGCAGGAAGCCTTATCTCCCAAAAATAGTAAATTGTTATTTTAGTCCCTTGAAGTATTTGAAACTATAAATTAGTTTAATAGTAAAGATACATTTTAATTTTTCAAAAGTTAAATTTTTTACAATTTAATCCCTTTAAAATTCTAAAGCAATAAAAATATACACAAAAGAACTAATTTGTTCTTTAATTTAAGATAAAACACCATTCATGGTTTCATGTTGGGATTGTAGTTGTACTATATACTTATGGTGTACTTAAATAATTCTGAAGTTGAACTGATCAGTGAAATAAAAACAACACAAATACGAGTCGGTTCATAAACATACTAACATACAGTTTGTAAGTACCACTTTCAACCCTCACCGGTGACTTCAGAAAAACAGCAACTGTAATAAAGACTAACCTTACAAATTTGTCTCGCCGGAAAGTCATGATCTGAGATAGTTTCAAATGCCAAAAAACTTCAACTTTGAGAATTATCTAACCCTGATAAGACAAACCAAAAACTCGATATGATTAAAGAAAAAAAAACCGAACTTTGCATGAAAACTCTACTTTCCTACAAATTGAATAAGGATTGGTTTATGTAGGGAAAAAAAAAGGACATAAAAAACTATTCATCAATTCATGAAAGAAAGAGAAACCTTTAAAGGGGAGTTGAGATGTTGCTTTCTCATAAAAAAAAAGTAAAAAAGAAAGAAAGAAAGAAAGAAGTAGACTTTACCTTAGCAAAGTCAAAAACTTGAATTGTCGATGAAAACTGTGTTTTTTATTTTTTATTTTGAAAGAAATTTTCAGAGCAACCAAACATGAAAACAGAGGAAGAAAAAACAGTTGTTTTAAGCCTTAAAGATTCTTACAAGACGTTTAAAAATGAAAACGTTGTCTAAAAAAAACAATGGAAACTGGAAGAGAAATTTCGTTAAAGGGCAGCCCTTTTGGAAAAAGAAAGAGAAAGAAAGTTCGGGGTGAGGGTCGATAATGGCAGTTATTGTCTGCGATTTTTTTATTTGCTTTTTCAAAAAGGAAGGACATACCAAAAATGAAGATGGAAAAAAAAAAAAAAAATATATATATATATATATATATGTGCATATAATATATATAGATAATAGATTATTGAAGGCGAGGAGACCTAAAAGGAAGACGAAGTCCACAGGGAGAAGAGTCAATCCAAAGGCCTAAAGCTTCCCTTCTTTGGTTTTGGAGGGAAAAATTACATTTTGGGGCACATGATAAGTAAAAACTGGGAAATAAGATACTTATTTGGATAAACATGTTCTATCGGTGAGAAAAACTTGATTTAATTTAAATTTTAAGTTAATTGAATTAAATTATTTGAATTATTTGAATAACTTGATTAAGTTTTTCAAGTTCAAATCGAGTTAAATTTTTTAATTCGAAAAATAAATTGGTTTAAATATTCTTTTGGTCATTGTCTAAGTTTAAAAATGAGAAAATTGGTCTATCTCTCAATAAAAATTAAAAAAAAATCCAAATTTTATATATTTAAAAAAAATTATAAAATTTTTCAAAAAGAAATCTAAAAATATACAAAGAAAATTAAAAAATTAAAAAATTTCTAGAATAATAATTTTTGAGACCTAAATAAGTTAATTAATAATTCTAGTTTATCATACTAAGGTATTTTATTATTATTATTTTACTTTGAAAAAGTTTACAAATATATATGATTTCAAATTTATGTGTTCTAATAAGAAATTGGTTATACACAACATTTTAATTTGACATGTTTAATTTTTTAATTTAACTCGAACAATTTTACTCGATTCGACTCAACTCGAATTTCATTTCATTTGACTTGATTCGAAAAAATTTCAAATTAAGTTAGGATGATAAAATATGGCTCGTCAACTTGATTATCTTGAAATTTTCACTCGATTCAATCGAACGCTTACCCCTACTTTTATAGTTGGGTGATCGGTTGGCTCGGTTCAGTTCAAGTGGTTCATTTGGCTCAATTCAGTTCGAGTTGAGTTTAGATTAAAAAAACAGAATAAATTACACCCAAAGCCATTAAATTTTAATAAGTTTACGTTTTGGTCATTAAACTTTAAAAGGTTACAAAATGATTATTGAACTATTTGAAAGTTTTCATTTAAGTCATTAAGCTATTAAAATCACTGCTATATGGTATTCTCTGTTCGCATCGCCTACACTAGTCGAAATCTCTTCTTCCCTTTCTCTTCTACAATTAAGTTTTTTTTTTATGAAACAATTTCCCCACTCTCCATCACTAACTGTTAGATTGACTTACCATCTAAGATATGCTCTTCAATTTGTCGATGGGTACTGACCTACAGTACTAATCGTTAAATCGTCACTTAGAGCTTGCTAGTCGGACTTAAAAAAAAAAAAACTTACCAACCCAATGACTTAAATAAAAACTTTCAAATAACTCAATGATTTAAATGATTCAGTGACATTTTGTAATTTTTTGAAGTTTTATGATTAAATCGAAAATTTACAAATAATTTAATTAACTTTATTTTATTTTAAAATTTGATTAGTTTTGCTGTGTTTGGTGTTACTTACCTAGGTGAACCAAACTCATAGGACAAATTATACTAGTTTAGGTAGATTTAGGAAATACTAATATAAAATTAAATAGATTATGAAACACCTACTATGAAAAAAAAATATATGTAAATATATATTTAATTTTAAAGTGAAGCAGCAAGTAATTATAGTAAACTCTTCCTTTTTATAAAATAATAAATATTATTGTAGTGATATTTTTGTCATTTCAAATAATGTAAAATATAAAAAAATACGGTTGATGGAAAACAAAATTAAAACATCGTAATTTCCAATGTTATTATCATTTCAATTAAAATTTCATTCAATCTTTAAATTAATTAATTTCTTATAATTACATTCATTATATAAAATTTTTCACCAACGTTGTGAAAGTGTTATAATCAAGTATAGATTTGAATAGATAATATTGAAATCGGTCATCAAACCCGCTCAAGTTTAAACTTGGGCTTAATTTATTATAAAAAACATATCAAATCTTACGTGACAAATATATATATATATATATACATAAAGAAAAGTATGATATATATAATAATTTTTTAATACATTTTGTACAATTAAAAATTATGGTTATAAATATTTATTAAAAATAAGTAAAATTATTATAAAATATATAGATATTATATATTTAAAGTTTTTTACAAGATAATTACTAAAAAGAAAATGATTCATTACCAAATATGGATACATATATAGCCTTTTTTTTTCTATCTAGTCCAATTGCAGGTTTTTTAAATGAAAAGAAAATTGAGCCGACAAGAGTATAATCAATTTGGTTAAAAAAAAGAGTACAAACAATTTAATATCAATTATGGAAAAAAATAGTTGAAAAAATATAATATTTATGGCCTAATATGAGTAATATACTTTTTTTAAAAAATTGTTTTCTATAGGTAAAAGTATTAAGGAGGTCTTTGTAGTAGGAGTCAAATTACATTTTGTTCCCTCTACTTAAAACATGTACAAATAAGTCTTTGTATATTAGTTTAAAGAGCAAATTATTTTTCTATTAAACTTGTACTGTTAAAAATTGGCGTGGCTAAATGAATAAATGGACAATGATACATAGTGTGTCACATGTACGCCGTGCTAAGGTACATGGACTAGTTTTAAACAATAGAAATGGATGGAATTTTCAACAGAATGACCAATTTACTCTTTTATCTAATATATAGGGATTAATTTAACTATGTTGTGAATAAATAAAGTAAAACGCGATCTAACTTCTAATAAAAGGACTTCTATGATGACTTTTATTTTTTTTTAATTATATTATTTATCAAATGACGTTTTTTTATTTTACGATTTGGGTCTTTGACTAATCAAAATGAGGAATTCGGCCTGTCTTATTAGGTGGAAATTTCTATTTTGAAAAAAGAAATTATAAGAGAAAGGAAATATATATGATTGTATATAATATAAAGTTGAGATTAAAAAAGGATTTGGTAAATTTGACTAATCAAAATGAGACTTTGGATTGTCTTATTAGGAGAGATTCAAATATTTTTTTAATTGTGAACCTATTTTAGGTAAATAGGAGGTGGATGTTCACATTATTAGCGTGCAAAGAGCTCAGAAATATTAAGAGAGGGAGAGAGAATAGGTAATGAAGTATGAGGAAGAAGGTGAGGTTGTTTGTCCTGTGCACCAGTAGCTATATAAGTCAACCTCAATAAATTGTAACAAAATAAGGCAAAATTTGGTCCAAAAGTATTGTGGAGGACCTTGTATAAGAGTCAAATTACATTTTGTTCCTTCTACTAAAAAATGAGCAAATTAGTCACTGTATGTTAGAAGAAAGAGTAAACTGATCTTTGTTGTTAAAAAATTTATCTATTTCTACTATTAAAAGCTAGCATGGCTGGCAAAATAACCAAATAGTTACACGTGACTTGCCACATGCACTTCATGTCGATGTATATGGATAGTTTTTAATAGTATAAATTGATGAAATTTTTAACAAAATGACCAATTTGCTCTTTGATCTGACGTGTATGGACTAATTTTTCTATTTTTTAATACATGAAATAAAATGTAATTCGATTCCTAATACAGAAACCTTTATAAAACTCTTAACAACGAAATTTACATTACATAAGAGTGGCAAAGTAAAACAATAATGTAAAATGAGGCATGACTCCTTAGCGATATAGAGTTGGTTTGGCAAGGTAGTTATGATTGACAAGTTGGTGAAGTATGACTCAAGTGAAGTATAATACAATTATATTTGATCTTATCTTATATCTTTCCTATACTATTCTTTTAAGTGTTTGGTTGAATTAGTATCACTTATCAACAGAGTCCTAACTTAGTTAAAAGATTAAAAAAAAAAACCATTCATTTTACAAAGTAACAAATACTACTATGAAGGCATTTTGTCTTTTTATGTTTTATATAAAATCTAAAAAAATATACACACACGATGAGATTTGAACCTAAAACATTGCGATTTTCAATATGTCAACTTTAACATTTCAATTAAAGTCTCGTTTATTTTTTTATATAAAATTTTTATAAATATATTTGTTACTCACAAGTGTGCCATAATATAATTTTAGTTATTTTTCTTCCATTGTATTTATACTTGACTAAAACATACAAATGACAGCAACGTATTGTGAGATTTGGAGACCCACACGTATACTTACACATGATGAATCTTGAATTTGAATATTCTAGACCCAATTCCTTCGTCTTTGTTAACTTTGCCAAAACCTCATTTAATTCAAATCAAATTTTCAATATAGAATTGGGGCAAAAGATTTATGTTTAAATTTTCTGATGACACCAATTTCAAATTTTGTACTTAAAAAACATTTATCTTTTATAAAAAAAGAGATAAAATATGTAACACTCCTAATCCATATCTATCGCCGGAATAGGGTTTCGAGCCATTACCGGAGTTTATAGAATATTTTCGAATAAATCGAGTCAAATACTATTCATTTTTCAAGATTAGTCATAACGTCCTTTAGTAGGGCCCTCGAGGCCTAAAACATGCATTAGAATCGATTTTGGACCAAATCGGGACCTTGGGAAATTTTTTGCAAAATTTCAAAATTTTTCTCGCTGCTAAGAGCCACACGCCCGTGGGGTTAGGCCGTGTGAGTTTATACGCCCGTGTCCCTAATCTGTGTAACTCTCTGACTTGCAACCCATGAAAAAATTAGGATCACACGGCTAGGGCACATGCCCGTGTTGAGCCCATATGCTCAATACAGGGTATTCTGTTTCTCAAATTTTAGGATGCAGGGGACACATGGCCTTGACACACGCCCATGTATCAACCCGTGTGTCACACACAGCCTAGACACATGCCTGTGTGTCTACCCGTGTGGATAAAATAAGGCTATTTTCCAAGCCCTATTTCTTACCCATTTTCATCCAACACCTGCACCAAACATTTGCATAGCAATCAACCAATTTAAGCATGATTTTCAACCAATTTCATCATTCAATATGTCATATGTTCACATGCACACTTAGTATAAAGCTTACCTCTTTAAACTTGTATGTTTAGTCTTAACAATGCAATCATTATTAAGCATACACATAATGATGCGAGCATGGCTAAGGAGCTAGTTACTAAATCCATTGAGCTACCTCTGGGACCAGTTACTCGAGCAAGAGCCAAGAAGTTTAAGGAAGCCATTGCAAGCTATATTGACCGAATATGGGGAGAAACCATTGCTGGGCATATTGATCATTCATAGACCAGCTCTATAAGTGTTCTATGCAGCTTGCTCAAAGCTGAACTTTAGCTTTCATTTTAAGCTAATCATTTGTTGGAATAAACATTAATAATGTTTAGTTATTTTTAGTTAAAGTATTTAATATGTTTTGAGTCTATTTAATATGTTTTAATTAGATTCGGCAATTAATATGTCTTGAGTTAATTAATATGTTCTAATTAGTTCAGCTATTTAATAAGTCTTAAATTTATTTAATGTGTTCTAGTTAGTACAACTACTTAATGTGTCCTAAGCTAAGACAACTTAAAAGAGCTTTGAATGTGTCCTTAACTGATTTGTAGGTGTTCACACCAGCTGAATCAGCTAGCTTGGTGCATTGGACTGCAATTAAAGGAAATCAATGCATTGGAGCTGAATTAAAGATCAAGCTGCTGCTTTCTTTTCTCCAAGTGCTTTTCGTGGAGATTAAAGGCCAAAGACAAGTTCACATTAGTCCATTCAGCTAGAAGTGGTTTCACACCGTGGTGGCTGATCAATTTTGGTTGTTCACACTATGAGGCTCAACAAATTCAGCTGTTTACACCAAGGATTGTTCGTGCACCACAAATATTTCAATTAATTTGGTAGCTGCACATTCGGCTTCCCTAGGGAGGATTAATTGAAGCTCATAATTCTTTAGCTGATCAGTCATTGCAAGATTCAGCTTAGTTCATTAAGTTTACTTAATTAGCTGATTGAGAATGTAAATAGCTCTAGCTATTGGCATCACCTAGGTCTAGGAGTTGTTAAAAGTCTTGTTAATCATTTTAGGAGTTAATTCAGCTCATTAATAACTAAGTGAGCTGATTAGAAGTTGTCCATTCGGCTGGAGCTAGCTCAGCCTATAAATACTTTGTTCATTTCAAGTTGTAAGAACTTTTGCTTATTTTATGAATTATCTTGTTTCTTGTGAGTGTTCAACTCTCATAGCTCTCTCTAGATTGAATTGGCTTATCAAGGTTAATCTTGCGGCGTCAATCCTGTCTTTTTATTTGAACTTATACTTGCTTAAGTGTGGCATTCATCTATACCTCTGGTTCCTATCTACCATAGATAGTAGGTCAAGGTTCTTTAAACTTTCAACACCAATTTCACCTAAGTGCTATTTAAGATTCGGGTCAACCTTTACCTATATTGTTGGTTCAAATCTTAGCCTTAGCCAAAATCCCCTATCTATCATCACAACCATCTTTATCCCTTTGTTTAGAACCTATCTTTCATCCCTTTTTAAGCCTAATTAGAAACAACTCAACCTTATTTAATTTTTATGATCGGACATCTAAACGAATCGAATCACATCACGAGATCGAGTTTGTATCACATAAACTCTATTTTGCTTTATAATATACAAAAAAAAAAATTAAGTCATCACTAGCCATTCCAATGGCTAGGTTACATTTATCCATTTCATCATCAATATTGGTACTAGTAACCTATACATGCCATTATACCAAAATAAACATCTTTATATACCAAAATGTGTTGGTTAATAGTGTGATGATGCTCCAACCTTCTCGAGCTTTCGAACACTATAAAACAGGGAAAATTAAGCAAAGTAAGCACTTAATGCTTAGTAAGTTCATGTAACAAGGAATCTAACTTACTACATGTTTCCATTAAATTAAATCAAATATGCATGCATCCAAGCAAATGGATTATTATCCTATCACATACCACTTCAACACTTTGAGTTAGTCAAACAATTTCATATAATACCAATACATAGATGAGCCCATCTTATCATGATATCCACATATTTAATTCCCATATCACATGTATCTTTTCAAGAATAAATTATTCCAGGATTCACTATCCATTTCCAAGTATTTACCCGTTGAATTTATCGAAATTTCGATGGATAACTTATAGTACACTTAAAGTGCACAAATTCATAATCCGTCACTTCACATTCACATTTATCAAAGAGCACGCTAAATCCTCTGTAACATATGCTCACAGAGTTTTGTCATGATTACCAGTCCAGGCTAAATCCTTTCAGTGACAAATACTCTATAGAGCTTAATCTGGATTACCCGTCCGGGCTAAATCCCTTCTGCAACACATGCAATATCCCTTTTTTCCTTGATCCATCGAATTCCCTTTTATTCAATTAGGACTTTCTCATTTTTTTCTCCTTTTTCTCAAGTAATATCAAACATTTTATCATTTTCTATACATTGAACATACATTTAACATTCTTATCATGTAATATGCATTTCAAGCATTTCAAGATTCAATGCTAAGTTACACGAACTTACCTCGATACTTGTTCGTTTATAAAATCTACTAATCCGAGACTTTTTCCTTACTTCTATCTAACCTCGTATTTGAGTCGTCCGGATCTATATAAATGAATTTAATCATAAATTTCACTCAATTTATATTCAATTGAGTTCAATTTACTATTTGGGCAAAATTATTATTTTGCCTCTAAACTTTTCATTAATTCCAATTTCATCCCTAGGCTCAGAAAATGAAATTCATGCAATCCAATCCTTGTTCCAAGCCTAGCCAAAATTTCCATATACTATTTACAGCACTTATGTTTTACAAAAATCATAATTTTTCCTTGAAATTTACAAGTTTACAATTTAGTCCCTAATTCACAATTTCATCAAAAACCACTTTGTAAAAGTTGTTTATTTACTAAAAACCTTTCTTTTTCTACCATAAATTTTAAATTTTTAGCATATATATCCATGGAACAATTTCTATACTTTGATGACTTTTCAATTTAATCCCCAAAATAGAAAGAACAAGTTATCTCGATCTTAAAAATATAAAAATTTCTAAAAATGGAACATAAAAACTTACCCAATTAAGCTTGATTAGTTTTTTTCCCCCTCTCTTAGGGTTTCCATCAAATTTTGGGAAGAAGAAGATATATTATGATGATATTTTCATATTAATTAAATTATCATCTTTTAATTTCCTTGAATTCCACTTTAGTCCTTTTCTTTTTCTCAATTTCCATGGATAAATCACCTAAGATATTTTCCATATTTTGATTGATGGTCTAATTACCATATAAGGATCTTAAGTTTTGAATTTCATAGCTATTTTATCCTTCTACCTTCTAGTATTCAACTTCTACATTTTATGCAATTTGGTCCTTTTTCTAATTAACCACTAAATCGATAAAATTTTCTATCAGTATTTTCATGCAACCTTCCTATCATAATATAGACTATGTCATAATATTAAAATAATTATTCTCTTTTAACTCAGATTTGTGGTCACGAAACAACTATTCCATTTCACTGAAATTGCACTGTTACAAAATACAACCAAGGTCATTATATTATTAGTAAATTTACGTTTTGATCACTCAATTATAAGAGGTTACAAAATTATCATTGAACTATTTAAAAGTATTCGTTTAAGTCATTGGACTATTCAAAAGTTTTTATTTAAGTCACTAGGCTATTAAGTTTTTTTTTTGTTAAAAAAGGTCCAATTATCGAGCTCCAAGGGATGATTTGATGATTGATATGGTAGATTAGTACCCATCAACGAGTATATAAATATAATTTAGATCCAAGTCGACCTAACGGTTAATATCAGGCATTGGAGAAAAAAGCTTTTTGGATTTTAGTTTGAAGATTTGACATTCAAAGTTGTTTTACGAAAATAAAACTGAACTGTAAAAGAAAATGGGAATGTGAGCTTTCAATTAGTGTAGGCAGTGCAAACAAAGAAAATCATACAACAATGATTTTATTAGCCCAGTAACTTAAATGAAAACTTTCGAATAGTTTAATGGCCATTTTGTTACTTTTTGAAGTTAAATGACCAAAATATAATGTAACACCCCATACCCGTATCCATCGCTAGAATAGGGTACGAGGCATTACCAGAGTTTACCAGATTATTTTCCATTAAACATAATTAAGTACTATTCATTTATCGAGATTTATCATAATGTCCCTTAGATGGGCTCTCGAAGCCCAAAGTATGAATCGGGATCAAATCGGGACTAAATCAAAATATCAGGGAATTTTTCACAAAATCCAAAAATTTTCCTTAGTTATAAGGGTCACACACCTGTGTGGACAAGGGCCACGCCCGTGTGGTTTAGCCATGTGGCCAACACGCCCATGTGCCTTACCTCGCTCTAGGCCGTATGGCTTCACACGCCCATATCCTCAGGCCGTGTAACTCTTTGACTTGCAACCCTTGAACAAATTGATCTCACACGACCAAGTCACACGCCCGTGTGGTTAATTCAAATTTTCGAAAATAGGTGCAGGATTCATACGGCCACATCACACACCCGTGTACTCAGGCCGTGTACCTCACACGAGCAAGGCACATGCCCGTGTGATAGCCCGTGTGCTCGATTCTAAGCATTCTATTTTGCAATTTTTGGATGCAAGGGACACACGGTCAGGCAACACGCCCATGTTGTGGACCGTGTGTTACACACGGCCTAGACACACGCCCGTGTGGACAGAATAAAGCTATTTTCCAAGCCCTATTTCTCACTCATTTCCATTCATCACCTGTACCAACACTTAAACACATTCAAGAACCAAATTAAGGCATTTAACTAAGCCTCACTTAAGCCTTATACATGATATGTTTTCATTGATATTCATGTATATAAGCTTATTTACTCCATTTCATATATATAAATTTCATATATATAAGCATAATTTGTCAAATAAGTTATCTCATTTATCTTATTCATGCAACTACCTCTACTTTGCCATTTCATACTTTTTCACAACTATTATGTGAGACTTTATAGTTGTACATTTCAAGCATATCAAACACAAGCCATTCCAATGGCTAGTCGCATTCATAATGTTTTATGTGCCAACATTGACTAAATATCTTATACATGCCATTATAACCATAATTAATTTACCATATATACTGAAATAAGCCAATGGATAGTGTGAGTGATCTCCGCCAAGCTTCCCAATCAAAAGAGCTTCCGAGTCACTATTGAACAGGGGAAAAATAAAATAGAATAAGCATATAATGCTTAGTAAGTTCATATAACTTGGTAATTAACTTACCACTCATTTAAATTCAGTATAAACATACAGAGTACATTCAATCATCTTGACCACGAGCCCTAACACATAACCTCCTCATTCTTGCTAGTCATATTCTTCGTATAAATATCAATAAATATGTAAGAGCTCCATAGTCATCAAATTTCCCTATTCATATACTTCTCACAGCATGAATTCATGTAACACGTACAATTTTCATCCCTGTATTTCAAGTACATTTTCGTAATGTCTCGTCTCGAGTTTAGATTATTTCACATTGAAACTTTTCCCATTTAATCATTTGAAATATTAATGTCCCGAATGTAGTACACTCGTGGTATACAATTCTATCATCATAGATGAACACGTTTATCAAGCATATTCTATATTCATATATTATCACCTCATATTTCCATATACTATATATCATCACATTCATGTATTTCAAGTATACTCATGTAACAGTTCATTTCATGTTCATGTTATCTCTTGTCAAGGTTTTGCCCGTTAAATTTGTTAGAAATATCGATGGATATCCACATGTAGTACACTTAAAGTGTACAAATCATGATCCGTTAATTTATATCCAGGGGTACCCAATTAGGGCACATAATCAGGAAGCACACTCCCGAGAACCTCATTTCTTACAACAGGATTACCAGTCCAGGCTAAATCTCCTGTAACATATGCTCAAAGAGTTTTGTCAAGATTACTAGTCCAGGCTAAATCCTTTAAATGACAAAACTCTATATCACTTAATTTGGATTACCCGTCCGAGCGAAATCTATTTCACCACATATTCATCAAGATGGCTTATAATAGGATTACCCGTCCGGGCTAAATCTTTTTTACCATTCATGCCGTAATCATTTCAGTGATCCATCGAAATTCAATATTCAAACGGGTCTTATTTCTTTTCTCAAGTAATTTCGAACATGCATTCAATTCTTGCATTTCATACCATTCATATCATTTACAGAGTTATTTAACATTTATCAGGTAATACCAGATATTTATTTATTAGGCATTATCAGACAGTCAATATATTTCTTGTACCCAATAGTTATATATTTCACATATATAACCTTTAATTCAAATGTATATTTTTAGCACATTTCATTTTGACGAGGTTTATCATATATTGAATATAGTCGGGCATATGATCAATTCTTACACAAAACATTCACATACCGGACATTCACACAATTCACACATACAACATTTATTTCAAACATAAAATATATTCAATTAAGTTACACGAACTTACCTCGAAAATTGTCGTGTATGTAAAATCTACTAATCCGATATTTTCCTCTTTTTTTCGTTTTAACTTCGAATTTGGTCTATCCGGATCTAATTTGGCCATGAAAGCTTGCTTTCTCTTTCCTAGGGTTTCCATGGAGTTTTTGGGGATGAAAATGATATAAAATGATGATATTCTTAATTAATTAAAATATCATCTTTTAACTTTTCATCTTTCCAATTTTGTCCTTTCTTTTTCTAATTTTTCATGGATGATTCATCCATAAAAATCTACTAACTTTTGATTGATGGTCTAATTACCATATAAGGATCTTCAATTTTGAATTCCATAACTATTTGCAGGGAAGAAGCTAGAACAATTTTTTAGGGGGGCCAGATGAAATTTTAATTTTTTATAGTTTATATCTTTATAATTGTAAAAGATTAAATTGAATTTTTATAATTTTAGGGGGCCAAAGTGTAATTTTACCTTTACTAATTTAAAATTTTTAAAAACTTTTAAGGGCCAAAATAGTAATTTTATATTTTAGGGGGGCCGGGGCCCATGCCAGCCCCCTGGCTTTGTCCCTGGCTATTTGACACTTTTAGCTACTAGAACTCAACATTTACATTTCATGCAATTTGGTCCTTTCATCGATTAAACCCATAATCGATAAAATTTCTTTACGAAATTTTCACATATCATATCTATCATACCATAGACCATAAAATAATAATAAAAATAAATTTTCTTTTCGAAATCAAATTTGTAGTCCCAAAACTACTGTTTCGATTTTTACCGAAAATTGGCTGTTATATATAAACTTACTAATAATTTAATGACCTTAAGTACAATTTACCCTAAAATTTATTTTTTACTAAAATTGGTTACCGAAAGATAGAGACACAAGTTTAATTTATATTTCTTGGGTTGTTTACGTTATTGTCTCTCTCACAATCACTAAATTAAGCTCCTCCTATTATTATTTCGTATTGGGATAATTATTTTTAAATTAAATAATTACAATTTAAAGATTATAATATGCTTTAAATTTTTGTATTTTTTATATTTTAGATTTTAGTCTTTATATTTTTACTTTTAAGAATTTAGTCCCTCTATTTTTTTAAGTTTAAAAATTCAGATCTAATTGTTAACACTATTAAAATTTTTTTATTAAATTTATTGGTGTCACATTCTAAAATTTTAAAAAATACTCATTCGATAATCATGTCACAAAAATATCATTGTAATGGACTTGATTTTAACAAAAAAAATTTAACGATGTTAACACTTCTTCAAATTTATGTCAACATTTAATTTAGAATAAAATATTTAGACTAAGGTGCTATTTGATAAACTGAAAAATTAAGTGTTAAAAAATAAATGTTGTAAAATTAAGTATTGAAAATTTAAATATTGAATTTAAATTATAAAATTAATTATGGAATATAATTAGATTGTTTGACAAATATAGATTTTAAATTATAAAAAATAAAATTATACATTTTATCTTTAATTTTTAAACATTTCACCTTATTCTAAACAAAAATCAAAAATTTTAAACGTAAAGTTTTTATAGTATAATATAATATTAAAATAAATAAGCTAAAATAGAATTAATTGAAAATATTTTCCATTAAGTGATAAGTAGCTCTTATCTACTTATTATTTTCTACACTTTTTTATAGAAAAATTCTATAAAATATAAAATTGTTTTAATTTTGAATTATCAAACATGCATAGAAAATTAAATCATTGAAAATATTAATTTTTAATTAATTTAATTTTTTCAATGGTGTATCAAACAAAACTTAATTAATAGCATTATAAATGTCGAAATATTAAATTATGTAAAAAATTATAATATAAATATCAAATATTAAATTTAATCATAGTATAATCATTGAAATTGAAATTTGACCTTTCTTATAATTAAAAAGGAGAGGGACCACAACTGAAATATTTAATCATTATTGTTAATAATGTAAAAAAAAAAAAAAGTAAAGACAGTGTCAAAGAAAGAAGACCTAAGGGTCTTCCTTTTATACATAGTAGTATATATATAAACATCGAGGTACCAAATAAGGACCTAATGTTTTCAACCATTCTTCGGTTCAATCCTTTTGGCACTAAATGATAGTATTAAGGACCTAATGTTTTTTTTGGTCCAAAAGACTGAATCAATAAACAACCGAAAACATTAAGTCTTTATTCGAGTGAAAAGACTTTAAAATTTCATTAAGGCTCTGTTTGTTTCAATGTAAAAGTTTTTACGAAAAATATTTTTAACGTTTTTTGATATTTTTTTCATGTAAAATAAGATAGTCAATGTAAAATTACTCCCTTATTCCCATAAAATATCTTACCAAATTTTTTTTCGTAAGACATTTTTCAAATTGATAAGGCTCTATTCACTATAACACCCTCATACACGACCCAAACATTGGGTCAAAGCACTGAGATGTTACATTCTTTACTACATTCTTCACTTATCAAATATTTTCTTATAAACTTTTATAAATTTTCAGTTTAGTCTCTTTTTGTCATAAAAGTTAAATATTCAATAATTAATCATATTAAATCAATTTTCTTTCTTGTTGCACTTTAATCACATAATTTATCTCAATACCTTATTTCACATATCAAATTTCTATATATTTCACTTCTATTATTTCATCCACATATTTTCTCAAGCTTAACAATTTAGTCATTGTCATCATAAATATTTCATATTTTTCCGCAATTTCACTTTTAGAATAATTTATGCATATTTCATCATCTCATAACACATTCATTAAACTTTTATCATAATTTCCTTATTCACATATTAAATTGTTTCAGACTTAAATTTTTATGCATTTTTCAATTTAGTTCATATTACCGTGTAATTTATTTTTCACCATATAAGCACTTTAATAAAATAATTCATTAAAATAACTAATTTCACATAACAATTTTCATGCGTATCACTTCTCTTGTTTCAATTATAAATTTCACAAAGTTTATAATTTAATCCTTAACATAATGAAGATTCATTATTTACTATAATTTCACCTTAACATTACTTTGTAATCAATTCACTATTTTATTTAAACTCTCTATCATAAATCTCAACTATATATTTGTTTCCCTGAAAACAACTTTTATGAAATATTTTCAAGAAATTTACCAAACAACGGAAAATATTTTACACAGATTTAACCAGACACCAGAAAATATTAGATTTTCCAAAAAAACAAGTCATTTTCCATAAATCATTTTTCGAAAATCGTTTTCAATGAATCAAACGAACACTAAGTTATATTTATTTGAGTAAAAAGACCTAATGTTATGGACCTAAAGTAATATGCTTTAAGGATTACATGATGTATTAAGCTTAAAAAAACTCACAAAGTTATATTTATTATTTCAGAACCTATAAAATTAAAATTTTAGTTTTTTCTTTTTAAAATTTATAAAATTTTAAATTAATACATAGTAAAATTACACTTTGTCCCTCCCAAAATGATAAAATTTTATTTTGATCATTTAAAAATTATAAAAATATAAACTATTAAAATGATAACAATTCAACCCCTCCAAAAACAGTCTCTGCCTTCTACCCTGATCCTATCAGCAAGCTAAAGATAGTGTTTTTAAAACAGGATTGGACCAACTAATACCCTGGTCTGGAAGAAGTAAAAAAGATTAATTGATCACAAATTAATACAGACTGATTGAATCGATGATTTAACTAAATTTTATAATATTTTTATTTAATTTGAACCGAATGTATTAATCAAACCGAAAATAATGACTTAACCAATTTTACCAGACTCCCGAATAAAAAAATATATTAGTTAAAACTATAGAGATTGCAAATTTTTTCAACGCGTAAGCTTATAGAATAACCAAGTCAATGCATTATTAATATTTTATTTTTATTATTTTTTTAGCCAACAGTAATTGAAACGAGTGGATGAGCATGAAATTGAAAAGTCAAGTCATTTTCTTCTCTTCGAGAGCCATTTTCTATGACCGGAGCAAAACGACAACGTTCTGGATAATTGAAATGGAAATAAGCTACCCTTTGAAAGTAACCCGTCTTAAAAATAGATTATTCGAATATTTGAATAATAAATTTCAATTTATGAATTAATAGTTATAAAATATTTATAATTTTGATTATTTATAAAGAATTATAACGTACTTGAATTTGGAATTTTACAGGCTTAGATATCTGAAAAATAATTGAAAATTTTGAAATTGATTTTCTTTGCTGATACGAATACTCGACGAAAAATAATATTTAATTAGAATTTAGATAATAATATTCAGATAATTTATAGACAATAAAAGTATTCAAATATTTAGGCAGGATGGTAGTTTTAGGTTTGAATAATTAAAAAAGATGTAATGATTTATTTGGTCCTCTAATTTAAAAAATAATAATTTTAGCATTCCATTTAATTTTTATCTCTTTTAGCTCTTAAACTTGTATCATTTGTCAAATCACTTAAAAATAAACTGAAAAAGTAATGTTTATTAACTTTATTGATGTCGATCTTACCTAAAAAATAAAAAAATAAGATATCAACTAAATCTTAATTCCATAAAAAATATGAATCTAAACATGTTTAAATGCGTAACAGTGAATTACAAATAATTTAAACATTGAATAAAGTATAATTCCTAAAATAAAAATAGTCTCCTATATTATTGTTTTGATTGGATTTTGTAGTCAAAGTAGTATAATCTAATAATACTTTTAAACTATACGTACATTGTATGTCCTTTTGCTGTATTCTGTAAAGTGTTTTTTAATTTTGTTTATTTCTTTTTAAAAGAATTGGAAAAATTTCCTTTTGACCCCTTCAAATTGTACTTTCAGAATTAACGGATAACATGTGGTTCATTGAAAATGCATCTTTTAGAACATTCCAACCTTTTTCTTTTCCCAATGATTTGAAGAGAATATACCAATTTTTAGTATTTCGCTAAATACAAATATCTATTTAGCACTATTAACTAGATTTGTTCACGAGCCCGATTACTTACTCAAATTTAAAAGTTCGCTCGAAAAATAAATTTGAGTGAAAAATTAAGTTTATTTAAATTATAAGTCAAGCTCTTGCTTTGAGCATTTAATGTTCGAGCGTGACCTGACTTCTTTTTTTATATTTGTAATGTTTTATATTATGTAATTTTTATATATTATGTAATTTATAACACAAAAATTAAATTTATATTATAAAATAAACATAAAAAATTGATAAAATGATTGTATATAAAATTTTAATAAATAAAAATATATAAAAATTTTTATCAATATATATATAAACAAGTTTGAGAAACGTGGAAGTCTGTCTTTTGACAAGTTTTTCATCTGTCTTTTGACAAGTTTTTTTTTGGGGTTTTGGCTGCTTTGTGGATTGATTCTTTCGCTTTGTGTTCATGGAGAAGGAAATGGCCAGTTTGAATCTGTCAGATGAGGAAGAATAAGCTTTTTGGGAGGAAGCAGCGGTGCTGGATATAAGTTTTCAACTATGTTTGGTGGGTCGTTGCTTGACGGATAGCGTAGTGCATTTTCCTTCGTTGCGCAATACGTTTGCAGGTTTATGGCATCCCATTAGGGGGATTCGTATTTCAGATCTAGGGGAGAAGCGTAGATTATTCCAGTTTTTTCATGAGGTGGATATTTTAAGGGTGCTAGCGGGGACACCATGGTTTTTCAACAACCATCTTCTAGTCCTTCACAGAATTCAACTAGGTGAAATTCCATCTATTGTGCCTCTTAATTTGACGAAATATTGGGTTCAAGTGCATGACCTTCCTCCGGGGTTGATAACGGAACATATGGCTAAACAGTTTGGTGATTTTCTTGGCCAATTTTTGGAATACGATATGGCTTTCCGGCCAATAAATTATCAGTCTTTTATGCGCATTAGGGTCCGATTAGATGTTACAGTCCCTCTGAAACAGAAGAAGAAGATTCTGATTGGCAACGATCGGACCATATATGCTAAGTTTAGATATGAAAAACTGAGTCTCTTTTGTTTTATATATGGCAAACTGGGTCATGGTGAGAGTTTCTGTCATTATTGAATCATGATAGAACCTTCAAAAATAGTTTATGGTTGGGATATTTCACTCCGAGCGGCAGCGAGAAGAAACATTGGTTCAGTGAGCAGATGGCTCAGGGAAGCAGATGGGTCAGACATTATTTTACTATCTAAGAAAAGAAAGGTTCGGGGGCATAATTTAGGGAATATGAGAGATTATGGGAGAAATTCTAGGGCTGATTTGGTGCAAAGATTCTTAAACCCAATTTTAATGTCATTAGGATATGATTTGCAGACGCATAATAAGGGATTGCCTAATTGGGCTATCGTGGAAAATAAGGAATCTTCCAGGGTTGTTGTTGGACATGGGCCTATGGAGATCAAAACCTGAAGATGAAGATGACCCGTTACAAATGTTGGAGGGTAAGAACGTCAACGTAGGGTGTCAGATACTACTCAAGTTCTGGGGCAGGAGAATGAGACTGGACCCAAAGAATTATCGGCTAGCGCTGTCGGACAGAGCAGCTGGGCACAATGAAGATTTTTAGTTAGAATGTCCGAGGTTTAGGGAGGTATTGAACTATTAATAGGCTCCATAATAAACGTAGGGCCATTAATCCCCATATTTTGTTTCTCATGGAAACAAAATTAGATTCAAAGAAAATGGAGTTGGTGCGTGTGAAGTGTGGCTTTCCTAATGGTATTGATGTTAGTGCATGCGGTTCAAAGGGAGGTTTATCGTTGGGATGGAAATGTAATAAGTTGATTTCTCTGAGAAATTTTTCTAATAGTCATATTGATGTGGATATTCAGGATCCTGAAATAGACGAGTCTTGGAGGCTAACAGGGTTTTATGGTAATCCGGATGAACGTCATAGGCAAGAATCGTGGACTTTACTTTGTCGATTGGGGCAGATACAATCAGTTTCGTAGATTGTGTTAGGGGATTTCAACGAGATTGTCAATTCTTTTGAGAAGAAAGGGGGTAGGCTTCGGTCTGAAAGGCAAATGGCCGCATTTAGGACTGTTTTGGAAGGTTGTGCTTTTCAAGACGTTGGTTTTGTGGGAAGATGGTACACATGGGAAAGGGGGAGGTTTCAATCTATTAATATCCGAGAGAGACTAGACAGAGGGGTTGCGACTTTGGAATGGTTGCAATTATTTCCAAAATTTTCCATTGAGCATTTAACCCATTCTTTTTCGGATCATTGTTCGATTTTGTTGAACACTTCGGGGGCTTCGAGTAGCAGGAAAAGAAGTGGTCCAATGTCGTTTTGTTTTGAAGCTAAATGGATTTTGGATTCAGACTTTGAAAAAATTGTTCGACAGGCTTAGGTTTCTAATAAGGATAATATTCCGACTAAGTTGGCTAAAGTGGGCCAAAGATTTCTTAATTGGAGTCGGTCAGAAGCCCGGGAACAGAAACATCAAATGGCGAGTTGGGAGCAGAAACTTTCATCTCTCTATAACCAGGATCCTACTGATAAAGTATTGACAGAAATTATGGAAGCGCAGATAGGGTTAAATATTGAAGCAGACAAGGAAGAAATCTTTTGAGAGCAACGCGCTTGTGTTAATTGGCTGAAGAATGGTGACAGAAACACTAATTTTTTCCACAAGGTAGCTGTATCTCGTAATAAATGAAATCGAATTTTGGGATTAAGTAATGATGACGGTGAGTGGATCTCAAACCTGAATGATATGCTGAGGGTTGTCATAGAGCATTTTGGAAAACTTTTCACAGCTTCTGATGTAGTAGGATATTACAGGGTGCTTAGCCTGGTTGGGCAGAAGGTGTCTTCGAGCATGAATGACGATCTCCTGAAGCCTTTCACTAAAGAGGATATTCGAATTGCGATCAAAGAGATAACACTTCTGAATGCCCTAGGTCTGGATGGTTTCCCAGCTATATTTTTCCAAAAATATTGACATATTGTAGGGGATGAGGTCTCTAAATACTGTTTGGATGTTCTAAATGTTAGGATTGTAAATCAACAAAACCCATTTGGTTCTTATTTCCAAAATTGATAAGCCGAATCATGTTTCTCATTTTAGACCAATAAGTTTATGCTTTGTGATTTACAAGATCATTGTAAAAGTTCTAGTAGGTCGAATGTCTTCGATATTAGATTCTTGTATTAATGAAACACAATGTGCTTTTATTCTGGGAAGACACATTTCGGATAACACTTTAATTGCCTATGAGGTGTTACATTCGCTAAAGATGAAGAAAAAGGCAAAAAAAAGAAATTTTGCGCTGAAATTGGACCTTAGTAAGGCATATGACTGAGTGGAATGGGATTTCGTAGCGGGTATGATGTCTAGATTGAGATTTCATCAGGATTGGATAATCCTTATTATGAGGTGTGTTTGCTCGGTGACTTACGCGGTGGGTATGAACGAGAACATTAGTGAGGCGTTCACTCCATCTAGAGGGTTACGACAAGGTGATCCGCTCAGTCCCTATCTTTTTCTTATTTGTGCGGAAGGTCTTTCTACCTTGTTGAATGAAGCCAAAGCTAATGGTACGTTACGGGGTGCCTCAATTGGTCAGAACAAATTCGCCATAACCCATCTATTTTTTGCTGACGGTTGTATTATATTCGGTGATGCTTCTGTTGAAGGAGTGAATATCGTTCGTAATATTCTTATGGAATATAAATTAGCTTCGGGGAAACAAATTAATTTGGATAAGTCTCTTATTTATTTCGGAGCAAGTGTGGGGGCTGAGGATCGGGATTTAATTGTCAACATTTTGGAAGTTAGGATGGCTTTGAATCCGGAGAAATACTTGGGACTGCCTATGATGGTCGGGAGGAAAAAGAAATGGGCTTTTGCTAATTTGATGGAAAGATTTAGGAAGCGGATTGAAGGGTGGAGTTACAGGTATCTTTCGATGGGTAGGAAGGAAGTGTTTATTAAATCAGTACTACAAGCTATCCCTGTTTATGTCATGCAATGCTTTGTTCTGCCTAAATCCGTTTGTAATAAAATGGAACGCATTTTGAATTTTGGTGGTCTCATGGCAAAACAGCTAAAGGGATTCACTGGTGCACTTGGGACGCGCTATGCTTGCCTAAAGATTATGGTGGGATGGACTTCAGAGATCTATGTTTGTTTAATAAAGCTCTATTGGCTAAGCAATTTTGGCGTTTACTCTCTCAGCCAGACTGTTTGTTGTCTAAAGTTTTCAAATCCCGTTATTACCCTTTTTTTGATATTTTAACAGCTAAAGTTGGATCGTATCCTTCTCTTACCTGGAGAAGTATTTGTGGTGTTAGGGAGCTGTTTGATGATGGTCTTCTCTGGCGCATTGGAAACGGCAAGAAGGTAAATATTTGGAATGATCCTTGGTTGCCTGTCCCTTGGAATAGCAGATTGTTAGTGCAAGCTATTGATACTCGCTGGTCAACCGTGGACCAATTGATTAATGCTGAAGACGGTACCTAAAATAGAGGAATTATCTCCAAAATTGTTGAGGGTCTCCAAATTCATCGCATTCTTAATATTCCACTTTCTAGCAGCAGAGTTCAAGACGTGTTGGTCTGGCGACATGATGCTTCTGGAGATTATTCGGTGAAGAGCGGTTACAGGGTACTGATTACAAGTAAATTCTCGCATTCAAGTTGGCCAATGAATTTAAATGACAATTACAAACAATTTTTTAAATCCTTGTGGGATTTACAACTCCCGTCTAAAATACGAATACATGTTTGGCGCCTTGTTAAAGACTTTGTTCCTCATTTCTCTAATTTAACCAAAAGGAAACTGCGTACAGAAGCCTTCTGTCCTCTCTGTATGGAAGCTTTGGAGGATTCTCATCATTTGTTGTAGTATTGTGGGGTTTTGCGTACTCTTTGACAACATCTCCAGATATCTGTTAACATAGGTCTGAACATCTCGGATGGGAAAATTCAGTTTGTTAATTGTTTTCTTGCAGTGGCTAAGAATATCAGGAGAACTATGGTGATTGCTTTATGGGCTCTATGGTATAGAAGAGACAAACTAATCAATGAAGGGCTCAAATTTTCTATGCAAGAGACTGTGCGGTTTGTTTTTGGTTTTGCTCAGGAGGTTCGGGATTGCAATTTTGCAGTTTTGTCTTCTAAAGTCCTTACACCTAGTATGTGGAGTCCACCTAATTTAGGTGTTGTTAAAATAAATTTTGATGCTTTTTTTTTTTCTGGTCGAATCTAATCAAGCTACTGTTGCTGTATTAGCAAGAAATGCAGATGGAAGAATTTTGGGTGCATGCACTTACCCGATTCAGGATGTGGCAGACGCGTTTATCGTAAAAGCCCGGGCTTGTGAAAGAGCCCTCCTTTTTGCGAAAGATATAGGTTTTCAGAAGCTTGAAGTGGAAGGCGATTCTCTTACAATAATCAAAAAGCTAAAGGAAAATAAAACAGATAGATCCATTCTCAGATCGATTATTCAAAGAATTAGGAGTTTAGAGAAGTTCTTTGAGCAGGTCATTTACCTTTTTGTTCCCCGAGATATTAACAGGGCAGCGCATGCGTTAGCAATGGAGGGGCGTGTTCGACAATCTAATCGCGTTTGGGTAGAAGAAGCACCTGAATCTGTGGTAAAGCTGGTGGAAGCAGATCGGGATGCGTGGTTTTATAGGAGTTAATGTTCTGGGCTTTGAGTATGGAGAAGGTTCTATTTGAATCTCTATTTTGCGTTCTCGAAGCGGATTTCAACCTTGGTTTTAAGATGAGCATGGTTCCTTTCTTCAAGGTTTTTTGGGCTGATATTCATGGAGGTTTTGCTGTCGGTGGTCTGTGGCTGTGTTTTGTTTTGTTTTTTGGTGTGTGTTTTGTTTTCTACGGTTTTTTTCCTGTGCGCTGTGTTTGAGTCTTTTCACCTGGTTTTGTTGCTGGTCTTTCTGGTTTTGACATTTTATTTGCTGTCAGTTTCAGTATGGTTTTTAGTTTTAATGAATATCAGCATCTTTTGAGGCAAAAAAAATTAAAACTAATATAAATTATAATTTAATTAAAAAAATACATACGAGTTTAAAATGAATTTAAATTTACTGTTTACAAATATGGATGGACTTGAATAAAATTTCAAATTGAACTAAAATTGAATTTACCCCACGAACACCTCTACTGTTACTGAAATATTAACTGAAATATTAACATAGAACTTTTGTTGATGGTAGCCCAAATAATTTTGTTACGATAAAGCTACTATTTTTATTAATTTGAACCTACTAATCATCGTGTCAAAAGCTTAATAGTTAATATATCATTTGGTATTTAAGTTTGACACTTATTTCTAATGCGATCCTTGTGTTATTTTTTTGGTCAAATCTAGTACTTGTATTGGATAAAAGTTATACATTTTGATGCTTGAAGATAACGATTTTAACTTTTTGGGGTTTGATTCATATTTAAGGTTAATTTGATGAAAGTTAATTGTTAATATTATTATTATTATTATTATTATTATTATCATCATCATCATCATCATCATCATCAAGTCAACTCTAAAACCCAAATTAAATATTAAAAGATTAACATTATTATCTTCAAATACTAAAATGTATAACTTCTAAGACAAAAAAAATAACAAATATACTACATTAGAAAAAAATGTCAAATTCGGATATCAAATTATGCATTAAGCCAATATCAAATTATGTCAAATTAAAAAGATTACATCTCAAATTTGAGTGAATACGAGGGCTAAAACCATAATTGGACTTCTTTTTTTTAAATATGGTTACATATATTTAAAAATCTTACTTTTATCTAATTTAAATACTCTCATTGCAAATTGCAATGTTCCCCCCCCCCCCCCCCCCCCCCACCCCCACCCCGAATGCATACCTCACTCAAATGTGAAGGGCCAGTTTCGTTTTTGTTGATACAAAGAGGAGGTTGTGACAGTTTATGACCATTCTTTTGGAAGGTGGAGAGCCGTAAAAAGGTAAAGATGATCGGAATATGGATGCCGAAAGATTTAGGAAGGAGAGGAGAGAGTTACTAGAAAAAAAACCATTTTGATAGCATCCATCAAAGCATAATAAGTTCACATTTTAACTCAAAAGAACTTGGTAAACGTATGCCCGACCCAACAACTACATTTTCAGAATGGAAAGCTCAATCGATTACCTCATCGAGGAGTCGGGTATGATCGGAAAAGATAACAACGATTTCATCATTGTATGCAAGATAAAATAAATACAAACAAATGGTCCCTCAAATTTCTCCAAATAACAGATAAATCTAATACCCACCATCTGTTTAAAACTATAACCAAGGAGAGAACTAGGCTACTTTCCTCATTGCTGATTGCTATTTGATTTATCAAACTAAAATATTACACTGCTGAAATGTTCGAAATTGCTAACGATTCAAAATGACTACCGAATAGATGTCGAAGATTGTTCTTATCAATCTAACTCTATCCTAACCTAAAGATTTTAAGATCATAAGGAAAAACACTCACCCTGGTCTAGGATTTTTCTTCTTCGGATGGAGAGCACGGCTGTCCAGGGATGGAATCGACGAAAAATTCTTCCACTGAAACAAAGTAGATCCATCAGTGCTGGTCAAACACACATAAATAGAGTATACCTGAATAGGTAAATGCCAACAACCCAAAGACATTTTAAATGGTGAAATTAGTCCAAATTTCAGAAAAGTTAACATTTACTGAAAAATTTCATTTACTGTTAGAATAGTTAAAATTTTGAAAGCTTTTTTATAGTTCTGCAAATGAAATCTTTTGTTTGGGGTTAAACTGCAAATGAAAAAATATTTTTCATGTAATTTTTTTAATAGTAAATGTTAACTTTGTTACTATTTGGCTTTATTTGATTCTTTTTAATAGTACAAAGATTAAATTGATGCATTTAATAGTAGAGGGACTATTATCCAGTCCATATAATAGAGGGACTTGATAGGTAGCTTCACCCATTTTAAATGCACATGGGAAACTTAAGGTAATATCATATTTGATGCTAGTTAAATTGTCTAATATGTTAATTGATAGAAATAATATCACAATGTTTGTAACTATCTAAGCAAGATTCAACATCCTCTAATGATTCAGAATAGACATTGAGGTAAATATTATCATGAAATGTCATTACCTATATCCTCTTGCTCCGAAGAATCAAGCAAAATTTCTGAATCAGAGGGAAGAAAAGGAGAACCAGGATAGTTTCCGAGGGCTCCTAAATCTGTAACAACTCCAAGGGCCAAAATTTTATGAGAACAAGCTTCATAAAGAAAAAGAATAATAAAGTAACAAAACATGCTAGGTTCCTGAAATGATGATTTCAAGGGTCAACGATGCAGAATTTCACAAATTATTAACAACAAAAAGTCGAAAAGAAAACATAAAAGCACGAGTCTCTAGATGCATGTGTGCGAGAGAGAGAGAGAGAGATGAAAGCAACATAAACGACAAAATTTTAGTTGAATATCCTAGTGTGGGTCTCATTGCCACAACTTACCTCCCAAATTAGACAAGTCTGCTGTCAAATCTGTGAGACTGAAATTCCACTGAATCTGATCAAGGGTTCTAAAGGAATCTCTAGAATTACCAGCTCCATTATCAGGTCCCAGCTGCAATCCTACTGAACTTGCCACATCTGTTGTGAAGGCTGAATCAAGTACTGATGTGTCGACTCCCATCCCTGACATGTCTGATGCAGTGAAGGGGAAATTCCCACTGGATGCCACTGATGTAGGGCTCACAGGCATCTCTGACATAGATGGCATGGAAGTTGTTGGAGGAACTGCAGCTATTGCATCACCAGCATTGCTGTCCATCACCATGCTAGAATAAAGAGAATCAGTTACCATTAGCTTAACTTCCGCAGAGCAAAATACTTGACCAGAAATAAAAAAAAAATTTTGAAGCAAGAACCAATGCACAACAAAGAGGGGTAAGATAGAGAAAATGTGAAGGCCTTAATACCTAAACATTCTTTAATAATGTAGGAGTAAACGTCATTCATCTAGTTAACCTAAAACATCTTAGGATTACAGTTTAGATAAATATAATTGATGTTAAAATGGTGTGATATAACCATCACACGATCATGCATTTGTTACAAATCTGATCAAGTAGCCATTTCATCCCCCAAAAAAAGGGAGAAAGAAAAGAGGCAGATGATTACATTTGCAAGCAGTAAAATCATTAATTAGGCAAGCTCACTTCAAAGCAGTAGCATAATTTATAGGATGGAGATAATGAAAAATAAAGAAGAAAAGCATCTTCACAATTATTGAACAGCAAATATTTGTGAATATAATAGCCAATTAATAGCAGATTGATATGAAGATGGTCAAGTTCTCACTCATTCCCAGAATTCATCCGCATAGGTTGAAAATTGCCTGGAGCAGGGACTCCATTGACCATGTGACAGCTTGATATACCCATGGAGTCAATATGAGGTTGCCCTGAAGCAGGAATTGGAGGTTGTTGTAGTACAGGGTATCCCATTGGTAAGTTGTTAACTGCACTGCAAAGTAGTTGTTGAATAACCATGATTGTAACATAAATGTGCGGACCAAATAGTCGTAACTCCTACAACAAACTTTCTGCTCGAAAGTATATTTCAGTACAGATCCCAAAGAAGAGTTGTGATATGGTCTAATTTCCCTATCCCTCTCAATGGTTTTTCTCTCATTCCATTTGAGAAAAGAATTGTAAACTGGCTCAATTAAAGTAGTCAAGTTTTATAAACAACTAAATAGACACCATATCAAGAGAAGATTATAAACATCTAATTTTGAAATTATTAATATAAAGTGAATCACCGTATAATCCTAGATATTTATCGTGTTTTGAAATGAAATAGCAATGGTAATCCCCTTAATGTTTCTTAACCGTTGTCATGCAATTTGACTTGATGGTTCAAGTAGGGTCAGCATCAACATGTCTAACTTAAAATCATGATAACTTTGCAATATAACTAAAATAATAGAAGCTTGTGTCCATCATTTGTATAAAGTCAGAACTTACCAGGCATGGGATGAATCCCATTTGGTATTGGGACCAGAGGAACCTTTGGAGGCACAGGATATTTCATCAGATGATATTGATGCTCGAGCAAATGGTTGAATAAAATTATTTGCTTCTTCAACTTCAGCCTTACATAATAGGCACTGAAAAAATCAGCATTTTCCTCTTCCAGCTTCTGCCATACTGAATAAACAATAATAGTGAAGAGACCAACTGAATGAGTTTCGACACTCTTTAACACTGCTGAACAAGAAACATATTCAACAAGCGGCTTAGATTTCACTAATTCAAAGAAATCATTATTGTTAGATTGGTTTTTATTTTTCTTTTATAACATGTTCTAGTTTATCAAATGCACATGCAGTACGTTTTATTGAAAATTCCAAATAACAGAAATGCATATACAGACTAATAGAGAGATTTCAGTAAAGCATACCTAAAGTTGTAAATCCAGGGTCTATCCTTGCTCGAGTCAGGAGGGTTTTGACAACCTCATCTCTAGTCATGTACAGTTGTAAGCATCTTTCAATTAAATTCTGGACCTGGAACAATCAGTTTATGTAATTTAAGAATCAGTAATTAAAAAAATATAATATAAAAGTCCCTTCACCGTGAAAAATGAAAGGATATAAATATATGAAATATAAAAAAGGAATCAGTTTCTTACAAGTTCAATATCTTGGCGTGAAACTTTTCTGCCATCATTGCTTGAAGCCGATAAAGAACCAGAATCTGCTAAGGGGCCATCTGCTGCTTGATTGTTTTGCTGTTCTGTTTTAGGTTCATGCAAAGCATGAGTTGAGGGTTTTATGTCTTGTGTGCTCTGCAACAAATAAAATTTATCTTCAAATTAGCATCAAGGACGAAACGGTAAGCAGATTCATGCATCAAACAAAAAGGCTGTAAAGTATAAACTGTTATTTTCTATGTTACTTTGGGAGAAAAGAACTACAACTCAACCCAATGACTGTTTAGCTCACACCAATAGACCAATTATTTAAATATAGAATTACTTATTAAAAGAGAAAAACACCTGTAAGGTCTTCATTCCAACTGAAAGCCAATTGCCAGCATCTCTTTGCTCAGCTCTGATACTCCCCGCCTAAGGTCACATAACTCATAAACATCAAAATGCCAACCTGAGAAGAAATTTACCAAAATAATTCACAAGGCCGTGAGCCAAAATGCACTGTGAAAAGAACAGCTCCTGATTAAGTAACATGAATTTGTGGTAGATTAAAACCAAAACTTATGTTCACAATGAAACAATAATCTACCTGAAATAGCACTTATTGAAATTAGAATCTTTTACCAAAACAAAGGAATATACACATTTTTATAACTCCAAGTGATGTCCCAAATTTAAACAAGTTTAGTCCTTTTAAGTGCAAGCAAACACGTCGACAAATCAATAATTAGATTAGATAACATTAATTCCAAAAAGACCCTACTGAGTACAACCTTCTTCAAATTCACGTCGCAAAAAATCAACAGAGAGAACAAATCCGTGTTTCATTACTTAGGAATAATTATAAACAACTAAAATCCTTTACTTTCTCTTGATTCTCCTAGTTGTTTTCATATACAAATTATGAAATAAAAAGGAACCAAGTCCATAGCTTTTCTCATAGCAAACTTCCCCCCTTTAGCTAAAAACAGCAAGCAAATTACAGTCAATTTCAATTATGCTCCGTTCGAGAACTTGGATTTAAATTTCATAATAGTAAATCGTAAGAACGAAATACATGTATTATAAACAATTTAGTTAGAATTCAATATAATATATTTAAAAGGTATAAAAAACATGTATTTATCAAATCTAAAAGTATTTTAAGAATTTCAAATTCATTACTATATGAGCATCTAACAAATTCGTAGATTTGACATTTTAAAATAGTTTACTACTCAATTTTCCTACTTATAAATTCCAAATTCTAAATTCCAAATTCTCAAACACTACCGAAAATCCTGGAAAAACATTTAGGACATTAAGATACTATAAACAAGAACCACGAACTTCAATTTAGCGGAACTAAAAAAATAAAAATTAAATTAAATAAAGATCTAGTTGAATTTACCTTACAACCAGAGTTGCCGACTCTTGAAAACGCGCAAAAACAAAGAAATTCAATATACAGAAAAAAATGCTTCGAATTTTTCACTGCAAGAAACAACTACAAATCCAGAAGAGTCACTTAAAACCGTATAGTTTCAAGGATTACCCAAAAATGAAGATTCTCGATTGAAGCTGAAGTACAAGTGCTTAGGATTTGAAGATATTTAAAGGGAACTAAGAGGAGCAAGTTGGAAAATTATAAAAAAAAGGGAGAAAAATGAAAATTGGGGGAAAATATATATTGCTCGCCGAAGTTCTGTAAGTGAGTTTTTGCCATGGCCGCATTTTATACTTTAGATTTTTCTGATAATTAAAAGTAAATTAAAAAGCGCCAAATTGGGGGAGAAACAATTACCTTAGACAATAAAAAAAGGTCTATTTTTTCTTAGTCCCTGTATTTTTTAGATGTTTAAATTTTAATTCTTTTACTTCAATTTTCAAGGGTTTAATCCATTTACCTTTTTAATTTAACAAATGTACATTTGAAAACAATTTTGTTATACCCTTGCACCTTGGAAACACTCCCAAATACAAAACTCATGAGGGCCTTACTTATCCTTTTCGGGCATCCCTTTGAGAAATACTCTTCAACTTAGCGTTTGTGCGAATCTCACTCACTAACCGTTATCTTTAACTTTAGCTATCACGTCTCATCCAAAATGATTAACAAAATCCAATTGCTACCCTACTTAGGACTTATAGTGGCAGTCCACTTGACTACTTGTCCCTAATCCACTAATAGAAACTCAACAAGTGTCATTTAGGAACTGTAAATAACGGTATAAAAAGCCCATTGCTCCGGCATAATGGGAGATTCTCTCATTCCTTCTCTGACTCTCTCTCTCTCAATTCTAATCTCCTCCCCTTAAAACACTATCTAGTGTGACTCTTTGCCTTGCACTGAGCGAGATGAACTGCCCAACTTAACTTCCATCTCCACCTTATTAGACTCAGAGTTAAACAAATGTCAAAAGACTTTCGTTAAATTAAATATTAGGTAATAATATTTGATTATCGAATGGTGAGTTTTAATAAAAAAATGAATAAGGAACAAATAATAGTTTAATAGTTTATCAGGTACTAAGAGTCAAATTTTAATGAAAAATGAATAATGTTTTAATTAACATTAGTTTTTTAATATATAAATAGTTTTAATTAAAACAAGTTTAAAATTAAATAATTAATTAAATTCAAACTAATTATAACTTGAACAAATCTAAAGGAGAACCCGTACATACATAGGGTGGGACTCAAACTTGAGATCTCAAAATTTTCAAGATGTTAACCTTACGATTGAGCCAAAATTATATAAATTTCCGATTAAGATCAATCTTAGATTTAATCCCCCTGAGAAGTCATGAGCATTTGAATAAATAAATAAAGGATAAAGAAACATTTAGTCTCTAAACTTAGTAACTTTCTCCACATTGGTCATTGAACTTATTTTGTCCACATTACTCTCGAAATTTGGCAGCTTTTTTCAATTTGATCCCTGAACGTGGATTTGGTTAAGGTATAACGACGTTTCATTCTGAGATTATATTATATCATCACTTGAAAAGTTTTAGAGTTTTTATTTTTACAAAGTATTTTATATAATTTTTAAATTTTTTAAGAAGTAACGATGTGACACAATCTTAAAATACCACCTCGTTGCACTATAACAAAATTGAAGTTTAGGAGCCAAATTGGGGAAAGCTTCCAAGTTTCGGAACTAATATGGACCAAAAATTTTAAGGACCAAATTGAAAATAATCATCAATTTCAAGGACTAAATATTAATTTATTCCAAAAAAATTGAGACGGTATGGGGAGACCTGTGGCCCTCGTATTTCCAATTAAGGGAGACCTAAGAAGAAAATGACAAAAAAAGACTTAATGAAAATTTCAAGTTGTCAATTGTTATTTTACGGATATTTCCCTGTCACACGTAACATGCTGGTCTGCATAATTGCATACCTTTTTGTTCGGTTTGACATTTTCCCAATAATTAAATTAAGGGTAAACTACACCTAAGGTCACTAGATTATTAATAAGTTTATGTTTTAGTCACTCAACTTCAAAAAGTTACAGAATGGTCACTAAACTATTCAAAAGTTTTCATTTAAGTCATTAGGTTGTTAAAATTGTTGCCTATGACCTTCTCTATTTGTATCGCCCCACAAATCAAAAACTTTTTCCTCCTCTTCTACAATTTAGGTTCTTTTTTTATTTTATTTTATGAAATAGCTTTGAACGTCATGAATCTGCGAATCAAAATCCAAACAGTTTTCTTCTCCAATCTCCGACATAGATCATCAGATCGATTTTGATCTAAGGTTTGTTCTTCTATTAGTAAATGGATACTGATCCACTGAATCAATTGTCGAATCGTCAATTAGTGCTCGCTAGCCAAACTTTAAAAAAAAAAGACTTTAATGACCAAATGATTTAAATAAAAACTTTCGAATAATTTAATAACTATTTCTTAATTTTTTAAATTGAATGACCAATACGCAAATTTACTAACAGTTTAATAATCTTACGTGGAGTTTACCCTAAGTTAGGTAAATATATTTGAATAAAGGAAAACTTATTTAAACTTTTTTTTTACAAAATTCAAACCTCAAACATTACTTGATGACTATCGATAGAGTCGATAGTTAAATCGGTCAAACCATTAATTTTCAATTCAATCATTAAAAAAAATAAACATTTTATTTTAAAAAAATTGAAAAATATTAAACACAAATAAATAATAAAATTAAATATGCAAATTAGTTTAATTTTGGTTTAAACAATTTTTTAATCGATTTTTTACCGATTTAATCACTTTTCGAATTTATAGTACTAAGGGAGTCTATTTGATTTTAACAATGTGGTCCCTTGAAAAATCTTTGAGTTCCCATCAAGTGGATCCTTGATTTATGAATGAAATCTCCTAGTCCTAGATATTATTTTGCCTCTTCAATTGGCTAGGAGCCTCCATCACACTACAAAATAGGACCACACCCAAAGTTTTACAATATTTTTATCATATTATAAATCTTTTTTCATTCTTTTTTGGGAAAATATTAAAAAAATATTGGAATGTTTATAAAATTGAATCAGTAATTAAACTGATTAAATCATAGATTTGATAAAAAAAAATATTAAAAATTTTAGTTCAAGCAATTAGTACTAATTCAATGCCATCTTTTGATCCATATCCCAATCGATTCTCAGCCCGACTAGCCGATATAAATCACCTCCAGTATTGCTGCATTGGTTTTACTTTAAAACAATCCATTTTTTTTTAATTTTTAATCAATTTATATATTTTTATTAATTTAATTTGATAAATAATTGTTAGAAATGCAAAATGGCATATCCCATGTTGATTGAGGAAAAGCTTATAAATACTTCCATTGAGTAACTGGGGCTAAATACCCAGTACACGTGCATTGTCGTTGCTGCTTGCTTGGTTTGGTACGTGCACTGTTTCTTTTTAGACAAATTTTTTACTATTTTTCTTTAAAAAAAATATTTTTTCTTTTAATGGTTTTTAGTTTTTAAGCCGTTGCAAATGTGAAAAAGTTCGTTTTTGGTCGTTAGATTGACCTTACACATTACTGTATTGCCCCTTCTGGATATCCTATAATTTGCTCAGATATTATCCTTTTTATACAAAACAATACACAACAACAACCTATCTTTTCTCCCATAGCTCACTTGTTTCTTTTCAAAATATTTTTCGATCATTTTTTCAGCTCTATTTTCCGGTTATTTTTCTATTTCATTGACAAGAGAAACATCAATTTTGTTCCATCTTCTTATTCGGGTGTACGGATATTGGAGTACTATGTTAACTTTGGAGGGCGACGTCCACTATGCAATTACATCTATCAAGGCAAATTTGCTTCTAAGGCAGTGATTCATCCACGACACAGTTATTATCTCATTTATTTACACATGATTTATTTATCTAATCGGTGCTAACAATTTTATTTTGCAATAGTATATTTTCTACAATAATGACTTGATTATTATAATCTAAATTATTCTTTAAATGCATGTGCTTGATTAAATTTGTATCACTCATCAATTAAGTCCCGACTTAATTGAGAAAAGTTGAGAAATGACCAAAAACACATTTTTTTACAAAGTGCATTTTGGGTTTTTTATTTTTTATTTTTGACATTTTACATAAAATATTGAAATATAATCTTATGATGAGATTTAAACCTAAAATACATGGATGAAGGGAAATTAGTAACCCCCGTAAAATAGGAAATTACTTTTTTAAGCCCTAAAGAATTATAAAATTTTAAGTTAATATGTGGTAAAATTATAGTTTGACTCCTAAAAATATTAGAATTTTAATTTAATTTTTTTGAAAACCATAAATATATAAACCATTAGAAGAATAAAATTATATTTTAACTCTTATAAAAATAAATAATTTAATCTCAACGCCTTAAAAATAATTTTGGCTTCTCCCATTAAAAATATACATTATTTTTTATTTTGAATAAGTATACTTATTTGTGTATACAATATGTAAACGTAAAATTAGTTATATCGATAATAGTATTAGTTGTGAAAATTGAATCAAATTAAAATGTCATGTATAATAGGGTTGGGTCGGGTTCGAGCTAGGCTTAATCATGGTATTAGCACATTCTATGCTTGCTTAAGCCCAGCTCAACCCGAAATATAAGTCTAAAATTTTGCCAAGCTCGCCAATATTCACGATGGTTAACCCAAGTTCATTTTAGATCTGTTCATATTATAGTTTTTTTAATATTTATATTTTTAATTATTAAAATTTTATATATAGGGAACTTAACAATTGGTTTAATATTTACACTATAATATTATATTTTGCATATTACTATAGAATTAATTTTTAAATGTTATAAATTACAAAATATATAAAAGGCTTAATACATTATTTCGTATCTGAGTTTGACACTTTTTTTTGAATGTGGTACGTGTGTTTCTTTTTGGTCCAATGTATTTAAAAAAAGTTATACATTTTGATACTTGAAGCTAACGATATTAGTTTTTTTTATGTTTAATTTGAGTTTTAGAATTGATTTTATGAAAGTTAATTAAATTTTCATCAAATCAACCCTAAAATCCAAAATAAATCACATCCACGGACTATATTTTGCAATTTAAACATAGAATTAAACAAATTCACAATTAGCACTAAATTTAATTTATTAAAAAATCATGAAAATTTCAAACTTAATAATATTAACAATTTATTTTCATCAAATCAATATTAAAACTCAAATTAAACACTAAAAAATTAATATCATTACTTTCAGATATAAAAATATATAGCTTTAGTCAAATACGTGTACTACATTGGGCCAAAAAATAATATATATATTAAATTTAAAAATATATATATCAAACTCAGGTATCAAATAATATATTAAATTTATATAAAAATAACATAATATATTTATTATAAAATTAAAAAACAGGTTCGATAAAATCAAACTCATACCTTAAATATTTAAACTTAAATCCGACTAATATTTTAAATGAAACAAATAATTTTCTTTAATCCTTTTTTCGAGTTAATATTTTCTCGTAAGAATCTTCTAGTTTGTGCAGGTACCTTAAGACAGATTCGAAAAACTGGCGACTAGCAATAGTGGGACTTAATGAAGTTACACGTTGCAAAAATCTAGAGGGGGAACGTGGCGGTCGTGTGACCGTTTATTGGCTTGAGATTTGGGGTGGTTTAAAAGCCCAGGCCCAGGAGACAGAGACAGAGAAACGGTACGACTTCCAATACTGTCGTTTTAAGGTTGTTGTCTTCATCGTCTCGACTAGAACTAAGTTTCCTTGTCACTTTTCGGCTACTTTGGTCGCATTTGCAAATCTGCACGTCCCACAATTATAGGAGTAAATTGCACCAAACGTCCCTACATTATGTTTCACATTTTCAATTGGTCCTTAAACTTTAAAACGTTTTAATCACATCTTCAAACTTTGGAGATTATATCAATCAAGTTATTTTATTACTAAAACCATTAATTTCACCATTAATTGACATATCAAATCATATATGAAATAATTTAAAATAAAAAATAAAAAAATTAACCAAACTTATTTCACATTATTTTGTATAGGATCTGATGTGTCACTTAATGGTAAAATTAACAATTTTAGTAATGAAAGGACTTAATTGATATAATTTCTAAAGTTTGAAAATGTGATTAGAATGTGAATCATATTTCGGAGACGGTTTACTCTTTATTAAATATATTATTGTATGAAATTCAATGAAAGATTTGAAAATATTTATGTTAATTTTTCACTCTTTATTCAATAAATTGTTGATATAAGTTTGATGTTTTCTAAAATGTTTAATAATACTCGAGTTTAAATTTTTTTTAATATAGTATTTGTATTTTTTTGTCCAATGTAATACATATATGATATATTTGACAAAAGTTATATATGTTGATACATGAAGGCAACGGTGTTAATTTTTTAATGTTTAATTCGGGTTTTAAGATGAATTTTATGAAAATTAATAATTAAGTAATAATACTAGCAATTAATTTTCATTAAATCAATCATAAAGTTCGGAGAAAAAAAATCATAACCCTTAAATTGTATTTAAAAAATTCACAATTAACATTAAATTTATCTATTAAAAAATCATAAAAAAATTCAAAACTAATAATATTATCAATTAACTTCCGTTAAATTATCCATAAAATTCAAAATGAACACACAAAAAAGTTAACATTGGGTAAAAGTACTATAGAGGCCTCTGCACTAGGAGTCAGATTGCATTTTGTTTCCTCTACTCAAAAAATAGGTAAATTAGTCCATATATATTAGTTTGAAGAGCATATTGATCATTTCTTTTAAAATTTGCATCCATTTGTACTGTTAAAAACTGGCATGGCTAATAATCAAGCAACGATATGTGGCATACCACGTGTACATCATGCTAACATACAAGGACCAATTTTTAACAATAGCAATGGATAAATTTTTTTAATAGAATGACCATTTGATATTTTATTAATGTATAATGATTAATTTACTCATTTTTAAGTAGAAAGGGCAAAATCCAATCTAACTTTTGATATAAGGGTCTCTATGATACTTTTACTAGTAACATTGCTACATTAGATACCAAAATATATATTTTTTATCAAATACAAATATCACATTAAATAAAAAATGTAAATAAATATTATATTAATCCTTCTATATAAATGGAAATTCAACCTTATCTTATGTATGCATGAAAGTCGGGTTATTTCCAGGCTCTTCTCTGACGTGCACGGCTGCGAAATTTCCAGCAGCAAAAACCAGTCAATATCATCTTTTATTTTTTTCAAGTTTTCGGTATCGGATAATTACATTGAATCTCAAGGATAAAAGTGGAATCAAGCTAGACCCTGAATCAAAGATTCAAAGGCAAGATTTTTCGAATCACAGGTAAGACATTTTTAATGTGTGTTTTTCTCTTATTTTAAGATACATCAAGTTGTTTATCAAGGTCAAGGGTGCCCTTGATTAAATGATATAATTTTCAATTGGAAAATGTGGAAGCGAAAGTTAAAACGCTGTTAAAATATTATAAATTAAAAAAACAATTCTTTAAAGAGGACTTTCGCTCCCACATTTTCCAATTGCTGACTTGTAGTTTGGTCTTATCCTGTTAAACCCCTAGACTTTTTTTTTCCAAATATATATTTACTTCTCCTAAAGCGATAAAAATTTAGAGTAAACTATATTATAAATCACTCAATTATTGTCTCTTTTCTTTTTTATCACTTAACTATCAATTTTTTAAATTTAATCACTTAACTGTTACTTCTTTTTCTTTTTTAGTCACTCATCTATTAATTTTTTTTAATTTAATTATCCAACAAATCAAGATTTTTTTGGGTTCATTGCCGTTAAATGCTGTTAAATCTCTTACGGGAGGATGAAGTGGCAGTTAAAGAATCAATATTATAACAAATTAGTCTTCAATTTTTATATCTATTTAATTATATTTAAAAAAAATTAATCCTTAAAATTTATAAATAATCTCAATTTAATCCTTAAAATTTACCTTCCTCTTTCACTTCCACACCGCCACTACCATCCTTCCATCAATCCATTTAAATCAAACTAAATAATTGTAATTTAAAAAAAAAAAAAGTCAAAATAGAGTTGTGACAAAGAAATACGATCTGTTTTTATTGATTCACTCCAATACCTTTTGTTTTTCTTTGGGTGATGCGTGTAAATCTCAGAACTTGCTGTTATCAAACAGAAAAGATGAATGAATCTTAAAATCACAAGGTGCTTCAAAGAAAAGTTTGAGTTTTTCAGTTTTGGAGGCAACGATGGTAGTTGCTGTGGGGGAAGTGAAAGAGGAAGATAAATTTCGACGACTAAAATGAGATTATTTATAAAGTTTGAGACTTATTTTTTTAAAATTATGACCAAATCTATATAATATGTAAAAGTTGAGGATTAAATTTGTTTTTATAACAATTTTTTAATTGTCATGTCACTCTCTCATCAGAGTTTTTAACAACATTTAACGAAATGGACCAAAAAAACAATATCATCAGTTAGTTGGTTGACTAAATTAAAAAAAATTGATAGTTGAGTGACCAAAAAAGAAAATGAGCAATAGTCACCCAAACTAAAAAATTGATAGTTGAGTGACCGATGGTATAGTTTACCCAAAAGTTTAACATCTTAGGCAATATGTTCTTATTGAGGGATTTCCGATTCTTTTGAAAGACGTTTGTGAAGTATTGTTTGTCTTAACTTAACAGATGTTTGATATTTTCTTCGATCGAGATTTTTGTTTCCTAACTCTATGAAAAGTCCGAATGCATAAGGTGCAAGGGAGATGCTATGGAGAGCTGGTAGGGGGTCATATTTGTCCCTTTAAAGTTAATGAAATTTTAAGTTAGTATATGGTAAAATTGTATTTTGGCCATCCAAAATGATAAAATTTTGATTTAGTCATTTAAAAAACTAAAAAGATATAAGTTAATAAAATGATAAATTTGTTTTTTGCCCTCATAAAAATATACAATTTAATTTTAACCTTCCAGAATTTGGCTTCACCCCAAAATTTTTTTTGACCTAACAAGGCACTCCCACTCTATTGACCCAGTGCCTCTTCAAATAACTTTAGACACTCAGGCTCTTATTAGAGTCCAGAGATAAAATCTCAACCGAAGACAATAATTAATGTGTTAAAGGGTTCATCGGCTCTGGAAGGATGACATTTTAAAAACTTCACCTGAAGAAATCGAAAATGCCTCAACAATTACAAATGTATATTTAAACAATTATAAAACTCAAAATATAATTCATCCATAGCAACTATACATAGTAAGACTTAAGACTCACATATGATAATTACACCTAGTAAAATTTAAACTTAAATACTTCATAATCCAAGATCTCAACCTTTAGCAATAATCAAGGTTTTTAGAACCGAACAGATAATCTTCGATTAATTCGTCCGATTCAATTCAATAAATTATTAAAAAATATAAAAATATTAAAAATTTAATTCAATTGGTTTAATTACCTGTTTCAACTAATTTTTTGTTCACTTCAACTTATCCCCACTAATACACGATCTTACGATCCTATTCGACTCAAACAGCAATAGCAATAATCCAAAAATGGGCATCGTAAGCAATAGGTTATAGTGACGGCAATAATGAAGTAATTCATACTTAGAGCAAAACATGCAGGGCGTCCACTGTATGTCCAAAGACCAAACCAACAATCTACCTAACAAATTTGGGCCACAATAATGATCATTTTCTCCTTTTAATTTCACATTAATTCTGGTCTTATGTTACTTTTCAATTATTGTTCTTTTTGATTTTATGGCTGTGGGGATACCCTATCTAAATCATTAGACTCAAAGCTAACCATGAATTTGTCCATCAACATTGAAATAAATCAAACATCTTTTGCTTATTTATAGCTGTAAAAGTTTTAGTATACAGATAGAAATTATTTTTACATTCACCTCAATTTTTTTATCTAACGAGTTTTCATTTTATTGAACTCACTGCATCTTTAAATAAATTTAGGTACTCAAGCTCTTATTAAAGTCGAGAGATAAAATCTTAACCGAAGACAATACTAAACATGTTGAGCCATAAAATTTAAGTTTTGGGATTTTGATAGTTTAGGTTTAAGTTTTATAACGCGTAAATGTTATATGTGAATTTTTTATCAAGTTATTTTTAGACTATTATTTTATTTGCTATATGTAATTATAAACTCCAAAACGAGAAAGTGTATAAGTATCCACCAACATATGTATCAAGAGATATATATATATATATATATATATATATATTATATTGGTTGAATCATAAGTGGAGTGGTAAAGAATTTGTGTTTGTTGACACATTCCAAGTTCAATCCCTAAACAACCTTTTTTTATCTCTATTCTTTATAAAAAAAATGTTTAATGTCACTTTTAGTCCTTAAACTTGACAATTAGGTCAACGTTGGTACTTGTACTTTTTTTTTGTCCATTTTAGTACATGCACTTGGTAGTTATATTCATTTTGGTTCTTAAACTTGGATTTTATTAAAGTTTGATGACATGGCATAATTTTAAAATATCATGTCATCAAACTTTTATATTTGTCAAGTGCATTAACCAAAATAAACTTAATTGCAAGTTCAAGTATCAAAAGGGATAAAAAAAAGAAGATACAAATACCATAATGAACATAAATGCTAAATTTAGGAACGAAAAGTTATATTAACTCAAAATAAAATAAAATAAAATAAAATAAATATATAAATCTTATTCAGCCATATAAATAAATTGATTGAGATAAGAGAAATTAGTAGAATGCTCAAATTTTACTTGAATTAGTAGTAATTTAGTAGCTAAGACAACTATATTGTTTGAATCTAAATTCATGAAAATGAATACCTTCAAATCATTTTTGCTTTTATACTCATATTTGTCTTATTGGGAAAATTATATAAAACAGTGATATCACGTCATTTGTATCTCTTTTCTAATAATTTTATACCACATCAGCATTTTTATCTTAAAAAAAATCAAATCCAAATAAAAATCCTAAAATTTAGGATAAAATTACTGACGTAAGATAAAATTATGAGAAAAGGATAATATCTTTATTTCATATAATCATTTCTCTTGTCTTATGTATCTTTACATGTGGTGTTTCATTAGCTGTCAATCCTCAAACCATTCTAAGGCCCTTAAATGGCAAATTTTAAGCTTTAAATTTAGTTGGCCTAATTGATCATAAATTTGAATATGACCCAAATTTGAAATTAACTCGAATTGGTTCAATCTAAATTGACCTAAACTGTACAATTGAGAAGTTTAATATATATATATATATATATATATATATCAACCTTGGTAAAAAGACCATAGTATTTCACTTCACACATTGGAAAATATCTTTTTATAGGAAAATCTATATCAAGTTGAATTCCATTTGAAAAGATGAAACCAAAGCAAAGCTAATGAGTGTTTTTTCAAGTAAATTTTCCTCACCAATTGGCGTATGTATGTATGTATGTATACCAACATAAAGGAAATGGAAGAAACAAAAGAAGCTGGACCACCAATGATACTTGGACTGTGGATCGGTTCGGTACAAAGAACAAAAATGAGAACGCCGTTCATTGCTACTAAGAAACGTAATTCGTTTAAATACTAGGCTGTTAAATCGTTGTTGTATGTCATTCTCTATTCGTATATTTTATTCTTACTAAAAGCTCTTCTTTTCCTTATTTTTTACAATTTAATTTTTTTTCATGAAATGCTAGTAGTTTACAATCATTTTAAAATAATTTTCAAATGCACAAAACAACGTTTCGATTTAATATAAATCATGAGTCTATCATTGTGTTAGGTGAATCTCATCAATATGTATTAAAAACGAGATGTCATTCTGAAATAGAGTAAGTCAAAATTTTTATCTTTTCAAATTAAACTTGGTATTTTTGTTAATCATAAATATTTTTATTTTTAAATAAAAATGTAATTTACTCTAAAAATATATAAATTAATATTTTTTTATTTTTTAAATGACAATAAAATATTGAATTGAACTCATATTTTTTAAATTTAAGACAATACCTGTCTAACAAGGTACTCATTTTGGGAGTCGCAAGGGTGCTAAAACCTTCCTCACGCGTAATCGACTCCTGAATTTAAATTTTCTCTAAACTTTAATGCAAACACAAAACTGTCTTTTTTAAAGGAATTTTAAATTTTTATTTTAAAAGTTGATTTTATTGGTTGCTGATCGCACCTAGCCAAAATAGATCTATGAAGACGCCTAATTTTTTTTAATGAAATCTTGTGTTTTGTTAAAATCAATTTTTTTCATATTTTTAATAATTTGTCAAGCTGAATTTTGAATGTCAACCGAAAAAGGGTCACAACACATGGTGAAGAGAGAAAAGATCTGCAAGCCCTCTACACATAAAACCTACCAGAACAAAAAGAAATTATTGTCAAAAATTCATTTTTTTGGGTGAACTACACCCTAAGAGCAACGCAACTAGCGCGACCAAAACTCAAGTCAGACTTAGGGCAATGAACACTCTAACTATCAAGCCAACACACAAGGTTTGTCAAAATTTCATTACATCGAATAAAAATCAATATTTGAAATAAAAGGAAATTGATTAGTTAATCAGAAAACAATTACTAAAAACAAATGAAGGTTTTGGTTATGGGAAAGTAGGAACGTGCAATCAATTAATTCAATCGGTTTGGTGAGAAAAACCCTACCAAATCGACCTACTTTTTTGAAGAAACCAAAATTAGACTGACCTTTTGGAAAATAAAAAAAAAAATCAACCAACCAATTTTGGTCCGTTCGGTTGATTACCAACCAAGCTGAGTTTGATTTCCTTCATTAATTTTTTTTCCAAACCTGATAAAATGTTGATAGCAATAAATAAAGCAATTTGGTTATGAACCCTAACTCTAAGTTAACCATGCCCGATTCGATCAATCAACTTGCCTAAGGTTTTAGTTACCAGTCATGCTAGATACAAATGATCTACCCAATTATCAAACATTCAAACAATGAAAAATAAAAGAGAAGGGATGAGAAATTCTCAAGAATTCGATGAATCCAAGAGTTATGATTGATGGAATGGCCACGTTAACCCACAAATGATGTTGACTATCGATTTGGATTGAAACATAAACAAAAATAAAATAAAAGAGAACAATGAATAAAATTGAAAATAACTTTGATTAAAAACTAGAAGTAATTGAACAAGAACTAAGAAAAATGACTAAATCAAAATTGATGTTTTGAGCTAATATTTATAGTCTCAATGTATTATGACCTAATTAGGTCGATTACAATCTGGTTTACAAGTTAATTAAGTTTGTATGAACGAAAACATTTTTGTAGAATTTTTAGCTTGTCGAGTCGAATGTCGCGAGCCTTTGCGGGCAGACTACTCGATCTCTGAGATTGGGTAGAATGTAGTGACTTTGCTAACCTAGTGTCACAACTTTGTGTCTAGTAGCTTGCCTCATTCATCTTGAATGTTGCGACATTTAAGTCAGACCACTGACTCCTTGGTTTAGGTTGTTATCCTACACACTCGATCAACTTGTTAGTTATTCTTTAGGCCCAAATCGGCCTAAAATGTCATAAAACATCATAAAATCTCAATTTATTTAATCTAAACTAAAAACTAAATATTTCTCAAGATATATGGAAATAACATAAAAAAAGGTACTTTAATGAAAGCTCCTTAAGTAGTGAAGAGAGCTTAATTTGCCATAATAAATTATGGGAGATCACTCTCCTACATTTGCTTGTATAACATGGAACATGTTACTCTAACTCTATCTAATTGAAAGAGACTACTATTGCTTGAAATGTGTTTTTTTTTTAAATAAAAAACAAAATGGAAGAACGCATTTATGGATGACCTAAAATGCAAAAAACTCAAGTACCTTAAAGCCAAAAAAATACAACGCTTAGATCGAGCTATTGTGACCTTTGGTTTGGCACAAAATCAGATTATGGGGACTGGTGAACTTCAATTTGGCGCAAGGACAATCTGTGATGAGTTTGTGACCAGTGAACTTTAGTTTGCCACAAAGTCAATTTGTGGTGACTAGTGCCTTTGTAAGGATGGGTGGAGGCGTAGAGTATAACACCCCATACCCGACTCGATCGTCAGGTCCGAGCTGTGGAATGTCACGACCATTACCAATGAAGCTAACGTCACATAAACATCATACAACCATTCACACATGCAATTAAGTATGAAACACATACATATTAGGCTACATAATAATTTTCAAGTGCAACACAAGTTTACAAAAGCTCTTTTTCTAACCCGATGGTGAATTGTTTTAAAAATCTCAATTATACGTCACGGTTTCATGGTTTCCATGTTGCAACATCACCGACTTAGTGAGTCACATCACAACTACAGGTATATTGATGTCGCGACGTCACTCCCTGTCGGCCTATGTTACGATGTCAGGGGTTCGAGGTCACGGTTTTGCCCCTGTTTTGGCAAAAATCTTATTTGGTACGAATTCACTTGCTTTCAAACCAACATCAAATAAATTCATTCAACTTTCCACAAACAATTACCATTGTACCATTCTAATATAAACATTTCAAGCATTTAGTCATCTAAACCAACCAATCAATATTTGCAATTCAACCATCCAGCATTTAGGCACATTCCATTCCATATCAAGTATCCATACCCAAAAGACTTCACTTACCAATTCAAACAGGTTTCATTATGCAAATTTAGGGGTAAAGTAACTCAATGAATTTGGAATGAATTAGCCAAAACATACATTAAGCTATGAATCATACTTAATATTCAACTTACCATTTATAATCAATCTAGCTATTTCAAATAGTCCAATTGCAATCCTTAACATGCCAAACCTTTCAAAAGTAAGATCATCATTCTTATAGCATTAAACTTGACCAAGTTATGTACCAATTGGATTACAAGCCATGCCAAACATTCAAATTCAACCATCACTATGTTTACCATTAAAATATCAACTTAACATGACCTTATGCATACTAATGTACCCTAATATACATGTTACAACATTTTGTAACACCTTTTGCCCGACCCCATCGTCGGGTCTGAACTACAAGATGCCACATCTATTTTGGAGCAATTACCATTAACTACACCTTAAATAAATCATTCAAACATTCAATCATATTATAAACACATTCACATTATGATACATAAATAAATCTGAGCCTTAATAGAGCTTATGAAAGCTCATTTGTTTACCCAAGCATGAAATAAGACCAAATTGCAAAGTTTCAAAAGGGTTGATGTTGTGGTGTCACTTCTGCCACATCGTGACGTCGCCAAATAGTTTGTCACGTTGTAACCTTAGGCCACTCGACATCATGACGTAACTTACAGTTGACTGACGTTGCGGGAAATAAGATTTTTCATCGAGGCGTAGACTTTGTTTTTGGTAAAATTTAGGTCATTTAGTACCTATTTCATGGCTACCTCTCATTCTTCACATTTGGTGCATATTTGCTTAACTTTTCCTACACAACAACATTTCAAACACATACCGAAACATTGCATCTAACCATTTCAGTTCAACCATTCTTACATAACTTCAAAATTAGCACCAAAACTTACCATTTCAACTTATTTAATCACAAACCATTCATCCAACCAACTAGCCATTCAAAATAATCTTCTCAACTATGCTAATCTATGTTCAAACAAGATATTTAAAGTGTCATTCATAACTCAACCATATTTTGCAAAACACACGCACACACACGCACGCACACCATTTACATTAAACATTAGCATTGCCAAAATTAAGCATAAGATAGATTTCAAGTTATGCCAACATTCAAAGTTAACAATTACATAACACCTATATACATGCCACACAATTGAACTTTAAAATGGTTGAAAAATGTAACAACCCGGTTTTAGCTAAATCGAAACAGTGATTTCAGAACCACAAATCTGAGGTTGAAAAAATATTTTAATATTATTTTTAGTGTTTATATCATGTCAATAAGTATGTGTGAAAATTTCGTGATCTAATTTTATCGTTTGAGTGGTTAATTTGATGAAAGGACCTAATTGCGTAAAATGCAAAAGTAGCATGCTATAAGTTAAAACTGTCTATTTGCTATGGTTTATTAAATCAAAGGTCCTTATGATGAAATCAAACCATTTTAAGTGGAGGTGGACATAAATGGCCTTGAATAATGTGATTTCATAATATGTTAACTAAGGTTAATATAGTAATTAAATAAAACAATGTTTATTAAATAAAACAAAAGATGAAAACATGTTCATCTTTGTTTATTTTCCACCGAAATTAGAAAGAAACTAGGGATTGAGAAGCTTCAAATATTTCGGCTCAAATCAATCTTTAAAAACACAGTAGCTCCTTTCAACTGATCTAATAAATCATCAATTCGCGGTAGAGGGTACTTGTTCTTTATCGTCACTTTATTGAGTTGTCGATAAAAAATGCACATTCTCATCGTGCCATCTTTCTTTTTCACAAACAGTTCGAGAGCACCCCAGGGCAAAAAACTCAATCGTGCAAACCCTCTATCTATCACCTCTTGTAACTGAGATTTCAAATTTTTTAGCTTTGTCGGAGCCATTCTATACGGTGCTATCGAAATTGGAGTCGTTCTCGGCACTAACTCAATGCCAAACTCAACCTTTCGTATCGGTGGTAATCCCGGTAATTCTTCAGGAAACACATCTGAATACTCACAAACAACAGGCATGGTTCAATCTTTTTTTCATTCACTTTTGTATCGATCACAAACACAAAATAAGCTTCACAACCCTTTTTCACATAACTCTGAGCTTTCATCGACGAAATCACAGCCAGTAATCCATTCAAATCATTAGACTCAATTCAGATTATCTCATTATTCTGATATCTTAAATCAATAGTCTTCCATTTAAAGTTCACTATAGCATCATGCAATATTAGCCAATCCATACCCAGAATTATATCAAACTCATTAAAGGGTAATAACATCAGATCAGTCGAAAAATAGAAACCCCAAATCATCAATGGACAGTTCTTGCACACTTTATCAACCAAAACACACTTGCCTAAGGGGTTTGATACTTTAATTACATATATATGAATGAGTTGATCCAGGATCTATCAATGTAATCACATCGGTATCATAAAGAGTGAAAGTATCGGTAATGACATTTGGAGATGACGTTTCTTCGCGAGCGCGAATAGCGTAGGCTCTAGCAGGTACTCTCGCCTCGGATCTCACAGCTGTATCCATTGTTCCTCTCTAACTACCACTCATATTTCCAGTGTTTCTGGGTGGTCTACCCCTAGCTACTGTGTTACTTGGCCTTGTACTCTGAGCATTATCTTTCTCAGTTAACTCCAGGCAATCTCAAATAAAGTGATCTCGTGAACCACATTTATAACAAACTCTATTATTATACTTGCCCCAACATTCACCAACATGCCGTCTTCCACACTGTCGACACTCAGGCTTATTGTTTCTGACACTGCCAACACTTGACTCTATTGCAGCTTGAGCCTTAGGATTAGTGTATTGTTTCGCACGATCCCTGCTCAAATGTCCAACTGAAACATTTGAACGACTGGGTGCATCTCTGAATCTCTTTGACGAAGATTGATATGGCTTACTCATCGATGTTTTTATCTCATCTCTAGCCTCTGAGTCTTCTTTCTTCTTTTATTTACTAAGCTCCTCGACTTTACAAGCTTTTTCAACCAGCACAACAAATTATGTCAATTCTAGAATTTTGACCAGGAGTTTAATATCTTCATTCAATCCCTCAACAAATCATTTACACATATTAGCTTCTGTTGAAACACATTTTCATGCGTATTTACTCAACCTCACAAACCCACGTTCATACTCTGTTATAGTTATACAGCCTTGCTTCAACTCAAGAAACTTTTTTCGTTTCTGATCAATGAATCTCTAACTAATGTACTTCTTTCGAAATTCAGTTTGGAAGAACTCCCAGGTGACTCGTTCTCTTGGAACCACAGATATTAATGTGTTTCACCATTGGTACGCAGAATCTCTTAACAAAGATACATCACATTTAATACATTCTTCCGGAGTACATGATAACTCATTGAATACTCTGATTGTGTTTTCAAGCCAGAATTCAGCTCGTTCAGCATCATCATTAGCAGTAGCCCTGAACTCTTCAGCCCTATATTTCTGAATTTTAACAACTGGAGGTTTATTCAAACGTATCGAATCAACAACTTGTGGCAGAATAGGGATTTGCGGGAGTGGAGGTTGTTGAGCAGCTAGATTCGTTCGAACGAATTCCGTAAACCACTTGTTTATTATTTGGAAGAAGGCTTGCTTAGCCTCTCCCTCGTGGCTACTACTAACTGGTCTAGGATCATTTTGGCAGCCCCTTAAACGAGAGCGGGCGTATTACTTTCTACATCATCTGCTACAACTCGTTCGGTATCCATTTACTATACAAAAGCACATTTTAAGTTGTCAAGAATCATCACACTACCACAAGTATATATATGGCATGTATAGCTAAACTCTCACATGCTACGTTAGTCCTAGAATTGACTAAACCGTAGCTTTAATACTAATAAAATGTAACACCCCTAACCCGTATCTATTGTCGGAATAGGGTTATGAGGTATTACCGATCAAATCACATCAAATTACAATCATTTCATAATTATTATTATTATTCATATACATATAACATTCAAACATAATCATACTATCCCTTACATAGGTCTATGAGACCTTAAAACATGCTTGAAAGAGGTTCGAGACTAAACCGTTAACATTAGAAACTTTTTGGAAACTTAAAAGTTTTCATGCATATAAGGGTCACACGCCCGTATGAACAGGCCGTGTGCCTCACAAGGCCACTAGGCACGCCCGTGCCTCAGGCCGTGTGAAAACAGTGCATATATACTAACTTGCATCACACGGCCGATGACACGCTCATATGAAATCTGGAGGGGTTACTGACTTGGGTCACACGGTCGGCCACACGCCCATGTGCCAGCCCGTGTGCCACCCATGACCAATAGACACGTCGTGTGCCTCTGCCGTGTAACTCACTGATTTGTTTTAAGTTTCAGGGGTCACACGATCGAGTCACACGCTCGTGTGCTCAGGCCGTGTGGCACAAAAATAGGCTTGGTTTAAGTCATCTTTCCCACCTATTATTTATGTACTTATAATACAACATTTCAGGTCATTCAATACATCAATGGGCAGCCAAAACATCACCAAAATATTTACATTTTATACTATAACATCATCAACTACTTCCATACAAAATTCCAACTCAATGCATACCAATTTCATGTACCAAAATCATACCAATTCCTTACCATTTCAACTACCTAAACTAATAGCAAAACATACCATTTCTTATTCACCAAAAAAAATTCATCTTCATTCCTAAATGACCATTTCACTAAGCATATCATATCCATTATAACTCATATATGAGCATATATCAAAAACACATTTACAAGCACATACCATCAACCCAAGTCACATTCATCATTGCCATTCTTTACAAGCCAACTCACATGGCTATATTTACAACTCAAAACATATTTAAAAGACACTAGCCTATACATGCCATATACCATATATACAACTATAAAAATGGTACCAAAATAAATGTCCAATAGTGTGATTAAGTCACTGGCAATCTTTGAATCCGAGCTAGCTTTATAACACTGTAAAACAGAGAAGATTTCACACAGTAAGCTTTAAAGCTTAGTAAGTTCGTAATATAACATATTTAGCTCAACAATTAAATGTAATTCAACCAATTAACTAACACTTAGTACAACTCATATCAATACTCATTCTTATTCAAGACTATTTCTCACTATCATACCACTTCTTTAAGCTCATATACAAGCATTCATAAGGCTACTCAATCCAACTCACTTATCAATATTCATTCTCTTATTTTTTCGTCTATCTTATACATAATTTCATCAACCACATAGGTTTCGTACATACCTGTACCATCACGTATTTATCTATCACATTTACCACATCTTTGCTCTATACACCAATTCATTAGGTCGTCTTTAAACGTTCAATGAACTCGCACACTTAGTGACAAATAACTAGCCGTAGCTATAATGATTTTGCACACTTAGTGCCATCATATTAAACCGAACTTATCTCGATATCGCACACTAAGTGCCAATTATTCAGCCAAAGCTATCTTAATCTCGTACACTTAGTGCCATTTATCACCGTTGCCATTTAATTTACGCACACTTAGTGCCTCATATCCTCGAATCACATTCACAAATAATCATGCTTCATAATTATATTTTCACTCATCTCATCACATATAAACATGATTAAACAATATGTATTACATAAGAACTTACCTTGGATGTAGAAACGACGAAATTAGCCGATCAATCGAGTATTTTATTCTTACCTCGATCTAAGTCCGAGTTCCTCCTTTCTTGATCTATATAATATCAAATTCATCTCATTCAATCAACAATTCACTCAATTTAATTCAAGAACACACATTTGGGCATTTTTCACATTAGCCCCTAAACTTTCACATTTTTATCAATTTAGTCCTTTTTGCATAAAATCACAAATTACACCAAATTTTTATATACACATGTCTAACTGAATTTTTCATAAGTTCCTAGTAGCCCATTATTTCCATTTATTTCATATTTCAACACAAAGTTTTCACATTTCTCATTTAAATACCTAAATTGGATTTTTACTCAAAATCACTTTACAAAACATTTGAACAATAGTACTTCACAAAATCATCATCAATTCCGAAAATCAAGATATGGGATAGCTAGTACTTAAAGCAACGATTACAAAAATATAGGAATCATCAAAAACCGAGCTCGAAAGCTTACCAAATCAAGCCACACAAGTGCCAAAATATTTGAAGCTTCTCAATCCCTAGTTTCTTTCTAATTTTGGTGGAAAATAAACAAAGATGAGCATCTTTTGTTTTATTTAATAAACATTGTTTTATTTAATTACTATATTAACCTTAGTTAAAACATTATGGAATCACATTATTCAAGGCCATTTATGTCCATCTCCACTTACAATGGTTTAATTTCATCATAAGGACCTTTGATTTAATAAAACATAGCAAATAGACACTTTTAACTTATAGCATGCTACTTTTGCATTTTACGCGATTAGGTCCTTTCATCAAATTAACCATTCAAACGATAAAATTAAATCACGAAATTTTCAAAGATACTTATTCACATGTTATAAACACTGAAAATAATATTAAAATATTTTTCTAACCTCAGATTTGTGGTTCTAAAACCACTATTCTGATTTAGTTAAAACCGGGCTGTTACAAAAAACTACCGAATCAACAACAAGATAGTGTGAGCTTCTCAATGATCCGATAGACACGTTCCACAAGTTGGCAATCTACAAGGAAAAATAAAGGCAACGGAGTAAGCATATTAAATGCTTAGTAAGTCCATATGAACTTTACTTAACATTACAACAAATTAAACATTTAAATGCAATGGCATTCTATGTAGCATCCCTTGGCATCCTTATATATCAAATACTTATCAATAAATACAACTAATAGGTTAGTTCACTTGCATATCAAGAACTTATAACACAAATCATATATATATACAACAATTACATTTAGTATCATGTACTATCCAATTCATATTCAATTTGAAAGCATATGTAATTCAATTCATGTTCAAATCATTTCAACAATTTCATTTCCATTAAGTTACCATTTTTGCCTGAGAGAACCCTAGTAAATCAACTTGGATACACAGGACTATACTGCTTATACAAGCTGACAGTGGTCAGGGTTGCTCACACAAGTTAACATCATATCGAGGTTACTAGTACAGGCTAAACCAATGACACATATAAACTGAGAATCTACAACAAATCCTGGATCTCATATAACCATGTAAAACTCTAATCGTTTCCATATTTGACCGACATGTCATACGTATCCTAATCTTTTACTAAGTTCACATGGGCATTATTACTGTTGTAATGGGCCCCGGGGCCATACCAAAAAACACAAAAAATAAATAAAATTAATAATATCCAAAGTCCAAATTTATAACAATCCATAATACAATGGCCCAATAGGCCCAACCAAATAAACCTAACCCCTTCGCCCAATTACAACCCAAACAAAACCCTAGCCCAAATGTTCAGGCCCGCAACCTTAAACCAGCTTTCAGCAACCCTAAACCCTAGGGCTAACTGCCGTCACTGAGACCTCCACGTGCGTTGCTACTCCGCCGCTGCCACGTCACCTCCAACTGGCCTTCCTCCTGCAAATCAAACAACACAAAGAACGCAATAACAACAAATAACAGCAAAAAAGCTGGATTTTCCTTTTTTATTTTATTTTCTTCGGCTATAAAGCTTGAATTGAATGAAATGTATAGGGGCTCTTCTTTACGAACACAATAGCAAAAATTGAAAGAAAACAGAAATAAAATATCAAAAAGGTTTTGATTCTTTGGCTTCTTTTATTTTTTCTTTCCTTTTGTTGTTCTTTGTTCATCTTATTTTTTTAAACCTTTTTTAAAATAAAAGACATAAAGTATAAAAAATAGAAGTTTTACCTTTTGTTTCGCTGCAAAAAGGGATTTTTGACCTTCTGGCCTCCATATACGGTGGCGCCGACGGCTGCGCACGTGGCGGCTGACAAGGCCGGAGCTAGGCCGAAAATCGCAAGGCTAATATGCTTGAGAGCCTTTTTATGTTTTTTTTTTAAGAAAGAATGGAGAAAATGAGGGTTTTTTGTGAAAATTTTGGATTTTATGGGCCAAAGGATACGACGTCGTTTTGGTGGGCACACTTAATCCCCAAAATGACGTCGTTTTAAGGTCTTTTAACCTGTACTGTAACGACCCGAATTTTTCGGTTATCGGAAAAGTTTATTTTCGGGTCTTCGTTTATGAAAAATGGGTGCATAAATAATTATTAAAAATAATTATGAAGTTAGATGAGTGGTTAATTAAAGTTTAGTTAAGTAAATTTAGCTTAATTAAGGATAATTTGATAAAAGGATTAAATTGAATGAAGTGCAAAAGTTTAATTTTAAGAATAGAAATTATTAAAGGATTAAACTAGTAATTAGACCATGGAATTGACATGTGTGTATGATGAATAAAATACATGTTTATTAATTTTATTGGTATAATTGTATTATGTATGTATATTTACTTATTAATTAAGTAAAATAATAATAATTATTAATAATAATGTGATATTATATTTTTATTGATTAATTATGATAATGACAAGTGTATGGTAAGGATCAAAACAAGTGTAGGTATTTTAATGGTACATGTGTATTAAATTTGTTTAGTAATTAAAAAGATATTTTATAATAATTAAATATTTTAGTAATTAAGTAAAAAAAAAAAATAAAGAAATAAAAGAAAAGAAAAACAAGTGTATAAAAATAATTGGAACAAGTGTATAAAAATAAATGGATACAAATGTCAAATAAATATTTGTTATTAATTAGACATTTATTAAGTTGATATATATATTTATAAGAGAAATAAAAGAAAAAGAAGAAAGAAAAAGAGAGAAGAGAACAGAGAAAGAAAACGTAGAGCAGGGGAAAGAAGAAAGAAAAAGAAAGAAAGAAGGAAAAAGGGAAAATTGAAGAATTAAGGCTTGAAGATTAATTTGGTAAGTTTAATTAAGTCCTTTTCTTGTAATTTTGATGTTTCTAAAGTTCTAGAGAAGGATTCTCTTGAATTCATGTGAAAATAATGAGAGTTTGATTGGGGTTTTTGTTAAGAAAATGGTGGAATTAGGGATTAATTTGATAGAATAGTGAATTTGAATTGAATAGAGGACTAATTTGTAAAGTAATTCATAAGTTTAATATTGTAGGGACTAAATTGATGGAATTTCGAAATTAGAAAAATATGATGAAAGTTCAATAGTTAAACTTGAGTTGGGTAAAATTTGGTTAGAAATAGAAGTGTGAATTGAATAAGAAATGTAAGTAAACTTAGTTAGGACTTAGTTGCAAAATAAGCCATAAGAAAACAGTTTTGGGCAGCAACTTGAGCTTAACTTTGAAAAATCACTAAAAATTGTAGGAACCGAATTAAAGGGTGAATAAGATATGAAATGAAAGCTTGCTGAGTCTATTTTTAGATAAAGGAAACAGAACAAGCAAAGAAAGTCTGTAGATTGAGATAATTGTATTTTTGTAAAACTGGTTCAGGATGACTCCGAAATCCCCTGTTCTGATTTGATAAAATCATTAAAAATTGTACAAAAATAGTTATGAGTTGTAATTTATATGTATAGAATCCTCAGTGAGTCTAGTTTCAAGAGAAACAGACGAGAACATTACACGAGTCCTGAGTTATGAGATAATTGAATTTTAGTACAGGAGGGTCGGAACTGTCAGATAGTGAATCAGGCGTAACTTTGAAGAATAAACTGTATTAAGTGGCAAAACTAAAAATTCTGGAAATTTTATGGTAGAAAGGTACATGAGTCTAGTTTCAGGGAAAATTAACGGAACTTGATTTGGAGTTTCGTAGCTTCAGATATAAACAATTTAGTGACTATTGCGCAAGAAGACAGCTTTAAAAGAATATATGAGTAAATAATAGGATTGTGTAAAAAGAAAGTAGAATGAAGAGGAAAAATAGAAATTGTATTAATTAGTTATAAATTAATAGCGAATTAAAGAATATGAATTGTTTTAATTTCCGTAGTTATTGTGGTCCCGGGAATCTTGGCTAAGCAAGGAAAATGGCAAAGACAACGGGAGTTAGCTCGAGGAAATACGGTTTGTATTTCTATAATCCGAACTTAGTCATTAATTGTTATATTTATATACATATGGCAATTGTTGGTGTTCGAATTATGATGTCTTATAATTGAAATGGATTGATTTCCGCATACGAGGAATTTAATGAATGTATAGTGAATGGAATTATTTTTGTTGGATTATATAATTTATATGATTGGTGTAAAAACTATAATAATGAGTGAATGTTATATTGAAAATATATTGATTAGAAATATGAGGAAATTAATATAAATATACGAGATTTGCGGTATTTGAATATGTGTTTGTGTGATGTTGAAGTGAATTGAAGTGAATTATTATGATGATTTAATGGTATTTGTATGACTTTGATCAATGGAAAGTGAAAAAGAATAAGTGATTTTGATACTCTATTAACTAACCGGGCTTAGCGGATACAATTGGCTTGCCATAGGATCGTAACAATTCAGAGATTCTTCGACCTCGAGTCGATGAGGTACTTGGTGTGCCATAGATTTGCTTCGGATAGATTCGATGAGGCTTTGGTAGCCATAGATTTGCTTCGGCTATGCCGATGAGGTACTTGGTGTGCCATAGATTTGCTTCGGATAGTTTCGATGAGGCTTTGGTAGCCATAGATTTGCTTCGGCTATGCCGATGAGGTACTAGGTGTGCCATAGAATTACTTCGAGCTATCCGATGAGGCTTTGGTAGCCACTTTACTTCGAACTATCCGATGAGGCGTTGGTCGCCATTCTGATATGTTAAACGGATCCGTGTATCCGCCAAAGTCCGAGTTATGTTAATAGGGGTAATTAAATGAAATGAGAAAATCAAATGGAAATTGTGTATTTGGAAATTGAATGAATAGTAAAAATGACAATGTGATATGAAATATGAAACAAAATTGTGCTATGAGGATGATTATTTGAATTATGCAATTTGAAATGTGTGATTTGAAATGTGAGTTGAACAATTGTATGTGATTGAAGGAATTGAATCAAATGTTCTTATATTGTTTGAAATCTCAGGAATGATTCATTGAATTAATTATTTGAATTATATTAGTTTGGTATAATCGTATTTATATAATGAGAAAATCAAGAATAATAAATTTACTATGATATAAATGAAGTTGACTGTTATTGAAATAGAATAAAATGGAAATGATTCATAAGTGTATAGCTGAATATAGTTTATTAATATTGAATTGTGAATAAATTAATGAAAGCGAATACCGATTGGCAAGTGAAAGAAGGGAATGAATAATAATGAATTTAGGTAAGAATTGAACAATTATGTTATTGTGTTTATTAAATAATTTGTACAGAATTTATATGGAAAGTAGTTGAAATTTGTCTATGAAATAAATAAGTAAATAATTGTAATTGATATTATAATCTTGAAAATTTGTTATATTTTTAAATGTTCGGATTATAGAAATACCACTGAGTATACCCATACTCAGCGTACGGTTTGTTTCCGTGCGCAGGTTAAATAAAGGTAGAACGTTAAATCAGCATCCCAGGCCGATCTCGAATTCAACAAGGTAAAGTGTGTTAATTGTTAATAGTGGCATGTACCTAGGGTGTCTTATGTGTATGTTATTTTCAAATTGTAAATGTAATGAATGGCATTTGACTAAGTGTTATATACAAATAAGTTAGACTGTATACTTGTGTATTTTTTTTAGGGAGGCCAAGGCTTGGTAGATAGCCTTACACGGCCTGATTAACAGGACACACGGGCGTGTGTCCAGACCGTGTTAGTATTAACAGAATCAACCACGGGGTAGAGGCATGGGCGTGCCTAGGCCGTGGGCGAGCCACGGGCCAACTCCATGGGCGTGTACTTAGACCGTGCATGCCCTGCACTTTGAATTTAATTTTTATGAATCACACGGGCAATGGACACGGGCGTGTCCCAAACCACCACGGCTGTGTCGAGTTACACGATTCAACAACACGGGCATGTCATAGGGTCACACGGACGTGTCCCTAATTCACACGGGCGTGTAAGCCCTGCACTTGAGAATAACTCTAAAAATGTTCGAAAAATTTTATAAGTACTCAAATTAGTCCCAAACTACTCTTGACTTGTATTTTGGACCTCGAGGGTCCATATAAGGGACTATATGATTATTTTACATTATAGTTAATATTTATTTACGTATAATTTGTACATTGTTCGATAGTTCCGGTAATGCTCCGTAACCCTGTTCCGATGACGGTTTGGGGTTAGGGGGTGTTACATTTAGTGGTATCAGAGCTATTCAGGTTTAGCCGATTCTCGGACTAAATCGAGCTCGAAATTGAGTCTAGAGGTACATGCCAAAATTAAGTTGAAATTGAATCGGGATCGGATGCTGATATATTTGTTTGCTTTTGTTTTATAGTGAAAATGTTTGAAGAATATATTGATAGAATTGATTATAAGATATATACTGAGAATGAAGAGTTTTGTGAATAAAATAGAAACTGAATTGATAACACTGAGTATTACCGAAGTGAGTAATTAACCAGTGAATATGGAATGATGAAATGATAGAGAAAGAAATGATTTATAATGTTATAATTATAAATGATGTTTTTAGTGAATATAAGAAATTATATCTGTTATGATAACTACCTCTCCTGTTTCTCAATCGGTTCCCCAAGTGCTTCAAGATACAGAGTTTATCTGAAAGTACCTGTTGTTGGATATTCCGTAAATATAGTGTGGAAGGATTGGGAATTATAGCTGAAAATGATTTTGAAAGAATTGCAGTGTGGTAAGAGGATATTATCAGGGCTGTAAATGAATTGCTTCATTCGCCGAATAAATAATAGAAACGCATGATATTCTGCTAAAAGATCTAGCTTGCCAATAATGGAAATATTGATTTATGTTGTGACTATGAAATGGCTATTTAGAATTTTCTGAAATGAGTTCTGAAAGAAGTATATGTTAGTGAGAAATTTCTTGATTTGAGATGTGAAGAATTTCTAAAGTTAAACAGAGTTATAAGACTGTAATTACGTATGAAGGGAATTTGTCCGATTGATTAAATATACCAGAGGGTGTATTCCGATAGGAATTATAATATGCAAGTGGTTTGAAAATGGTTTAAATGAAAATATAAAGTCGAAGAATGCAGAATAAAGAGCGGAACATGAGTTAGATATGATTCTCCTGATCATCATCTTAGTGATTGATTAAAGACAGTTGAAGAAGATATTTTTTCTACCGGATGTCATTCTAGGTACTTTCTTCTTTATCGAATTGATGTGGTTATTCTAAACTGCTTTTGGTTTGATTATTCTCATGATTATATGAAAGTATCTGAGTTAAAGTTTAAATCAGTGGCAATTCTGATATGTTTCAAAAAGAGTTATCCGATTTACTGATTAGAGAAGCTGAATTTGCTATAAATATTGTGTCTAAAATAAAATTAAAAAAAAATTCCAAACAAGTCTCATGTGTAAATTGAATGGTACGGGATCACTGATGATTATGTATATTAGTAGATTAGTGGTGAAGTTGCAAACATATCTAGATGCAGCTGCTATAGTCTGATATCTTACAGCGATATCTTTTGGGTATATTATATGGGTATTCTATAAGTTCTTTTGTCTTCAGAGGTATATGCAACTGTTCATTTTCAGATATGGTTCTTATTATATAAGGAGTTTGGTTAGTCATAACATTAGATAGAAGTATTATTGATTGGGTTAATTCATAATCGATATTCCTCTACTTTCTTCGGATTTCTGATCTGCTCTGTTAGACAGAAGATTTGATGGTTAGACTCATATGAAGAAATTTTCTACTTTTACTAGTGGGTATTCTGAATTATATTATGCAATTTACATCATCTCTATAACCATTGTTTCTAGTGGGTATGAATGATATTCTTCTCCTGGTTTTTCTCTGGAGTATTATGGATTTCTTTATCGTTCAATGTGGTTTTCTATTCTCGAGGATTCAATATAACTTCGTAATTGGGATTTCATTATTTTGGTTTTCTTATTATTTTATGGGCTAATCCTATCTATTAAATATGATTCGTCTATGAAGGGGTATTCTTTGATCGAAGATAAATATATTACTGCTATAAATTATGGTTCGGTTATGAAAGCTCAGTGGTATGGATCTTAGATTATAGAAGTTGTGCTACTATACCGGTGGTTAATAGAGCTATTTCCGGTATTCATTTTCTATCTTAGAGTGCACTATTGATATTGAAGTACTGCTCCATCTACATAATTGAAGCATCGGTTTTGGTTCAGTCTGAATTTGGGTAAGGAACTTATCATTGCAGTGGTATATTATTAAGTGAATTAGATTGCTATTATCTGATAAAGGATTAATTTCAACTGAATATCCGGTACTGGTACTTACAGAATTATTACAGCTAGCGAAGATACTGGAATGAAAATGAGATATAAGTTATGAAATTGACTAGCTATATGGAGTGTCAGTTTCCGATATGTTTGATAAAGATCTATAGTTTATGGTTCACTTCTTGATTTTGGGATGTTATTTATCATTGGCTGAGTTATGTATAATAATAGTTTCTGATCAAGTATTCAAATGGCTCTATATGAAGCACTATATGGTCAAAGTTGTTGGACATCTAAGAGTTAGATAGAGTGAATGAAAGTGATTCGAGATAGATTGAAACAGTTTGTCAGATAGAAATCATATGTAAGGTTGAAATGTCGGGATGTTGAGTATTTATTTTATTGGGCTACGTGAATTTGTGGATAGATTGGACTGGTAATGTATTGGATGGTTTAGCCTCTGAAGTTACGGAAATTTATGGGAAATTATCAAGACTTGGTGTTCAAATGACATAGAACAGATCTCTTACATGTTATCTCGAACAAAGGATATTGAGATTTGATATGATCTATAGTATGAAAAAGGAGCCGGTTGAAATTCTAGTCTGTGCAATAATGTCATAATATTGAGAAAGCAATACGGGAACCGAGAGAAACAGCGAGATCTTTGTACTTATGCCCCCACCTCTCTCAGGTAAATTTCGAGGACGAAATTTATAAAAGGGGGGGAGAAATGTAACGACCCGAATTTTTCGGTTATCGGAAAAGTTTATTTTCGGGTCTTCGTTTATGAAAAATGGGTGCATAAATAATTATTAAAAATAATTATGAAGTTAGATGAGTGGTTAATTAAAGTTTAGTTAAGTAAATTTAGCTTAATTAAGGATAATTTGATAAAAGGATTAAATTGAATGAAGTGCAAAAGTTTAATTTTAAGAATAGAAATTATTAAAGGATTAAACTAGTAATTAGACCATGGAATTGACATGTGTGTATGATGAATAAAATACATGTTTATTAATTTTATTGGTATAATTGTATTATGTATGTATATTTACTTATTAATTAAGTAAAATAATAATAATTATTAATAATAATGTGATATTATATTTTTATTGATTAATTATGATAATGACAAGTGTATGGTAAGGATCAAAACAAGTGTAGGTATTTTAATGGTACATGTGTATTAAATTTGTTTAGTAATTAAAAAGATATTTTATAATAATTAAATATTTTAGTAATTAAGTAAAAAAAAAAAATAAAGAAATAAAAGAAAAGAAAAACAAGTGTATAAAAATAATTGGAACAAGTGTATAAAAATAAATGGATACAAATGTCAAATAAATATTTGTTATTAATTAGACATTTATTAAGTTGATATATATATTTATAAGAGAAATAAAAGAAAAAGAAGAAAGAAAAAGAGAGAAGAGAACAGAGAAAGAAAACGTAGAGCAGGGGAAAGAAGAAAGAAAAAGAAAGAAAGAAGGAAAAAGGGAAAATTGAAGAATTAAGGCTTGAAGATTAATTTGGTAAGTTTAATTAAGTCCTTTTCTTGTAATTTTGATGTTTCTAAAGTTCTAGAGAAGGATTCTCTTGAATTCATGTGAAAATAATGAGAGTTTGATTGGGGTTTTTGTTAAGAAAATGGTGGAATTAGGGATTAATTTGATAGAATAGTGAATTTGAATTGAATAGAGGACTAATTTGTAAAGTAATTCATAAGTTTAATATTGTAGGGACTAAATTGATGGAATTTCGAAATTAGAAAAATATGATGAAAGTTCAATAGTTAAACTTGAGTTGGGTAAAATTTGGTTAGAAATAGAAGTGTGAATTGAATAAGAAATGTAAGTAAACTTAGTTAGGACTTAGTTGCAAAATAAGCCATAAGAAAACAGTTTTGGGCAGCAACTTGAGCTTAACTTTGAAAAATCACTAAAAATTGTAGGAACCGAATTAAAGGGTGAATAAGATATGAAATGAAAGCTTGCTGAGTCTATTTTTAGATAAAGGAAACAGAACAAGCAAAGAAAGTCTGTAGATTGAGATAATTGTATTTTTGTAAAACTGGTTCAGGATGACTCCGAAATCCCCTGTTCTGATTTGATAAAATCATTAAAAATTGTACAAAAATAGTTATGAGTTGTAATTTATATGTCTAGAATCCTCAGTGAGTCTAGTTTCAAGAGAAACAGACGAGAACATTACACGAGTCCTGAGTTATGAGATAATTGAATTTTAGTACAGGAGGGTCGGAACTGTCAGATAGTGAATCAGGCGTAACTTTGAAGAATAAACTGTATTAAGTGGCAAAACTAAAAATTCTGGAAATTTTATGGTAGAAAGGTACATGAGTCTAGTTTCAGGGAAAATTAACGGAACTTGATTTGGAGTTTCGTAGCTTCAGATATAAACAATTTAGTGACTATTGCGCAAGAAGACAGCTTTAAAAGAATATATGAGTAAATAATAGGATTGTGTAAAAAGAAAGTAGAATGAAGAGGAAAAATAGAAATTGTATTAATTAGTTATAAATTAATAGCGAATTAAAGAATATGAATTGTTTTAATTTCCGTAGTTATTGTGGTCCCGGGAATCTTGGCTAAGCAAGGAAAATGGCAAAGACAACGGGAGTTAGCTCGAGGAAATACGGTTTGTATTTCTATAATCCGAACTTAGTCATTAATTGTTATATTTATATACATATGGCAATTGTTGGTGTTCGAATTATGATGTCTTATAATTGAAATGGATTGATTTCCGCATACGAGGAATTTAATGAATGTATAGTGAATGGAATTATTTTTGTTGGATTATATAATTTATATGATTGGTGTAAAAACTATAATAATGAGTGAATGTTATATTGAAAATATATTGATTAGAAATATGAGGAAATTAATATAAATATACGAGATTTGCGGTATTTGAATATGTGTTTGTGTGATGTTGAAGTGAATTGAAGTGAATTATTATGATGATTTAATGGTATTTGTATGACTTTGATCAATGGAAAGTGAAAAAGAATAAGTGATTTTGATACTCTATTAACTAACCGGGCTTAGCGGATACAATTGGCTTGCCATAGGATCGTAACAATTCAGAGATTCTTCGACCTCGAGTCGATGAGGTACTTGGTGTGCCATAGATTTGCTTCGGATAGATTCGATGAGGCTTTGGTAGCCATAGATTTGCTTCGGCTATGCCGATGAGGTACTTGGTGTGCCATAGATTTGCTTCGGATAGTTTCGATGAGGCTTTGGTAGCCATAGATTTGCTTCGGCTATGCCGATGAGGTACTAGGTGTGCCATAGAATTACTTCGAGCTATCCGATGAGGCTTTGGTAGCCACTTTACTTCGAACTATCCGATGAGGCGTTGGTCGCCATTCTGATATGTTAAACGGATCCGTGTATCCGCCAAAGTCCGAGTTATGTTAATAGGGGTAATTAAATGAAATGAGAAAATCAAATGGAAATTGTGTATTTGGAAATTGAATGAATAGTAAAAATGACAATGTGATATGAAATATGAAACAAAATTGTGCTATGAGGATGATTATTTGAATTATGCAATTTGAAATGTGTGATTTGAAATGTGAGTTGAACAATTGTATGTGATTGAAGGAATTGAATCAAATGTTCTTATATTGTTTGAAATCTCAGGAATGATTCATTGAATTAATTATTTGAATTATATTAGTTTGGTATAATCGTATTTATATAATGAGAAAATCAAGAATAATAAATTTACTATGATATAAATGAAGTTGACTGTTATTGAAATAGAATAAAATGGAAATGATTCATAAGTGTATAGCTGAATATAGTTTATTAATATTGAATTGTGAATAAATTAATGAAAGCGAATACCGATTGGCAAGTGAAAGAAGGGAATGAATAATAATGAATTTAGGTAAGAATTGAACAATTATGTTATTGTGTTTATTAAATAATTTGTACAGAATTTATATGGAAAGTAGTTGAAATTTGTCTATGAAATAAATAAGTAAATAATTGTAATTGATATTATAATCTTGAAAATTTGTTATATTTTTAAATGTTCGGATTATAGAAATACCACTGAGTATACCCATACTCAGCGTACGGTTTGTTTCCGTGCGCAGGTTAAATAAAGGTAGAACGTTAAATCAGCATCCCAGGCCGATCTCGAATTCAACAAGGTAAAGTGTGTTAATTGTTAATAGTGGCATGTACCTAGGGTGTCTTATGTGTATGTTATTTTCAAATTGTAAATGTAATGAATGGCATTTGACTAAGTGTTATATACAAATAAGTTAGACTGTATACTTGTGTATTTTTTTTAGGGAGGCCAAGGCTTGGTAGATAGCCTTACACGGCCTGATTAACAGGACACACGGGCGTGTGTCCAGACCGTGTTAGTATTAACAGAATCAACCACGGGGTAGAGGCATGGGCGTGCCTAGGCCGTGGGCGAGCCACGGGCCAACTCCATGGGCGTGTACTTAGACCGTGCATGCCCTGCACTTTGAATTTAATTTTTATGAATCACACGGGCAATGGACACGGGCGTGTCCCAAACCACCACGGCTGTGTCGAGTTACACGATTCAACAACACGGGCATGTCATAGGGTCACACGGACGTGTCCCTAATTCACACGGGCGTGTAAGCCCTGCACTTGAGAATAACTCTAAAAATGTTCGAAAAATTTTATAAGTACTCAAATTAGTCCCAAACTACTCTTGACTTGTATTTTGGACCTCGAGGGTCCATATAAGGGACTATATGATTATTTTACATTATAGTTAATATTTATTTACGTATAATTTGTACATTGTTCGATAGTTCCGGTAATGCTCCGTAACCCTGTTCCGATGACGGTTTGGGGTTAGGGGGTGTTACATGTACGACCAGACCCGATCCAAGAGAAGGATCCGCGCGTTTTTGAGCTTTGGGTTATTTGCGCAGCGGAGCCTCCCGCTTTTTCGCCCCTCTCTAATTTGATCCTTTTTCCTTTCTTTTGTTTTTTAATTTTACCCATGGTTTTTGAACTTGTTCCATTTCAATCCTGCGCGAGACAGTACGCATGGAGACTTAGGGATAATTTCATGATCAATCCCTTTTCTTTTTCGCGTGTGCCATGTTGATCCTTGATCCCCTTTTAAAATTATTTTATTGTTTATAATTTATGCCTTCAATTCTGTTTGGGTTTCGATTTAGTCCATTAGTTAATTTTATTATTCTTGTTCATTTTATAAGTTTGTTTATTATTTATTATTTATTTTTCTTTTAAAATACCTAAACCTATTATTATTTATATGCTTTTTCTCTTAAAATATTTGAATTTAATATTAAATTTATATATATATTTATAAACTTTACTTATTTTATTACTTTTATTATTGATACTTTATTTATTATTTATTATTTTATATCTTTTTACATACTTTTGAATATTATTATTATTGTTATTACCATTATTATTATTGTTATATTTGTTATATTTATTATTTTTATTTTTATTGTTACTACTATTACAATTATTATCATATTATTAAACTAATTTATTTAATACTTAGTATTTATTCGTTTGTTTATTCACTTAGCATTTTTATATAGAGATTTATTTTATTTTCACCCTTTTTTAAATTTGTATTTTATTTACTTATTTCAAATTTTTATGTAGTATTTATTTCAAACTGTTTTATTTTATTATTTTTTATATTACTTATTTTAAATAGTTTTTATCTTGATTAATTTTTTATTATTATTACTTTAAACTATCTTATATATTATTCATTTTATATTGTTTTATATAATGTTTATTTTAAATTGTTTTATTTTATATCATTTTAAACTATTTCATATATTATCTATTTTAAGTTTTTTTATATTGTTTATTTTAAACTTGCATATATTATTTATTTTAAAATTTGTCATATATCATCTTTTTTTAAATCATCGTGTATATTATTAATTTTTAGATTCTTTTCTCAAATTATTATTTTAAACTCATTTATTATCATTTTTAAATTGTTTTTACATTCTATTTCAATTTGTTTTGTATTTTTTAAATTGTTATATATGTCTATTAATTCATTTGTCTTTGATTATTGATGTTAGTTTCTTAAATAATGTATATGATGTGATTATTGCCATTTTGTGTTCTATAAGCTATTTATCTGTATTTTCATATTGCCATTTTTTCACCAATATTTTTTATTTATACATCGTTTTAATATTGCATCAATTTTTTCCCCAAATTCAAAAAGAAAACTTTTAAAAATAAAGGTAATATTCCGTGTTTGAAAAACTCGAGAGATCATGCCCTAACTTACTGGGTTTCGATTTTTCTCTTTTAACCCAAATAATCGAATATCCTTTTAAAATTTAAATGCATAAGTTTCGAAAATTAAAAGACAAGCTTAGTTTCAAGTGTTTAAAATGTCGTATCCTAACGTACTGGATGTGATATTTTATTACTTCGGGACAAGAGGGTCTTAACATCCATTTTGATTTATTCAAGCTTTTTTAAAAGGATTGTATTTTAAAATATTTTCAAAATTTCGACATTAAGACATTAATTAATCAATTAGGTACCAATTTTGGGCGTTACGAGGGTGCTAATCCTTCCTCGTGTGTAACCGACTCCCGAACCCGTTTTCTCGAATTTCGTAGACCAAAATCATTTTTTTAATAAATCAAAATGTTTTATTAAAATGATCAATCTCAAGGTGACCCGATCACACCTCAAAAAAAGATTGGTGGCGACTCCATTTTCGTCTTTTTAAAGTCGACTCCTGTTTTCAAAATAAAATGGTTTCGACAACTGTAATCATATCATTTCAATCCTAGTAACAACATATACATGTCATATAAATCTTATAAACATTTCATTTCCACTTTGGTACCTTGTACCTATTCATAAATATCTTATTTTTCATACTTTGCAATTTAGTCCAATTGATGCTAAAATCACCAAATTCACATTTATATAAACTAATAAGAAAAATAATTACAATTCAATTAGAACATGAAACAAAATAGTAAGTTCCATATGAACTTACCTGGTCAAAATAGCAAACAACCGAATCTTTAAGGACTAATAAACAATTTTGTCTTTTCCCTGATTATCCCTGGTTTGGTTCAATTTCTGATCTATACAATTATTCAATTCGATTTATCAATATCAAACACTTTTTTATCATCCCATAATATACATGAACCAATTTAATTTCATTTTTAATGTCCCTAAAATTTTGCATTTTATTCAATTTAGTCTATAAAATCAAATTTGCCATAACTTTCAATTTTGAGCTTTGATATTGAAAATAATCTATATTACATCCTTTTAATACCCTCTACTATTTAAAATTACAAAAATTTCCCATCAATTTTACAATCTATACACTTTAGTTCTTATATTCAAAAACTAGCAATTAAACTTTACAATCTAGTCATTTTTCACTTCCCAACTTAAAATCTATCAATTTAACACCAATTTCTTTAAGAAATCATCAATGGATACTCTTAAAAGATTTTTAAAAATTACAAATTGGTACATGAGTTATCTAAATCAAGCACTCATGACCTCAGAAACATAAAAACTTATAAGAAAATGACTAAATTGAACTTACCAATTGTTGTCAAAAATTTGAGAGGTTCAAACCCTATTTTTTTCTTCTATCTACAATGAGGAAGAAGATGAATAGAAGATATTTCTTTTCTTTCTTTGATTTAGCTTTTATACTAAGATTATAATTTAATTTATTACTAATTATCTTAATTAAACTTAATTAATTTAACCTTAAACCAAATTAACATAATTGAGTGGATTTCACATCATCCACCACTGTTTGACCATTTATGTAACACCCAAAAATTTGGGGTTAGAAGATTTGAGGTATGTGTTTAGGATCAGTGAGTAGGTTGAACATTTGGGTCGGTAGTCGCATTTTGATGTTAGAATAGGCTTGCTAGTTTGGTGGTTGGATATGTGTTAGTTTAACTTTAGGTTCTGGTTTCAAATCCTCATGGCTATTTTGAGGTATTATTTTTTATTTTATTTTAGATTTTTTTAAGTATTAAGTTATTTATTTATTGTTATTTTTATTTATTGTTCTTTTTGGAAAAAGGTCAAATTTTTTTCTCACATTCTCTTCTCCCTTTTTCACACATTTTTTTTCTTGGATGTTTCTTGCCACTTTTATTTTTGCATTTTTGTTTTTTGTCTAAAAGGAGATAGTATTCGTGCGTTTCAATTAGTTGCATTCTAAATCCAGTAGGTTTGTCTTTTAGATTGGCGATGGAATTACTTTAATTTTTTTTTTATTCATAATTCAAACTCTTATAGTTCAATTTGTTTGTTAATTGAGGTTTCTAAATTGGCTTGGTAGAGTGAATCAAACAATTCTGGGTGCTCGTTATCCCGTCTAAGGTGTGTGTTTGAAAACTTTGTAATTTCAATGTTGAATTGTCGATTTAATTTTTTGAAATTCTGCAAATTCTGTGTGTTCTAAAATTGTTCAAAATCAGCATTGAATCGTATGTTTTTGGTATAATTTGGTATCTTGTTGAGTTATCAAGGGTTTGGGAACTGTCTCAACAGTAAATGCACATTTTCCAACCTGTTTCAGTGTGGTTTTATGACCACACGGGTGGCCACACGACCATGTGCAATTGGAAATTAGGGTTTTCAGGCGAATTTTGGTGCCACAGGGTTGTGTGGTTGATTTTGAGGATTTTAGTCGATTTTCACACGGGTGTGTGAGACTTTCAAACAGCCGTGTCTGCTTTGCACCTTATTTTAGCAATTTTAGATTGAGAGTTACATGGGCTGTTCACACAGCCAAGTCTCTAGGTCACACGGGCATGTGTCATAGCCACACGGCTGTGTACGTCTTCTCACACGGGTGTGTGCTTCTTTATATAGGCGTGTGCCTCCTTCACATAGGTGTGTAGGCCTCCACACAGCAGGGGCACATGGTCGTGTGGCTTTGTTTCTCAAACTTTCATGCGGTGTCAGATTTTGAACCGTTTGAGATTTTGTGTGTTCCGACCCTCAGTTAGGTCTTAGAAAGGGTGGTAGAGACTCTGTTTCATCTTAGGTTTGTGCGTTTGTTTTTAATTATGGAATTAATATAATAGTTTGTTAAAATGCTATTGATACATACTGTTTGTGTTCAATTAATATTGACTCTGAAAATGGTCCACTGTTTACGTATTCTGTTCTACGAGTTTGTTAGCATGTTGAGTGCATTTTGGCATTTACATATAAATTTGAGTTTTGGTTGTAAAGAGAAGGAAGCCTAATCTGATTTGGCAGTTTTAACTGCAACACATCTGTATAGCGGTTTACCGTAATATACTGTGCATATGCTAGCTCAGCTGCATATTGATATTTCAGTGGCTTCGTTCCATATATGTGGTGTGTAGGGTAGATTGGCCTTTCGAGGTCCTATGTGGTGTGCATGGTTGGTTGGGTTTTGTTAGCTCATATGTGGTGTGCAGGGCGGTCGAAGTGGTGTTCGGTTGGTTGGACGGTATTTCTGATTGTTGCCTAATTCACATTTCTAAATTTATGTCTATTTGTTTGATTGGTTAGCATCTTAATGAAATGCTCTGTTTAATCCATATTTGTTTGGCATGTGTGCTTGGAATGACAATGTATATGAGATAGGTTTGTTAACGTTAACTCTCAGTTTACCAGATAGTCATTTGAGTTATTCGTATGTGATTTGTAAGCATATGATTCGTTTTCTAAACCATTCGTTGGACTACCATCTTTTATTTTCGTCTGTTTCGGGCTCACACTAAGCTCGTGTAGCTCACCCTTTAGTTCTCTTCCTTTTAGATACTCTCATTTTCTAAAGCTAGACTTGGCATAGCGGGGGTCTCAGAATGATGCATTTTGAGTCAGGCCAATAAAATGATTCTTCTACTATTTAAATTTGTGAGCTATTTTGGATTGTAAAAATTTATAGGGACTGTGGTATTTCTGATTGTTGGGCGGGATTTCTGATTGTTGCATAATTTACACTTCTGAGTCTAGTCTGTTTGTTTGATTATTTAGCATCTTAATGAAATGCTTTGTTTAATCCATATCTGTTTTGGTACATGTGTGCTTGGAATGACAATGTATATGAGATAGGTTTGTTAACGTTAACTCTCAGTTTATCAGATTGTCATTTGAGTTATTCGTATGTAATTTGTAAGCATATGATTCATTTTCTGAACCATCCGTTTGGACTACCATCTTTTGTTTTCATCTGTTTCGGGCTCACACTGAACTCGTGTAGCTCACTCCTTAATTCTCACCCTTTCAGGTACTCTCATTTTCTGAAGCTGGACTTGGCATACCCAAGGTCTCCGAATGATGCATTTTAAGTCAGGCCAATAAAATGATTCTTTTACTACTTAAATTTGTGAACTGTTTTGAACTATAAAAATCTATAGGGACTGTGGTACAATTCTATTTTGGGTTTTCGTAAATTACTTTTGGACTGAATTTTAGAAACTGTGGAACTTTATTTCCGAATGTTTTGACACAACATAAAATTTTTGTTTTGAACCCTTAATGGTTTCGTTCGTTTTTAGCAAACTGTGTTCGTATGAAAATTTTAACAACTTGTTTTGTAAAATTGTTTTTAGATCACTTCGGTGATCAATGTAACCTCCAAGATTCGGTCTAAACTTCTAGGCCGGGTTTTGGTGTAATGACCTGAAATTCACAGGCATCGAAAATGTACATTATCGGGCCTCCATCTTAGTAAACCAAATTCATAAATAATTATTAAATATATTTACGAGTCTAGTGGTGTGTTTAATTAGGTTTTAATTAAGTGAATTTAGCTTAATTAAGAGTAATTAGTAAAAAAGACTAAATTGAATAAGGAGTAAAAGTTAAATTATAGATTAATAGAAAATAAAAGGGACTAAATAGGCAATTAAGCCTATTCCATTGAATGATGCGGCAATGTGCATAAAAATCTTTGATTTTTATGTTGTCTAATTATAAAATATATTATCATTATTATTATTTTATCATATTATAAATTAAATTTATTATATTATTATATTATGGAATAAATTAAGTAAAGACAAGTGTAAGGTGATGATAAATACAAGTGTTTTAATTAAAATATGTACAATTGTAATAAATATAATTATTTACTTTTTATTTAAGTAATAGATTTTTTATTATATATTATATATTATATTATAATTAAATTAAGTAAGTAAATAAATTTATGCCAAATGTATGGTAATAAAAATATACATGTGTAAAAATTATATTAGAACAATTGTAATTTAAATACATAATTTACTTATAATTTAAGTGTAAAGCTATTTTATAATTATTAATTATTAAATAAATTAAATATAATATAAAGTAAATAAGATAAAAGAAAGAAATGAAAGAAACAAACCATAAAAGAACAGAAGCAAAAACGAAACAGAACAGGGAAAGGAGAAAAAGGAAAAATTAGGGTTTTAAGGTTTGAAGCTTTAATAGGTAAGTCAATTAAGTTTTTTTCTTTTAATTTTGATGTTTTAGAAGCTTTAGAACAAATTTTTGTTGAATTTAAGTTGAAATTTTGGAAGTTCTTAGATTTTTTAACATGATTCATGTTGAACAAATTGATGAATTAGTGGTTGAATTGATAGAATTTTTAGTTAGAATAGATTAAAGGATTAAATTGTAAAGTAAGCTATAAGTTTTATGTTAGAGAGACTAAATTGAAAGAAATTTGAAATTAGGGTTTTATTATGAACATTAGATAGTTAAGTTGAATTTGGTAGGAAATTGAATAGAAATGAAGTATGAATTGAGTTAGAAAAGTAAGTGAACTTAGTTAGGACCAAATTGAAAATAAAGTAGAAGTCGAATAGAAATTTAATTATTTAATATAAATTAGTGTGGTATTAATAGTATAAATTATTTTAATCTTTGTAGCTAGCAAAGAACTAGAGGCATCGACACAGAAGGAAAAAGAGAAGATTATCGAGGAGTAAACTCGAGAAAATCAAGGTTTGTATTACTATAATTCAAATTATTTATTATTATATGTTTTACTTAAATTATGTATAAGTGAATTATGGGGTAAGTATTATTGTTGAATTAGAATGGAATTGAGTTAAATGATGAATATATGTGTAGAAATATGTATTTGAATTGAAAAGTGATTAAATTGGAAAATGTATGAGAATGTTAATTGGAATAGAGAAAGTGATTGAATTGAAATATGAAAATTAAATACCTTATTAACTAGTCGGGCTGAGTCGGATATAGTTGGCATACCATAGGATTGAAAGAATTTGGGGATTTTTCGGCTTGGCCGAGGAGACACTGAAGTCACTGTATTTCTTTAGACTATCCGAAGAGGCACTAAGTGTCGTTCTGGTGTGTTTGGGTGGATTATTCTGGTGTATTTGGGTGGATTAATCTGGTGTGTTTGGGTGGATTATTTTGGTGTGTTTGGTTGGAACCCGTGTATCCGCCAAAGTCTGAGTCTTGTTAATAAGGGTAAATAAATGAAATGATAAAACGAATGGAATTGATCGATTGAGTTATTGGAAGAAATGAGAAAGTTGAAATTGTGAATTGAATTGAAAATTGAAATTGAGACTGAAAATGAAAGACATGAGCCAAAGGTTCATGAGATGATTGAATTCAGTTTGATGATATGTGATATCAATTTGATTAATTATTGTTATTGAAAATTTGAAAGTTACAGTATGAATTAATATATATATTAAATAAATTATTATATGTTTGATATTTATATGTTTATACATTATTATTTGTTGTTATAGTTTGGATTATGGTAATACCACTGAGTATATGCATACTCAGCGTACGGTTATTTTTGTGCGCACGTCAGTAGAAGTAAAGAGTCCCAGTTCAACATCCAGATCAATCCCGACTTCAGAGGAAATTTGGTGATGTATTCTTTCTTTTGGGTAAAAGGGGCATGTACATAGGATTTGTATAGGTCACTAAGAAATGTTTTGTGTTTTGGTTGTAAAGAATGACTTATAATATTCAATTGGTCAAATGAAATGGTAAAAGTTGTTAGGGTATGTTTGATACTAAATTGAAATAGAATGAATGAAATCTATGAGTTAAATTTTATATGGTATCATAAATGTTATTTGATTAAATTGATAAGTCGATGTTTTAGGCATGATTTAGGTATATTGAGTGTTCAAATGTATTGGTTGAAATATTGATATTGGATTGGTTGCGGTTTGAAAATTGCAGGGAAAGTTAAATGTTTATAAAGGGGTTATATTGAGTTCAAAAAAAAATTACGAAAAATTTTTTAGAGTACTCGAACAGTCCCGTTCCACTTTTAATACGTGTTTTGGGCCTCAAGGGTCCATTATAGGGACTTAATAATTAAACTATACTATGTATGTTATTTTACTTGTGAATTGTTCGTAATTTGTCCGATATGTCTGGCAATGCTCTGTAACCTTGTTTTGGTGACAATTTAGGGTTAGGGGTGTTATATTTAGGGTTTTACAATTTAAAATGGTCTAATTACTCATTTGGTCTTTTGGCTATTTAAAAATCTATATCGATAAACTTTTACAATTTAGTCGTTGTTCCTTAATTAACTATCAATTCGAAAAAATTGTTGGACCAAACTTTAATATGGTTCTATATTAACATCGTAAATATTAATATTTAATATTTACAGACTCAAAATACGAAAGTGGGCTTTTGAAATCGCTGTTTCTAACACCATTGAAAAATCAGACAGTTACACATTTAGACTCAAAATGGACATAATTCTACCATCTCGTTGATAGTGTGTGCTTCTCGCTGATTCGGCTCGGCTAGTTCTGCAAGGTGACAATATACAAGGGTAAGAAAACAACTAGAGTAAGCATTAAGAATGCTTAGTAAGTTCAAATGGAAATATTATGCTTACCTTGATCACCTATAATTCTAACAACTACCAACCACTTTGGCATACAATTTGGCTGTCTTTGGCACATAATGTCTTAACTAGTCACTTGCCAACATTAACATTCAAATAGGTTAGAGATACTCGTATATCATGAGTAACATCATTTAATACCAAAGCAATTTCATGTCACATAACAAGTTAAAAGCACATATCATTTCATAGTCAATACATTTTCAATCTTTTCCATTCAATTAAGATAAATATCTCTTGTTGGAACTATAGTAAAATGGACTCGGATACACGAGTGAACTAAGTTGCTCGCATAAGCTAAAATTACATTAGGTTACCCGTTTGGGCTAAACCTATGTTACATATAATTTGAGAATCTGCAATGATGGTAGATCACGTTAAATAACCCGAGAACCTGCAACAAGGCTAGATCTCATTAAATAACCCAAGAATCTGCAACAAATGATAGATCTGTTATAACATGTAAAATCTCTGATCAAGCATGCGTATAACCTTATTGGCTATCAATTGTATCCTAAGCTTTTACTAAGCTTGCATAGGATTGATTACATATATTTTAATATCATACCTGTAATAGATCATTTTCATACATTTGTACCCTGTAGTTATTCACATGTTTCAATCCAATCCTTTCTAGCTATATGTGCCAAACTACTAATATATCACTATATACTCAAACATACATATACATATATACATCAAATTAAATGCAAGTATATAAATCGCACAAACTGAGTTAGTACGTTCTAAGTGAACTTACCTCTTCAAAATGTGAAATAAGTGGATACTTTAGGGACTAATCCGTAATTTTAACTTTTTCTGTATTTGTTCCACTTTAATCCAAATATTGATTTATACAATTATTTTCATATTATACCAATCAATACCAAACATTTTCATATTATACCATGATATGCATGATCCTATACAAACCTTTTTTTTTTCCTTAAATTTTACATTTTATTCAATTTAGTCCCTGAACTTAGGAAAGGCATAACTTTCGATTCCTAACTTTGCGTTAAAATTTGATTTTACATATTCTCATTAGAGACCTTATACTTTCTATTTCTAACATAATTTCATGATAAATTTTACATTTATTCAATTTGTCCCTAATGTAACAAGTTAACAAACAAGCAAAATTAATTTTACAATCTAGTCCTTTTCATATTCTAAGTTTAAAATCTATCAAATTCAAGCCTAACTCTTTAAGAAATCAGCAATGAAAACTTCCTAAAACTTTAATAGTTTCACAAATTGGTACATAAGCTAGCTAAAGCAAGCTCTCATGACCCCTAATTTATAAAAATTACAAGAAAAGAACTTGAATTTGCTTACCATATGATGGCCGAATGTTATAGAAATTTCCTTAGGTTTTCTTCTTCTTTAGGACGACAATGGTGGGATGAGGAAGATGATAACGTCTTTCTTCCACTAACTTTATATATATGCTAATTAGGGACTAATTAATCTAATTTAATTTGGTTTATTCATAGTTTACTTATATTAATTTAATTATTAGCTTAACTTAATGAAATAGCATCATCATCCACTAAATCCAAGTTTAAAATGGTTTAATTACCATTTTGGATCTTTGGCTAATTACTATTTAGGTCTCCAAGCCTGTTGTTAATTAAAATTCTATAGTGATTGGGCTATACAATTTAGTCCCTGAGTCTTAATTAACTATTAATTCAACAAAATTACTTAACCAATCTTTAATATATTTTTATATGAATTTCATATATATTCATATTAATATTTACAGGCTTGGTTTACAGAAATGAGGTTCCGAAATTGCATTTTTTGGTACCATTAAAAATTGGGTCGTTACATAGAAAGTGAGTAACTAAAAGGTTTGGAATTTGTTTAACGACAGTAAAATGACAAAGAGAAATTAGGTTTTAGTATTTTTAGGTGTTATTTAGGTTTGGGTTGGGCCTTGGTTTTATTTTGAATATGTTTGGGCTTTAGATTTAAAATATTTAGGTTGGTTTGGGTTTTTTATATTAAAATTATATATATAATCTCTATAATATATAGGGAAAATATAATATTAGTACCTGAACTTGTTCATTTCTTCCAGATTGGTACCTATGATTTTTTTGTTCCAGATTGGTACCTGAACTTTTTTCCGTCCACAAGTTTGGTACCTGAGTTTAACGACATTAATTTTTTGCTGACATGGTAACGCTGGCCATTCGCGCTCTGCCACGTGTCACCCTCTTTAGCTACAAATTAGACCCTTTTATTAATTTTCCTTTCATTTTCTCTTTTAATTATTTGTCATTTAGAAAATAATGAAAACATTTTTCTCTTTCATCCAAAATAAATCATGATTCTATTCCTTTTTCATTTTTTTTGTTTGTTTCTTTTCTTTTCTATCTTCTTTTCTTCTTCTTCTCCCTATTCATCTTCTTTTAACCCTAGCCGCTGCCGCCATGAGTCGCCGCCATCCATGGCTTTCTCCTACCATCAAAACCCTTCTTTCTTCCTCGTCTTCTCAAATCTTGTCTTGTATTTCCAAGAAAATCTCTTTAAAGCTGAAAAAAAAAAATCAAAGATTGATCCTTGAGCTTTTGAAATTATACTCTTCGCCTGTTGATGAAAGGCTAAGGAGGCTTCTGGTGAGGCTTAGAGTGAGTTGAGGAGCCAAAGGAAGCAGTAGCAGTGTCGCTGCCATGGCAACAACAGAAAATCAGTTTTCTTGAAGCCCAGTCGAAGTTCTTTAGGTCATGGAGTAAAGGGTCAACAAATTCAAGGGAGGAATTGTCCCTGTTATTCATTGGATCCATAGGATTTCTAGTGTTTTATAAATTTTAATAAAAATTCATTACTTGTTTTTGGGGGATTTATTGTTTGTTATTTTTTCTTTGATTGTGCTGAGTTTTTTTTTTTTAATGGAGTTGCATGTATTTCCCTTTTTTTCTCATATTTTCTCAGGAAACAAAAAGAAAAAAATTCAGCTACCCAAAAACTGAAAAAAGAGAAACAAATTGAATGCGAAAATACCAAAAAGAAAATGAACTCAAGACTCAAAATATAAAACAAAGAGAAGAAAAAATGTGTTTAGAAAATGTGTTTAGCAAAAAAAAGAAGAGAAAATGTGTTTAACAAACAAAAGAGGAATTGAAATCAGTCATAGAAAGCAAACATGTTTAGTAGAGAAAAGGAAATTGGGAAGAAGAAAGATCACTGGGGAAAAGAAAGAAAAAAAATGGAAATAGTTTTAAAAATATTTTTTTATTGATTTTTAATATTTTTTAGATCATGACTGTAACACCCCTAACCTATATCTATCGCTGGAATAGGGTTACTGAGCATTACTAGACTTATCACTTAAATGAACATACATTTTCACATCCATTTTTCATTCCATACAAAAACCATTCAAATTCACTCATACAGTCCCTAACACGAGCCTTTGGGGCTCAAAACAATCATTAAAATCAATTCGGGACTTAATTGAAAACTTATGAAAATTCTAAGAAAATCATAAAAATTTCAAAGTACAAGGGACACACGCCTGTGTGGCCAGGCCGTGTGTCTCACACGGCCAAAGGATACACCTGTGCCATAGGCTGTGTGGACATTTGAAATGGGATCACATGGCTATGTCTCAGACCGTATCCTACCCAGTGTAACTCTCTGACTTGTGTCATACGGCCACCGTGTGACTAGCCCGTGTAACTCACTGACTTGCTTTCATTAAAAACTACAGGGGACATATGGCTATGTCACCTGACCGTGTGTCACACACTACTGAGACACACGCCCGTGTCTCTGCTCGTATGGACAAAAATAGGCTAGGTTACAAGCCACATTTCTCACCCAATTTTTGGTACCAACCTACACATTTCAATAGCACATAACCACAACCAAAATAAGCACTCAAACCAATCCAAAATCAAGCCTAAATATGCAATTTCCATGTACACAACAAGATATTCATAAGCACATACATTTGCTGACTTAAACACATACTAAATTTGATTCAAAGATTACCTAAATAGTCACTTACATATATGCATCTTAATGCACAAAACAAAACATGTAAACCACTTCGCCATTTCATCCAATAAGTATCAAATTACTACTTCATAAACAAGGCAATTTCCAAAGCCTTCATCAAGCACACTCAACGCAATTAAACTTCATTCAAAATAAGGCCAGCCCAGCCAACTACATATATATACATAACAACATATACCAAATCAAGCCAAATCACATGGTTAATACATAATGAAAATATATAGGCTATATTAGCCAATAGACCTATACATGCCATATAACCAAATACATAAAGTCCAAAAGTACCAAAACAACAGCTGGATAGTGTGATGAGATCTCCGACGACTTCCAATCTGAGCAAACTTCTAAATCACTATAAAACACAGAAAAGAATACAAAGTAAGCTATGAAGCTTAGTAAGCTTGTATGGCTAATAAGTACAATTTACCAATTTATTCACAATTTAAAGAATCACAAGTAAACATAGGTAAGTTTCATTCAAACTCAAGATTTTGCATATTAACTCAATCATATTACTCATGTATGAATTTATCAATTAACACTTACTTTTCATATGAATTCATTAACTATTACTTACTTGTCGAACTTATCACAAGTACCTGAACTGATCCATATCCTTTCTTATATCCTCGTACTATCATCTTTGCCCTTTGAACCATTCGAAATAATATCAAATATTCGAGTATCTCGCACACTAAGTGCCATAAATGTGGTTAAATCACCTCTATCACATATCACATATCGATGCTCACTCTCGAGCCATCACTAGTCTGCTCACACAAGCTATCGGTCAAGACGTAGCTACACGGTACTACTCACACAAGCTGTCAAGTATCCGCAACACATGCCGAAAAACTCAGCCACCGATAGGATGTACAGGACTAGCACCCAAATCACATAATCACAATAAACTCTAATGACATGTCATTCATATCCTATCTATGCCTAAGGTTCAACTGGGATCTATTTTTTGTCGATGCCTCGTCGATAACTTTCACAATGTCATTTATCCCAATTACATAATTTAATCATTTAAACACATATAATATAAAGCTTATTAATCATACGAACTTACCTCGGATTCGAACGACTAAAAAATGATCGTTTAGTTCGAAACTTTATCTTTTCCCTGGTCTAGATCCATACGTTACTTTTCTTAATCATGCAAAGAAAAGTCTTGGCCGAACCCTAGCTAAAAATAATGGAGTTCTTTCCTCTTTTCAATCGGTTGAAGACAAAACAAAAAGATGAAACATTTTTTAATTTTGTTTTGTCTTAATTTACTTACCAAATTACCAGTTTGACCTTGTTTATTAACTTCAAAATTTACTAAATCTTACCCACAATTGTCCACTAACATTAAGAATGGTAAAATTACCACATAAGGACCTTCACTTTAAGGTTCTATAGCTATTTGACTCCTTCAGCTAATAGAACACAACTTTTACACTTTATGCGATTTAGTCCTTTTTCACAAATTAAACATTCAAACGATAAAATTTCTTAACGAAATTTTCATACGACTCTACTAGCATGCTGTAAACATTAAAATAATAATAAAATAAATTTTCTAACCTTGAATTTGTGGTCCAGAAACCACTGTTCTGATTTCACTAAAAACGGGTAGTTACAATGACATCATTTATGCCACGTGTCACAGTATTATTCTACCATCTATCCTGAAGTTAACGCAGTTAGGCTTAGGCACCAACCTGTGGATAGAAAAAAATTCGAGTACCAATCTAGACAAAAAAACTATAGGTATCAATCTGGGAGAAGTGAACAAGTTTAGGTACTAATCTTATATTTTTCCCTAATATATATTTTGTATGTAGCCATGCTAGACCTGAGCTTCAAAAATTCTACGTAAGGCCTTGCCTATTTAAAAAATGGGCCTATATTTTTCTTCAAGCCCATTTTTTGGGGTTTTGTCTACTTCTCCAAACCCTCACATATTTTGGGCAAGTAACTCGACCTCTGAATAGCTCTACCAAGAAGTCAATCAACCAACTTATAAAAAAAAGGCATTCAACTAACTTTTAAAATCAACTACAAACAATAAAACATATTTCTTTTTTTTGATTTGTATTCTCTTCTTAATTCCTCATTCCAAAAATATTCCTTTTTTTTCCATTTCATCTTTTATATTTTTATAGATATAAAAATAATTTCCTACAAAAAGTGAGTAAGAGAGACAAACGTTACCATTGAGAGAGATGGTGACAACGGTCAATGAACAACGTGAGGAGAAGAGGACAATAGTCAACGAACAGAAACGAGGAGGAGAGGGCAATAATGATGGGCAAGGAACAAATGTGGTGAAACACAACTGGCCGCGCAAGGGGGACAATCTATACTATACTTTAAATCTTGACCCGTTGCACGTCTTTTTAATTTAAAATAATAATAATAAATATGGATACAATGAGATTTAAACTCGTGCTATTTGTATTAGTAAAACTTTAAATTAACCACTTAACCAAAACTTTATTTTAATTTTTTTATACATTTTAATTTTATTATATATACGTTACTACCTCTATCAATTGTATATTTGTATCTATATTATTCTTTAAACCCTTGGCTAAGTTTGTGTCACGAGTCAACCACACACCAGCTAGTTTGGGAAATTACTAAAATGACATTTCATATTTAAAATAAGTTATATTATTCAAGAGTACTTTAGTCTTTTTAATTTAAAAAAGCAATAATAAATATGAATATAATTGGATTTGGACCCACGCCATTGATATTAATGAAACATTAAATTTATCATTCAACCAAAATTTTATTTTAATTTTATTATACACACATTATTACATCCATCAATTGTATGTCTATACCTACTATTCTTTAAACCCCTCGATTGAGTTGGCGTCCCAAGTCAATCTGGCACCAACTCGATTAGGGAAATTACAAAAATATTCTTTTGTATTTAAAATAAGTTATATTATTCGATGGTACTTTAGTTTTTTTAACTTAAAAAAATATAAATATGATAAGATTTGAACTCATACCAATTGTATTAATAATACCTTAAATTTTCCACATAACCAAAGTTTTATTTTAATCCTTTTACACATTTTAATTTTATTATGCACATGTTATACATACTATTATTTAAGTTCCTAACTAAGTTGGTGTTATAGGTCAATCGGGCACCAACTTAGTTAGGAAAATTATAAAAATGACCTTAATTAAAATAAGTTATATTATTTGAGGTACTTTAATCATTTATTTTTAAAAAAAATAATAGAAAATATATATACGATGAGATTTGAACCCATGTCAATTACATTTAAATTTACCACTCAACTAAAGATTGATGGCAACATCAAGATAAACAACTGTAATGCATTTAATACTCTTAATTTGATGTACTTACGTGTTTAAAATTCGTTTTACTTACAATTTAATCTATTTTTCATTTTAATATCGTACATATTTCATTTATTATTATTAGTTAGTTTCAAATCATACGCTTCATTATTTATTATATATTATTTTAAACATACCTCTGTGTTCTAAATTTATAATTTCCACACATATTCACGTGTGATAGAATTTTTAATTATAATTATTTAAATTTTTTATTGTTTACTAAAGTTTAATATTTTATTTGGGTTGAATAGTTGGGTTTGTTTTTATTTGTTTTGGGCTTTAAAAATTTTATTAAAAATTCAAAAGAATTTAAGAATAAAAAAAAATCAATTCATTCTCTAGATTGATACCCTGGTCAATCCAATCAAACTCAAACAACATTGTTAATGATACTTGAAACTCAGATAAATTCAATACCAAGAACAAAAATAAAAATGTCGTTTACTACTTTTATCAAATGTAATTCGTTAAATAGAATTTTCATTGATTTATTTTATAAGAGAAAAGATATGATTTATTAGAATGTTATTTTTTTTGTTTTAATTGATAATTTCGTAATAAATTATATGCTAATGAGCTTATTGAGTTTTAACTCGATTGGCATCAGTATTGTTGCTAGTGCAGGAAGACGTGGGTTTGAACGTCTTGAAGCGTATTTATCTTCCTATTTAAGGATTGGAGAGAAATCATAGGTAATTCTAAGCATTATATAAAAAAATAATATAGTGAAAATATTAGTTCTACTAAAATAAATCAAAGGGTAAACTACCAAAATAGTCACTTTTGTTTAACTTAGGTTACATTTTAGTTACTTATGTTTGAAAAGTTACGTTTTAATCACTTACGTTAACATGTTGTAGCATTTTAGTCACTAAGCCATTAACTTCTATTAACGATGCAACAGTAAGCTGATGTGGTACGTTAAATCATCATTTCAAAAATAATTTTAGGTTAAATCATATAATTGGTTCCCATATTTTTTCGTTTTGGACGATTTAATTTTTTTATGTTCTTTTAACTTTCCATTTTTTTCTTTTTTTTTTCTTTTACATTCTCTTCTGTTTCTTCCTTTGTTTTCCTCCCTTCTCCATCTCTTTTAACGTAGTTTTTCTTTGTTATGTTTATGAAAAAAGAAAAGCTGAAACCAAAATAAAACTTGCTTCGCATATTCTCACCCCACAATTACAAACCCTCATCGTCCATCATCGCTTTAACGAACCAATATGGATCTCTCAATGACCTAGTCCACAAGCTCACCTCACTCAAAGACCTCACCAGTCGTGACTTATGGTAGTCCACCCTTAACAAAGTTTCCCGAGCCCATTCCTATAACCTTCTAACAACCCCCACGACCACCTTATCTATCTTACCTACAACATTCTCGCCCTCTCAAAACTACGTTGTTCTACGAATTCTTCAAACTAGCTCTACACTCTCAATGACTAAAACAATCACCATATGAAACTTACCTCAAACTTTAACCAAACCAGTTTGGTTCCATGCTCCCTTTCTCTCTTCGATTCATCCATGCTTGGCTTCCAATCAAGCTTGCTTGGGGATATTCAAGAAGGTTTAGATCAAATTTATCATTTGCTTAACTTAATTCGTCAAAAAATAAAGGGAAAGGAAATGAATAATCTACACGATTCTGTAAAAGTTTGGGAACAAAAATAATTTATTTTGAATACAAAGAATTCAATTTTGTTTAGATTTGATTAATGATGTGATTTTTTATATTGATTAGTTAGATCCAATTTTAGTTTCAAAATTAGGTTATATTGACACCGAGATTTGATTAAGAATAATTAATATTCGGTTTTCAGTGAAATTCAATTTTAGGAGCCATATGAAATAAATAAGGACTTGGTTTATTTGGTGGGGAAAGATTATGTTTCTGCAGTGAAGAATATGAGAAGAGAGAAAAATAACAGGAAAGAAGAAAAAGAAAAAATTAAATTGTTCAAAAAAATAAAACTATAGGGACTAATTTTAACAAATGAAAAACATAGAAAAACTGCGCTAAAAGAAATGGAAAAGGGAGGAAAACAAAGGGAGAATGAGAAGAGAATGGGGAAAAAAAGAAAGTTCAAAAAACATAAAAGAAAAAAATTAGATTACTCAAAATGAAAAAGATATAGGTACTAATTGTATAATTTAACCAAAAATTTTCGTTTGAAATTATGATTTAACATGCCACATCAACTTACCATTGCACCGTTAAAGGCAATTAACGCTCAGTGACTAAAATGTTACGACACGATAATGTAAGTGACCAAAACGTAACATTTCAAATATAAATAACTAAAATGTAATCTGACATAAATAAAAGTGACTATTTTAGGAATTTACCCTAAATAAAAACGCATCGTTAAAAAATGGCATGAGGGCCCCGGGGGGGACCTACAAATTGGTTTAACTTGAAAACTGAATATTGAAATTAATAATTAGCAAACGAATGGACCACTTCTCTATTAAACCATTTCACTTAACTTTCTTTTTTTTCATAAATTTGTCTCACACTGAAGTGGGAAAAAAAATTGAAAAGACAATTTGGTAGTTTTAAGCAAGGGACAATAAAAGCCAGCTACAATCTTATATGTTGCAAATTCTTATTACAATAAATGATTGTGACACTTTGTCAGACCTTGAAATATATATTGTTATATATATATTACAAACACATGAAAATGTGAGGGAAAGCATCTATTTTAAGGTAAGATATATATATATATATATATATATATACTCGAGTGTAAAGTGAACAAATATTGACATGATTTGAACAAATCCGAATCTGAAACTATCTATTTTAAGGTAAGATTATATGGCTATACGAGTATACAGGTTAAAAGGGACCAAAATAAATGACCCGAGTCTAAAGTGACCGAATGATGAAATCACCTGGACCAGCAATGACCCAAACCCAAAAACAACTAAAACCCGAGACTACCTATTTTAAGGAATTGCATAAGTTGAAAGGACCAAATGAATAACTAGGCCAACAATAGCCAGCCAAAATAACCCAAGTAACCCAAACCCGAAACTATCTATTTTAAGGCAAGATATGTAGATACATGATTGCACAGGATCAAGGGACCGATGAATAACGCAAGCTTAAAATGATCTAAACCAGAAATGGCCAAAACCCGAAAATCAAATATGTAGGATAATTCAGAATCAACTGAAGAACCTCAAAATCTAACACAAAAGGATTTAAATTATACACACACAACATACCATATAAACACAACTTGGTTCCCGTTTTTGAAAATTTGTAAATTCTAATCTTCTTTTAACGATGGAAAATGTTATCAATACACTGGTAACTTTCAACATTTGGAAGCTAACAAAAAGAGAGCTAATATTATAAGGATCAAAAATGAAAAACCCTATTTAAGATTTTCTTATAAAATGATATAAAACTCAGTTGTAATCCTAAGGAGCTCCTATTTCAGTTACATCGTGTAGAACCCTAAATTTTGACTCTTTTTCTTTCTTTTTTTTTACCTTCCGAGCCCTGCATTCTTTTTCAGTTTCCACCAATACCCTGTCGTATCTTCAAAAACAGAGCACCTCCGAAAATGATTTCCATCATTTGTTAGTGTACATACAAAGCACAAGCCAAGAAGCATGCGTGACCGACCGTCTTGCAAGAAAAAACCAAATCAGAAAATGCACTTCTTGCTTTATGAGATGAGAACAAAAGAACGGCCAGGAAAAGGGAGGCTTTTAGCGTTATAAGATTCTCCCACCGTCGTTTCTTCCTTCAAAAGGGAAGGGGGGCGGAGGGAATCCTCATCTTTCGACTGTTAACTCGTATTGGCCACTCATCTGGTAGTAAAATCATAGTCCCCTGTTAAGATTAATAGATGAGTGCATTGTAACACAATCCAATTGAAACAAAAGAAAAGAGATAAATTAGAATGTTTAGGAAAAAACTTCAAAGAGATTACGATCCAATTTTGAACACAATTCGTTGCCACATATATATCCAGAGATAAATTAGAATGTTAAGGAAAAAACTTCAAAGGGATTACGATCCTTTTGTACACAATTCGTTGCCACATATATATCCACTAGTGTCAAGGTTTATGACTAAGTGACGACCCACTGCAAAAACCAGAACACCGGCATGGAAGAGGGTGGCAGCAAGTAGGCTATATCAGCAGCTGCCATAGAAATTACTAGACCATCTACGCTGTTGCTAGACCAGCAAAAGCAGTCAGGCAACGTGATAGATGCATAGTAGTTTTCAGGGTGGCAGGTTTTACTAAAGTTTTCAAAAGAAACTACCTAAGACAAGCAAGAAGATAAATTACCTTTGCAGGTGGGGTGAAGGAGGTTGGTCTTGTGAAGACCGTTGAGAAGTATCATGGAACCTTTGCTCATCGAATACCCCACCTGAGCTGCTTCCATCACTTGGCTGCGATACTTCATTCATGCCAGAGTAACCCAATGGTCCAAGAGAGCCAAACTCAAGCTGCTCCACAGGGGAATCATACGGGTATAGCATGACAACAGATGGCATGGTAGGCCCATTTGATGATACTCCATTGGGGTTCATAGATGGCAGTGGGTACATGCCATAAGGCATGCTGCCTGAACTACTTTGTGATGAGTTTGAGCGGACTGGTCCATTACGAGATTGATATGACGTAAATGAATCATGCCTATGTGAGCCCCAAGGCCTATCAGTTCTGCTCTCACCAGCAACGCCAGACAATTGGTCAAAGGTGAACCTTGATTTTTCATTTTGATTGCGATTATGGCTCCGTCCAGCAGTTCTGGACTTTGAATTGCCATTCCAGTTTCCTTCTCTATCACCATGGTGATCATTTCTATCATAATTATATTTTCCTCTCCTCGAATTCGCAGAATGGCGTTCTCTCATTGAAACTTTCTGAAAATGGGAAAAAATCATATAAAAAGGTTATTGAAGGTTATATAGTTCCTCAAGATTAAAACATTAGATCACTTCAAAAAAACTAATGCAATGGACAATTGTAGTTGTATCATAAGACATATAACATTGAAAATCAAGCAGTGCATACCCTATTAATGGAGAAAGAGGGGAAAAACAGGACCATGTACCCAACATTACCCTCCACAAAGCATGCAAAGTAAAAAAGCAGAATCGTAAGGTAATAAAGGCTCATTAAAGATTGACAATATGCGACTTACAGGGTTTGGCAGGTATGTCCCAGTACCACTGCGATATCTTGGCATTTCATCAACATACTGTTGATAAACATTGGCAGGTCTATTTGGAACAGATTGGAGAGGAGAAACAGGCACAACACGAGGCCCATAATTCATGAACTGAGAAAAGAGATTCACATTTGATGGAGGTCTACCAGGACCATCCCATGGGAAATGACCTTGTAAATAGACAGGTGGCACCACAACAGGCGAAGGATAAATCAGAGGAGGATATCGTGGATTTTGACAAAACCGTCCATACTGCAGGTTTTGCCAATGGCTAGCAATGTCACCATTAAGAATGTCAGGTTTATGCTCCGATGGATCAAGAGATGCAACCTTTCTTGTAGAACTAGAAGTACTTGATACCTCAGACTGATCAGGTCCCTCAGACTCAAAATTTTGACCTGAATCATTGTTCTCCAAATTTTCATCCCAATTAAAATGGCACATTGATGCATCTGGAGTTCCTGCTTCTGACGGAATGTTGTAAACAGGGCATAACAAAAATGGAACCGGTGGTCCTGTTATTGTGAAGGCCAGGGGAGGAACTCCAGAATTATCCATAGCTCTTTGCCCTGAACCTGGACCTAAGAGAAATGGAGCAATAGGCATCAGCGGATCTGAACCACTTGTCTGAGATGCATCAAATCCAGGCATTTGATGACTTGGAACAGACAAAGAACCAAGCAGTTGAGGTCCAGCAGTTCTTTCTGCCATTTCAGAACCCACAATTGATGGTGGATTCCATTCTCTGCCTTCGTCATCTGCCTGAAAGGAATGTTCAGATACACTCTTACCTTTCCCACTAGCAGCAGAAGGAAGTACAGAAGCAGCTGTTTTCCTACCCCGTTTCTCCCTAGTGGGTTTAGAGACCTTTGCTGATGAACCTTCCCAAGAACTTTCGGATGAGGTTTTACTTCTTAGTGAACTAGTGTGCAAAGCATGCGAGGATCTTGAATTTGCAGTTCTTTCATCAACGTAAACGTCATTACCTCTGTTATCTTGATACTGGGACACATCGACATAATCTTCCCTAGTTGATCCTCGAGTTTCTTTAGATGATTTTTGTTGGATGTTAGTAGAACTAACAGAGCTGCCTGCTCTAGAATGAGGAACAAAATTATAGCCAGCAGAAGTTGACAGTTGCTTATCATTTGAATGAAGCATTTCAAAACCTCCATTATCAAGGTCATAACCACCACTAGTGCCCCGGTCCTGTTCATGCCACGACTCATGTTCCACTTCTGGTTGATTCATTTCTGAAGAACCAAATTCACTGGAAGGCTCAATTTGATCCTCTGGGTTTGAGGCTAATCCAACTCCAGAAAAATAATGAGCCAAAGGAGAAGAGACCAATCCTTGGGGAAACATTTGAAAATTTGTAGGAAGAATTCCGCTCAAATTTCTCTGATTATATCCCATTGATAGAGATTGAATATGAAAAGGCAAGTGACCTACAGCTAAATTTAATGGGACTGGAATCTGACCATTAAATCCATGAGCTGTAGATGCCATCAAATTCACTAGATCTTGCTCTTCTTGTGGCAAAACTTGTGTACCTGGAATTGACGAAAAATCCTGACCCATAGTACCCAAGCCTAAATCATCTTGGTAACTATTTAGAGGAGCGTTTGGGTTAGCAACAGCATCGACGCTCTGGCGTGCTGAGGCGTGCCTAACAGATGAAGGATCATCATGTGAAGATTTAATGTTATGACTGGCTGTCATATCAGATTCAATATTCTTCCTCCCATTATTATCTGACCTGACGGAAGCAATCTGGGTTTTCCCACCCTCTGGCACTCTGTTCCGCCTTCCCTGAGAAGTAACTTCCCCATATGTTTCGGTAAGCTCAGGACTAGAACGTGTCCTTGCAAAAAGATATCTTCCTTGAACATCAGTCACCGAGTTTTCTTTAGCATTAGAACTCTGACCCGCATCATTATGCACATTCTTATTGGAATTAGAATCCCGCCTAACCTTATCAGATGTCTTTGAGTTGCTTGTGCTACCATAACTCTTTTGGCTCTGAGTACGAGAAACAGTGGATACATCACTAGTCTTACTTGTGCTTTCTGAAGGATGAATTAGTTGCTGAGAGGAAACACCAACTCCTTCAGCTTGAGTGTCACGAACAGAGGAAATATCATTTCCTCTGCTGTTTGAAGTGTTCCTGACATTATTAGATCCATGAGCATTGTCCAAATTTGACAACCTCAAGCGATACAGACCATTCCCGGGTGCATCAGGGCGTTGGCCACTGCCATGCCTTTCCCATGTATTCATGAAGAATTGATTTACTTCATGATGGAGGTCTTCTTTGGGACAGTCAAGTAACCTAGCCAACTTATTAGCTCCAAATGCAAAGGCACTGCGTATCCTAAAGAAATTACCTGGAAATAACAAATTATTTTTATGCACAAATAAACCTGTTATTAGCAGTGCATAAAGGCCAGCAGAAAATTAACAACCATTCCAAAAGCATCACAACTCCTAAAAAGATTCGTATGGCCGAACATGTAGAAATTTTAATACCATCCATCTTCGATTCATGACAAGCTTAATTATATAAGTTTACAGTAAGTGCCAAAACTGTGAAAAAGTAAACAAAATAAAGATTCTAAACGCCTACTACCACCTTTCTGGCTGCCATTAACAGTCTCTTCAACTTCCTTTCTACAGATTTAAGTTCAATATTTCAAATGTTCTTAGCATGTGACTCTCTTAATCAGATAAGTTCCCAACAAGTGACAAAATAAAGATTCTAAACATTTGCCTGCCAATAACAGTCCCTTCAACTTACTTTCTACTGATTTAAGTTCAATATTTCAATAGTTCTTAGCATGTGACTCTCTTAATCAGATAAGTTCCCAATAAGTGACAAAACCGTGCAGAAATAGACAGAACTAAGATTCTAACTGTTTACTATCATCTTTCTTCTGTCCAATAAAAGGAACATGATGGCAAAAAGGATGTTTTAATAGATCAAATAGTTTTGCAAATATTAGAAACTTATGACCAACAAAAGCATGCAGTCAAAGTACCAGATGCATAAAATTGCTAGACAGAGGAGAAAAAAGTCACATAGATGCGGACAAACATCCAAAAGTACAACAGATAACCATTCAATAGTTATAGATGTAAACTACCTTTACTAACACTACGCCCAAGGTTGTTATTTATACGCAAAGGATCAATCACATTGAAATGTTTAGAAACAAAGGGTTGGCCCTGATTTTCTTGGCAAACAGCATATCTGGAACTACAAGTGTCCAGAAAATATTTGCTAAGCAACAACTCTCCACCATCTTTTCGAGGAGGCTCAGCTGCAAAAGGTATTTCAAACACTTCAGTTAAGATTAGAAAACTGGCAAACATTCTGAAAGTAAAAGGTTCTTGTTCACAGCTTAGCATTAGATGTTCCGGATATTGTAATACCTGTTATGTCTGGTAAAGAACTAATTGGAACAGGCCCCCAGAGGCTAACACAAAAGTTTTCCCAATCAAACTTGCTAAAGAACTCAAGAAAACGATACAGAACCTATGTATGAAAAGGGGAAAAAATCAGACAGACGTACAGGCAAAAGAAAAAGCCATCAAAATAGAATGGTAAAACAAGTCACCTCAAGTGGTCCAGAAAAGGACTTATTGAAAACATGGAATATGTAAAGAACCAAGGTTTCCAGGGCATAAGTTGAGATAAGTCCATGATGAGCACCCAATATGCGGCTCTCATAATAACACCAGGCCTTTATCAATATGATGCTCCGTTTGAACAAATGGTTCTGATCTATCAAACGATCAACCTAAGCATGGGGATGTTAAGTTGAGGTTAAACTTGAACAAATATCCAAGAAGCCATTCAAAAAATAAATCTGCAGAATTGTATTGCAGTGCCAGGATTTGCATTACTAACCTCTTCAAGGAAACAAAGGGTACATAAGCCACCAAGCTGATTAAATGAAATGTCTACCACAATATTTTCTACAAGACACTTAATTATCTTCACCTAAAAATTTATGAGAAAGAAAAGAACATATATAAATAAAAAAAATCAGTGTATCAAGATAACATCAAGCAAATGTGCCACAAATGTGCACATTTTAATCAAAGAAATCAGGAGGAATTATGAAAAAATAAGGCATCTCATTCTGTCTTACCTCGGCCTGAATGTACTGAACTTCTTTTACTCGGAATTCAGCATTCTCGTTTTTTTCTTCATTTTCCAGCATATCCCGAACCTGATGAGCCCATGTATCCTTCAAACTTTGATTCTTACTGAAGGCCGTCAAGTCAATATCCCCATCAGGCAAATATGTCTTGAGGGGCACAGACCCAAAAGTAAACACCTGTCGACAAAAAGTAAGCAACTCCTTATTAAAACTGATCTATGAACTCGGTACAATAGACTGGAAAAATAAACTGCTTTTTATTCAAGTTACATTCATGCCTCCACTCATTGATCCAAACGTTAAATGTAAATAATGTAACTTTTAAGTCCTTTAAGTGGTCAGCATTTATCCATGCCTTAACATTTTAAACCAAATATAGACTAAAAAAATAATCAGTATACACTATAAGTTACATTCATCATGCCTCCACTCATCGACCCGAATATGAAACCTAAAGATTGTAACTTATTAACCCTTTCATGTGATCACCATTTAGCCATACACCTTAACATTTTAAACCAAATATAGACTAGAAAAATAAACAGCATATATTATAAGTTACATACATGCCTTCACCCATCGACCCAAACATTAAATGTAAACAATGTAACTTTTAGTCCTTCATGTGATCACCATTTATCCATGCCTTAACATTTTAAACCACATATAGACTAGAAACATAAACAGCATACACTATAAGTTACATTGATGCCTCCACTCATAGACCCAATCATTAACTGTAAATAATGTAAATTTTTAGCCCTACCACCATTTATTCATGCCTTAACATTTTAAACCAAATACATGGAAATAAAACTAAACTATTAGGCATACACAACATAAAATGATATAATTCAATATAATGACATTGATTAAGCTAAAAACTACAATGGGAGTAGTCATTTGATCGAACCTGACAAGGGAAGCATTTAGAAATGAGGCGCTGTACATAATCAGCAACGGCGATACGGCGGCCTTCTGAGGGCGCATTTGGTTGAATGCAGGCAATGAGTTCAGCCGTTCTTTCCTCAGCCTTCATCCATCGTTCCGAATCGAGTACCCGAATCACCGAGGCAGCTTCGTTGGGTAACAACCCATTCGGCAATAGCCCACTTGGTGGCTGCTGCACCGCCCACCCTTCATGCTCTCCCATACAATCCTAAACCACTTTTTTCCTCCCTTAAAACAACCTTCTAAACCCACTCCCAATTGCCACAACACAACAAACAAACAAAAAACAAAGAAAATAACTTCAAAAATCAAACCCCCCCCACTCAATATGCAGTTTCCAGGTGAATCTATGATTTCTTTTTAAAAACCCAAAAACAAAACAAAAAAGAAAAAAAAAAACTTTGAAATCAGTAACAGTTTTTTTCCTCTTTTAATTAATATCAAGCAACAAAAACCTAGATTATATTTAAAGTTTCTGAACTAAACAAAATGGCAAATGCAGTAAATGCTGCCAAAACGAAGGTGATATTCCAATAAATTTCAAAGCTAAAATGACAAACCAAAAGAAAAAAAGATGCTTCAAGTTTTTTTCCCTTCTTTTTTTTCTTTCCTTGTCGATTAACAAAATCTACAAAAACCCTAGAAATAAAAAAAAAAAGGAAAGAAAATGGGGGGGAAAACGAAACCCTAAAAGGCAACGAAATGGGGAAAAACAATAAGGACGGTGAGATAATCAAAAACCCTAATTAGAAACAGCAACAAATCCTGAAAATTGAAGCAAGTATCTGCAAAATCAAAATGAAAACCCAGAAAAAAAAAAAGCGAACAACAGAGACGAAATAGCAATTGCAAAATTAAAATAGAAAACAAAAACCCGAAAAGAAGGGTATATAAAGGATCCCAAAAAAAAACAAACAAAATTACTACTTGTTGTTTAGGTTTTCGTGGTTTAAGTATATATCATAGAAAAAAAAGAACAAAAAAACAAAAGGATTGAAGGGAAGAGGGTGTGTTTGGTTACAAGAATAAGAGGCGTTACGAAGGTAATATAGTATATTTGTTTTGACGTCGATGAAGTTCGTGCATTTGAGGGGCTTTTTCTTTTAATAATAATAATTTTAAATGACAAAAAAGAATTGAGGAAGATGATGATAAAATTGAGAATAGAATCTCTGCCAGAAAGAGAGAGAAAAGAGATGAAGAACATAGAAAAATTGAAGAAATTATTTTTTAAAAGAATAAAATATATAAAATTGAAACTTTTTTTAAAATTAAAAGGATTTTGCTTTAGCATCGTATTAAGCGTTAATTTCACCGTACATTTTTTTTTCGAAATATGGATAAGATTTTAATTTTTCTTTAATTTTTTAAAAGTATTTTTGATCTAAATTTTAAAGTGTTTATATGAAAGACAGGAGAAATTATTTTACGGTGTCGTTTGTATCATATGTCCCTCTCCAGTTATTTAGTGATAGTTCATTAATTTTGATTATTTTTTACCTTGAATTTGAAAGCCTAAACCTCAAACTTAGAATTCCAAACATTGAACCTTAATATAGAATCATAAATTTTGAACCCTAAATTAGAACCTCAAACCCAAATCATGAATCTTGAATCCTAAACCTTAACGTCACGTTTGGTTCACTGTTATGGAATAGGACTGTAATTAAATAGAGTTGTAATGGAATAGAGTTGTAATAAGTAATTCAACTGTTTGGTTGAATGGAATGGAATAGAACTGTAATAGTATTCTTGTGTTTGGTTGAATGGAATGATGTTGTAATAGCATAAAGAAAAGAACTAAAATGACTAGAATACCCTTAGCAAAATTTTTTTGTAGGTTGATGATTATTGTTATTGTTATTAAATTTTAATAAAATTATTATTGAAAATAATTTAATAAAAATAATAAATAATTTAACCATATTTTAACATAATTATTATTAAATATAATTTAATAAAAAATAATTTAATAACATTCTTAATATAATTATTATTATATGAATTAAAAATTTAAAATATATAATACTATAAAAAAATATATAATCTACTTTATTATTTTTAAACTGAAATAAATGTGCTAAAATATCATTATTGAAACAAATAATTTAATTATTTTACCATAAAAAATAATTAAATATTAGAAGTAATAAATAACTTAAGAATTATATTTCACATCCAAGCATAATATTCATATATTAACAAAAAATTACATGATTTTATTAGTTTATATGTCATAATCCATATGTTTTATACCATTGTAATGACATTCTATCATGTCATTATACCATCCAAATATTACAAACACAAAAAGATACCAAAATATAATCAACACAACCATGATTTTTAATGGTCAGCAAGAAATCTTTTGACCCATTCCAACCGCACAGCAGAAGGTAAACTAAAGAAAATGAGCATTTGCGTTAGATGATCTGGAATTTTGCTCAATGCTCGATAACGCTCGTCCTTAATTAAACCTTCTACTTTACGTAATGTTGGATATAATTTCAGAGCACTTTCTTGAATAGTCATTTCTGAATTTTGCTAAATTAGCACTTCAGAGGCAATACTCCTACTAATTTCAAGGCCAACAGTCCGTAAATTTTCCGCCAATAAAGTGACAGCATCATTAAATGAAGTCAAAGAATCACTTGTATCAGAAATCTTTTTTTTCTTCTTTGAAGATGTAGAATCACCTTGATTTCTAACTAGTTGCGGTTGTGTAGCTGAAAGATCCACGTCATCCAAAGAAACATCAGCTTCGCATCCATGGAAATCATTTATTTCTTCATTAGTATTTGTAGCAACTACATCCTCAACATCTGTTTCTTCAATAATATCAGCAACTGTTTGAGCATCTTTTCCAGTGGCTCGATCTTTTGCGTAGATGGCAGTAAGTTGGTCATAATAAGGGAAACTTCGATGTCTGAATTGATCAACTTCTTTATGGCTCTATAAAAATGAGGAATTTATATTAGATACAAGTTTGATCAAAATAAGATAATAAAGACTTGAAATAATTCTTAAATTTATATATGAGTTCCACACCACATCTTCAGCAACAACAAGTTGCCTATGCTCAGCCCAACTAAAGCCGCTATTGTTTTTTTCCACTAAGCATGTCATAAACAATTGACCAATCCCTTTTCAATGTCCTAATCATCGATTCAAGATTAGGTTTAACCTTCAACATAGCATGGGGTAAAACTTTTTCTAACATTTTTTTCAATTCATTTAAATAGCCGGCTTTAAATCCCATATCTGCATTAAAGGTTCCAGCATTATGCAAGTCGACCTTACAAGTAACCAACCAGCATATTCTTCTGGAACCCATTTCCTTTTGGTTCCTCGAGAACTTTGGGAAGAAACACTTGATTGTGAAAAACCTGACATAACTATCTTAAGAAAAAATGCAAATTGAAATTAAGTTCACTATTATGCATTAAAAGGTCAACACTTTATAAAATTATAACACATGATGAATCAAAAATAAATAAATTATCATTCAACAAGTCTAGTACAATACAAAAAAACAATTCAAACACCACCAAAGTTTCATAAACTAGATACAAGAAATAACATAAACAACTTAACGTTTACTATTTTTAAAACCTAACTAATTTCTAGATGCTTGCCATTTATCGAACATTTGGTTGGCTAGTTCCATCCTCCAAGCAGCCCATGCATCTGATGGATGAACATTTACAATATTCGGTTCAACGTCATCTATCACATTACTAGGTAATCCTTCTCCAAACTCCGCTTCAATAGGATCAAGACTCATATAATGATTCTATTGTGCACCCTCACAAGATAGAATGATGGACTCCTAAGTATTCCCCATCTAAGTTTTAATAACCCAAAACATCTTTCAATAACATTACGCGCTGATGCATGTTTCATATTGAAAAATTATTCCGAAGTACTTAACTGGTAACCCTGACGCCACTCATTCAAATGATATATTTGTCCTTTAAAAGGCGTAAGAAATCCCTCACAATTTGTGTATCCAGCATCAACTAGATAATAACAACCTATAAAAAGAAACTATTTGTCATGGTTAATTTCCCCCAAAAATATGATCTTAAAAATTAATTCAAATTCCTCTAAATTTGCGCTTTACCATGAGGAACTTTTAGTTCATGTCTCCTACTAATGGCATCTCGAAGAACTCGTCCAGCAGCAATAGAACCTTCCCAACCAGGAAGAACATAAACAAATTGCATATCAGGTGTACAAACACCTAACATATTTGTTGCTATGTCACCTTTTCGCATTCGATATCTAAGTTTATCAACTGTTGGAACCCTAATCTTGATGTGGGTTCCATCTAAAGCACCTAAGCAATTCTACATCACATGTATAAAACCTCATGTTAGGATACTATATTTAAATCTAAATGGACTAAATTATCTACGAGCTATATATAGAACTCACTCCAATACCTTGAACCATTTTGTAACATCCTGAATTAGGGCCTAGTCAGAACAGTAGTTTCGAGGCTACAAATTCGACCAGAAAAATATTATTTTGATTATATTTTTATGATTTATGATTTCACGAAAAAATTTCGTTAAAATTTCATTTGAAAATTTCGACGTTTGGGCACTCAATTTGGTAAAAAGGACTAAATTGTAAATAATGAAAAAGTTGAGTTCCATATGTTAGAAGTGTTTAATTGTTATGAAGTTTTAAATTGAAGGTCCTTAAAATGTAATTAGACCATTGGATAATTTGATGGACAAAAATGGGCATGAATAGGACAAAATTGAAAGAAAAGCCTTAAGGGTATTTTAGTCATTTAGTGTTTTAATTGAGTAAAAGACAAAATAAAGGAAAAAAATCTGCTCATTCTTCTTGCTATGGTCGAAAGTTTCATGGGAGAAGCCATGGCTAGGGTTTCAAGCTTTCCAAGCTTAATAGTAAGTGATTCCTAGCCCCGTTTTTAATATTTTTCGTATTCTTGAAATCCTTGCATCATAATCTACCTATTTTTACCATTATTTTGAGCTAGGGTTCATGTTTAAAAATTGAACCATGTTGAATAATTGTGTATTTTGATGGATTATGGTAGATTACGCATGTTTAAGGTTAGGGAAACGGTTTTTACCGAGTGATTTTCGAAGAAAACATCCGAAAGGACTAAATTGCAAAAGTTATAAAATTGGTTATGAGTGTGTGTTTTAATGAGAATTGTGGGCTGCTATATGCATGAAATGATTCGGTTAGGCCTAAAATGCAAAGAAATTGAATAAAAGTTTATCTACGAGACTAGGGGCAAAATTGTAATTTTGACAAACTTTAGGGGTAAAATTGTAAAAATGTAAAAGTCTGATTTTTGGACTAATTTGAATAAGGTGATCATTAAATGAGCGTTATTTGATATGTTAGATCGAAAAAACATGAAATTCGGACCTAGAACGAGGTTATGGGCTAAGTCGAAAAAGTTAACCATTTTTGCATTCGAGGTAAGTTCATGTGTAAATGTGGTAACATAATTGTTATTTTAATTAATTTAATGTTATTTATATGATATGATGTTATTATCATGAAATATTATGCTTTGTGAATTGTTATTTAGTAATATGCAAATTATGTGAGCTAATTGATAAATGTGAAATACTATCAAGTATCGGTTTCGGCATTCTGAGGAAGACGACAAAAATGTGTGATTGAGGAAAATCCCGTTTGAACCTTGGGAATAGATTAGGATACAAGTGACATGTCACTAAGATGATTGAGTTCCAAACTCGTTGAGTTGAGTCCGAGTTCGTGAGATGTAACTAGGCATCCGAGCTTGTTGAGTTAAGTCCGAGTTCACTTATGGATGCGAACGCCCGAGCTCGTTGAGTTGAGTCCGAGTTCTCTTATGGGCGGGTTACATCATAGCTTGGCTACATAGATTCCGTAGGCTATTGAGTTTGTCTAGCTACAGGTATGGCATTTATGTGCATACAATCCGTGTATCCAAATTATATTCCGATGTGTTCAACGCGTGAATCGTAAGTGCATAAGGAGAATATCTAAAACGAAGGGGACATGTTGGTAAGTGTGGTGAATGAGAAAATTTGACAGGTATGAACTTAAACTCTCGGGTTGAGAACTTGGTAAGACAAGATTGTGGTAAGATAGCAAATATACTTGTAACATGAATGTCTTAGTGATATTTATGCAATTGATGTTCATGTTGAATTGTATGATTATGTTACTTGCTATTTGCATGTGAATTTACTAAGCATTTACTCTTACTTCCTCCCTTCTACTCTTTGTAGTTTTGACAAGCCAACTTGGAAATCGGGAAGGTCGAAGGCTCGCTCACACTATCCGTGGACCACCTCGGTATAATGGCTTATATATTTTGATGTATGGCATGTATAACATTATAATCATTTTGTGTAAATAATCTTATGATATGACTATTGAGTGGTAAGGAAATGCTCGATAATGATTAGCCATTGGAATGGCTAATTATGATCATATTTGGTGACATGTACGTTTAATATGCTACGTAGTCCATGAAAATCCATAAAAAGGTGAAATTTGCTATAAAACAGAATCATACAGCAGCAGTGACGTGAGTTTGAAAATTCACTAAAAATAGTAGAGACAGAATTAGGTGGTGAATAAAATATGAAACTGAAGCTCATTGAGTCTATTTTCATATGAAAGAATCAAAACAAGTAAATGAATTGTATTTTATAAGATATTGAAGTTTTTGTGGAACAGGGTCAGAGCAATTCCTAGATCCCCTGTTCTAACTTTAGAAATTCACCAAAAATTGTACAAAAATAATTAGGAGTCATACTTCATATTCACAGATTCCTTATTGAGTTTAGTTTTAGGAGAAACAAATGGAATAGTCATTTGAATTCTGTACAGAGAGAAAAGTGATTCGTAGTGAACAGATGTCAAAGCAGTCAAACACTGAAACAGGGGAAATTTTAACTAATAAACTGTACTAATTGGCCTGACCAAAAATTCTAGAAAAAAATTAGTAAATAGATATATAAGTCTAGTTTCAAGGAAAATTTATGGATCTTAATTTCAAGTTTTGTAACTCGAGATATGATTTTTTTAGCGACTGTGATGCAAATGGACAGCTTATTACAAATGCTGAAATAAATGGTTTAAAATCGTTTAAGTGACAAATTAAGTTTGCTAACTCCTCAAAATCGACTCCGGCGACGGTCTCGGGTAAGGGGGCATAACACATTTCCACCTTGGGTCTGTATAATTAGTTGTAATTGGCTCTGCCTTTTTAAATAACACATTTTGTAAGTGTATGACAACATTTAAAACATTGGGAAATGATCTGCTAACGGTTTCCCCAGACCTATTAAAGTGATGCTTGATAACTCGATTTTTAAGGTGATGAGAAATGATATGTAAAAACATTGCCACTTGCTCATCAACAAGCATGTTCCTTGACGACTTCAATCCCCCTAAAGTTTGTAACATCTCACATAGTTTAAAAAAGGTAATTCTATTCATTCTAACTTGTTCAATACAGGTCTCGTCACTAGCATATACAAGTCTTTTCACATGATATCGTTTTGTATAAAAATCTAAAATATAGGATCTAATCCTTGGTCTATAAGTATGTAGGTTATGGATGGCACCCACTGCAACTAAGAACCAACTCGCAACTGTACACATTTGCAACTAAATTGTAATAGCAAGACCAATTCTTTTACGCCTCTCACTTTGTACTATTAAAGGCAGACGAGCCATTACTACAAAATATTAAAGTATTACATATCTTCAAATCGTAGTAAAAGGGCCACATTTCTCCAATACTAATTTCAATAACAGTAAAACAAAATCAAAGAATTTAATTGCCAAAGAACATACAGTGATTCAGTGAATATAAGATGCTCAACTCTAGGTGGAGAAAGAAATCAAACAAGCCAAATAAGAAGAGGAAGCAATAACAAACTGTCGAAAGAAAAATGAACAATACATATTAAAAATATTTACAAAGCATAAAATAGAAATTACAACTAAATATAAGGGTCTATTTAGAATCTTAAAAAAAATACATATTAAGAAAAATGAACAATACATATTAAGAATCTTTAAAAAAATACAAAATAAATTCATTATTTTATCCTATAATACGCTTGTTTTATGTTTTTATCCTACAAAAAAAATATCTGTTTTTAAAAACATCCTATTTTATGACTCATTTGAATGTTTGATGAGATAAGTTAAAGTAAATTTATAGAGAAAAATTAATAAATAGGATAAGTCTATTTAAAATTATATTTACTTATGTAAAAGTAAATAATTTATCAAGCATTTAGATTGATTTGTTCAATCTTTTATTTTTATTTTTTTGCTAAACAACAACTTAGATTGGGTGTTAACATTTACCTCCTTATAGATATATTATATTATATTATATTATATATTTTTTAATTTAATCTCTAAATTTATTTTTTTTTCACATTAGTATTGAAATTTGACAATTTTTCTTAAATTTAAACCTAACGTGGTATTATGACATTGCATAATGTGATTATATAAAACATTATAGTTTTTTTTTTTAAATAGGTGATAATATGCATTATTAAAAAGTAAATATTGTTTATTTGTTGGTAAGGTGCGGGGATTTAGAGGCAATTAACATTTTTGTATTGTATTAAATTAATTAAAAAGGAAATAATAAACGATGGTTGGAAATAATATACCACTACACATTTAATACATAATGGTTCCAACTAAAAAATTCAAATAAAAATAAACTTAGCAAAAACCAAAGGCAAAATGAACACTACAACAGGGCGAAACAAACCCTTTTACTTTGTATTGGGGATTAATATTCAATGGCACTTTAGAAAAACTCTTCCAACAAAAACTGCAATACCATAAGTCATATTTGATGTTCAAGCTCAATGCAATACCATAACCATAGATCACATTCAAGTTTTAATGGCATAGCAAGATCTTAATGATGATGAAGATGAGTGCAAGGATAATTAGTAATTGTAGCAATGGAAGTGTCAACTCCATAACAGAAAACAGAGGTAAAAGTTATAAAAGGAGAATTAAAATTACTTCTAGCAAACCAAGTGCACAACAAGTCCAGTCTTAAATTTTTCAACCTTTTAGGTAAGCAGCAGACTTGTCGATAAGTCCAATGGTACTTGTAGTTGGTCAAATATTTCAAGCCTACAAAACAATATAAAAGGAATATAACTCATTGATCTCGTAGCAGAATCTTTCCATCACTCAAAATTCTTTAAATGCAAAATATTTTATGAAGTCTTAAGAAGATGATGGTGAAAACAAATCAAACTCACTCAATTGGAAATGCAGTGTTTTTCTCTGTATACAAACACGTGAAAGACTTCTCCTCAACAAATACTCCTGCAAAAAATAATGAGACATAATCTAATACAGACAAATAATGACCTTAAGTCATATCTGATGTTCAAGCTCAATGCAATACCATAACCATAGCCCACAAATACTTAAACTTAAGCAAACTAGGTAAAGAATTCAACAAGTTAAGATGCATACTTTCAACAGGCTCTTCAGGGCTGAAGCGTAAACTTTGTTTCCATTGTCAACATCACGAAGCTCTACCTGTAGTTTTAGGGGGAACAATTATTTTAGTTAATTTTTTGTTATTGTAGCTCACTAAAGCATATGAGCAGTTAGGAAGATTGTGAAAAGTGAACAATACATATGTCGTAACCATTTTTTTGAAAAAAAAAACGGATGTCGACTTGAAAAATGAAAATGGGGAGTCGCCACCAACCTTTTTCGGTGTGATTGGATCACCTTATAAAACTCTTTGGTCAACGAAAAATTAGAGAAAACGGGCTCGGGAGTCGGTTACGCGCGGGGAAGGATTGGCACCCCCGCGACGCCCAAAATTGGTACCAAATTGAGCAATTTTCTGTCTTAAGTTGAAATTTTGAAAGATTTAAAAATAGGATCCTTTTTTGAAATAGAGATAATTTGAGTAGAGAAAATCGAGATTCCTTTACCTCGGAAGAATTCGAACGTCACATCCAGCACGATTGGACACGAGGTTCTTTTAAATCCTTCGAAGACTAAAGTCATCTCGTGAGTTACAAAATTTTGTTTAAAAGGGTATTTTAGGTATTTAAATGAGCGAGAAATCGCAACCCAGCACGTTAGGGCATTATTTCCCGAATCTCTAAACACAAAAATATTGCCTCGTTTCTAAAACATTTTTGAAAGTAGGATGATTTGGGTTGAAAAATCGAGATTCCTTCGCTTCGGAAGAATACGAACATCACATCTAGCACGATTGGACACGAGATTCGTGAATTCTTCGAAACTTGAGTTATCTTGCGAGTTGTAAAATTTATTTAGGATGGTATTTTGGTGTTTAGATGAATGAGAAATCGCAACCCAGCACGTTAGGGCACTATTTCCTGAATCTCTAAACATAAAAATATTGCCTTGTCTCGAAATATTTTTAGATTGAATGAAATGTACACCTTTTGGAATAATAATGCAATTAATACTAAAACGTGATATTTAGACGAGGATAATAGTAAATATATTTACGGTAAAAGACAATAGAGATAGCGTATTTTGAAAGAGTATGACGTAATTATAACATAATGTACACGTGAGATAATACGAGTAATATGATAACAAAACACGTAACATGGTAAAAGTGTATATAAGATAGTATATATATAATATTATAAAAACTTATGATATTTAGGGAATATATATATATAATTGTAATATATGTATGAATGTATTAAAGATATATATACGTAATGGTATCAAAATATAATTAAAATGCATAAATACATAAATACATATATATAAAAAAAACATGCAAGTGATGTATAAAATAATAATCATAGTATTAAAATGTATATATGCATAAATACAACGTATACGTAATGTATAGGAGAAATGATAATAACTATAGTACAGTACATTTAAAATAATAATATATTAGCATGAACAATTAAAAGTAAGGAAGGATTTTAACGGAGAGGACGCGATAAAGATGATAACATTAGCAAGAATAATAAGGTAATAACGATAATAACATTAAAATACAATATAATAATAATACTAATACATTAATACCTAATAATAATATATAGTTAAGAAACATGTAATGTAATAGCGGTATGGAAAGGGTAAAAAATAATAAACATGATGTAAATGAAAAATATACATAATATATAAAAATACTGAGGAAAATAATATGCATGATATACTATGAGAAATATGTAACTGATATAACAGAGTACGTATGTAATACAAAAGGATTTAATAAATATATAATATATAGACAAAGGGGAAGTGTCGAAAACATATACATAATGTACGGGTAAAAAGGTAATACAAAAGATATGCGTAATATATATTAGAAATAACGTGTAACACATACAAATATTAGTAATATTACATAATTGTATATATATATATGTGTGAGAATAAATATAATAATAAGAGTATGTAGGTAGTTTATATACATGTTAAAATAATAAAAACTAATAGTTGGTCGCATTATATATAAATATGAGAATGGTATTTAAGAGATAATGTTATGTATAATATATACTTACACATAAAAATAATATAAGTACTAATAATAATAATGGTAAAAAATAATAATAAGCATAATAATGAAGATAGGTAATAAGTAATAATTGTGAAAAAAGCAGTAAATCCTAAAGTTTAAAATAATACTGAATATAATATGTAATAATAATAATAATAATAATAACAATAATAATATAACTAATATTAAAGTTAAAAGGAAATAATGAAAAAGGGCGATTAGGACAAAATTCAAAACGGGAATGAAATTTTAGGGCAATTTTGAAATAAAAGAAAAGCGGTAGGACCCAATTGTAACGCGTTAAAACCGTTAGGGGACTGAAAATGCAATAAACCCCTTCGATCAGAGGACACAGTAGTGTTGGGGACTCGATTGGAAGTCAAACGCAATTGTGGGGTCAATCGGAAAATACCTAAAGACTTGATTGTACGGGCTTGAAAAAGCGGAGGGGCCTATTGTGCAAATAGCCCCTCCGATACAAAACGCGCGGACCCTGAAGCGGGTCCGGGTCGGATCGGGTCGGGCCTGCCGTTACTATATAAACCAAAAATTTTGGTCTTAGGCCATTTTGCACGGGAAAAAAGAAAAAAAAGAAAGAAAAAAAAAAAAGGAGAAAGAGGGAAGGAGAGAAGAGGGAGAGGGGAGAGAGGGGGTGCCCGGTGAGGGTCCGGTCAGCCTCCAGCGACGCGCCGCCGCGAGCCACTGCCGCCGGCCACCGTGCACGGTGGCTGGAGTTCAAAAAGAGGTATTTTTTCTCTTCTTTTTAGTTTTAAATCCCCTTTTTAATGTAATAATATATTATAAGTGTTTAAAATATATGTGCATGTACAACGAACAGATTAGTTAATGACAGAAAGAGAAAAATCACCTCTCGGCTATGTTTGTTGCTTTGATGTTCTTCGTCGTTTGGTCTAACTTTGGAATATTGTTTCTCTTATCCTTTCGCTATTAGATCTATGATATTAAGATGCTACAAATGGTTGTTTTTATTGCTTCCCGAAAGAGAAAAAAAAGGGGGTCCCCGTTACAAATGTCTAGATCGGCTTTTATAACCGATTTGCAAGCATTTTTTATTGTTGCTGTCCTTTCTCTTCTCTGTTTGTAGGCGCAACTTGCGATGGGACAAGGGTAGCGGTCGGTGCAAGTGGTTCTGACAGAGGCGGTGGGTCTGGAGGCATAAGTGGGCAGACCTTAGGGGCGGCTGCTGCTAGGAGGATTAGGGTTTTTTGGGTTTGGGTATTAGGGTTAGGTTTAGGGTTTTTGGATTTAGGGTGTAACGGGTTAAAGGTAAACGGGTTAGGGTTGTAAATAGGGTTTGGGCTTCTGGTGGGTTATTGGGTTAATGGTTGGGTTTGTTTTAATTAAAGTGGGTTTTGTGTGGGCCAAAATTGGCCTATAACAGTTTATCAAATTTCTATTACAGACTTTTGCACTTATTTACAGTGAGAATTCTGCAACTCCAAAATAATTAAACAACACATAAAAAAGTAAAAAAATCAGAAAATGAATAAAGTTAACATTTCTTACTCCAAACGTAACAAAACGAAATCGAATTCTATTTTGCTTTTGCATTCAAACAGACGCAAGTAGCATCCATAGATACTCAGAATAGATTGAGCAAATGTAATACTTAACCCTTCTATGAGAGATCAAATAAAAAGCTCAGTAGGAAGCATAAATTTAAAGAAAAAGCCGGAGATAGGAAAAATAAGAGGAAAATGAGAAAAGAAGTAAACATGTCAAGCGAAGCAATAAAGGTCAGAGCTTTCAGCTGCAAGGGAGTTTAGGTGGATTTGGCAATGGTGTAGCTATAGGATCTTGATTGGTTGGGGTAATCGATGGAATGTGACCTCAATAAGAAACCTGAATGTGGTGGGAGAGTGGTGTGAAGGAAGAAAAACAAGAAGAATGAAAGAAAGAGCAGAACAAATAGCTTAACTTTGTTAACATTTTACAACCTAAGCTATGCAAACAAGCAAACAAACAAACAAAAAGTTGGTAAAAAAATGGCAGCATAGCCTCACTTGAACTCAACGCTGACAGTGGCAGTTGGAGACAACGGTGGCGACTGGCGAGCTTCAAGGCAGTAGATACAACAACAACTGGAAAGTGGTAACACCATAGCACAGCCCCTTAAATCATGAAACAAAAATTATGCATGAAACATTTACAAAATTCACACAAACAAACTAATAACACTTTAAAATAATTTGCTAAAGCTTTTGATTCATTAAAACCCAAAACAATTCAACTATCAAATCAAACTCTAGAAACCTAGAAAAAAGAACACAAAAATTATGAGGATCTAATGAAGAAACCGAGAAGGATCAGAGTGAGACCGAAAAGGAACTTTAACTAAAAAAATCAGAGAAAAAAAAGGAATCAAAGGCTATCACTTACCGTAAATAAGGAGGTTCAACGGAAGGAAGATAAAGATGGTGAATGAAGCTTGATTTGTCGTCGATTAATGATCCAATTTCTATAGGGTTTACTTTGGGAAAAATGTTTAGGAAGAAATTGTTTGAAGTGTGAAAGTGAAAACGACGAAGATGAAAATGAGAGACAGGATATTTTGGTCCAAAATAGGGAAAAATATTATTACCCGTGCCTTTGAATAGCTAATCAGAACCCAAGCCCCTGAGTTGCTATTACGGGCCGTACTGTAATAGAAGTTGATTCCATTCAGCGTGTAATAGCCATTACAGGCAACCAAACGTTGGTTTGGTGGTGGGCCCATTGAATTGGGCTGTAATTTATTCTTGTTACACCCAACCAAATATTACCTAAGGGTTTATGGTTCAGCATTCAAGATTTTGGATTTAGAATTTAAGGTTTAGGATTCAGGGTTCGAGCAAGGGCAAATCTAGAGGGTTGGCAGGGGCCCCAATCCACTTAAAATGTAAAATTGCTATTTAGGCCCTTGAGATTTATTAAAAATTTTAAATTAGTAAAGGTAAAATTACACTTTGGCCGTTTCTAAAATTATAAAAATTCAATTTAATCCTTTAAAAATTATAAAGATATAGACTATAAAATATTAAAATTTCATCTGGCCCCCTACAAAATTGTTCTGGCTTCGCCCCTGGGTTTGGGGTAAAAAAATACTAAAATTATGTATCAATGACATGGAAAAAAATTGTTGAAATGTCATTGAATAATTAGAAATGACCACAGATGATGTGATGGGAAGAGTCCATAAAAATATTTCTCGAAAGTTAGTTTTGAATATAATTTTTAATTAATTTCTAAATTAGAAAATATATTAATATAATTTTTAAAGTGCTTGTATTAAAATTATACATGTAGTTTCTTTTTTTTAATGAAATGCCTAAAATTACCTATAATCCCCCAACCTTTAAATAGGAAGATAAACGCGTTTCAACATACTCGAATCCATGTTTCCTTTCACTGACAACAATAGCAATTACAATTGAGCTAAAACTGATATGTTTAATTTTTTTATTGACTATTTTAAATATGTTTCATATCTAATAGAAAATTTGATTGATAGAATGCAAATAGTTTAAACACTTAATTAGAATAATTAGAATAATTTACATTTTAATATTATTAAAATATAATAGTTTTTCCTTTAAGGGTAAACTACTAAAATAGTTACTTTTGTTTCTCTTAAGTTACATTTTAGTCACTTATGTTTGGAATGTTACGTTTTAATCACTTACGTTAACGTATTGTAACATTTTAGTCATTGGCTCGTTAATTATCGTTAACGGTGTAACGGTAAGTTGACTTGACATGTTAAACCATCATTTCAAACAAAAATTTTAGGTTAAATTATACAATTCGTCCCCCATATCTTTTCGTTTTGAGCATTTTTTTCCTTTTATGTTCTTTTAACTTTCCTTTTTTTCTTTTTTTTTTTCCATTATCTTCTACTTCTCCCTCTATTTTCCTCCTATCTCCATCTCTTTTAATATAAAAGAAAAAAAATTAAATTGTTCAAAACACAAAAAAAAATAGGGACCAGTTGTATAATTTAACCTAAAATTTTCATTTGAAATGATGATTTAATGTGTCAGCTCAGCTTACCATTACACCGTTAACGGCAATTAACGTTCAATGACTAAAATGTTACAACACAATAACGTAAGTGACTAAAACGTAACATTTCAAACATAAATTACTAAAATGTAACTTAAAGAAAACAAAAGTGACTATTTTGATAGTTTACCCCTTCCTTTAATTGTTTAAAATATCTATTGTTATAAATTAAAAGTATTTTTTTAATGTAACTAATATATTAATTAGTTTTAAAGAGCATTGACATTAGAAATGTTTTTGTAATAAACTAGAAAAGGAATTAAATGATCACAAATGAAGGAGGAAAATTTAATATTGGAGTTTGTTTAATAAAAAAATGTTTGGTATGTATGGAAATTTAAGTAATAAAAATAATTATTTTATTTTATATTTATAAATATTAAATTTTAATGAATTATTAATTTCATATAGTGGTAATTTCTATTTAAATATTAAAGTATTGAAAGTTGGTAGAGATTAGAGGTGCTGATAGGTCGAGCCGGACTCAACCAAAAATTTAGGTTTGTTTGTTAGGTCCGGCCTGAAAAATGAGTAAAAAATTTTGCCCAAGCCCAGCTCGAATAAAAATGTTAAAACCCGGACCCGACCTGGCTTGGCCGTATTAAATTTTTATATAATTTTAAAATATGTATAATACATCAAAAATATTAAAAACATTAAAATAAATATTTCTCAATAAATTGAAAATAAATTTTAAAAAATATGTATGCTTAAATAACAGTAAAATAGATACAACTTAACAAGAAAATGCCTCTAAAATAATAACAAAATTAACACCAAACAAGTGTTATACAATATCCAAACAATAACAACAAAATAGTGGTAACATAATAGTGAAATAGTAGCAAAATAATGAGAAAACAACAAAAAAATAGTATTAAAACAACAAAAAAATAGTTTTTGTCCTTTTGTGAATTCGGGTCGGCCTAACCCAAGCCAAAAATGCCTTACCCGAGGCCCGTCTCATTTTTTAAACGGGCCTTATTTTTTTTCCCAAACCCCTTTTTTGAGCCTATATTTTTGCCCAAACTCTCCCACTTTTCGGGCAAGCCTTCGAGTTGAGCCAAGTCTAGTAGAGATGTCAAGAGTCGTCTAAAGTGGTTTCAGAAATTCTAGAAAATGATGGAATGTTTTCCGATTATTTTGGAAAAATATTTAATGTTCGATTTTTTTTTCTTGTGATCTAATCGATGGTATGGTTATATATGGTGGCTTAATGTGATATGATCAATGCAACGGTTATATATGGCTTAATGTGATTTTATCAATGGAATGGTTATACAAAAGAACAGGTAACTGAGTCACGGTGGATCTTTTGGACGTGTGTTTTGATATTATTGGAGAGCATGTTGTCTTATTATAGAGCTTTAATAAATAATGTTTAAATCGGATTGGACCAATCGATTGGATTAGGAACCAATCAGGGTACTGGTCCAAAGATAGTCATTAGACCAATCAACCTTAAAATTAGTACCAAGAAATTGAATCTAACAAAAAATCAATTTAAACGGTTTTTTTAAATTTTTTATTAATTTATTTAATAGAATCGAATGGATCAACCAGGGTATCGATTGGATTGGTGAATCGGTGGCTTGACTAGTTCGATCACCAATTTGGTTTTGAAAACCTTGGGTTTAATATGAATTTGATGTGACTTGGAGTTTTATTTATGTGCCGAGCACATAGGAAAATAGGTGTTACAAAGAGAATCATACTTTAAATTTAATGATCATGCAATATTTGATAAAGTAATCCCTTTAAATAAAGTAACATCTCGACTGTAAATATGATAAAATATAATTAATGCAGTTCAAATATAAAGTTTTAAAAGATAAAAAATAACTATGTTAAAAGAAAAGATAAAATTAACTTAATAGATTGAATTAATTTAATTGGCATCGTTGTTATTACAACAAAAATAAAAAGAACATATGTTCGAATGTATTTAAGCATGTTTTTCCTTTAATTTAAGGGTTTTATGAGATTATGCATAGAAACAAGCATTTCATTTTTTAAAGTAAACATATTTTGTATTTGATACATTGCATTGCTTCTGCTTATTCCGTCAAAAAATAATTTTATATTGATTTTATATCTAGTAAATCAAATATGAGTGGTAAAATATAGAGTTGCTCATAGGTTAGATTGAGTCGGGTCCTTTGGGATTTGATTTGACTCGACCTAATATCTCGTTTCATTGTTTAAAATATTATATCAAAATTGTCGTGCATAATCTATATGAATGAAATATAAAATATGACGACTAAATTATTAAAATATTAACCAATATAAGTGGATCCATCTCATTTTTTAACATTAAAATATAATAGTGAAATAGGCATGAAAAATACATAAGAAACAATTTTTCATTAAATATCTTTAAAATATATATTGTTATAATTAGAAGTATTTTTTTAATTAATTTTAAAGAGATTTGAACACTAAATTTTTTTTAATAAAGCTAGAAAATAAAATGTTGACAAATGAAGTTGGAAAATTCAATACTAAAGTTGTTTAATAAAAAAAAATGTTTGTTTTGTATTGAAGTTTAAGTAATAATTTAAATTATTTTATTTTATAATTGTAAATGATGGATTATAATGAATTATTAATTTAATCTCATTAACTCAACATTTATATATTGTGATATTTCTACATAAAAAATTAGAATATTGGAAATTTGGAGAGGTGTCAAGAGTCCTTATTAAGTAAGGCGAAGTTAAAAAATTGTTTTAAAAGATAAAAATAAATAAAATTTGAAGTCAGAATATAATTTTATTATTATATTAATTTTTTACTTTATAAAAATTGAAGGGACTATATAAAGAATTTTCCATTTTTTTTGACGACGTCAAGGTAACTACCAGCCCCGTGCCTTCACATTTGGTCTGAAGTGGTTCCAGAAATTTTGGAGAATGACGGAATGTTCTTCAATAAATTTGAAAGCATATTCAACGTTCGGATTTTTTTTCCTTGTGATTTCATCTATGTAAAGGTTATATATGACTTAAGTGTGAGTCCCTCCAAATAAGTGTTTTGCTAGAGGAACAGGTAGTTGAGTCACGGTGAATCTTATGGATATATGATTCGATGTGATTGGAGAGTTTGTTATCTTATTATAAAACTCTGAGGTGAGCCCAATATGATTCGAAGTATCAATTAAGCATTGAATATGCAAAAAAAAAAAAAAGTGTTGCAGTAAGACGTAATCTAAGTATAATCAAGATGAGCCCAATGTGATTCTTGCATTAATTACATATTGAGCATGCAAAAAATAAGCATAGCAATAGAACATAACTTGAATATAATCAAGATGAGTCTAATATAATTCAGAGTACTAATTACATGTCGAGAATGCAAAAAATGAATATTATAATAAAACGTAACCTGAATATAATGGTTAAGTGAGGGGAGCTTCTCTTTGTTCTCTTCCCTAATTAAATTGAGATAATCACGTGTAGCAAGCATTAGTAAAAATTTAATGTAGTTGAACTATAAAATTTCAAAAATATAAAATTAATTAAACATATTTTACATGTGGTATATTGTAGATTTGTCCATGGGTTGGATCAGATTTTGTTAAAATTTTAGGCCCAAGTTCGATTCGGCTAAAAAACTGGGCCTAAAATTTTGTCCAAGCTCAGCCCTACTAAAAATGCTACAATCGGGCTCGACCCGATTGAATTAAATTTTTATATAAAAAATTTTAAAAATATAATAATAAAAAATACTAGAAATGTTTCTCAATAAATTGAAAATAAATTAAAAAATTATTTATACTTAAATAATAAAATAATAGTAACATAATAGTGAAATGATAAAGACAGCGAGAAAACAACAATAAAATAGTAGTAAAACAACAAACAAACAACAGATTTTGTCTTTTTGCTAAATCGGGTCAGACCCGAGCAAAAAAAAAAACCTTACCCAATGCTAAACGGGCCTTTTTTTTTTATCCAAGCTTATTTTTAGGTCTATATTTTTACCCAAACCCTCTTACTTTTCAAACAGGCCTTCAAACCGGATGACTCAGCCCATGGACAGGTCTAGTTCCCACTTATTCAATTAAACATTATTTATATAATAATTTTATATTAAGTAAAATTGAATATGAGTGGTGGTAAACCATAACGTTGTTCATGTTGAAGCTGTAATCTGATTTTAGAAAATTTAAAAATATAATACACTAAAAATACTAAAAACATTAAAATAAATATTTCTCAATAAATTGAAAATAAATTAAAAAAATTATTTATACTTAAATAATAAAATAGTAGTAACATAATAGTGAAATGATAGAAAACAGCAAGAAAACAATAATAAAATAGTAGTAAAACAACAAACAAACAACATATTTTTTGTCTTTTTGCTAATTTGGGCCAGACTCGAGCAAAAAAAAAGCCTTACCCAATGTCAAACGGGCTTTTTTTTTGTCCAAGCTTATTTTTAGGTCTATATTTTTATCCAAACCTTTTCACTTTTTAGACGGGCCTTCAGATCGGATGACTCAACCCATGGACAGGTCTAGTTCCCACTTGTTCAATTAAACATTATTTTTATATTAATTTTATATTAAGTAAAATTGAATATGAGTGGTGGTAAACCATAACATTGTTCATGTTTGAAGCTATAATCTAATTTTAGAAAAATTGTATCTAGTAATCTATAAAGTTGGTAAGAAATGTTAAGAAATTGGATTATATTATTAAATAAGTTGTATGGACAATTATTTATAGCAAATTCCGGAATGTTAAGAAATGTTGTTTATAAGAGATTCCAATATATATATATATATTTTACAGTATGATGTGATACAATATAATTTAAGAAAATAAAACAAGACAAAATCACTAAAGACGACTATCAAACTCTTTGATTTGAGACATTCAAAACTTCGAATTATAATTGAAAGGATATTTGTTATCCTAAAAAAATATTTCTTATATTAACAACAACATCTCAATATAACATAAAAAAAGAGTTGGATCGTTTTAGCATATTGCATACTCCATAATTTCATTTATAAGTGAAATTGAGACGATTTATATTTGATATATATTGAAATTTAAGTAATAAATATGATTATATTATTTTACAGTTGTAAATATTGAATTTCAATGAATTATTAATATAATCTTATTAATCTAGCATTTGATATAATGATACTTCTACTAAAAAAAATCAAAATATTGGAAATTGTTGGGGATCAATCCATATAAATAATGAATAAGAAAAGTAGAGAAGATCGAATACCCAAATTTTACGTGAAAAATTCCTTTGGGAAAAGATAAAAATCATGGGCAAATGAGACTTCACTTAATGAGAAAATAAACGAAGAGTACAAAATGAAAAAAAAAAAAAACTAAATGAGTAAAATTCAAAACCCCAATGCAAAGCTCTCTCAAAAACTCTCCCCAAAACTCTATCAAATATCACGTAAGAGATATTCTGTCAACTCTCTAAACAAGGTTACAAAACCCCTTTAAATAGGCTAATGTAAATATTCCTAGACTAATAATAGTTTAATTGGGAAATGATAATATAGTTTAACTGGGAGAAGAAACCCAATATTTGTGGGAACACGTCACCTCGTCGAGACGTGTCTCTGTTTCGTCGTTTCAACATTGTCGTGCCGTGACGTTGGGCCTGTTTTAGGCATTCTTCGATTGCTCGTCGTTCATCTTTCTAAGTGTTTACAAAAAGTCTAATAAATGTGAGGCACACCCCACAAAAGTTCACAAACATGTCAAGAGTTTTCTGAAGATGTTTTAAAAATTTTAAAAATGATGGAATGTTCTTCGATTAATTTGGAAAATCATTCGATGTTGAAATTTTTTTTTTGTGATCTAATTAATGGAGCAATTTTATATGACTTATCGTGAACCTCTCCAAATAAGAGTTTTGCTAAATAAACATGCAATTGAGTCATAGTGGGTCTTGTGAATGTGTACTTTAACATGATTAGAGAGTTTGTTGTCTTACTATGGAGCATTAAGATGAGTCTAATATGATTTAGAGTATTAATTATATGCTGAGCAAGCAAAAAATAAGTGTTGCAATAAGACATAACATGAGAATATAATCAAGATGAGTTCAGTGTGATTTAGAGTATTAATTACGTGCCGAGAATGCAAAAAAAAAAAAAAAAAGTATTGCAATAAGGTGTAGTCCAAGTATAATCAAGAGTCTAGTGTTATAATAAGACGTAACTTGAATATAATGGTCATGCAGCATCTGACAAAGTGATCCCTTTGAATAAGGTGACACCTGGAATATAAATAAGACGAGTTTCTCTCTATTCTTTTCTCTAATTAAAGCGCGATATTCACGTATGTCAAGCTTTACTTAGATAGTAAAAGTATAATGTAGCTCAAATATAAAGTTTCAAAAAGATAAAATTAACTATTTTAAAATAATGATAAAATTAACTAAACAAATTGAATCTTAGTTTAATTGGTAGGCCTTATTATTGTAATAACAAGGAGGATATGAATTCAAAGTGTGTTTAAATGTGTTTTTCTTCCTATTTAAGGGTTTTAGGTAGTTATGGATAAAAAGAGACATAGCATTGTTTTGTTCCTTATTATTCCATATTAAAAAATATTTTATAATAATTTTGTATTAAATAAAATCGAATATGAGTGGTAAAACATAGAGTTATTCATGAGCTGGGCTAGATCGAAACTTGTCTTTACTCGACCCAAAATTTTAATTCATTGTTCAAAATATTATTAAAAAATAAAAAAATAAATGTATTATATTATATTTTTAAATAAATTTAAATCTAATTTTTTTATTAATTATATCAAATTCAAGGTGATATCCATACTCGACACAAATTGAATTGGATGTATCGAACTCGGCGAGCTGCCCAAAAATCTTAAAAATCTACTAACCCTATTAATTTATTTTGGTTTGAATATGCTATAAATTTATGTAATCTTAAATTTAAAATTTAATCATTATATTTTTATTTTTAGAAATTTAGTAAATTTAGTTTTTTTAGATTTTAAAATTTAGATTTATTAGAAGGTTATTTTTTTAGATACGTGACTATCAAATAAGTTTTAATTTTAAAATTTCGCACCAACACATTTAATAAAAAAATAATCATGTTAATAATTGAACTTGAATTTTAAAATTTGAAAAGTAAAGTGACTAAATTCCTAAAAATAAAAGTCACAGGATTAAATTCTAAATTTGTGAAGAGTATAAGAGTTGATTATAGATGATTATGGGTGAGTGTACCTAAATGGTCCCTATATTATGGAGACTTGATCAAATTATTCTCTCTACTTTTAAATGGATCAATTTAATCACTGTACTGTTAAAAAATTTTCAATAAGGCCAAATTGGAATAAAGGACTAATTTGATCTGGTCCCTATAACACAAGGACCTTCTAGGTACTTTAACCAAGGAAAAACATTACAAAAATTATAATACAGTTTTGTATACAAAGCTTCCTGTGTTGTGGACCAAAACATTTACATCTTATTAACACATAAAACAGTATTAGTATAAATCACAATGAGACACAGGAAATGACTAATTATAAGTTCAGTGATGTACATGTTTCATTTTTTCCCTATTTCTTCCTCTTCAATGTCATGAAAAGTTAGGGAGGGAGATTAAAGATGATATTATATATATATATATATATGTATATGTGTATGTTATTAACATCATTTGCATATCAAAGAAGGAACTCAGACACCAGTCATTATCTCCTTATTTGAGAACATCATTTGTCTATGATGGTTCCATGTGCGAGGGGATGGTGAAACGAGCAGTGGCCATAATAAGCTTGTATCCGATACTGTCCTCGTCGTGAGGCTTGGGACAGTCTTTTTGTGTTGCCTTAAGACCCCATTGATTGCTTTCAAGTAGTTGCTCGAGTCATGGTCTCGTAAAATAGTACCTTCCGAGCCATATGCCGTAAGATCGCTGAGGGTATCCAACGGATGAGGACAATTGAGGAAAGCCTTAAGTGCTTTCGTGGAGTATCCATTATGTGTCTTGTCTAATTCGTAAAGAGCGGTTCCGAGAGGGAGTAGGGGGTGTGGTGGAGACGACTTCTCGCTCGGTTGGACAATGAATAGTTTCCCAAGCGGAGTGTACAAAAGTTTCTACATCAAAACAACAATGAAATGATGAATTGGGCTTTTTTTTCCAATTTCGAAACGTTTAAGTTTGTTGGTACTTACATTTTTGAGCAAACAACGGTGAGATCGGAGGGAACCGGGCAAACGCTTGAGGACAATAGCAACATGGTTTGGATATTTGCAGGAAAAGGCTCTAGGGACGATGTCTCGGTGCATCATCACGCAATGAACATGGTTATCGTCTAACCCGAATTCTTCTAGTATCTTTTGACCTCCGCAAAACACAAACGGTGACCCGAAAGTGACGACCGGTCGAAGAGCAGAAGGCTTTACGACTTTCTTAGCTAACAACATTAAGCTAACTAAAAGAGAAAGACTTCCCCCAAGGGAATGACCGGTGAATTGAAGCTTCGCACGGTCCCCGTGCCGATTTAGATGATCCATAATTTCAGGCAAGAATTGTTCATATATGCCTTTTGCAGCTTCATAAATTCCTCTATGAACAAGCACATCAGTATCCTCAAATGTAGTAGGCTCGAACAAAAGGTTCGCCTGCCACGACGCTAGAGAGTCGGACCCCTGCAAATATGAACAAATATAACCTATCAAACATCAAAGTTTGATAATCGGGTCTTCACAACAACACGGCTGGCTTGAGCCGTGCTGACCTATCAATATGAACTGCCTACCTGAATTACAAAGCAGCGAGTATACGTGCTCAACTCGTCGCAAACAAACCATTCGCAAGGTGATGACAGCAGAGACTGAAGGTCCTTTGCCGTCTCTTGTTTTTCCTTCTCCCCAGATCTAACCACCGCAGTCATCGCCGATGCTGCCATGTATGCAGCCACCTCCGAGTTATATACTCGAGGTGAATTCTCCCCTTCCATTTCATGCTCATCTCCGGATCTACGCGAATCCCTTTCATCTTCCACTGGTGACTTAAATCCAGGGGACAAAAGACCCTTTGCCCGTGACTGAACGTAGCACGCAGCCGAAGCAGCAATCTCATAAACAGCAGATAAGCTGATCAGACGCTTCGTCTCAGTACCCTCAACTTTATCCAACTCAGTACTTTCTGGGGTAGCAACAGGTACACGAATAGAATCCTGATCCATTTTGGCCTTGATCGTAGCCACTTCTGCTTTCTTTTCGATAGACGATGTCACAAACTTTAGACCGTAATATTTTCTTAACTCCATTCCCTGCACACACACACACACACATATATATGAATGCGAGAATGAAGCACACGTGCGCACGCACACGTACATATATTTACATACATATATATATATATATATATGAATACCAGAATAAACTTGTAGTTTCAAATTTTAATACATAATTGCCAGAACTGAAGATGCAGACCTCAATCTTTGGTATGACATAAGCTATGTTGCATAAGAAGGCAAGCTCAGAAAACAGCTTGGTATCAGACAATGGAACTCGAACTAATAATTTCGAGAATGATTCACGGTCGAACATCACTTCGTCTCCTTCTTCATCGGAGTTGTAGTTCACTTCGCAGCCACCTTCATGTTCATCTTCATTGCCATCATTTTCGTTCTCATCAGATATTTCACCTCCTTCAACACCATCTTCTATTTGTCTATGTTTCCAACGACTATGAACTTCCAGCAACCTATTCACCCAATTTGCCCTCTTTATTTCCTCCTCTTCATCATTGTTGTCGTCGAACAAAAACGACCTAACCGAGTTTGGAATTATGGAACTTGATATTTGAAACGGCAGCAACGATGGAAGGATCCCGACCGAACTGCTCTTTGTCATGGTCGGCTTCGTCGATGCAGCGGCACGTATCCGATTAATAGAGCAACAAAGGTGATTGTCAGAATAAGACCTTCGAATGCCAGCTCTATTCATGCCGGAATCCAATCTTCGAAGCCCGTTGATCTCTTCCTCTTTCGCCTTCGGGGTGACTCGAGAGTTAGGGACAGCCATGGATGCGCATGCCATAGCTTTTCAATCAAAAAAAATAACACTACTTTTCCTACAGAAGAGTGAGCAACGGGAAATTGGTAAGGAACATTATAAGGGACAGTATATGCGATAACAACAAGAGTTTAAAGATGCATCAGTTTTGTTCTGTAATAACCAAATTAGCAAACGAAACTGGTGCTAGACTTCACCAAAAAAATTGTGATGATGTTTAGCTATAATATGCCCAGTTTATATACGAGATTGTGTTCTGTTATCTATATAGATCATGGACCAAAGACGATGCCTTTTTTTGGTTTTGACCCAACAATTGAATATGTTTTAACCCGTGTTTTAAGAATCGAATTAGATTGATTGGTTGAACCAAGAATTTATCGGTATATCAATTCGAAATAAGGTAAAAGATCAGTTAAATTGAGATAACAAACTGGTTGAACCGAATTTTATATTTTTTTAACAACTTATTTTATTTAAACCGGACAAAATATCGGATCGAGAACCGATAATTTGATCGGTTAAACTGTGTGCCGGATTCCAAAAACATGGGTGGGACAAAACATTAGTGTCGATGAAATCTATGATGTATTGCTTGTTTGATTCTATAAGATTTCAACTACTCTCTATTTTTCCCATAGACTTCAACTACTTTCATTAGGACAAGAAACATCATTTACAATCTACCCTTTATTTAACTTTTGGTTTAAATATGCCACCAATCCCTGTACTATTCAAACTTTTAAAATTTAGTCCTTTGTTTTCCATGCTTTAATCCCATTTCAAAATTAAAATCCAATTCATAACATTGATTTTTGTTAAATTTAAATAATAACAGAAGTCAGTTAATAGTATTATCAATTAAATTTTAATTTTTAAATAATAAAAGTAGAGGATTAAATTTTTGAAACTAAAAGCTGAGGGGCTAAATTTTAAAAAACGGAAGTGTACTAGGACTGGGGACAAAATTAAACCTTTTTTTTTAAATGATCTCATGCAATGTTTATTTTGAAGAGTCCAATTTCAAATAGCTGTCACCAATTTCGTGGCTTGTTCCCTTGAAGTAGTCATGTTTAAGAAGAAAGTAGGGCTAAGGTGAAGTATCTATTTTGTAACTGTAAATTTATAAATTAAGGAAAAATAAATAAGAAACAAGCGTGATTGGAACAAGAAATCTTTAATTAATTTTCACCAAATTAACATAAAATCCAAAAAAAAATTCACAGCCATTAAATTAATGTTTAATAAATTAAACCCAGAGTTAAACATATTCATAATTTATGTATAATATAAAACTACCTCACATATTCATAATTTATGTATAATATAAAACTACCTCCTTCGAGAGCCATTAGAATAAATAGGTTAAAATCGTCCTTTTCAAGTTATTTTTTTTTTTAATTTTATGGGTTATTTTGATCTTTTCGTTAATTATATAAGGTTAATTTTATATTTTTATTAAACAAAGAGGAATATATATATATTATATACAATTTATTTAATTTATATGTCTTTACTTTTATATATCTATATATTATTTTTTATAATTACATCTATATATCATATATATATATATATATTTATATTATATTACAAATTCCTAGAACCCTAGCTTATGTGAAAAATCAGCACCTTTGAAAGCCATTAGAATAAATAGGTTAAAATCATCCTTTTAAGTTATTTTTTATTTCCAAAAAAAGTTATTTTGGTCTTTTGATTAATTATATAATGTTAATTTAGTATTTTAATTAAATAAGGATGAAATATATATTCTTAACTAATTTTGTTTAAAGTATATATTTACTCTAAGATAGTAATTAAGGCTAACAAAAGTTTTTTCTTTTCTTTTCTTTTCTTTTACTTCAAAAGTTTTCCAATATTTTTCTTTTTTTTTTTCTACTCAAACCCTTACACTCTTTTGTATTTATTTATTTTAACAATGAATATGATTTATCTAATTTATATATCTTTATTTATATATACCTATATATCGTGTATATATACAAAATCTCAAGCCCTACTTGATGTGAACAACCTAACTTTTTACCACATGAATTACTCTTATTTTAAATTAATTAATATTTTTTAAAGTTTTGTGATTAGTTTAAAACAAGAATGATTATTAGTAAAAAAAAATTGCCCATTTTCCTTTTTTTCTTAAATAAAAAATTATTTTGTCATTTATCCTCAATAGATTTTTTTTAATTCTACAAATAAACTAATAAAATAAATACACTCTTATAGCTCATATCTTTTCAAATGTATAAATTACTAAACATCTAGTATTCCCTCACACTTGACACCTATGAATTTTTTATTTGATGAAACAAAAAAAAGAAGGAGAATATGCCTTCGTCATATGAAATGTGAAATAGTAAGTAATAATAGCATAACACTTTAAATTCGATATGAAATTTTTTTTTTCAAAATAATAGATTATATATCGTAAAAGTAGTATGAGAGAAAGGAAACTTTCAATTTTATCTTAACTGTCGTGGGCTCATATTAGCGTTACAAACTTTTTTCTTTTCACACCAGAGACTATTAATAATATTTATGTTATAAAATAAAAGAGTACAAAAAAAAAAGAAGATTTATTTTCTTTCTTTTTTTTAATAAATAATTGTCAATTTCTTCACTATATAAATAAATTCTTTAAAGTTTCTTCAATTGAAGAAGTTTATGAGAGAGTTCTTATAGTTTAAAGTTTTTTATATATTATTGATATATAATATATATTATATGAAAGAGTCAATTTCTTCACTATTTTTATAAGTTTTTTAGAGTTTCTCATTTAATTTTATTTGAAAAAAATTCATAAGAGAGGACTTATAGTTTAATTTTTTTTATATATTATTGATATATAATAATATATATTATATGAAAAATAGAAATAATAATCAGAAATTTTCCTCCCCAAACTTTCCTAACCTTTGCACCTTTGAAAATAAGTAGCTCACCATGGTTTATTCAGTAGTTCATCATGTTATGAGTAAACTTAAAATCTAATAATTTACCCCATTATTTTTTTAAATAAAAATTATTAGTCTTAAATAGAATTTTTAATTTACAAATAAATTAATAAAATAAAAAAAGACACACACTTAGATACATTTTTAAAAATAAATTAATAAAATAAAAAGATACATACTTTTATGTACACTTTAAGAAATTAAAAAGTTAATTTTAATCTCATAGTAACTTAAAAACACTTCCATAGCTCACCAATGTCAATTTATTCACTATTTTCGTAAGCTTTTAGAGTTTCTTAATTTAAAGAAATTCACAAGATAAGGCATATAGTTTAGGCTAAATTAGTTTTATATACTTTTTTTTTTAATTTAAGGAAATAAATTGATTTTGAAAGAAGTGTGTAAAAGCACGTTCCGTTAGACGCATTTTCCCTCAACGGTCATTTTCCAATTATCAGAATTTAAACAAGGTAACAGTAAAAATTTTTTAAGGGCAACAGTTATTTTTTTATTCTTATCAACATCATTTATGTTGTTTATGTTTTTGAGCATGAATTTAGAAGATTTGAAAAAGAATAAAATACTGAAATTGGATTTAGAATGTTATTAAATTGATGTAACATTATGAAGGGTTGGTTATTTGATATTAAGCATATGAATTCAGACTTGAATTATAAACTTTTTTACTCTCTATGAATTTTAAAATAAATTTTAATTAAAATATTAATGTGATTTAGAGTATTATTTGTTATGGTCATTAATATTTGAAGTAATTAAACTTGAATTGCATGTTTAAACTTAAAAAGACATACAATTGTATTTCATTGAGCAATGATCCTAAAATTTTTAAATCATCTTTTAAGTTAGTTTTAAGTTTATTTCATTGAACTTTGTTAAATTTCGCCACGTACCTGGAAAGAAACAAGACACTACTGTATGGCGATATTTTTCGGGCAAAACAAGCAATATCCTCCATTCTTGAAAATCCCCGTCGTCGCTGCTCAATCCCTTTAGCCAAAAATCGCAAATAAAATACTTACTGTCGTCTTGTCATGTATTGCCAAGTCCAACAACTAATAGTACGATATTTTGCAATCCTTTTTAATGTTTTAACGGATTAGAGTATATGAAAAATAAAGGAATAAAACAACATTTGTTCTTTGGTTTTGGTTACTTTTTCAAATTTGTCCTTAATTTTAAAAATTATGAGAGATTAATGTGCACCTAAAAAAATTTAGTCTAAGATTGGATAATGTAACACTTTAATATTATACCACATCATTATTTTAAAATGTTTAAATTTTGTATATAGTCTAAAATTTAAAACAAATTATTGAAGAATTATAAAGATTTTTTTAACTTTTAAACAAAATTTTGAAAAACGACATCATTTGAGAGTGCCCATCATCATGCCTTTAGAAAATCTTAATGTAGAGACCAAATTGAAAAAAAAAATGTCGGAGAAAAAGTTTAAGGATCAAAATGAAAGAAACTACCACATTTAAGGACTAAATGTTATTTTATCTTAAAATTAATAAATATTGAAATGTTTCAAGAATCTAAAGCATAAAAAACTCCACTGTTTGTTGCAATATTACAATATTTACGAAATATTATTTATCCGAATTTCTAGTTTGGAAATCCCGTTAAACTCTCAAACCTTGCCCTTTGGAACCATCGAGCTTGGGGCCGACCGTCTTTGAAATAGATATAGTTCATATTTTCCAAGCTCTAAATTAAACCGGAAATACCTATGCTTTCTTATCTAGAATTATCTTCATAAATATTAGTAGTTTTCATTCCATCAAAATCATGAACAAAGCAGAGACTGATGGAACTAAAAATTTAATAGAAGGGTTAATTTTAGTAAATACCCTCAAATTATTACCCTCTAAATTTTAAAATATTGTAATTAAATCCTATTAGTATTAGTATAATATCAATTAAATTATTTTGAAGCCTAATTTTTAATATAGACATTAAATGCTAGTTTGTATATGATGTAGAGAATATTTAAGTATAATATCAAATTTAGCTCTTAATGTTTATAGTTTTTGTCAATTTATTTTTATTTTTAGTTAAATTTAGTCATTAACTTTTTAAAAGTAGTAAAATAATATATCTTTAACGAAAATGTTGACTAAAATATCAATTTTCAATGATGCTAACGTGACAACCAGAGTGACTGCCCACGTATACTTCATACTAACATGACACTATTTATTTTATAAGCTATGTTAAAAAATAATGTAAAAGTTATAAAAAAAATAGTTCATAAAAATTAAAAAAAATTAACATGAAATTCATGTGGATTGTTATGTAAACTGTCATGTTTAAAAAATTAATTCTTTAATCAATATTTCCATTACGAAGCAACAACTCAATTCTTTTTGAAAGGTTGAATATCAAATTCGACTATTTTTTAAAAGACTAAAAGCTAAATTTAGTTAAAAAAAGACTAAATTTAACAATATGTTGTATATTTAAAATACGTTTATAAAATTATAAATATTCAGACATGTCACTAAAATTTAATAAGGTTATTTCATTTTATTTAATTTATTAAATTTAACGTATGTTTATATTTTGGTTTATGTGTTTTAAAAAAATTTCAGGTTTAACACTTAAATAGATGGCTAGACTAATAGAAGAGAATTGATATGATATTTGATACTTCTAAGACTCAATTCATCGTATTAAAGTTTGAAAGTTAATTTAAAATTTGGATCATACTTTGAGGACTTTTGGTGAAATTAACCCAAAGTAAAAGAAGGAAATCTGTAACAACTCCCACCCACTATCAATAAAAGGCTTTTTCATGGTTGGACACTTGGGCTTTAATAAGCCCCCAAAGTAGCAAAGTGGCTTGCTTTTGCATGCGCGCCACGTGGTTATATACCAATTTAATGGACTAACCTACCTTTAATTTCTAACCAATATGATTAATCTTCTATATAACGTCACTTATAATAATTAATACTCCAACTCATCATTTTAATGCATTTATTCACAAATATGATTAATGTTAATAATCATTTCAAAAATATGTTTTGCAACACGTGGCAAGAGCCCGAAAAGTTTTTGTTTAAGTATTTTACAATTTAATAAAGTTTTAAATTAATAGTGATGAAATTATATTTTAATTTTTTAAAAGTAATTAAAATTAATTTAATTATTTAAAATTATAAAGATATCGACTATTAAAATAATAAAATTATATTTTTACAAAAAATATATAATTTAATTTTAACTCCCAAAAAATTTTTATTGGTTCCGCCACTGTTTGTAACATGTAAATTTTTTAATTAATTACATTGAAGAATAGAACTAATAAGGAGAGAAAATTTAAATGTTGAAAAATTGAGTATCTGATTTTTATTGATAAATTTTGCAAGTGTTAAATTTACATTAAAATTGTATTTGATAAATTAGTAAATATAAGTACGAAATATAATTATGTTGTTGGATAAAAAGTAAATATTAATTTTTAAATACGATTTATTTTTTAATTTTAATCTTATTAATATAATATTTTTACTATTTTAGATATTTTTTATGAAAGGTAAATATGATGATTTACATATCTCTTTTAAAAAGATAATTTAGTTTAATTTTTTAGTAAAATAAAATCAATTTATTATCTTCACTACTTACCTACTTATTATATCCAACCATTTTTTAAAATTTTATATTAAATAAAAAATTAAAATAATTATCAAACATATTTACAATGTTGAAAATAAAATTTCAAATATTAACCATAAATTATTTGATAAATGTCAATAATTAGATGTAAGTGTGAGTTATATGTCTAAAACAATTAAGTCTATAAATATACTTTTTTTAGCCATATATATTAACTATTTACATGCATGATCAGAGTCCTCTCAGACTTTTTATATATTCAACAAAAAACAATAATTTATTTCAATATTTCGCGATCATCTTTAAAAGCATTAATAATTTTCGAGTTTTTTATTAATTATTAAAAAAAATTCTTCATCATTTTTCATGAATGCACGTGGATGAGCTGCTTATCTAATATTCAAATTAAACACCAAAAAAAAAAAGTTAGCTATTGTATAGCATTTTTTTTTCACGAGAAATCGATAAATTCATTTCAAAGTTATGATCTTCGTCAAGAATTTAACAATGTCTTTCATAAAAATAGAGTAGAAATTTGTAAGAGTAGGAAGTAATGAAATGTACCTTAGTTTAGGAGGAGATTGGCGACAATGCTGGAGCGCAATATCGGAACCGATAGATGTGAGAAACGTAAAAGAGAAAAGAAAACTTGAAAGCTGAGTCAAAATTGATGAATTCGGAGAAGAAAATACAAGCTGAAAAACGGGAGCATCTTTTTGAATTTCGAATTTGAAACAGACCTTTTTTTTTTTTTTTTTGAGAGTGAGATCTGTTTATAATTAAAGAAAAAAGGATGAAAAAAATCAAAGGAGGAAGACGACTCTCACAGTCTGACTGTCTGAGAGAATCTATTCACGTGGACAATATGAGAGGTTCGTTCCAAAACATGGATTTCAATGACTAAAACGCCCTTCTTGTTTTCTGAAGGCATTTGCGATATTATGATTGTAAGTGGAGGGGTAGAAACGTAAATTCAGTAGATCCGCGCCGGCCAAATGTGTGGTTGCATGAAGCGCCCCACTGCCAGTTGCTGCCACATTTCCACCCTTTAATTGGCTGTCTTTCTGCTAGATCCCTTATTTCCCGCCATTTTACAACTGCCTGTTGCGGCGGAGGCACGAAAATAAATTGATTTGAATAAAACTAGCCTTTTTGTAGTAACCTTAGAAATCGCCACGTATCACTATAGACAAAGATTATCACCCAATGTGCTCTCTAACGAAAAACGTTGGATCATGAAGAAGGGCTATCAGCATATGTATCTCTCGTGTTTTTCAAGGTTCATTGATTTTCAATTTATTCTCTGTTTTCTTTTTTCTCGAGGATTTTTTTCAGGTTTTCCTCGTGGTTAAGCAATAATGTTTCAACTAAACAATAAATTTAGGTATTAATATGGAGAATAATATTAAATCAATTAAAAAATTAATTGAATCAATAATTGAATTAATAAATTGGTGGTTTGATAAGTTTAATCACTAGTCCGATTCTAAAAACATTGAGATTAAAAAAAATAATTTTAGAATTGAGTTGGTGGTTGAATTAATTAAATTAGTTTGTTCAATTCAATGTAAATAAATTATTAAAAAAATTATAAAATTCAATTCAATTCAATTGTTGGTTCAATCGATCTATAACAATTTACGAATCAATTGATGTAATGTAATCAACAATGATTTAGAATTTTTTTTTTTGGTGAAACAAGAAAAACCATAGAAAATTACAAAAACAACGATCGAGTGAATGTATCACTTATAAGCTTGTCTCTATCAATAAGGCCACGAGACATTTCCGGAGGAACGTCAAACACTTGCATATTAGCTTTTTCAACCAAAGCTTGCTTAGCTAGCTAATTCGCAACTTAATTTTGTTCCTTCGGAATGTATCTGAGAATCCACTGATTTTCCTATGATAAAATGTTATGAATGCGCCTGATTAGAGCAGAATTAGAAGTTGTAGAAGAACTTCCAAGGATGGCTTTGGCTACTTCCAAGCAATCAGAAAGGATGACAACTTGATCATAACCTTGCCATTGAACAAGTTTGAGCCATCTAAAATGGCCCAAAGTTCCGCATAAAAAATTGAACATTTACCAAGAAATCTATGAAAGCCAGCAATCCAGTTGCCTTCTTTATCACGAACAATGCCCCCAGCAGTAGCAAATCCAAAATCAAGTTGTAAAACTCTGTCAGTGTTGAGATACACTCGTTCCTCAGTGATGTGTGTTTCAGAGAATTAACCAAGGCAGATGGAAGGGACTTCCTAAGAAGAGGAGTGTAGTTGAATTGCCTAACTAACGGATCATTGAACAATTTCTTTTGAGCTCAAAGGTTTGCCTTGAAAGATGTATAAGTTACGATTTTCCAAATAAGTAGACCAAAAAGACAAGCCCAACTGGGTCCCCCCTCATGAATCAACCTATTAACCTGCAAATTAAGAAAAATCTAGTCCTGAGAAGGAATTGAGAAAAAATTAGATAGATACTTACCTGGATTAACCTGAGTCCAAACATCCTTAGCAGCAGGACAATCACGTAAAATATGTAAGGAATCCTTCGAGTAGTGCCTACAAATAAGGCAAGAGGAATCATCAGAGAGGCCTCTCCTAACTCTTTCAACATTACTAAGAATTCTTCTCTATAAGACCGTTCAAATAAAAACACGAACCTGTTGAGGACCAGAGCACTTTTATACAGTCTTCCATTTCTCATCCTTCGGATTCTAATCTCCCTCTTTAAGCGCTTTGTAAGTAGAATTAACAGAGAAAACACCAAACGAAGAATGACTCCAAGAAATGCTATCAAGACTTTCAGAATGCTGTGGAGGTAGGATACCCTTAATGGTCTAAATCACATCTTTCGATAACCAAACCCGAAAAAGATCAAGATTCCACGATCCATCCTTTGAAGTCATCTCATGTAAAAGGCATTCAGGATTCAGATTGATATTATAGGGGATATATTGAAGAAGAGGACCGATGTAATGAATCCAAACATCCTTCCAGCACCGAATTTTGTGACCATCTCCAATGAATCAGTACAGGCTTTCACGAAATAAAGTCCAAATTTTGGATAGAGATTTCCAAAAAAAAGAGCACCTATTACTGTCAATGCAATCTAGTAACTCATTCTTGATTTGATATTTCGATCTAACCACATAAACCCAGAAAGCTTCCTTATCCGACACCAATTTGAAACCCAACTTCATTAAGAAGGAGATATTCTAACCGCGGAGCTTTTTCAGTCCTAAACCTCTACACGTTTTAGGCTAACAAATGGAGTCCCATCCAACTAGAGACATCTTTTTTTTCCTTTTAGAAAACCCTCAAATAAATTGTTTAACCAAATTTTCAATCTCATCACGATTTTTCCTATATATCATCATGGACTGCATGAAGCAATTAGGGATAGATAAGAGGACTGATTGTGCCAGGGTTTCACACCTAGCAAAAGATAGTTTTTTGGCTTCCAAGCTTTAAAGCTTACTATGCATTTTCTCCACCACGAACTGAAGAGTGCTACTAGTAACCCTTTGGTGAAAAAGAGGAACTCCAAGATAGTGACCAAGATTATGAACACGTTGAAAGCCAAATAATGTGTTAATCGAATTCACCATAATATTATCCACTCCTTTCAAAAAGAAAACGTTGGTTTTTCTAGCGTTAATTTGGTGCCCAAATATTGCACAAAAATCATTCAGGATGGTTTTTAAAACTCCACCATGCCTTGTATCAACTTTGCTGAAGATAACCAAATTATTTTCAAAAAATAAATGAGAGATAGCAGATTCATTTTTAGATAGTCAAATAGGGCTCCATTTACTTTCCAAAATAGTAGGCTTTGTCAGATGACCAAACCACTCTATACAGAGCACAAAAAGGTAGAGGGAGAGAGGACACCCTTGTCATACTCCTCTAATAGGTCTGAATTTAAATAATGGTGCTTCATTCCACATAACTTGCATAGTAGAATTGGAGATAACATAATAACATTATTGAGATAATCGGGCATACCTGCCGCTCGAAGAGAAACTTCAATTAACTCCTGACTAACTCTATCATAAGCCATTTCCAAGTTAATTTTAATTGTCATCCATTTCCGTTTTTTCTAACTTCGCATGGTATGAATCACTTCTTAAGCTAAGATGATGTTTTCATTAATGTTTCTTCTAGTAATAAAATCAGCCTGCTCATGCGCAGTAATATTAAGGAAGATATGTTTAAACTGATTTGCAATTACCTTCATCGTAAACTTGTAAAGAATCGAACAAAGGCTAATAAGCCGAAATTGGACAAAAGTATTCGGATTCTGAACCTTCAGAATAAGAACAATCAAAGTGTTATTCAAATCAGGATTAATAGAATTTCTTTCAAAGGCCTTCCTGACCCAGTCACAAACCGCTTCCCCTAAGGTGTCCCAATGCTTCTGAAAGAAAAGAGCATAAAAACCATCACTGCCTAGAGCTTTAAGGGGTGCCATAGCAAACATCGTCTCCCAAATCTCAATATTTGACACCGGTCTCCCCAAGAAACTAAAGTCAACCAGATTAAACTGGGGAAAACCACTAGGAGGCAAACTGCCTAAAGGAGCAAGAATTTCTCTATATAGTCTTTGAAAAAAATTCATTCGCCACACATTCGATGTCTTCAGGGTTATAAATCCAATTACCGTTATCATTGCGAATAGCGAAAATGTGATTATTTTCCTCATTTGCAGAGTACGAGTGTGGAAAAACTTCGTATGCCAATCCCCTAAGTTCAACCAATCACATCTAGCTTTTTGTTTCCAAAGAAGATCTTTGTGATGAAGAATATTCTCAAGCTCTTGACGGAGAGACAAATCCACTTGATTTAAATAAAGGGAGCCAGAGAAATCCTTTTTTTCCTCTAAATGTTAGCAATTCTTTTGATAAGACCTCTTTTGCGAGTGGTAATGTTTCCATAAATATATTTATTTCAATCCTTGAGATCATGAATGAGTTTTCCAAGAGATTCAGACATATTACCAGAGAAGTCCTATTTTTCTTTCAGGAAGCCATCAAAATCAGGATGCTCAATACAACTAGCTAAAAATCTAAAAGGCCTCTCCTTGGGAAACGAAGAACTCGGATTTAGAACTAAAAGGAGAAGACGATGATCCAATTTAATCTTTGGAAGATGTGTAACCATGCAATTAGGAAAATTATGTAACCAGGCTTTATTTCCTAGAGCACGACCCAACCTTTCAAATAGAGATCCCCTATGCCAAGTAAAGGGAAGCCCCTAAAACCTAAATCATGGAGTCCAGCAAAAGTTACAAAATCACCAAAATGAAAACACCTCCTACCCCTTAAATGGCCCTCGGATTTCTTAGAAAAAGAGAGGATTGCATTAAAATCTCCAATTGCAATCCAAGGGCTCTGACCAAGTGGAATAGAATTCTTCAACTTATTCTAAAAAAGTTGGCGCTTTTGTCTATTAGGGCTTTCGTAAACATAAGCGATAAAAATTAGAAGCGACGAAGACAAATGCCAAAATCGAGACAAAATAAATTGCGGATGACTTTGAATCACTTCGAGGCGAACATAATCCCTTTATCCTATCCAAATACTCCCTGAGAAACTGATTGCTTCCACGCGATGAGAAAACTGGAATCCCAACTTAGCAATAATGCTATCAGCCTTGGAACCGCTAACTCTCGGCTCAAGCAAGCTAACAATATCTGGTTTATGTTCCATGTTATATTTCTAAAAAATTCTAGGGAATTTAACGTTTGCACAACCCTAACAATTCCACGAAAAGATAATGGTATTCATTAAAAATAATAATAAATAGAATATCATACCTGACTTTCAAGATCAATGTTACAATCTGATTTTGAGCCTGTACCATCGACCTTGGCTTTCGAACTCTCATAGAGAATTTGAAGAGATAAAAGCTCCGCCATTGCCACCATAGACTCAGCTAAAGGGACACGTGAATTCCCAGAAGGTTTAAAGCAATTCTCTCGACCTCGTAAAGTGAAATAAGTCTTTCCAGTATTTCGACTACCACTTTCTCTACCACCACTTCTTCTATTTTTGGGGCCATTTGTATTTGAAACCAAACCCGAATCTAGAAATTTCACAGACCTTGGTTCTGAATTTTTCTGATGAATAAGATTAATAGTTTTATTAAAACTAACAGAAAAGTGCTTACCTGGATCAAGAATGTTGTCTGATATAGGTACAATAAAACCCTCAGATTCATCAAATACAAGATTGTAATGTGCTTTTATTTTTTTTCCAAAACTCTATCTTCATTATTCACCTGTACTTTAGGATCCAATTTTCCTTGATTAATAGCATCATCCATAGAAATGTTTTCAAGAATATTCACCTGTTTCGGACCTACAAATTCAGAAGTGTTCAAATTAGAATTAGAAAAATTTTTAATAAACCCCCCATTATTTCCTGCATCACCTCCTGATCCTATAGGCCTTTTCCGTAATTTCTTATCTAAAGAAACTTTGGATTTTTGGCCCAAATTTTCCTTTCCACTATTGCCTAGATATTCCTTCAATTCAGACCCTTTAGAAAGGCCCAAACTCTTGTGATTTCCTTGGCCTGTAATCACAGTTGAATTTCCAATTTCTTTATTATCCTTAGGATCAATTCTCTTTGACTTGTCAGCCGATTCATCACCCAAAAAATCCCTAAGAATCCTTCAGCCGATTGCCTTGATTTCATACTTAAAATTTGCCCCGATTCCATACTTAACTCCTGCCCGATTCCTTACTTAAAACACTTCCCTCCATAAGCGCCAAGAATCTAGAACCGGATGAAAATTTGTCTTGTCTCGCTAAGATCCCCGCTGTGGAATTGTGCTTCCCTCGTCGTGAGGATTTCTTCTCCACCAACATCCATTACCCAAAATTTGCTCCTTTATCTTTGCTATCGGAAACTGATTTTACCCCGTCCATGCAACCCGCCAGAGTAGAGCCTACAACGACCGTCGATTCATCTAGAGATTTGTCTGCCTTGTTAGCCAAACCCTCAAGATTTTGTTTCGACACAGCCGAATTACACATCTCTTTTACATGTCCATACTTGCCAGAAGCGAAGCACACGGTCGGAAGGGCTTTGTATTCAACACGTTGAACAACTCCGTTAACAAGTACCTGAGAAATCAACTACCTATCTAGATTAAGGTAAACGGCTAATCTAGCGAATCAACCCCTGGTCCAGTTGTCAGTCTGAACATCCAATTTAGCCACCTTCCCAATGAGACCCCCAATGACTTCGATGATCTTCTGATTATAGAAATGTCTCGAGAGATTCGACAGCCTTATCCATGCCAAAACCACACTCGGGTATGCTTGCAAGGGACTAAAATGTTTAGTCCATGGTTGTACAGTCAAGTATTGACCATAAACAATCCACGAGCCTTGAGACAAAACTCTGTTATAATCATTGAGAGCCTGGAATTTCACAAAAAATAGCCATTAGCAATATCCATTATCTGAATAGGGTTCACAGGTTTCCAGAGGAAAAGAATGCATGATAGAAGGCGTTATATCCGATATTACACCCAAGGAGTTTGACAATGACCGTCAATTCCATTTCTTTGAATAGGATTTCCTTAACACGATCTAAAAAAACGATAGCAGGAATCCCATCAATGATGGACATCTTAACGTCTCCTTCAAGTAACTCATATTTAGTCTCATTCCCTATGGAAATCCCATCTCGAACAGATTCAGAGACTACAGGTCCCCCTAGCAAATTTTCTTTCCATGACATATTCAGTTGTGATTCAAGATCAACAGCCATGTAGTGTTTTCATCAACAACGTTCTCTTTAAACCTTACTTTTTTGGTATTTCGATCATCGTCAGGGTGGGCGACACCCCCCATCGTTGCCGGAATTTTGCGAATTTGAGAGCATTTTTTTGATCTAATGGTTTAGAATTTTAAGAAAGAGAGGTAACGATTTGGTTTGGATTGATTTTAAAAAATTATGAATGTAATGTAGTATTTTGGCTTTTAAAAGCTCATCGGCTTAATTTTTTATGTAATTAATTTTTAGTTTTTATAGTATTTATAAATTATTTTTATTAATTTAAATATAAAATGCTTATTTCTTAAATATATATAAATATATATATATAAATTATAAAAATAAAATTTATTTGGATTTGTATAATTATAATTTCCTAGTTAGCGAATGGAAATTTGTATCAGATCCAAAAAATTGAAGTATAAATTGAATCAGATTTAAAAACTTGACCCAAATGCACTACGTTTTGAATTAATTTTCTACTTTTTATAATTTTTCACTCAACCTTAAATCTTGTTACACTTACATTTAGTGAGCTGGTCTCACAACCTGTCAATTTTGTTGATCAAAGCTACAAACTAAAATTATATTACGAGTTAAGAACATTAGTCAGCCCATGAATTCACGAGCCCAAGACCTCGCAGACTCACACCATGGGGGACATATCCTTGATGCGGACAAAATACCTTCCACTTATATATCATATATATTTGTTGGTATGACATTACAACCTATATCTACGAGAATAGAATATCAATTGGTCAACTGGGTTACAAGAACTATAAAACTAATATAAAAATGACATGTGATGTCTTGAGAAGAACCAAAGCCGTCCCTTTTAAAACCCACAAACATCGAACAATACAATTCTTCTCTCTCCTCTTACACTGTCAATTATCTTTTTTCTTCTTATCAAACTCTGATCCTACCATCAATCACTTATGACTCTCTGTTCATTGAGCAAACTGTTGCAAACTCTTATAAGCTAATCAATTTATTTTGTAACTTCAATTTACTGTAATAGGCATTATGTGTACATACCTTAATCTCCAGTGTCACAAGAACGTCAACCGAGAAAACAACTTGTAAGCTGACTATGGAAAATCAAACACAGACCCCATCAAATGGAGACTAAATTCATAAGTTGAGTAAAGGAGAGGGACTAATCATAGAGTTCAACCCTTTTGTTCTCCACATTCCACTGACTGGAATGCAAAATCATTAACTATGAAGGGTAAACTTGTCATATCGAACCAAATCTGTTCAAAACGGCAAGTCGTTTTCCCCGTCAGTAAAAGCACTAACCTCTTTTGTTCTTCTTTGGTCGAAGTATCGACTTTCTCGGTGACTTGAAAACTGAGAGGAAAGAGAGAAATGGCGAGGAGGCGGGAGCGCCGGGGGGAACCGAGTCAGGACCGGCGCAAAGAGCGAGTTGGACCAGCAACTCTAGAAGAAAAACTCAACGACTCAGATGCTTCGGAGCGTAAGCTTATCGGTATATTCATACTCTTCTTCATCATAATTCCGGCAGTATCTATTCTCGTATACGTATACAAATACGGTTCAGGAACGAAACGTTTGGAACCGGTCATAACGGAGCGAGGACCCATCAAAACTGACATTAATTTCCAGGAGATCCTCACTGTAAGAACCATATTGAAATTTGTATAATTTGAACTTATATTCATCAAAATTTGAAATTTTAAGTAATTTCAGGAGAATACGAACGTAGCTGGAAATGAATCGCAAAGAAATTATGATTATCCAGTATTGGCTTACATTACTCCATGGTAAGATCATCTCAATGTTGCTTTTAGTTTGCTAATTTTTTAACGAAAAAAATTATTTATTTGAAGTTAAAAGTTTTGTAGGAATTCGAAGGGATATGAAATGGCAAAGAGGTTTAATTCTAAGTTTACTCACTTATCACCTGTTTGGTATGATTTGAAAAGGTAAATCCAATTTTGAATTAACACTTTGAAGTTAGCACTTGTTTAAAATTTTTAAAATTGAAAAAAAAAAAAATCGTTGCCAGCCATGGAAACAGCTTGATTCTGGAAGGGAGACATAATGCTGATAAAGGATGGATATCAGAGCTTAGAATGAGGGGAAATGCTTTGGTAGTATAAGTTTAATTTTTTATTTTTATTTTTATTTTTTAGGGATAATTTGTATGCCTGTTAGCAAAGTATTTTTCATTATCATGAAATATGTTTTTGATATATATAGATATTACCTAGAATAGTTTTGGAAGCATTTCCTACAGAGCTGCTTAAAAAGAAGAAACAAATGGATAAAGCTATTGATCTCATGGTAACTGAGTGCAAGTAAGCTCCGATTTCTTATTCCATGGTCTTTTGTTGGTGTACAATGTTACGTAAGGCATTATGCAAATGTTTTCTAATGTTGTTTGTTGTGTGGATTATTTCCTTAATGAATAGAGAAATGGAGTATGATGGTATTGTGCTAGAGTCTTGGTCGAGATGGGCTGCATACGGTGTCTTGCATAATCCAGACTTGAGGAATATGGTAATGATCACCTTGGTTGATGTTTCGTATTTGTTAAAACTGTGTATTTCTGGTTCCCAAAGACATGGGGTTTAGACATGTATTGAAGTGGCATTTTGTGGACTATGCTGCATGAGCATGCCAAATCTATTACTATTTCCTGGACTCTTCAATTTTGCTATGCCAATTTTCTACCCGATTCCTTGATTCCTTTTGTTGTTTTTCTTTTCGGGATCAAAGTCTTCTGATTTCTTATGTACTTCATTTATGTTTTTGGTTCAAAATCCTTTTAGCTCTTTATTGAGGCTCCAAAGCATTATGCTCAAGTTTGAGATTTTCTTATGCATTCTTTTGAGTTAAAGAGAATTGTGCTCCCCTTTTAGCTCTACATTAAGTTCATGGGAATGAAGCCTTGCTCAGTTTTCTTTTGATGCTAGGCATTAGTGACATCTAAAATAGAAGTCAGATTACTAAAAGGAAACGAGTATGTGGAAAGCCTTGGATTTTCCTTTTTCTTACTTTACATCAAACCTTGAGGTTCATGGAATCATCAAGCATTCTTTTGTTCTAATCCGTGGGAACTCCTTGTCTGTTGCAATAGAAAAGGAAATGGTCTATCATTTTTTATTTAGAGATTTCAAATATTTTTTGCTGTTTAAACACCTAGGCCCTCAAGTTTATAAAACAACTCGGACATGCACTGCATTCTGTGACATCAACAAGGAATCCCAAGCAACAATTGCAGTTGGTATACGTTGTAGGCCCACCACATTCAGATGCGCTCCAGCAGCATGATTTTGGACCAGCTGATCTTCAGAGCTTGAGTGGTTCTGTGGATGGTTTTTCACTTATGACCTATGACTTCTCGGGTCCTAATAATCCTGGTCCAAATGCACCTCTCAACTGGATACGCTTTGCCTTACGGCTGCTTCTTGGTTCCACGGGTGACAATGCTCAGAGATTGGCTCCAAAGATATTTCTTGGCATCAATTTTTATGGCAATGATTTTATCCTTTCAGAAGGTATTTCATTTCCTTCTCCCATATTTCTTAAGCTGATTTTGAACCCGCCTTCCGTTGTTTAGACCGTCTAGACCATAATCATATCCCTAAGACCTAATGATCTTAACAAATATGTGACCTTGATAATTGACTCATTAGCTAATCCTTCCATGATATCTTATAGGGTAAATTACATCCAAGGTCATTAAACTATAGTAAGTTTACATTTTAGTCACTTAATTTCAAAAATTTACAAAATGGTCAATAAATTATTCCAAAATTTTCATTCAAGTCATTAGGCTGTTAAAATAACTGTTGTATGGCTTTCTCTGTTTGCAGAACTTGCACCAATGGGAAGTTTTCCTTCCCCTTCTCTTTTACAATTTGATTTTTTTATGAAACAGTTTTGCATGTCATTAATCTGTGTACCAAAATCTAAATAGCTTTTTTCTCCAACTTTTGATATTGACTGTCAAATTGACTTGGATCTAAGATATATTCTTCTACTCGCCGATGGGTACTGATTCACCATACCGATCATCGAATTGTCGCTTGAAGCTCGTTACCCGGACTTAAAAAGAAAAACTTAACAGCCCAGTGACTTAAATAAAAACTTTCAAAGAGTTTAATAACCATTTTTTAACTTTTTGAAGTTAAGTGAACAAAATGTAAAGTTATATAGTTTAGAAACTTTGGGTGTAGTTTACCCTATCCTATAATATTAGCCATGTATTTTCAATGGCTTGTTGAAAGACGACCAAGTTCTGCATGCGACTTTATAGGCTTCTATTAAACATTGAGCAGGTTCTGGTGGTGCTGGAGCTATTCTTGGTAGAGATTACCTCTCATTGTTGGAAAAACATAGGCCTCAACTACAATGGGAAAAGAACAGCGGAGAGCATTTTTTCATATATTTCGATGATAACAATGTCAGACATGCGGTGTTCTACCCTTCGTTGATGTCGATTTACATGCGGCTAGAGGAAGCTCGATTCTGGGGAACTGGCATTTCAATATGGGAAATCGGACAAGGTTTGGATTACTTCTTTGATCTTCTATGATCATTCCACTTTTGTTGCAACACATGGTTCTGGTTTCATGCCATATGTGCTGAAATTAGAATTTTCAAGAAATTTTTTTTTTCTCTTCACTCTATTTCTTTGTTATTTGTCTATTTTGCACAGTTGCACCCACCATTTATTGTTTTCTCCCAGATATTTGAGTGTAATTTGATTTAGGTTTAAATTTGCCCCAGTCCCTGTACTCTTCCTGAATTTTGAAATTTATGCCGACTGCTTTTGATTCCCGCATTTTAGTTCTATTTGTTTGATTTAGAAATTAAAGTCCAATTGACAATCAATTAACAGTGTTATCAATTAGACTTTAATTTTTAAGTTAGCTATGGAGAGTGACTTAAGTTCATGATGAAATTAAAAGCAGAGGCATTAATTTTTCGAAAAGTACAAGAAGTGAGGTCATAATTAGACCTTGACCTTATGGCATTCAACGGCAAATGCCATTTCAAAAGAAATATGGTCGTTCTTGTATATCCATCCAGCTTTAATCTTAGTGTCAGCCAAAAACCATAAATAAAAGGGATAAAGTAACATTTAATCCCTGAACTTTAACCTTTTTTCATTTTGATCTCTGAAATTTTTTTGGTCCACATTAGTCATGGAATTTAACAGCTTTTTTAGATTTCGTCCCCCAGCATGGATTCCATTAAGTTATGGTGATGTGTTATTTTGATATTATGTCATTTCATCACTGGATTTCAAAAAGATAAATTTTTAATAAAATTTTGTATTTTTAAAATTTTATATAAAATTTTTAAAATTTTCAAAGACATGATATAATTTTAGAGTGTTATGTCATCATATCTTAATGGAATTTAAGTTTAGGGGTCAAATTAGAAAAGTTGTTAAATTTTGAGACTAATATGGATAAAAAAATTCAGGAATTAAATTGGAATATGTTGCCAAGTTTATCCCTAAAGTAAAAGGCCTTTCGTTAGCTTTCGTTCTCTCCTTATCCGGGCCAAAAGGTGTGATTTTTGGTTTAAAGATCCAGATATAAAACAATGTTTTAAAGCTTCAACATCGATATTGACTGATTATTGGACTTATGTTCAACTTTGGGTCCACTTGTAATTGTTTGAACCGTAACTGGACAAATCGGACACCGACATATAATCAATCTATGACCAGCACATATACATGAGTTTTCTTGGGTTAATTGCATCATGTTCCTAAACTACTGTTTTAATTCTAAATTTGTCCATAAATTTTAAAATATTTTAATTGTGTTTTCAATGTTTTAGTATTATATTAATAAGATGTTTTTGTTAGCTTAGCTGAGAACTTAAGCATTAATTAGCGGTTTGGGTATGATTTAGAGCATATTTAAAACAGAAGGATTATTCCTTTATTATGCCGAATTTAAGCTATCTGTGTATTTACGCGAGCGTTTATGATATGCTTCGATAAAAGTATCATGGAAGTCTTTATATTAGAAATTAGATTGTATTTTGTCTATTTTACTAAAAAAATAGACAAAGCAGACTTTGTATATTAGGTTAAAGAGCAAATTAGTAATTTTGTTAAAAATTCCATCTATTTCTATTGTTAAAAACTAATATGATTGGTAGAATAACTAGTTAGCATATGTACTTTATTTTGATGTACAAGGATCAATTTGCTCTTTTATATAATTTACAGGGACTAATTTATCTATTTTTTAAATAAAAAATAAAATGCAATTTACCAATATACTCCGTGTCATATTGAAGTTGCCATTTAGCGACAAAACTAAGTGGACAACAGCTTTTGAGTGGTATTAATATTGAGAACCCTAATTAGATGGTTTTTGAAATTTAAGTACCAATATAAAATTTGAGTCATGGTTTGAGTACATCTGAAGAAATTAACCCTTTTTTTTTCTTTCGTTGTTTAAAATGCAGAAATTACATTTTTGTCCCCTAACAAATCTCACATTGACATTGAAACCCTCACTAATGGACTAGTACAATTGTTGCAACAGTACGAACATCTGTTGTAAAAAAATAAATCCAATGTATTGCAGATATACTATTGTGTTTCTCTACAAGAGAATTATCAACCACACAAATGGGATCAAAGACCAAAAATGTCCAAGCAAAAGGACACGATCAAAAAAACTCCATTGATTTCACTTCCAATGTGTCATGCAATAAATGGCATCGATCTCATATTTCAGTCCACTCCAGTACCTTCCAGCACCCAAAGCTCACCAAAAAACAAAAAAAAAACTCAACAAACCCTCTATTTTTGTCCATGGTTCAAGCTTTTCCACCATATCTTTGAGAACTATAAAATTATGCCATGAAGGTCCTCCACCCATCACCCTTTACACCACTCTCAGTTCTTTACAAACCCAAAAATTTCCCATCATCATCATCATCATTTGCTTCACCGCCCAAAGCTCCATCGGCTTTCATCAAGACACCACCGGCGGCTCTACATGGGGGTATAGTTCTATTATCTTCAGTCTTCTCCACTACTTTAGCTAAAGCTTTATCATACGACGAAGCACTACAGCAGACGACAACTAGCTTTTCCTCCGATGGGGTTCTTGATAGTGTCGTCAATTTCATATCCGATAACCCCACGGTGGTAGTCGGTGGTGCCGTTGCTTTGGCGGTTCCATTGATCTTGTCTCAGGTGTTGAAGGGTTCAAAACCATGGGGAATTGAAACCGCGAGGAGTGCGTATGGTAAGCTGGGTGAGGATCCTAATGCTCAGTTGCTAGATATCAGAGGACCCAAGGAGTTTAAAGATGTTGGCAGCCCTGATATAAAGGGTTTTGGGAAGAAACCTGTATCAATTGCCTTTAATGGTGAAGACAAGCTTGGGTTCTTAAAAAAACTGGATTTGAAATTCAAGGAACCGGAAAATACCACTTTGTTTATCATAGACAAGTAAGATTTAAGATTTTTAACCCCATGCCTTTGTATATACATATACAAACATATATGACTTCCTAGCATTTTTGGCATGAATTATATTGCTAGAATTATAATTAGTTAAGAATCCACTGGTTATGCCATTGAGAGCTTATAGTGATTTGATTGGTGTTTTGTAATAATTAATTTGGTAAAAATATGTTACAGTCCAATTGCATTTTTTTTTAAATTTTTACTTAAAAATGATAAATTAGTATTTTAATTTGAATAACAAATTCTTCTTTTTTATTAAAAAAATTCATAAAATTTACATGACTAATAAAATAATTGGACAGGTACGTGATGTGTATGTGACGTGCCATGGTTACTTCATACTGACGTAGATATGTTTTTATCAATAAAAATAAATGAAATTTTTAACAAAAAAATCAGTTTGTTCTTCGATTTTATCTTGTAGATACTAATTTATTTATTTTTGTAGTAAAGAGATGAAAATACAATTTGATACAGTAGAAAAGCCTTCCATAATACTTTTATCGATTAATTTCTGCATATAATGATTAAGATGCATTGTTTTTTTTTTAATTGTCAATCAATATGATAGTATTTCGTTGTTTCTAAATCCAAGTACATGCTTATGACATTGGTGTAATTATAATTTGTTATGAACACATTGTTTATCTACATTGCTATTGCTCCAATTCACCTTGTTTATCGACAAGTTAGATTTTTAACCCTATGCCTTTGTAATTTGTATATATATACATATATATAACTTTCTAGCGGTAAAAGTATCATCGGGACTTTTGTATTGGGAGTCGGATTGTATTGTCTCCTCTATTAAAAAAATGAGTAAATTAGTCTTTGTATGTTAGATCAAAGAGCAAATTAATCATTCTGTTAAAAATTGATACCTGTAAGTCAGTATGAGGTATACATGGTATGTCACGTGTCACTATATGGTAATTCTATTATCCACACTAATTTTTAATAGTACAAATAGATGGAATTTTAACAGAAAGAACCGATTTACTCATTTTTTGAGTAAAGAGACAAAATTCAATCTAACTCTTAGTAGAAGGTCCTTCATGGTACTTTTACCACTTACAAGCATTTATGCCGTTGAGGTCTTGGGATCTTAAGTGGCCAGTTTTAGCGATTAATTCTGCTTTCAGTGATTTGATTGGTGTTTTGTGATGATTAATTTCTGCTTATGGTGATTCAGATGCTTTGTTTCTGTTATTGTCAATCAATATGATCGTATTTCGTTGTTGCTAAATCCAATTATATGCTTATGATATTGCTTTAATTATAATTAGTTAAGAATTCATTGTTTATCTCCATTGCTATTGCTTCAATTTCACCAAGGTGATGCCAATGAAGCCTTGGCTTGTTGATTAAGGCAGAGGCTCTGGGTATCCAATTTCGAGTCCTGTGTGGGTCTCAGTTTCACCATGTACGTATGTTATTCGTAGGTTTTGTCTGGTTCTTTGTCCGCTATGTTTTGTATTGGTTGGGTTATACATTGTAGATGGTTAGACATATAATCGTCCACCATCCATTCTGATTGATATCTCTATATCTGATATGAAATGGATTATACTATAAATGAAGATGGTCTCTTGCCCTCTCTTAAATCCTAGTGTTGTTAAATTTGTGTTGAAAGCCCAGATTCAATGGGAACTCCGAGCTGGTCGCGGAATTGGTCACCGTGAACGGATTCAAAGCTGCATATGCAATAAAAGACGGCGCGGAAGGACCACAAGGATGGATGGTATTTGCCGGTTCAAATCATTTTTTGTTTTTTAATCCTGAAATTGCATCCTATCACATTGATTGCAATTTTGCAGAATAGCGGTCTTCCATGGATACCACCGAAGAAAGGTCTCGACCTTAGCAACTTGACGGAAACATTAAGTGGTGCCTTCGGGGTATGCATATTCATTTCGTTTGTTTCGGCAACAATAACACGACGCATGAAATGTATGCATCTTTGTGGTTTTATCGTAACATTTTTTGTGACAATACACAGGATGAATCGGATGGCTTGTCCGTTACACTAGGGATCGCTGCAGCTACCGGATTAGGCTTATTAGCATTTTCAGAGGTATGGTTGAACAATGTCCGTCATCAGTATGTTCGGAGCTACTTTAGAGGATAATGGCCTTGTATTTATGTCCAAAACTATGTTGCACACGAGTATTTAAAGAAAAATGAAAAGTCCAAGCAAATACGGTTTTTAACTCCCTAGTTTTCTCCCATCATCTTCAGATAGAAACAATACTTCAAGTTTTAGGCTCTGCTGCTATCATTCAGCTTCTAAGCAAGAAGCTCCTGTTTGCAGAGGTAAGTCGCCATGGTCTCCCGTTCACTTGTTCGTTCTTTTTCATAAATTTGATTGAAAATCGAGTATTTTGTGGCTTTCTTTGAATGGACTACCGAAAGTTCTGATCTTTATACCAAACGCCTAAACATAATGATTCAACTAACCTGCTGCTGTTTCTAACAGGACCGAAAGAAAACACTTCAACAAGTCGATGAATTCTTAAGCACAAAAGTGGCTCCTAAGGAGCTTGTCGACGATATAAAGGTATCTGACCTCGATATATGCTTTATTTATCTGATAAGCAAGTTCGATTTCTCGACAAGTGAAACCTATTGTGGCTGTAGAAATAAATTACATCACTTAAACCTAAAACTACTTGTCTCTGAAATGCTATGTTGCTCGAACATGGATATAGTAGAAGGTCGACATGGTCATATCAAAAACACACGTCAGACTCTGGTATTTTAAAAAAAAGCCTTGAAGAGTTGAAGCAACATAGCCAATTTCTCTTGTATTTGGATTTGCCTTTGAATGCAGCAAATAGGGGTGGCCTTAATACCAACAACTACAACTAGCAAGGCTCTTCCGGCACCTACAGAGGCAAACCCAGAGCCTAAAAGCGAAGTATCGGCAGAACCGCCTCGCCAAATTAATGCAGTACCCGGATCAGAATCCAAAGCGGAAGGAAGCTCAGGGACTCCGAGACCGCTTTCACCGTATCCTTCGGTAATGCCAGTTTTCAGTTTACGCTTGATATTGTTTTACATTAATGCTTTGTAATAGAAATGGTTGCTATTTTTCTTCGCCATGGGAAAACATCAAACGGCTTAGGTTTTATCGGTTTTTCGATTTCTTTATGTTTGCAGTATCCCGATTTTAAGCCTCCCACGTCCCCTACTCCATCGCAGCCGTAGAGGTTCACGGTTTCAATGAACTCTGCGTGCGCGACTAGAGGAAAAACGGCAACTGGAATCGGTCAGTCCTAAAAGTTTTAAAGCTCTTCCTCAAAAACAAAACACCCATTGGTCTTTGCCTCGTTCATCTTGTTGCTGTCTTTTTTTTTTTTGTAATTAATTATTAGTTATGATTTTATAGCAATTTCATAGCTTTTCTTTTAATATTTTGAGTTAACCTTTGGACAAATAGTATCTCGTTTTGCATGTATGTGGATGTTCTGAAATCAGGGGTGTTGAAATGGATTCGGTTAAAATGCATTAATCATTAATTAAACTGAATTTTACTCTTAATTAAAGATAATTTATATATAAGGTGATTAAACTATTAGTGAGTTTACATTTTGACTATCCAAGTTTTAAAAAGTTATAAAATAGCTATTTGATTATTTGAAAGCTTTCATTTAAGTTATTATTGTTGTATGATCTTTTTTATTCGTACCGTTACACCAATTAAAAGTTCATTCTCTCTCTTTTTATTTATTTATTTATTTTTTTATCTTTTACAGTTAGATTTTGTTCATGAAATAATTTTGAACATTACGAATTTGTGAACTAAAATTTAAATAACTTTCTTCTTCAATCTCTAACTTTGATCGTTAAATTAATTTGAATCTAAATTATATTTTTTTATTCAAGGATGATTATTGATCAACTATAAAAAAATATATAATACCTCAAAAAAAAAAGTAAAATATAAAAAAAATGGTAATAACTATCAAATATGGAATTATAACATGTTAAAAGTCTAAAATAAATAAAAATTAAAACGATTATAAGTCAAATATCATTAATTTTGTTAATTGAAATAAATTAATCAATAATTTAAAATTTGATTTTTTAATGATTGATTAAATAATCAAACGAAATTGAATTCTAATAAATTGATTAAAACTGAATAACAAATGCCCTAGCTGAAACTATAAAATAACAATCAATAATTTAAATATCTATACTATATATTAATATTGAATAAATTGGTGCCACTCATCAACTGCGTCTCACCTCAGTTAGTAAATTACCAAAAAGACTTATTTTTTTTAGATTAAAAAATTGTAATTTTGAAGGTATTTATATCTTTTTATATTTAAATAAATCTAGTAGAATAGAAGCACAATCAAAATAATAAGATTTGAAAATGTTTAAACCACGAAATAGACAAAAACATTAAGAGATGATTGGAAAAAATGATAGTAAATTTTTTCAGAGTGAATTCGAATTTTATAATATTACTATTAAAAGAGTTTTACTTAAATATCACATGAATGGAACAAAATTAAATTTAAATCACGAAATAAACGAATACACTCGTGACTATATCATATAAATTTTTTTCCTAGAAAAACCAGAAAGGGTAGTTTTAAGTTAATTAATGCCAGCCTTGCTTTATTGCATGAGTTAATGGTACCTTTTATTATAGAGTTGAAAAAAATATATATCTCACAAATCCAATCAATGATATTTATACAATTTTGTGTTTGCAAGTTGAAAGTCGATGTTGTCCAAACCGTATTGAATTTTTTTATTATTAAAATTATGATATTTTTTATTTAAATAACAAAAATAACACATAACCTTTTTTCTTTTAAAAATATGAGTTATTGACAATTTTTTTATTTAATTTAAATTTTATTTTTTTAAAATTTTATCAAATAATATCAAAATTTATTAAACAAAAACTTTATTAAAACTCAAAACTAATATAAAAAAAATCTAAAACAAAATTAAATTATGAAATTAAATCTCACCGAAAGTTTACTTTGACATTTATTTATAGGAAAGGCCCAAACCCCAATTGTTTACTTATCCATGTATTTATTTTAGGGATAATATAATTTTTATCCATTAATTAAGTTTATTTTAACATTTATTTATTTTCGTCATCCAAATATTAAAATCTGTTCCTTTTTATTATTTTATTGATAATGACACAATAGATGTTATACTTCAAAAATATAATTATTATATTCATTCTTATTTATTAATATATTAATTATGATTATAATTATAATTTATAAATTTATTTCAACATTATATGTTTACTTATTAATATATAAATTAAAAATATTAAGGGAATTAAATTTATTTTAAAACAATTTCTATAATAAGGTCAATTTAATAAAATATATCTCTAAATAATTTTATATTCCATTAATCAAATATGAAAATTTATGTTAGAATCAAATAAATCAAATTTATTGAAAAAGGAAAAACTTTCTAGCTTAGATGATTTTATTTTTGACCTTTTTTGCAAAAAAAAATTTTTTAAGTTGATGGGAATATTAATGATTACATCAAGCATCCTAAATTATTATTTATATTTTAAGTTAATTCTTAAAATTTAAAGCATTCTAGTTGAGATATCGAAGTGTTAATATTATACTAAGTAACTCATTTTATCATTCTATTCAAATAAAATGCGGAGCATTTTTAAAATATATTGATGACATTATTTAGAATAAAAAATTAATTGTGCCATTAAAATTTGGGCTAGCTATTTCTTTTCTAACATGTTACATTCAAGTTATTTCATGCAGTAATACGCACATATTTACAAATTGATCTAAGTATTTTAAATATGCTTCAAGTCAAATTTGATTCGAAATTTAATGTCCAAGTTAATGATGATATTGGCAAAATGATTTGATTGATACGATATTAAAACTTTGAAGACTCAATTAGAACATTTTGAAGTTTGAGAATGAATTTAAAATCTCATTCTTAAATTAATACTACAAACAAATACAAATTAAAGTGTTAAAATATACTATAAGTCCCTATACTCTAAAAAAATTATTACTTATATTTTATGAACTAGCTAAATTAATAAGATTTTTAAAATTTTAAGTGTGTTTTAATAAATTTCTAACATATTTTAATTATATATAGTACGCTCGTAAATTAAAAAAGACCTTAAATTATTCCACTTTGTTTAAACAAGCTCTTATATTGTTTTTGTAGTTAAATAAGTCTCTAACCTATAATTTTTAGGTATAAAATCTCTTTATTTTAATATTAAAGAAAAAATAGTTTAAAATTTTAAACTAATTTGCATTTAATGATGATGCAAATTTGATAGCAATAATTTATTAAATAACAATAAAAAATATTAAAATTTTTTTTAAAGTGTTTATACACGTAGCAAACTTAATTACAAAGGCGAATCTATGGGGGTTGGTAAAGGCCTGATCCCCATAAAATAAAAAATTTTCATTTAATCCCTTTAGAAAAATTTTAAATTTTAAATTAGTAAATGTAAAATTACACTTTGGCCCCTTAAAATTATAGAAATTTGATTTAATCCTTTAAAAATTATAAATATATAGACTATTAAAAATTAAAATTTCATTTCGGCCCCCCTAAAAAAATTTTCTGGCTTTGCCCCTACTTAATCACTCTTTTGAAAATTCTAAATACTCATTTAAATTTTATGTTAATGTTAAAGTATATATAAAATTTATTGCGTCAACAAATTAATATAAGAACCTGAAGTTCAAAATGTTTTTACTTTAATATTAAAATTAAAGACGTTTATGAGTAAAAATAATAGATTAGGACTTATTTAACTATAAGAATAATATAAAAAGTTTTTAAACAAAATTTAATAGTTGAAGGACTTTTTTGATATATTAGCTTTTATAATATAATATTAAAGCAAATTCCATCCATGTGAAGGGGTGAATGCGATGGTTTAGTCATTAATGTTTTCAAAAGCTTGTCAACATGAGTTTTATATTTGTGGAATCGATTCCATATTTAAATTCAACAAATTAAATAAATTTACATATAATCCTAAATCTTAAAAAGATATTTTATGAGCAAATTACACTAATAGTCATCTTATTATTAGTATTTTTTTCTATAAAAATTATAAAATGGTCACTCAACAATTTAAATTTGTCTTTTTCAGTCATTAGTTGGCTACATGGTACCAAGTGTGAAACCAACCCTGATCTACACTATATGGATAGAAAAGTTGTACAATCTAGAAAGTTTTAGAGCACAGATATGGAAGGACAGTCATGGTTGTTTCGTAAGTATCTTATAATTTTTGATAGGTTGAGTAAACAGAATGAGAGGAACTAGATCAGGCTTATTTCTTCATCGTTTTGGATTAAGATAGGTTCGTGCTCACCAGAATTTGATAAAAAAGATTTGTTGCATGAGGGGTAATTAGATCTGAAATTAGTGGAGATTCATGTTGACTTAGAGTAAATCTGGACGTGTAGAAACCCCTTCAAAGAGGTATTTTTGTCTCTATTGATAATGTCAATAAATCGTGGATTGCTTTTAAGTACGAGAAGTTACAAATGTTTTGTTTTGGATGCGGAAGAATGGAGCATGATCTTAAGGATTGTCTTGGACTAAATCCTGCAGAAAAGAATAAAGTCAGATTATCCACCATCTTCATTGGCATTAAAAGCAGAATCGAATTTAATTGGAAAAGAAAGTATGAAATTTAATGTTCTTTAAAAAAAGATGGCGTCTCAATGCTCGTATACAGGAGGTACAGAGGTGTCAAAATGTAGTAAAACAATAGAAGATGGGAATACTATGAATTGGAGAAACCAAGAAAAAATACAAATGATAGGAATAGAGGATTTGATGAAGTTGCAGGTGGAAGGATATACAACGAAGAAAGTTGAAGATGACAGTAAGAGTAAGCTGGAAAATAATTTAAATTTAGCCAGAAAGACAAGTTGGAAAAGAATAGTTCTAATGGCCATGATGAATTATAAAAAGGAAGATGATACCATGAAGAAGAGGAAGTCTCCAGAAGAAGGAAACGGAACTCGAGGCCGTGGACTTGGTATAAATCCGATTAGATATGAGTGCACGTGGTATCCGTGGAAGTGGTACTCAAGGTCGTGGTAGAGGCCGTAGGGGAGATCGAGCTGAGTCTTCCTCTTCTCGGGGTAGTATACCAAATCTGGACACTAGTGAGACACCGGTGTCACCTGCTACTGAGATTGGGTCTTGTGATCGCATGGCTGGGGACGACGCATTGTCCCATGCTATGCTAAGGATACTTGAGAGGGTCGCTGGGCCTAATACTGGATCTGGAGACCGTGGGCAGTTATGGAACGACTCCGATTCAACAGGGCTGAGCTATTTAGGGGTGTCATTGGAGTCACTCCTAATTTGGCCGAGTACTGGATTGAGGCTACTGAGTGAATTATGGATGATCTAGATTGCACCCTTGAGCAGAAATTAAAGGGTGCAGTCTCGTTACTTCGTGATGAGGCGTACCAGTGGTGGTTGACTGTTAAGGAGGGCACTCAGCCCGAACATCTGACTTGAGAGTTCTTTAAGTCTGCCTTCCAAGGGAAGTATGTGGGAGCTAGTTACATCGACACTCGTAGGAGGGAGTTTTTGAACCTCACTCAGGGAAACCGATCTGTGGCTGAGTATGAGGCCAAATTCCTAAGACTGAGCCGCTATGTACGAGGTATGGTGGCATTTGAGAATGAGAGGTGTATCCGCTTTGAGGATGACTTAGAGATAATTTGAGTGTTCTGATAGCTCCGTAGAGGAAACGAGAGTTTTCTGTTCTAGTTGAGAAAGCCAAGATCGTCGAGGATGTCAAGTGTGCTGAGTGCCAAAACAGAGACTGCTAGAGGGGTAAGAACAAGAGGGATTCGAAGCTCTTGAGTTTTACACTGAGACCTAAGAAAAAGGCTAGATCTGATGGGCCAGTTAAAGTTGGGCCCCCTGTTGCCCCTACAGGACTGCAACCTTGTAGAGTTTATGGTAGACGCTATCAGGGCGAGTGTTGGAGGAGGACTGGGGCTTGTTTGAGGTGTGGGTCACTAGATCACCACATTCAGTAATGTCCGCTGAGGCCTGATTAGATGCAAGCTCCAGGTGCTGGTACTACACAGCCACAGAGTGTAGTTTATCAGCCACCGAGAGGCTATGGTCAGGCTAGGGTGGTAATGGTATGAGCCGTGGATAGAGAGCACCAGGCTGAGATGTTGGTCAGACTGAGGCAAGGCAGCTTGCTCTCGTATATGCTGCATACTGCTAAGAGGATGGAGATGCTCCAGACATCATTACGGATACGTTCTTAATTTATGAAGTACCTTACTTTGCATTGATAGACATAGGTTCCACATTATTTGGGGATTTTAGTCGAGAGCACTATGTGTGAGGTTACTGTATTGAGTCCGTTGGGGCAGTCCGTCTGGGTTAGCAAATTATTTAGAGATGTCTCTTTAGAGTTCAAGGGGTGATCTTTCTGGCTGATTTAATGGAGCTTCCGTTTAGGGAGTTTGATCTAATTCTGGGAATGAATTGGTTGGTCAAGCACCGTGTCAGTTTAGACTGTGCGATTAAGATGGTTGTTTTGAGAACCGTGGGGAACACTAAGGTAGTCATGATTAGAGCACATTTGGATTATTTATCTAATGTAATTTCTACACTAGCGGTTGAGAAACTGGTTCGTAAGGGTTGTGAGGCATTCTTGGCCTATGTAAGTGTTTCTGTTTCTAGGGACTCTATAGTAAAGGACATTAGAATTGTAAAGGATTTTCTAGACGTCTTTCCTGAAGAGTTACTGGGTTTATCTCTGAATTATGAAGTGGAGTTTGGGATTTAACTTGTTCCGGGTACAGTTCCGATGTCTATCGCCCTCTATCGAATGGCACCGAAGGAGCTTACAGAGTTTAAGGCTCTGATACAGGAGTTATTGGATCGTGGGTTCATCCACCCTAGTGTACCACTGTGGGGAGCATCGGTATTGTTTGTTAAGAAGAAGAATAGATCCATGGGGATGTGTATTGATTACCAGAAACTAAATAAGTTGACTATTAAGAATAAGCATCCACTTCTGAGAATTGATGATCATTTGACCAGTTTCGAGGGGCTTCTGTGTTCTCCAAGATTGACTTGCGTTCTGGGTATCATTAGTTGAGGGTTAAGGAAGACGATGTATATAAGAGTATGTTGAGGACTCGATGTGGTCATTACGAGTTCTTAGTGATGCCATTTGATTTGACTAATACACCGGTAACTTTCATGGATCTGATGAACTGAGTGTTTTAGCCCTATCTAGATCGATTTGTGGTGGTGTTCATCAACGACATATTGGTTTATTCGAGGACTGAGGATGAGCATGATAGCACCTCAGAGTTGTTCTTTAGACTTTAAGGGAAAAGCAGCCCTATGCTAAGTTTAGCAAGCGCAAATTCTGGTTACGTGGGGTAGCATTTCTGGGTCATATAGTTTCTACTGAGGGGATTCGAGTCAATCCTCGAAAGATTGAGGCTGTGTTAGAGTAGAAGCAACCTAAGACTGTGTTTGAGATCTGCAGTTTTCTGAGATTAAGGGGTTATTATCGGTGATTTGTGGAAGGTTTCTCATTGATTGCAACACCCTTAACTAAGCTGCTACATAAGGGTGTACCATTTGTCTGGACTGACGAGCAGTAAGAGAGTTTCGAGAAGCTTAAAACTGTTCTGATTGAGGCTTCTATTTTGATACAACCTGAACCTGGAAAAGAGTTCACAGTTTATAGTGATTCATCACATGTCAGCTTGGGATGTGTGTTGATGCAGAATGGTAAGGTTGTAGTATATGCATCCCGTTAGCTTAAGGCACATGAGGCAAACTATCCTACGTATGATTTGGAACTGGCTGCTATAGTATTTGCTTTAAAAATCTAGAGGCACTACCTATGTGGTGAGAAGTGTATCATATACACTAATAAAAAAAGCCTCAAGTATCTCCTTATTCAGAAGAAGCTGAATCTTAGGCAACGTAGATGGGTTGAGCCGCTTAAGGATTATGACTGTACCATCGAGTACCATCTTGGTAAGGCCAATGTGGTAGCCGATGCATTGAGCCGTAGAGCTATGACTGATTTGAGGGCGATGTTTGCTTACCTTAGCTTATTTGATGATGGTAGTCTATTAGTCGAGCTTCAAGTTAAATCGACTTGGATTGAACAAATTAGGGATAAATAGTTAGAGAATGAGTCTTTGGGTCTTTGGTTCCGACAGATTGAGAGTGGTAACACTACGGATTTTGGGTTGAACTCTGAGGGTGTGTTATGTTTTCGAGGCCCGATATGTCTGCCAAATGATACTGATTTGAGATAGTCTATACTGAGGGAGGCGCATAGTAGCCTTTATGCTATGCATCTTGGTGGGAATAAGATGTAACGATATCTTCAAAAACTGTACTAGTGGTCGGGATTGAAACAAGAGGTTACTAATTTTGTGGCTTGATGTTTAACATGCCAGCAAGTTAAGGCTAAGTATCAGTTACCTTCGAGTTTGCTATAGCCGGTTAAGATTTCTTTATGGAAATGGTAGCGAATGATGATGGACTTTGTTAGTAGGCTGCCCCTAATGCCCACTAAGAAAGATTCGGTTTGGGTCATCATGGATCGATTAACCAAGTCTGCACACTTCATCCCGGTTAGGACAGATTATTCTCTATAGAAATTAGCGAAACTTTATATTTTAGAGATAGTGAGACTACATAGAGTACCAGTTTCGATCATTTCTAATAGGGATACTCGCTTCACGTCTCGATTCTAGAAAAAGTTACATAAGGGTCTAGGTTTGAAATTAGACTTCAGTGCTGCGTTCCATCTTCAAACCGATGGTCAATCTGAGAGGTTGATTTAGATACTAGAGGATATGTTGAGGAGTTGTATTGTTGATTTTCGAGGTAGTTGGGAGGATTTTCTGCCACTAGCAGAGTTTACTTATAATAATAGTTTTCAGTCTAGCATTCAGATGGCATCTTATGAGGCTCTGTATGGTCGTAAGTGTCGCATTCCCTTATGTTGGACTAAGTTAGGTGAATGACAGGTTTTGAGTCCTGAGTTAGTTTCTGAGACCGATGACAAGGTCAAATTGAGTCAAGACTGACTGAAAGCGGCTTTGGATAGGCAAAAATCCTATGCAGATCTAAAGAGAAAGGATATTGAGTATTTTGTAGCAGACTTTATGTTCCTTAAGGTTTCGCCATGGAAGAAGATTCTGAGGTTCGATCGTAATAGTAAGCTGAGCCCTAAGTTTATTGGGTCGTACCGAATTTTGAAGCGAATGTTACTGGTTGCTTAACAATTAGAGCTACCTCTGGAGTTGGATCGTTTTCACGATGTGTTTCACGTCTCGATGTTGAGATGCTACCGCTCTGATCCTACTCACATTATTCATGTTAATGAGATTAAGGTTAGGCCAGACTTGACCTTTGAGGAGGAGCCAATTCAGATTTTAGATTACGACGTTAAGGTTCTTCTGAAAAAGTCTATTCCACTGGTAAAGCTTTTGTGGCATAATCATAGCACTTAGGAGGCCACGTGGAAACCTGAGAATTTGATGTGTCAGTAGTATTTTCATCTGTTTTGATCACGTAAATTTCGAGGCCAAAATTTTCTTTTAGGGGGTAGAATTGTAATGCCCCGAAATTTTTGTTTTTGATTCTGTAGTGTTTTGACACAACTGACTATCTGCTTCAGTGGTTATGTGTTCTGCTGTATGTTAAAGTTCCCAAGTTCAAGCCACGCCTTTGGTAAAATTTTTGGTATTTTTTTATTAAAGTCTTAACCTTGTTTAGTATGCTTTTATTTAATTGTTTGTAAGTTTATGTCAGAATGGGCTTGTTGATCTGGTGGTTAAGTGGAGTGCTGGTGTGATGGAGGTCCTGTGTTCAAGTCCCTGCATGGGCATTATTTTTGTTCGGTTCGATGGCTGAGAGTTTAAGTTATATTGAAAATCTGGGTAGTGGGTGTTTGAGATAGTGTAGGAAGTGAAATTTGAGTAAAACAATTTTCCCAATTTCTCTTCTATCATTTTTTTACATTTCTCCTTACTCTCTCTACTGTTTTCCTTTGCTTTTTCTGCCGTCAATTTTATTTTTTCTTTTCCTATCCTCTATCAAGTTCCGTAGCTTGTGATTTCAGTACTTTTGGCACGTTATCGGTAAGTTTGGTTAGAGGGATTTTTGTTTTGGCTTTCGAATCTTCGATTAATGGGTTCAATCTATATTTAGGAGGGGATCGAGGTGCTGGAGGTTCTCAATCAACTTTTTCAAGGTGTGGAATTTCTGTTATTCGATTGAAGGTAAGGGTTTTTCGCTCAAAAGATGGATATCCCGTTTCGGGTTTGGATTTAAGTCATTGTTAAATGATTAATTAAGGATTATATTGGCTCGATATAGGTTTTGAAAAGCTCAAGATACTTTTTTACAGCGAATTAAAACCAGGTTTGTACCCGAAAAGGTAGAAAATGAGGTTTTGGTGAAAGTCGAAAACCCCATTGTTGATGTCACATGGGCGTGTGGTCGCACTTGTTGTAGGCCATATGCTAGGACGCGGGCGTGTGATTGATGAGGCCAGGTCGTGCGCGTAAGACACGACCTTGTGATGGCCAAGTAGGCTGCGCGCGACACACGAGCTAGACTGATTTGGGCCGTGTGGGCCGCACAAGAGTGTGAGTCCGTACGGGTAGGCCACTCCGGCATGTGGTATTCTGGGCTAGGCCGTGTGATCCTCACAGCCAAGGCCAAATTGGGCTGTGTGGGCCAGATGGACGTATGGGTCCACACGGGCAAGCCACATGGGCGTGTGAGCCCATTTAACTGAAATGCTTTCTAAAGTTGCACGGGTTGCCCCAGTCGACTGTGAACCTACTGTAGGGTTAGTAAGCCTACTTAAACCTTTAAACGTGTGAACTAAATGTATGATATATGTACTGAGCACGATAATTATATGCATGTATACTGAACTGTATGTATAACTGATAACCATGTGATAGCATGTCATTACTGTATGTTTGCATTGCATTGGGTTGGTATGATGATTGTTGGCGGAAGTGTATTGAAAGGCTTTTAAGCCTACTGACTGGCAGCTTAGCTGCAATATATAATGAAAGGCTCTTAAGCCTATTTGATTGGCAGCTCAGCTGCATTATACTGATATGTGCCGCATTCGGTATAACTTGGAGTGTAGGGCTGGGTGGGTGTTTTAAACCCCACAGGAAGTGTAGGGATAGACGGAGATGGTGTATTAGAGTCATTGATACTTTAGTGGACGACACAACAGGTCATTTATTGTTTTCCTTCATGGATGGTTTCTTCGGATACAACCAGATAAAAGATGAATTTTGAAGATATGTTGAAGACCACATTAGTAGCAATGTGGGGAATATTTTGTTATAAAGTGATGCTATTTGGATTGGAAAATGTGGAAGCAACATAGTAAAGATCATGGTAACTTTTTTTTATGATATGATGCACAAAGAAATTGAGGTTTATGTTGATGATATGATCGTAAAATCTCGAACAGAAAAAAAAAAAGCGAAAGTTTTGAGGAAACAATTTTTGAGGTTGAGAAAATTCCAGCTAAAGTTGAATCTAGGAAAATGCACTTTCAGGGCCACGTCGGGTAAATTGTTGGGATTTGTAGTCAGCGAGAAATGGATTAAGATTGATCCAGAAAAAGTCAAGGCAATACAGTAGTTACCACCACTGCATACCCAAAAAGAAGTTTGAGGTCTCTTCGAGAGATTAAATTATATCGCCCGGTTCATTTCACAACTAATCCAAGTGTATGGATGAGGAACGCTAGAAGACCTTCGACGAGGTTAAACATTACTTGTCCAATGCCTCAGTGCTAATGCCACCTAGCCCAGATAAACTACTGATATGATACTTGACAGTATTTGAAAATTTTATGAGATGTGTACTAGGCCAACATGATGAGTCAAGGAGAAAAGAAATAGCAATCTATTACCTCAGCAAGAAGTTCACTTAATACGAGATAAGATATTCGTCAACCGAGAAGCTGTGTTATGCCTTAGTCTAGACTATTCGGAGGTTAAGATAATATATGTTGTACCATACGATTTGGCTCATTTCAAAAATGGACCCTCTAAAGTACATTATGGACTTGACCAAATTAAATAAAAGAAAAGCTCGATGGTAAATTTTACTCTCCGAATTTGATATAATCTATGCAAACCAGAAGGTACTAAAGGAGAGTGCAATAGCGAATTTCCTAGCTAACAGAGCTTTAAACGATTACAAGCCTTTAAACTTTGACTTCCCGAATGAAGATCTAATGTATTTTGCGACCATTGTAAAAGGTGTTCCAAGAGAGTATCCCTATAAATTGAATTTTGATAGTGCTTCAAACGCCATAGGTAATGAAATTGGGGCAGTTCTAGTATCCCCAGACGGAGATCACTATCCTTTCACTAAGAAACTTGATTTTGATTGCACAAATAACATGGTGGAATACAAAGCATGTATTATGGGTATTCATGCGACTATAGACTGCAAGATCAAAGTGTTGAAGGTATATGAGGATTCTGCACTAGTATTCTATCAACTCAAAGGTGAATGGGAGACGAGAGATCCCAAGCTAATTGATTATCGAAAGCTAGTTCTCGAGTTAATTAAAAAGTTTGATGACATCACTTTTTGCTACCTCCCTCGAGATGAAAATCATATGGCTGATGCCTTGGCTACCTTAGCCTCCATGGTCAAAGTGAACAAACAAGATGATGTAAAACCTATCCAGATGAGTATTTATAAGGCCCCGACCTATTGTTACAACATCGAGGAAGAAGAAAGAGATGATCACCCTTGGTGTCATGACATATTACAATATGTTAAGAACCGTGAATACTTTGAGCAGGCAACCAAGAATGATAAAAGACACTAAGAAGGTTGGCCAATGAGTATGTCCTAGATGGGGAGATACTATACAAAAGAAAAAAAAAGGACCAGATGTTACTGAGATGTGTAGGTGTTGTTGAAGCCAAGAAAATTTTGGAAGAAGTCTATGAAGGTGTTTGCAGAACACACGCCAATAATTTTACAATGGTCAGGCAAATCATGATATTCAGATATTATTGGTCCACTATGGAAGGGGATGTCAAATTTATAGGGAAAAAATTTATATACATGCTTTACCTCTCAATGTGATGACTTCTCTATGACCTTTCTCTATGTAGGGTATGGATGTCATTGGGCCAATCTCGCCAAAGGCTTCTAATGGGCATCAATTCATCTTCGTGGTCATTGATTACTTCGCTAAGTAGGTAGAAGCCGCTTCTTATGCTAATGTCACGAAATTGGCAGTTAGCAAATTCTTAAAGAAAAATATTATATGTCGGTATGGGATACCAAAAAGGATCATATCTGACAATGTATTGAACCTGAACAATAGCATGATAGCAGAGGTTTACAATTTGTTCAAAATCAAACATCACAACTTGTCACAATATCACCCAAAAATGAATGGTGTAGTGGATATAGCTAATAAGAACATTAGGAAGATTGTGGGGAAAATGACAAAGACTTATGAAGATTGGCATGAGAAATTACCATTTGCCCTCTATGTTTATCGAACGTGTGCCAGAACCTCCACTGAGGAAACACTTTTCTCATTGGTTTATAGAATAAATGCAGTTTTACCTATCGAAGTTGAGATTCCTTCTCTCTGAGTTTTATTAAAATTAAAGTTAGATGAAGCAGAATGGATTAAATCGCAATATGATCAGTTAAACTTGATCGAAGAGAAGAGGCTGAAAGTTATCCGTCATGGTTAGATGTACCAAAAATGAATGATGCGAGTTTGTCTGAAGGAGCATTGATTAATCTTAGTTTGCTTGGAGAAGCTCATACTGCAATATTTAAGGAACTTAGTTTCATTTTTACCCACTTTGTGTTTTTGTAATGTTTGCCACTTTGATTAATCTTTTCATTAAGGGCTTTGCTCGCAATAAATTTTAGTCTTATCCATTTTTTTACAACCTTGTTCAAGCATTTTTGCATTGAAATAACGATTCGTGGACTAACAATGTCAAAGTATAAAAGGATTTCTGCATATTGCTCTGAAATTTTCTAAATTGTACAGGGACTTGAAACGAGACCACTAGTTGAAAATAACAAAATATGGAATTTGAAAATATCCTAAAACAAATAGTTCAGATTACGAATACCTTTTCAGGTTTCTTGTCAAAGATACCAGGCCTAAATGGAAGGCGTGGTGACGCATTAGTGATAGAACCTAGACGAACTACGAGCGATATCGACCTAAGCGTTAAAAGACAAAACCATTTTAAAAAATGACATGTTGCATTCATCATTCATATGTATCTAGATAGGAGTATTTGATTCATTCTAATTATAACAACCTAGTTGTTTGGCAAAATATAAGCCTATGAAATGGATTCTACAGGTCATGTTCCCAGGGAGCAGTGTAACAGATCAGTGAAATCTCAAATCTTATATCCCTGAAGTTGTACTGGAATAGATTAAAATTACAGTAGCAAATATTATCTCTCTGAAGTTATAGTGGAGCAAGATAAAACTACAAATCCTATATTCTTGAAGTTGTAGTGGAATGGATTGAAAGTACAGTAGCAAATCTTATCTCTCTGAAGTTGTAGTGGAGTAAGGTAAAGCTACAAATCCTATACCCCTAAAGTTGCAGTAGGTTGGAATGAAGTTATAACAACAAATTTTATCTCCCTGAAGTTGAAGTGGAGCAAGATGAAACTACAAATCTTATACCACTGAAGTTGCAGTGAGTCAGATTGAAACTATAATGGCGAATCTTATCTCCCTAAAGTTCCAGTGGGCTGGAATGAAACTACAACAACGAATATTATCTCCTTAAAGTTGTAGTGGAGCAAGATGAAGTTACAAATCCTATATCCCTGAAATTGCAGTGGAATGGATTGAAACTACAAAAATAAATCTTATCTCATTGAAGATGCAATGGAGCAAGATTACAACATTTAATCCTGTTTTTCCTAAAGTTACAGTGAAACGGATAAAATGGTGATGCTACTCCCCTTGAAGTTACAGCGGATTAGAACGAAATTATAATAGTAAATCTTATCTCCTTGAAGTTGCAATGGAGTAAGATAGAACTGTAACACTAAATCATGTTTAACTAAAGTTGTAGCGAAGCGGATATAATGGAGTAGAGTAACCAAGGAATTTAAAAAGTGGGCTACCTGAAAAAGAGAAGCACCAGAGAAGTCGAGATGCAATGGGACCGGGCAAAATTGGTCCTCCATTAAGGTCTTTGCTCCCTTCTCGTTACACGAAAATGAGCAAAGATGGGCAACTGTAGAGGCCCATTTTTATTCGACCCAAACAAAAATAACAAATAAACAAAAAAAAACAAGTACATTAATTAAGAGTCCAGTCCATTACAAGCCCAAATGCAAAACCCTAAAACCCAATTTATCTAAGCCTTAAAGCCCAAAAGATTAAAAAAATTCAGAAACCCTAGCTCCCCCTAAAGTCTCCAACCGTCGCTCCCCTTGCCACATCAGCAGGCGTGCCATCTAAGGCCTAGCACCTCTGCCTTGTCCTTAGCGCCACCATCTGCAGAAAACAGAAGAATAAAAGCAAAGAGACAGAAAAGAAGAAGACAAAAATAATATGCTGTAATTCGGCTAAAAAAAGCCAAAGAACAACTTGTAATTTTTTTCTTTTACGAAGAAATTCAATAGAGAATACAAAGACAAAAATTACAAATGTGGTTTTTTTTAAAAATCTTCTATTTTGATTGTTATTCTATTTATTTTCGTAAAAAGCATAAAAAAATAGAAACAATGTTAAAAAAACTAAAGTTCATTTTTTTTCTGTTTTTATTTCGAAAGACATAAAAATAGAAAAATAAAAAGTTTAAACTTTACCTATTCATCACCACTAGAAGGTTCTCCTCCGATCTGGGAGGTCTCCAAACCCCTCAGGGTTCGTCGATGGCCACGTCGAAGAAGAGAAACTAAAAGGATTTTCAGTTACCAGTCAGATTTTGACTGGGTTTTCAGAGGATCTATCATTGGATCTGCGATCTCCATAAATAAGGGGCTCGAGAAAAACTTTTTGAGATTTTCAGCCACCAGAGTTGGCGGTCGCCGTCGTCGATGACCAGTGACCATGGCAAAGGCTCACCGGACCTCATAGTTGACCTAAAAGCATGAATTGATGACCCAACCCGAATTCCCTTGGATCTGCGCGTTTTGGAAGTGGGGGTGTAATTACTCCCCTGGTCATTCCGCTTTTCGGCCCTTTTTAATTTCGTCTTATTCCTCTTATTTTTTTATTATATTTTTCCCCATAATTTTAATTTCCTTGCATGTTGGTCTTTTGACCTACTGTTAAAACAAGGAAACGACGTGGGGTTGGGATAATTTCACTTTGAGGCCCTGTACTTTTCCAATTTATTTTAATTCGATCTTTTATATTTTTTCTTTTTTTTTATGATTTATGCTTTGAATTTTGTTACATATTCAATTCAGTTCTCAAACCATCGATCTTTTGAGTAATGACGTGTACTGGATTTAGGTTATTTCCCTTTTTGTTCCCTACAATTTATTATTTTTTATTAAGCCTTTTATTTGCTATTTTTATTTATTTATACTTGAAGTTTTGTCACATGTTCATTTAACTGAGTCTCTGTACTTGCTTTTTTTTTTTCCCTCGAATTTCTCGATTATGTTATTTCGGTCCTTTATTTTTTAACTGTTGATAATATTAATACTATTAAGTGATTATCGTTGTTAATTATTATTTTTTGTTAACATACATTTTTATATTATTTTACCATTATTATTGTTATTATATGGCATTATTAATTGAATATTTTTTTATTATTTCTTATTATTGTATTTATCATATTATTGTCATTTCATTTTATTATTTATGTTATTATTTTGTTAATGTCATAATTTTACCATCATTGTGTATTGTAAATATTGCTACATATGTTCACCTATTTTTCTGCGCAAACGCATAAGAAATGATTTGAAGCAATGCGATATTCTTTATTTTGAGGATTCAAGAAATTGTGCTCCTAACTTAGGGGATATGATTTTTCCTTGAACCAAAATAATCGAGCGCCCCTTGTCTCTTTAAAAAAATAATTAAAAATATTAGATTTGGGTAATAATTAAACGGTGAGCGTTCTTATTTTCAAGAATTCGAGATTTTGTACCCAACTTATGGGATTGATCGACCCGAAATGAAAAAAATCTCCTCGTTAAAATTCAATTTAGATAGGGGCTTTTTCAATACTATCAAATAACATTGCGCGAAAGCAATCACATTTTAAATTCTCTTCGGATTATCAATTTTTGATGTCAAGACATTAAGTAATCAACTAGGTACCAATTTTGGGCATTATGAGGGTGCTCATCCTTTCTCACACGTAACCAACTCCAGAACCCATTTCTTGGATTTTGTAGACCGAAAATCATCATTTTAGTAAATCTAACATTTTATTAAAATTACCAAGTTTTGAGGTGATCCAATCACACCTAATTAAAAAGAGTTGGTGGTGACTCTATTTTCATTTTTTAAAATTAAAAACTCAATTTCCAAAAAGGTTTCTACACAGGTTATTGGTGTTTAAAAGTTACTTTGTATTTGATATTTGTAGGTCCCAATTGAGAAAGATTTTTTGGAAATAAAGAATATTATATATATATATCTATTATCGCATTGTTTTGGACCATTTGGGGCTGATTTCCTTATTATATTGTGACAGAGCCAATTGTCAATGTAACGCCCCCAACCTGAATCCGTCACCGGAATAGAGTTACGGAGCATTACCGGAGTTACTAATTTATTTATCAAATATTTTATTTCATCTAACATTCATATTTAAAACCAATTAAAACATATTGTCGCTTAAACGTGCTTATTTTTCTCGACATGTTTTACTTAAATTTTATTACTCGTCTCAGTATGCTTAATTTTCTTGTATCATCGTATAAAAAATAATCAAATATTTACATGTCAAGATGAATATCATTTTCTTTCCATTTCTTCATAAACATAAATCAGGTAATACATTATATCAAAATTTCATGTATTTAGAAATACAATTCAAGCTACATTAATTTACCTCGTTGCTTGTTTATGTTTATAATTTTACTAATCCGATATCTTTTCTTTTCTACGTTCAAGTCTCGTATTTTAGTTGCACGGGTCTTTATAAATACATTTAATCATCATTTTCATTCATTTCATAGTCAAATACATTTAATTAATGCTCTAGGCAAAATTTTCATTTTACCCTTAAAACTTTTAATTAATTACAATTTCATCCTTAATTCAGAAAAATAAAATTATTGTCATTTAATCCTTGTTTACAACCATTATTCTTATACATATTGATAAGAGCCCATGAATTTTATGAAATATCAGAATTTTTCATAATTTCAACACTTTTCAATTTAATCCCTAAAACATGTTTTCGTCTGATCTTGATCTAAATTAATATTTTCATTCAATTTTGTAATTTAAATAATAAAATAATCCATTACATGCAATTTGATCATTTTTGACATTTTTACAAAATCGCCCATAAAGTTCTACTTTTATTCAATTTAGTCCCTAAGCCTAAAACATGCAAATTAGCCATGCTAGTTGAATATTCATACATACTTTCCTCCTCCTCCTCTCCATTCCACATTCTTAATTTATATAACATGCTTATAAGTAACATTATCAATAATTTCACTATGTATATTCAAAACTGTCCAATTGAGTTATAGTCACTAAATTATTTATATCTTGAGCTACAGAACTCCAAATTAAGATAAAATAATTTTCCCTGAAACTAGACTCACATATATTCTTACCATAAAATTTTCAGAATTTTTGGTTTAGCCAATTAGTACAGTTTATTCATTAAACTCTTCCCTATTTTGCTGTTTGACAGTTCTGACCATTCTTCGGTAAAATTTAATTATCTCTTTGTACAGAATTCAAATGATGTTCACGTTTGTTTCTTATGAAACTAGACTCATTGAAGAATCTAACCATATAAATTATGTCCTATAATTATTTTTATATAATTTTTAATGATTTTTCCAAGTCAGAACAGAGGATCCGGAAATCATTCTGAACCAGTCTCATAAAAATATAAATATCTCAGAATACAGATTTCATTTACTTGTTATGTTTATTTTATATGAAAATAGACTTAACAAGCTTTAATTCCATATCTCATTCAACTCCTAATTCAGTTTCTACCATTTTTGGTGATTTTTCAAAGCTAGCTTACTGCTACTATCCAAAACTGTTTTAGTGCAAGATATTAATTACTAAGTTTATATCACCCTTATTTTCTTTCTCTACACCATTTCCCATCACTTTATCTTATTTTCTCTTCACTACCATATCAAGAACATAGAATCATATATAAGAAAACTCTACATTAACATCATTTACATGCTTTTTCAATAATATTAAACTTAAAAATACATGGAAATCTTGATGTTCTTACCTTGTTTTATTGTTTCCAAACTTTAACTTCATTTTCTCTCTCCTCCAGTTTCTATTTCTTAAATCCAACTTGATATTCTAACTCCTCATAGTCTCCTTAACATTTTTCTCCTTCGGTAGCTATGGAAATTCTTTTGATTTCTAGGTGAAAATGGTGAATTTTTGGTGGAAGGACCAAATTGTAAAGAAAGTAAGACTTTCTTTCTTTCTCTCTTCCTCTCACGTTGGTGCATAGAAATGGTGGGTTTCTACTCTCTTTTTTTTCTTTCCACACACCCACATATATATATACTTAATAAAATAATAAAATAATAAAATATCTTATTAAAATATTATATTATTAATAATTATCTAATTAAATAATTATAAATATCACCAACATCATCATTACTTTCTAGATTTCTCTCTCTTCCAATTGACCATTTTACCCTTCATGATCTTTTAAAATTCCATCCTTGAGTCATCACTTAATTTGGTAAAATTGCAATTTAGTCCCTCTTAATTCTTCACCTATTCAATTTAGTCCTAATTCATCAATTTTCCTTAGTTTCTAGATCATTCTACCCTTAAAATATTTGCACTATTGGTCCTTCAACTTTTCATATTTACACTTTTAAAATCTCAAATTTTGAGTATTTACTCTTGGGTAACAAAATTTTTCTCACTTTTACAATTTAGTCCTTTCTTGAATTAATTTGTCATAATATATTTCCTAATGACATAACTCAAATTTCCTCTTCTTGTCACTTTATTTCCTTATTTTACTATATCAAGGATAATATTTCACTGTAGAAATTTTCAGGGTGTTACAGTCAACGTGCCATAATGTTCTATTGATGTTGAAGTTGAAACTTTTTTTGTGTTGGTGGAGCTTGTCCTTCAACGTGTACAACGAGTGTTTTTTTTCTTTGAATTGTATGACCTTGTTCATTAAATGAATTAATGAATTTCTCTTTTAAAAAAATTGATTACTCAAACCCTCATAGGCATTAATGTCAAAAATCATAATTTCAAGTGGAGAAAATCAGTCATTTTGGTTTTTTTATCTATCCTACATTATTTTTTTATTCTTCATATTTATTTTACAGTTCATATTTGGGGTTTATAATTGCCCCTTTTAACAATATTATCTCTAAAGTTTGAATTTACATTCTCTCTTAAGAGTACACTATGACACTCAATACTTGTCGAGTGACCCAATATATTAACCCACACTTTCTCTCAATTTTTTAAAAGGGATAAATATCAAATTTATACATGAATTTTGGTCTAGTGTGCAATTTAATACATGAACTTTGATTTGATATAATACATGAAACTTGAATTGTGGTTCATAAGTATGCATCAAACTTCGATTATGATTCAATTGTACACATTTAAATAAATGAATACATATTATTATTTTCATATTGGATTGATATAATTGTTTGCGCATGCAATATATCAACGTATAATTGTGCTAATTTGATAATGTTGTTAATGATATGTGAAAATTGAATCAAAATAAAATTTTGTATATAAACTTATACAAAATCAAAATTCATGTATGACTGTAACAGCCCGTTGTTAGTGAAATTAAAGCAGTGGCTTCGGGACCAAAAATTTGAAGTTGAAAAAAAATTTTATATTTATTATTATATGGTCTATAGCATGATAGAAATATTGTATAAAAATTTCGTTAAGAAATTTTACTGTTTACATACCTAATTTGATGAAAAGGACTAAATTGCAATAAGTGCAAAAGTTGAGTTCTAATAGCTATTGGTATTAAATAGCTATAGAATTTGAAATTGGAGGTCCTTAAATAATAAATAGACCATTAAGGTTGTTAGTGGATAAGTATGAATAGTCATCATTGGAAATTTCATGAAATATTAAGGTTAATTTTGGAAATTAATGTTTAAAGTTATAATAAATTAATAAAATAAACAAATATCATCTATTATCATCATCTACCATAAGAAAAAAGAAAGAGAAAACCTAGCCATGGAAGCTTGAGATATTAGCAAGCTTGTTTTGCTTAATTAGGTATGTATTCTTGTCCCGTTTTTAATGCTTTCTATGTTTTCGAGATCGTAGTAGCTTAATCTAGCTAACTCAGGGATTAATTTGCAAAACTGTTAAAGTACTAGGGTTTTTCCATTGATGAGTATGCTTGAATTTTGAAGCTTTATGATGGAAAATGAAAGATTGTTGTTAGATAAACAACTTTTGTAAAGAGAATTTTGATGAAATTATCAATTAGGGATTAAATTGAAAAAGATGGTAAATTATGGTAAAATTGTGAAATTTTGAATTACGTGGGCTATTATTAATATGTATAAAAATTGACTAGGCTTGTGTAAGGATTAAATTGCATGAAAGTCATTTTCCGAGCCTAGAGACTAAATTGCAATAAATTAAAAGTATAGGGGTAAAATAATAACTTTGCAAAATAATGTGTGTTGGACTAAATTGAATGAGAATTATATTGAATTGAGTTAAATTCATTTGTATAGATCTGATTAGACCTAATACGGAGTTAGATCGAGGTAAAGGAAAGATATCGGATTAGTCGTCTTCGTATCTAAATACATTGTCGAGGTAGTTCATGTAATTAAAGTGTACATTTATATGTGTTTAATTGAATTATTGTTTGTGAATTGTATAATTGTCATGTATAAATACCGGTTGTATATTTGACAATTATCGAGCCCTGTTTGAACCTTATGAAATTCGAAGGATACAAATGACATGTCATTAGGGTTACCGATTTGGTTGGGGTCCTGCATGTGTTGCGGACACACCACAGCTCTCATGAGTTTCCCGTTATATAGCCCGCATGAGCTTCTCTTTATTCAGATCTTAAGAGCTTACTATTTACAACTCGTATGAGCATACATGAATATGAATTGATGGATTACAGTTCAGTACACCTCGTGTGTACTACCCGTGTATCCAACGATATTTTAAATGGTTCAACAGGTACAGTTCTATTATGAAATCATATGAGTTTGATATGGACTATTACCGATATATACATGAAATACAAGAAATGTGATTATTTAATAAATTCAACCATGTGTGCTGGATCTTACATGTTATTTTCGTGGCTAATATGTTGATGATCATGTGTTTAGGCTTTGGCCAAATTGGTTAAGATATGCTATGTTTACTTACCTATTTTATGGAAATATGGTAAGTTAAATTCTGTATTATACGATTTTACTAACTTAAAAGCTTACTCTGTGTTATTTTCCATGTTTTATAGTAATTCGGAAGCTTGTCCAAGTTAGAAGCTGGTTAGAGCTATTTCACACTATCCTTCGGCTTTTTTGATACTTTTAGCAAATAAATTTTGGTTATAATAGCATGTATAGGTTATTTTGGCCAATGTTGGCATATAAGAGTTTTGTTGAGACTAGCCACTTGAATGGCTTGTGCGTGGTGTATTTGATGCATATATATGACTTTGTCATGTTTGATGTGTGAGTGATATGGAAGAATGAAAGGAAGTAAAATATGGTTTGAATATGCATACATGAATTTTGGTCATCTAGGTAAATATGGATATTTGGTTGACATGTTATTAATTTGTCATTTGAGGTGTCTAAGGGCATATTGGTTGTATGTTATGATATTGCATGTTTAATACTTGATTTTAGCTTGTTTTGAATGCCTTGTTATGGCTTGTTGATATGCAGATTGTTGTGTTTAGTTTGGTACCAAATTGGGTGAGAAATGAGGCTTGGAAAATAGCCTATTTTTGTCTACACGGGCGTGTGTCTCAGCCGTGTGTGACACACAGCCAGAGGACATGGCCATGTGTTTCTTGTATCTTTAAAATTGTGAAGGTTAGTATGCTCAACACAGCTTAGCACACGAGTGTGTGACTTGGCCGTGTAGCCCAAGTCAGGAAGTTACATGGGCACGGACACAGTCGTGTGTCCCTATTTCGAATGCCCACACTGCCTGGCTACACGGTCGTGTGTCCCCTGCAACTTTGAAAAAATTTCAATATTTTCCAAAAAATTCTTTGAGTATCCGATCTAGTCCCGACTTGTTTCTAACGTGTATTTTGGGCCCCGAGGGCTCGTATAAGGGACAATATGTATGATTTCGATACATTTCTGATATGAATATTATATTATATGAAATGTCTGATTAATTGATCTGTAAACTCCGATAATACTCCGTAACCTTGTTCTAGCGACATATTCGGGTTAAGAGTGTTACAATGACATTAGACATTGAATCAAAGTTTAGATATAATTTTGATTTTTATCCCTTTTATCTCGACTTAAAATCACAAAGTTGTCTTCTTACAAGAATGAAAACCCAAGATAATTAAGTGACTTAACCATTGTTAGATAATTTAAAAAGAAGCGTAGGTATAAAATTATATAAATATATTAAGGTTAATTGCACCATTGTCTTTAAACAATCATTCAAATTTTAATTCGGTTCTTAAATTTCAAAACATTCTAATTGAGTCTTAAAACATCAATATTGTAACAATCAAGTCTTTCCATCACCTTAACCATCAATTTAGACATAAAACGTTAGTTCGGATATAAAATTTATAATGTTATTTTCCAAGCTATCCATACAAAACATATATTTACAATTTAATTGACATGTTTCAAATATGTTCCACATTATATTTGATTGATGTGGAAGATATAAGCCTCATATAGTTATCATATCGTAATTAAAATGATCATTATTATCGAAATCATTTTTTTTGAAATCGATTTTTTATTAAAAAAAGCACAAAAATGGGAGTCACCACCTATCTTTTTTTATGAGGTATGATCGGGTCACCTTGTAATTTGATCGTTTTAATAAACGGTTTGATTTATTAAAACAACGATTTTTATTCTACAAAATTCAAGATATGGGTTCGGAAGTCAATTACGCACGAGGAAGGTTTGGCACCCTCGTAACGCCCAAAATTGGTACCTAGTTGATTAATTGGCGTCTTAATGTCAAAAGTTGAAAATTCAAAAATTCGAAAATTCAAATATGATCCCTTTTTGCGTTTTTTTAATTTAAATTATTTAGTTAAATTGAAACTTATATAAGAAGCCTTCTTACTTTGAGATAACGAAAAAGGTCATGTCCTGTAAGTTAGATCACAACATCTCGAATTCTCGAAAATAAAACTACTCCCTATTTAATTATTGTTTAAATCTCATGTGTATTTTTAGTTTTAAAAGGATGTTTAGTTATTTAGGTTCAAAGAGAAAATCAAACCCCGTAAGTTAGGGCTGATTTCTCAAATCTATAAATAAGAACGTTGCCTTAGTTTTGAAATTCTCCTTTTTACGCATCGAGTAAAAAAATTAATGTGACGTTTAAAGTGATGTATGTTTAGTTTATTCGGGTACAATATAAAATGGGCAAATATGTCTAAATATAATGTATGGTATAGTGATGATATAAAATAAAATGGCTAGGTAGATAGAATATTAAAATGATAAATAATAGGTAAATAAATGAATACTATAACAATAATAATATAATCTTAATAATAAAAATATTAACGATCATATCATAGTAAAAATAAATAAAATAACTTAAAATAAATAAGAGCGTGGAAGATGCATATTAAAAATAAATCGTCATGACATGAAAATGCCAAAAATAATAAAAGAAATAGTAAAGTAATAAGAACACGCCAAAAAGTAAAAATAAAATAACAATGACAATAATAATAAAATTGTGCTAATAAAAGCTTGTGTACAATCTAATTCATGAGTATGTTAAAAAAATAAATATATAATAAACATATGAATACTAATAAAATAATGGTCATGATAACAAAGGCACAAAAAGAAAAAGAAAATAAAAAACAAAAAAAATAAAAGTAAAAAAAGGCAGGATAAAAGAAAAGAAAATAAAAAAATTTTAAATATAAAAAATGGTAAAAAACTAATAAATAAGTAAATAAGTAAATAAATAAATAAATAAAGGACTCAATTGCAACTCAAATGGAATTAAAAGGATAAATTGGGAAAAATAAATAAATAAAAGGCCAGAATGAAAAGCGCGAAAATAAATGAGGACCAAATGAGCAATTATCTCGATCCCCAGGACATGCGTCCTTTCTCCAAGAGATCAGCAAACTGAGGACTCAATTGAAAGCGGGGTTGTGACAGCCCTATTTCGACCCTAGTCGGGAAGTGGTTTCGGGACCGCTAAACCGAGTCAACGAAATAGTTGATTTTAATTTTCCATGTCTAAATTATGTGATAAATGTGTGTGTGAAATTGAAATGTTTGAATTTGACATATAGTATGTGATTGCCGAACTAAAGGACTAAAGTGATAAGAACTATGATGTTGGTGGTTAAATTCAAGAAAGAAGTTGAATAAGGTTTCAAAGTAAGGGATTTGCATGTCAAATTAGCCTCTCTTTTTTTTTGTAGTGGCCGGCCATTGTGATGTGATGATTAGAAAGTTTATATTATATGTATTTAGTCCAATTATGCATACTTTAAATAAGAATTAATAAAGGTGTTTTGTTAAATAAAAAGGATATCATAAAATAATTATATTAATAATAAAACTTGGTGAAAAGAACAAGGCACCATTCTCTTGTTTTGCCGATTTCACCAAAGGAAAGAAAAGAAAATAAAGAACAAAAGCTTTCGGCTAGCATATGCTCAAATTAAGGTATGTATTTGATGTTGTTTCTTGTAATTTTGTGATATTTGATTGATCTTTAGGTTCTTTACATAGCCCATGAATGGATTTTTGAGTTGGTATTGACATATGTTTTCGGTCATGAATAAGAACTTTGGAATGGTTATTGTTTCCATGCTTAAGTAGGAAATGGAGGTCGGGTGAAGTTTATGTTAGTTGAATGTGCAATTAGGGACAACATCGGATAAGGGGAAGGCCAAAGCGACGGAATAGTCGACCCGTGATTTTTCAGAAAGTTACGAGGTAAGTTCTGAGTAATGAATCTTAGCTCACGAAATGAAGAAATCATAATACGTATGCATAATATACATATAGACTTAAAGATTTCACTTGAATAATGCTGTGAAATTTATTGGAAGCTGAATGCTATATTGAGTTTGGTTGTCTTTTGAAATGAAATGTGCCTTTTTGTTTATAATTAAAGAATCGAATGTTGTATGAGGGTAAATTGCCATGATTGTATTCGAGTAATGAAATTAGTATTCGAATGTGATATAATCCGAGCTTAGTCTCGAAGGGCTTTGAGCCAGAGTTAAGTCCGAGCTTAGTCTCGAAGGGCTTTGAGCCAGAGTTAAGTCCAAGCTTAGTCTCAAAGGGCTTTGAGCTAGAGTTAAATCCGAGCTTAGTCTCAAAGGGCCTTGAGCCAGAGTTAAATTCAGAATTTATTTCGAAGGGCATCTGTACCAATGTTACTTAAGAGTTGGAACTTCGTAAGGATTCGAGTGTGAATTTGTTTATAAACGTTAAAATAATTCGAACAGGGTACCTACGTACCGTGCGTTATCTAGGTATGTAACTCGATCTTGTTTGAAAATGTGGCTTTATTTGGAATGTGACTTTGATATTGGATGAGATGCCTTAGCTATTATTGAAAATTCTTTGGATGCTTACGATCTGATCTTGATATATGAGTTCTGATTATAGGAGCTTAACTTTATGTGTATGGGATGTATGTATATACTTATGAGATTAATATAAAAAAATGTGACATGAACACATTAGGCCATGAATCGATTTTCGTTAAAAGCATTGAGATAAAGACATGATAAAATGTCATGAAATAAAAGAGTAGTACTTTAGTTGTATTTTCAAATTTGGTAAGGGGAGTGATTGGTAAACCTAAATATTACTATACTATACTTTATTGATTTTGTTACTCGCAACTTACTAAGTATTAGCATGCTTACTCGGTTTTGTCGTAAATACTCTGTCTTACAGTCTTGGCAGCAGCCGTGGATTCGGGGATCTTGAAGTCAAAATCATCTACATTATCCAACCTCAACTTGGTATTTTAGTAGTAAAATTTTATAATGGCATGTATAGGTTAGACTTTTTATTTTGAGAAAAATGTCACTTCGACTTTGTAAGTATGTTAAGCCATGCGATAATGGATTTCCAAGATGTTTTATATTTCTATATGATATTAAGTAATGTTTGAAGTGGTGTATTTTGAGAATTTATCATTCAAAAAGTATGCTTGGCACGAAACGGGATCTAGGTAAAATTGAATGCTAAAATTCGGGTTTTAATGTTACCATTTAGTAGGTATGTACATGAGAAAGCAACGTGTCGTGTACTTTGATTGAGTTTGGCCATTCAGTCAAAACAAATTTGTAGTTGCATGTGTGACTTGTAAAACGAAGGAAATTGCGCGTATTGCTTTGCGTTTGGGGTGCTTATATGGCACGTATATAGTTGTATAACCGGTCTAGTTGTTATTTTTTTTGTTTTCTTTCTAAACGATTATATTTTACCAAATAAATAGTAACGGGCTTAACTTTGGTAAAGAGTGCCACAAATAGAGAAAATGGTTGTGTAGGACTTTTGAATCGGTTCGTGTGTGTCGATATTGAGTTGAGTGGATGATACTTGTAAGTTTTTGTTTATATGTGTACGCATAGTTTAAACATAGATATCTTATATGATATAATTTGCCATCCTTCAGTATTGATAACATGTTCAGTATGAGTGAAGTTGAGTCAACTTAATGATTGTCAGGTAATGCCTCTTAACCCTCCGGCGACGGGTAGGGTATAGGGGTGTTACAGGGGTAAACTTAAATGATAAAATTTCTAAAAAAGAAAATTAGTGAAATTAGGACTAAATTAAAACGACTCAGAAGGCGGAAGGACTAAAGTCTTAAATATCCCCCAAGGGAAAAAACACGCGGATCTTACCCATTTTCAGGTCAAATTTTAGGTTATAAGTCTAAACGACGTCGTTTCGACATCTAGGAGTCAAGCCAAAACGGAATCGTTTCATAGCCCTATAGATGCTAAAAAATCTCAAAAAAAAATCATTTTAAACCTCTTTCAAAAAAAAATCCCTCTCTGTTTTCTTTTCGACCCATCCTTTGGCCACCATGACTCCGGCGAACCTTCACTGTGCTGACCATCGGTCGCCGACGTCGGCACCGTCGTCCACGGTGGCCAGGAAGTGCCCAAAAACCCTATGTTTAAGCTTTTTGCTACATGGAACTCCGATTTGGAGTTAAAATTGCCAGATTAAGGCCAAAATTTTCGAAAAAAGAAAAGATATTTTCGATTTTTGCCATCCTCCGTCACGGCCTTTCGCCTAATCCAACGGGATTTGACAGCCTCGCTGGCAGAAGGTGACACCGACAGCGGCGCCTAAACGAAACGACAGGTAAAAAGGTTAGTATTTTTTTTTAATCTAAAAAAGAATCACATTTTTTGCTTAGATCTTAGTTCTTTTCTTTTCTTTTTTTTTTTTTTTGTATTCAATTTTCGTGTGTCCAAATACATAGTAATCTAGTAACGGCTTTTATGGCCAATATCTATTTTTCATTATACATTATTTACTATTATTTTCTGCTGTTTGTTTTCGTTTCTTACGCTGTCCTTCTCTTTTCTTTTGCAAGTGCTGCTTGGTCAACGGAGGTGATGGGATGTGCGCTTTTTCCGTTTTGGTGTAAGGTGACAGATGGTGTTAGGCCTCAGGACGAGGCACGGGCGATGCGATCGAGGAGGAACGGCGCAGTGCTCTAGGGTTTTTTGCTTCTGCTAAAACTGTTTAGGCTGTGGGCCTATTAATTGGGCTTAGGTTTTTTTACTTTGGGCTTGTAATGAATTTTCTTTTAGTCTTGTAATTTTTCTGGACTTATTTATTATTTTATTTCTGGGTTTATTTTTCTGATAGGCCCGGGCAAAAATGGCCCATTACAATTATATATAAGCTTAAATGCTAGAAAGCTCTCAAAAAAAATTTAAAAGTCAATTAAGTCTCTAAACGAAAATTGTAATCAATTGAGCCCCTAATCAAAAGTTAGTAATCAATTGAGCCCTTGAAGTATCATTTTTCATCGAAGCCCTTGACAAATCGTTAAATGATGTTGTGGCTGCTAACATGGCAATTGACGTTGAAAATTGATATCATTGAGGATTTAATTGACATGCTGTAATGTTTCAATAAAATCTATATTTTAAGAGTTCAATTGATTACTAATGTAACAGACCGGTTTAGAGCCTAGTCGGAACAGTGGTTTTGGAACCACAAATCTGAAGTCAGAAAAATTATTTTAAAATTATTTTTGGTGTTTACAACATGTGAATATAAATGTGTGAAAATTTTGTGAGCTAATTTTATCGTTTAATTGCTCAATTTGAGAAAAAAGACTAAATTGCGTAAAATACAAAAGTTGCATACTATTAATTAAAGGTGTCAATTGGCCTTGACTTCTAAATATAATGGTCTGAAATGGTAATTAGACCATTTTAAATGATAGTGGACTTTTATGGACAACATTTATGTGATTTTAAATGTTATAATTTAAGGGTAAATTTGGTATTTGATAAATAAGGTTAATATTAATAAAACAAAGCTAATTAAATTTTCTTTCTCATCTTCATGCACGAAAAATTAAAAGAAAAAGAAGCTAAGATAGGGTTTTTCATTCGGCTGGGAAATTCAAGCAATTAAGGTATGGTTTTTGATCTATTTTTTATTATTTCTATATTTTTGAGATCGTTGCTTTGTATTCTAGATAGCCCATGCCTTAATTTTTTAATTTGTTAAAGAATTTTCATGTTTCCATTGTTGAATGCTTGAGTAATTTGACGAATGATGATGAAATATGAAAGCTTGTTGATAGATTTTAATGTTTTCTAAAGTGATTTTTGACAAAAATGTCTAATAAGGACTAAATTGAGAAATGTGTAAATTTAGGGGTTGAATTATGAAATAAATGAAAGAATTGGGCTGCTAGAGGCTATATGAGAATTTGACTAAGCTTTGATTTTGATGAATTTTGTGAATTTGGTATAAAGACTAAATTGAGAAAAATATGAAAATTAGGGTCTAATATGTGAAAATGCCCTAATTGTGTGTTTTGGATTTAATTGAATGATTGTGTGATTAAATAAGTCAAATTTGAATTTATATAGATCAAGAACGAAAGAAATCGAAATTTGATCGGGGAAAGTCGAAAGTTGTTGAATAGTTGCTCCGATCCATTCGCTTCCGTACGAGGTAAGTTCATATGCAAATAAATGTGTTTCATGTGAATTATATATGATTAATTGTTATTGAAATGTTAAGAATGTTGAATGTTCGGAAATGTTAAAGTATCGACAGAGTTGAGACGTCTGAAAGCCCCATAAGAACTATAGGAATAGTATAGGATACAAGTGTCATGATATTAGGATTTCGAGATGTGATATCGGTAAGACCATGTCTGAGACATTGGCATCGATTTGAGACTACGTGTAAGACCATGTCTGGAACATTGGCACCGTATATGATTTTGTGTAAGACCCTGTCTGGGACAGTGGGATCGATATTTGATAACATGTAAGACTATATCATGGATATGGCATTGTACGAGTTTTACGAGCTATCCAACTCCTTATTAATTCCAAACGGTTCAACGGGCAATGTCGAAAAGTGAATGAATATGTGTATGAGGAATCGATATAGGTATGTTGATGTTTATGTGATGAATGAAAAGAAAATAAATGATATATCTTGAATGTTGATTAAAAGAATAAGATGAGAAATATGAACATTGTAAATGTGTTTAGCTATGCTTTTTATGATTGAATTGGTTCATATTTGCTTCATGTATCAAGTTTATTTGTATATGGCTTACTAAGCTTTTGAAAGTTTACTTTGTGTGTGTTTTCATTATTTATAGATTATCAAAGCTAGCTCAAGCTCAGAAATCATCGGGAAAGATCGTCACACTATCGATCACTAATTTGATACTTTTGAAGCTTGTATAGATAGTATATGGCATGTATAGGCTAGTATTTATATGATATGTTTTGTATGATGAATCTTGCCATGTGATGTGGCTTGAGATGAAGGACTTGTTTTGGTTTATGATACGTGATGAAATATGGTATATGTTCATAAATGTAATGTGTTTATATTTAGACTTATGAGGATGAGATGTGAAAATGGTATGATTGTTATGGTTGAATTGGTAGTGAATGGATGAGAAAATGCTTGATTGATTAAGTGTAAAATTGGTATGCTATTAGCTTATGTTTTTATTATGCTTTGATTGATAAATGAGTATTGAAATGGTTGATGATATTATGGGATAAAATATGCATATTTTAGGGTTTAATTTGGCTGGAAATGTTGTGTGAATGATGTCTTATTTTGTGCTTGTAGGGAACCCTTAAATGGTGGCATATTGGCCTTGTAAATGGCCTATTTTTGCCCACACGGGCAAGGACACGGGTATGTGTCTCTGCCATGTTGCTCGAAGGCCAATTTAAATTGAGCCTGAGCGCTCTACACGGCCTCACACACTAGCGTGTAGTAGGCCGTGTGGCCAAGTCAGTATACCCAACAGGTTCGACATGGCCGAGCACACAGCCCAGACACGAGAGTGTGAGGCCATTTCGAATAGCCACACGGGCTGGACACACGGGTGTGTGACTGACTGTGTGAGCAAGTCAATAACCTCACTAATTTTCACACGGCCTGGCACGCGGGCATGTTTTGTGGTCATGAGGATAAGTCAGTATGTATTCCTTATTTTGCCACGGCCTAGACACATGAGCATGTCTAATGCCGTATGAGACACACGGCCTGTTCACACGGGCGTATGACCTTTTTAACTTAGAAAAAAATGTTAAGTTTCAAAAAATTTTATACAAGATCGGTTTAATCCCGAACCTTCTCCAAAGCATGTTTAAGGTCTCGTAGACCTATTTAAGGGATATTGTGAATATGATTGAATATGATTTGATGATGCGTAAGCTATGTATGTGATATGTCTGTAATATGTTATGGAATGTCCGGTAATGCCTCTTAACTCTAGTCCAGAAATGGATACAGGTTAGGGGTGTTACATTTTATTAGTATTAGAGCTATGGTTTAGTCGATTCTAGGACTAACATAGCGTGTGAAAGTCTAGCTATACATGCCATATATATGAATTGCGATAGTGTGATGATTCCTGACAGCTAAAATGTGTTTTCGTATAGTAAATGGATCCCGATCGAGCCGTAGCTGATGATGTTGAAAGTAATGTGTCTGCTCCCGCTCAAGGGGCAGCGTCAGCTGATTCTAGGCCGATTACAAGTGACCATGAGAGAGAGGCTAAGCAAGCCTTTTTCTAAATGATGAATAAGTGGTTTACGGAATTCGTTCGAACGAATCCAGCTGCTCAACAACCTCCACCCCTGCCTAATCCTGCACAAGTCCCTGTTGTGCCACCAGTTGTGTATCTAATTCAATTGAGTAAGCCTCCGGTTGATAAAATTAGAAAATATGGGGTTAAAGAGTTTCGTGCTACTACGAATGATGATACTGAGAGAGTTGAGTTCTAGCTCAAGAATACGATCCGAGTGTTTGATAAAATGTCATGTACTCCTGATGAATGTCTTAAATATGCCATTTCATTCTGAGAGATACGTCGTATCAATGGTGGAAAACGTTAATATCTATGGTTCCAAAAGAACGAGTCACCTGGGAGTTCTTTCAGACTGAGTTTAGAAAGAAGTACATCAGTCAAAGATTCATAGATCAGAAACGCAAAGAGTTTCTTGAGCTGAAATAAGGTCGTATACCTGTTATGGAATACAAGCAAGAATTTATGAGATTGAGCTATTATGCACAAGAATATGTCTCGACCGAAGCTATTATGTGTAAAATATTTGAAGATGGCTTGAACGAAAATTTGAAGTCGGGATTCTGAAAATAAAAGAGTTTGTTGTGTTTGTTGACTGAGCATGTAAAGCTGAAGAGCTTTGGAAAGAGAAAAGAAAGGCTGATTCAAAAGCTAGAGATGTACGAAAGAGATCATAGAGTAAATCATTTCAGTCAACATCAAAGAAATTCAGAGATGATTATAGCCGTTCAAAGGCTAATGTGAGTGATTCGAATAGAGATCGAATAAAGCAACATTCGAGCTTTAAAGCTCCAGCTACTTCGATAGCTAGTGTTGGGAATGTGAGACCAAACCGAGCTGAGTGTAGATATTGTGGTAAAAGACATCCTGGTGACTGTAGATTAAACGATCGGGCTTGTTTTAAATTTGGATCTCTAGATCACTTTATTCATGATTGTCCTAAATTAGCTGAGCAAAAGACAGTGCAGAACATAAGGCCGAGTAAAACTGTAAATAGAGGTAGACCGCCTAGAAACACGAGTGCACTGCTAAAGCCTACGCTATTCACGCTTGTAAAGAAGCGTCATCTCCAAACGTTATTACTGATATTTTTACTCTTTATGATTGCATTGATAGATCCAAGATCGACACATTTGTATATATGCATAAACTTAGTATCGAGTAAGACTTTGCCTGTAGAGTTTACTAAACTTGGAATTAGAGTATCAAACCCTTTAGGCAAGTGTGTTTTGGTTGAAAAAGTGCGCAAGAACTACCCATTGATGATTCGAGATTTCTATTTTTGGTTGATCTGATGTTATTACCCTTTGATGAATTTGATATAATTCTAGGTATGGATTGGCTAACATTGCATTATGCGATAGTGAATTGTAAATGTAAGACTATTGATTTGAGATGTCAGAATGATAAGATAATCCGAATTGAGTCTAATGATTTGAATGGGTTACCGGTTGTGATTTCGGCAATGAAAGCTCAGAGTTATGTGAAAAAGGGTTGCAAAGCTTATTTTGCCTATATGATCGATTCGAAAGCTACTGAAATGAAAATTGAATCAGTGCCTGTTGTTTGTGAATATTCAGATGTGTTTTTTGAAGAATTACTGGGATTACCATCGATACGAGAGGTTGAGTTTGACATTGAGTTAGTGCTAGGAATGACTCCAATTTTGATAGCACCATATAGAATAGCTCCGACAGAGCTAAAAGAATTGAAATCTTAGTTATAAGAGTTGACAGATAGAGGGTTTGTACGACCGAGTTTCTCGCCCTAGAGTGTTCCTGTATTGTTTGTGAAAAAGAAAGATGGCACAATGAGAATATGTATCGACTACCGACAACTTAACAAAGTAACGATAAAGAACAAGTACTCAGACATACTATCAGTTGAAAGGGGCTAAAATGTTTTCAAAGATAAATCTGAGATCGGGTTACTATCAGTTGCGAGTTAAAGACTCAGACATACCAAAGACTGCATTCAAAATACGGTACAGACATTATGAATTTTTAGTAATGCCTTTCGGATTAACGAATGCTTCTGTAGTCTTTATGGATTTAATGAACATAATTTTCAGACCGTATTTAGATCGATTTGTTATCGTATTTAGATCGACATATTGATTTATTCGCGTGATAAATCTGAACATTCCGAGCATCTAAGAATTATGTTGCAGACCTTGAGGGGTAAGCAATTGTATGCGAAGTTTAATAAATGTGAGTTTTAGCTTCAAGATGTTAGATTTCTGGGACATATAATATCAGCTGATGGCATTCGAGTCGACCCGAGTAAGATTTCAGCAATTCTAGATTGGAAGCCTCCGAGACATGTGTCAGAAGTCTACAGTTTTCTGAGACTTGCTGGTTATTACAGACAGTTTGTAAAAGGATTTTCAATGATTGCAACTCTACTGACGAGATTACTACAGAAAGATGTAATGTTTGAATGGTCTGAAAAGTGTCAGAAAAGTTTTGATCAGCTAAAAGCTTTATTAACTGAAGCTTTAGTGTTAGTACAGCCAGAATCAGGTAAAGAGTTTGTGATATATAATGATGCATCGTTGAATGGTCTGGGCTGTGTGTTGATGCAAGAAGGCAAAGTTATAGCTTATGCCTCGAGACAATTAAAGCCGCATGAAAAGAATTACCTGATGGACGATCTTGAGTTAGCTGCGATTATGTTTGCGTTGAAAATTTGGCACCATTATCTGTTCGGTGAAAAATGTAATGTTTATTTAGTTCATAAGAGTTTGAAATATCTAATGACTCAGAAAGATTTGAATTTGTGACAATAGAGATGGTTTGAATTACTGAAAGATTTTGAGTTAGTGATAGACTACCATCCGGGAAAAGCAAATGTTGTTACTGATGCTTTGAGCAGGAAATCCTTGTTTGCTCTATGTGCGATGAACACTCAGTTGGTTCTATCTGATGATAGTTCTATTGTAGCTAAGTTGAAAGCGAGACTTTTTTTTTACAGTAGATACGTGATGCTCAGAAAGTTGATAATGAAATGTTAGCGAAACGAGCTCAATGTGATTTAAATATTGATTTTGAGTTTTGAGTTGATGTTGATAATTGCTTAAGATTTAGAGATCGAATATGTGTTCCGAGAAATTCAGAATTGATTCAGATGATTTTAAATTAAGCGCACAGTAGTCGTTTATCTGTTCATCTAGAAGTATGAAAATGTATAATGATTTGAAACAATTTTATTGGTGGCCCGGTATGAAATGTGATATTTCAAAGTTTGTTTCGAGATGCTTGGTTTGTCAGCAAGCGAAAGCTGAACATCAAGTACCGTCTGGTTTATTACAATCGATTATGATTCTTGAGTAGAAATGGGAGAAAATCATGATGGACTTTGTATCGGGATTACCCCTATCTCAGAAAAAGAAATATACAATATGGGTGATAGTTGACAGATTGACGAAATCAGCTCATTTTATTCCAGTGAGAAAGGACTATTCACTTGATAAGTTAGTTGAATTGTATGTTTCTGAGATTGTGAGATTGCACAGGGTGTCTATTTTTATAGTGTCTAATAAAGATCCGAGATTTACATCACTGTTTTGGAAGAAATTGCAAGATGTTTTGGGTACGAGACTACACTTTAGTACAACATTTTATCCGCAAATGGATGATCAATCCGAGCGGATCATTCAGTACTTGTCATTTGAAACTACGTGGAAAAAGTACTTGTCGTTGATTGAATTTGCATATAATAACAGTTTTTAATCGAGTATTAAAATGGCACCTTATGAAGCTTTATATGGTCACAAATGCCGAACACCGTTATATTAGACTGAGCTTAGTGAGAGTAAGATTCACAAGGTCGATCTGATTAAAGAAACTGAGCAGAAAATTAAAGTGATTCGTAATAGTCTGAAAACAGCGTCAGATCGTCAGAAATCATACGCAGACTTGAAATGAAAAGTTATTGAGTTTCAGATCTGGGATAAAGTGTTTTTGAAAGTGTCTTCGTGGAAGAAAATATTGCGATTTGGTAGAAAATGCAAATTGAGTCTGAGATTCATCAGGCCGTATGAGATTATCGAATGTATTGGGCTAGTTGCTTATAGATTGTCTTTGCCACCTGAGTTAGAAAAGATTCATAATGTATTTCACGTATCAATGTTACAACGATATAGATCCGGCCCATCACATGTAATTTCGAACGGTTCAACGGGCAATGTCGAGAAGTGAATGAATATGTGTATGAGTAATCGATACAGGTATGTTGATGTTTATGTGATGAATGAAAAGAAGATAAATGATATATCTTGAATGTTGATTAAAAGAATGAGATGAGAAATATGAAAATTGTACATGTGTTTAGTTATGCTTCTTATGATTGAATTGGTTCATATTTGCCCAATATATCAAGTTTATTTGTATATGGCTTACTAAGCTTTTGAAAGCTTACTTTGTGTGTGTTTTCATTGTTTATAGATTATCGAAGCTAGCTCGAGCTCGAAAATCGTCAGGAAATGTCGTCACACCATTGATCATTAATTCGGTACTTTTGAAGCTTGTATAAATAGTATATGGCATGTATAGACTAGTATTTATATGATATGTTTTGTATAGTGAATCTTACCATGTGATGTGGCTTGAGATGAAAGACTTGTTTTGGTTTATGATATGTGATGAAATATGGTATATGTTCATATATGTAATGTGTTTATATTTGGCCTTATGAATTTGGTTATTATGGTAAGTATGATAAGAGGATAGGATGTGAAAATGGTATGATTGTTATGGTTGAATTGGTAGTGAATGGATGAGAAAATGCTTGGTTGATTAAGTGTAAAATTGGTATGCTATTAGCCTATGTTTTTGTTATGATTTTATAGATAAATGAGTATTGAAATGGTTGATGATATTATGGGATAAAATGTGCATATTTTGGAGTTGAATTTGGTGGGAAATGTTATGTGAATGATGTTTTATTTTGTGCTTGTAGGGATCACCCTTAAAGGGTGGCATAATGGCCTTGTAAATGGCCTATTTTTGCCCACATGGGCATGTGTCTCTCCCTTGTTGCTCGAAGGCCAATTCGAATTGAGCCTAGACACTCCACAAGGCCTCACACACGGGCGTGTGGCAGGCCGTATGGCCAAGTCACTATACCTTACAAGTTTGACATGGCCGAGTACACAGCCCAAACACGAGCGTGTGAGGCCATTTCAAATAGCCATATGGGCTGGACACATGGGCGTATGACTGGCCGTGTGAGCAAGTCAGGAACCTTCCTAATTTTCACACGACCTGGCACACGGGCGTGTTTTGTGGCCGTGTAGATAAGCCAGTATGTATGCCCTATTTTGCCACGACCTAGACACACAGGCATGTCTAATGTTGTGTAATACGCACGGCTTGTTCACACTGGTGTGTGACCTCTGTAACTTAGAAAAAAATTGTTAAGTTTCGAAAAATTTTATACGAGATCAGTTTAGTCTTGAACCTTTTCCAATGCATGTTTAAGGTCTCGTAGACCTATTTAAGGGACATTGTGAATATGATTGAATGTGATTTGATGATGCGTAAGTTATGTATGTGATATGTTTGTAATATGTTATGTAATGTCCGATAATACCTCTCAACCCTAGTCCGGCGACGGATACAGGTTAGGGGTGTTACAGCTAACTTTATATTAGTGGCACAATTTATTGCAATTTTTTATTAGGTGCTCAATGGACCTTTTTAATTATTTTAAGAGAGTTTTTTTTTTTTTGCCATTTAGTATGGTAGTCAATTCTATGTCGATACTGCTCATATTGGCTGGAATGCCACGTTCCAATAGTAAATCAGGACGACTGCCCCTAAATTCCCTCCTTTCACCCACTTACGTAAAATAGAAAAGGTAAGGGAAGAGAAGAAAGAAGTTTAACATGAAACTAGTAATAAATTAGTAATGTTTAAGGTGTGATTTTATTATAGTAAGATCTTGTAAGATCATTTTTAAATTAACTATTATGGTTAAAAAATAAAATGAGAAGATTATAGTCGTTGATTAAGTTATGTCAAAAATTAAAAAATTGCACTAGTGACCTCGAATCTATTAAATCAATTACCTAATACGTTGTTTTTCTCTAAAAATCAGTTTATCTCCTTCTTTAATATTGAAACGGGTTAAATTGGTTAAAATGTAAATTTACTTTTCTCAATGTAAATTCAACATGACATGATCAATGATCTTTCTTTCTTATTATTTCAACCGTTGATTTAAAATTATCTCATTATAATAAGATATTTAAATAGATATTCCCCGAGGAATAAATTTTATGTCGATTCACATAATCTAATTATTTTTAAAATAATATATTATGGTACATAAAAAATAATATTTTTAAATTTATAATGGTTTGTTGTAATATATTTTCAGAGTTTAAATCCGAGTTTTCTCGATCCACTTGGTAGCTACCTTAGAGAGTGCTATGGTGGAACACCCATTTTCACTAAGCACCATAGCCGATGCTTCTTTCAAATCCTTCATTCTTCTTCGAACAATTTTCCCTTCTTCACCTTTCATTAAACCCTTAACGGTCTTAGCGATCTCGTTGCCGGAAATCAACCCATTTTCATCAGGTTTTGGCCTCAATGCGACATTGATGTCTTCTGTTAACATGACAGTGTTAATTTTCTGTTCGACGTAAAGCGGCCACACGATCAGTCGTACCCTATTGACGACGCTTTCGAGCGTCGAATTCCAACCACAATTGGTCAAAAACCTGTAACACCCCCTAACCCCAAACTGTCGCTCAAACAGGGTTACAAGGCATTACCGGACTTATACACTAATAAACAAACAAAATCTGGTCATAAATCTATGTTTTAATCTAAAAATTTCCAAATTCCATCAAAAAGTCCTTAATATGGGCCTACAAGGCCCAAAATATGCTTCAGAAGTGATTTGGGATTAAACCGAAAACTTTAGAAATTTTTCCTTGAAAATAGGGGCACAGGCCCTTGTGGCTTGGGACATGCCCGTATGGCCAGCCCATAGGGCTCCCATGGCCGTGGGGCCAGCCTGTGGGTAGTTCTGACTTGCTACACACGATCGTGGGACTAGCCTGTGGGCAATTCTGACTTTGCCACACGGCCTGGGCACACGTCCGTGTGACTAGGTCATGTGAAAACCTGATTTTTCACCATTTTTAAGCTATTTTCACATACTAAACACACCTAATTCATGCCCAAAACATTGACTTATAAATCTTGATCAAATAACATTTATTTCACCTTTCAAACTTAGCAAATATTCATTAATTCATATCAAATTCTTCTTAAGAGTTACATACCACATTACACCATAACATAAAACATTTACAAGTGACTAAAACAAAATCTAATACATGCTACATTTCCAAAAGATAGATTCATCACCAAAATTTAATTCAGATTGGGATTGACTCGGATGCTGGACAGAACTTCAACTTTACCTAGCCTGCGCACGGAAAACAATCGTACGCTGAGTATTGGAAATACTCAGTGGTATTACCATAATTCAAATTATAACAATAATAAAATATCATATCATACACAAATGATAACAAATCATATATATAATTTCATACTAAGCTATCATATTTCCATTGTATCACTTCTAATATTTTATTCAATATCTCATCAATAAGATTTCCAACTATTCATGAACCTTTGGTTCATTTCTCAATCACATATAAATATTCAATACACATTTCAAATATGAGAAATTCATGAACATTTGGTTCATGTCTTCAATCTCATAGTACAAATTGTATTTCTCATTTCATCTTACAATATCACTTTCTCATTTCATTCAATAGTTCAATTTATCAAATTTATTTGATTTTCTCTTTACGTATATTTTTCCCTATTAACATGACTCGGACTCTGGCGGATACACGGATCCAATCAACACACCAGAATGGCGACCAACGCCTCATCAGATAGACCAAAGCAATAAGTGACGACCAACATCTTATCGCTAAGCCGAAGTAAAGTGGCGACCAACGCCTCATCGAATGTATCCGAAGTAATATAATGACACACCAAGCGCCTCATCGACTCGAGGTCGAAGACTCCCTGAACACTTTCAATCCTATGGCATGCCAACTATATCCGGCTAAGCCCGACTAGTTAATAAGGTATCGGATTCACTTGTTCATTTCACTTTCACTTTCAACTGATCATAATCATTCAAATTCAATTCAATCATAACAACAATTCAATCTCAATTCTAAATTCATATTTATACTAACTTTACTCAATTCAATCATACAATTCAATTTCACACACATATATAAATATTCATCAATAAATCCAAATCACATTTAATTCAAATATCAATATTTACTTCAATTTCATTTTCCATACACATATATTGAAATTAAACATTTAATAATAATAAATAACTTGAATTATAGTAATTGATAAACGATAAATTATACATGTTTTTACCTTATGCTTAGCTTAATTTCTGGATGAATTATCATTGAATTTTTGGAAATTGGTGCTCTTAATCCTTCTATTTTATGTTCTATACTCAGGTGAGCATAGGAAAGAGAAAAGAACGAGAAACGGGCCAAAAACGGAGAAAATGGGCCAAAGTATGAAAACAACACGGCCCGGAGATTCACACACGGCCATGCCATATTGATCTTGAACACGACCCAACCCCGACGAGCACAGCCAGACCACACGGCCGTGCCACCATCAACAGGCCCAACCACGGCCTGGGCCTCGATCCACATGAGTGTGGCACACGGGCGTGTCCCTGTCGTGAGATAGTTCAATTTCAGTTGGAAAAGGATGCTTAGAGGCTAAGAAAGACACTCCAAAGCTCTATATAAAGACCCTAGGGGGCAACTACTAAGGGTGACTTTTTTCCCCACAAGAAGACACTTCTTTCTCCACGAAGAGACGCTTTTCTCTCCATAATAGGAAGTAAGGAATTTATCCAAGGGAAGCCGATTGATCCATCTCAGAAGCCTAATTTTCCCTCAAGACTGAAGATCTCCCTTCAATTACCTTCAGGGGTTTTAGGGTTCTTTATGTTTTGTTATTTTATATTTTTTGAGATGTTTTCTTTTATAATCATGAACTAAACCCTTCAAATACTTGAGGGGGATGAAACCTAAGACAGATCTTGTTATTATTTTCTCTTGAATTATATGCTAAATATTTGATTTGTTCTTAATTGTGTTTTAATTCTTAGATTGATATTTCCGGGATATTGATTTAAGTCGCATGTGCTTATGTAGAGGAGTGAAAGTCCCTGCATAGGAGTAGATCCAATACAATTTTTTATTTTAAACTTTTATTTTTATTTATTTTATTTATTTATTTTAATTTTCTTTACTCTTTTCCCTCTTCTAGGTATCTCTAGTTTATGACTAGAAGAAACCCAGGAGGACCACTGCTATTCGACGAAGATTTAGAAGTCACAGTTCGCAGAAATCGTAGAGAGATCAGAAGAAGCCTATAGTATCCAGAGTAGGAACAAGAACCTGAACCTACTGAAGAGATGGAAGCAAATCAAGACAATCTACCACCTCCCGTAATAGCCGCAGAACCGGTGAACCAAAATAATGCCCTTCGTACTATGTATGATTATGCTAAACCTAATTTGGCTAGTACTCAACCTAGTATTATTAGGCCTGCTATTGCTGCAAATAATTTTACATTAAAACCTAACACTATTCAGATAATTCAGCAATTTGTTCAGTTTGATGGTTTACAGGATGAGGATCCCAACTCACACTTAGCAAATTTTTTGGAATTCTGTGATACTTTTAAAATCAATTGTGTTTTTAATGATGCCATTCGCCTCCAATTATTTCCTTTTTCCCTAAGGAATAAAGCTAAACAATGGTTAAATTCTCTACCACGATGCTCCATCACTACATGGGAACAGATGACCGAAAAATTTTTACTTAAGTATTTTCCTCCAGCTAAATCAGCTAAATTACGGAATGATATCTCTTCCTTTATGCAGATGGATTTAGAGACACTTTATGATGCCTGGGAGAGATACAAGGATCTTTTGAGAAGGTGCCCTCACCATGGATTACCTTTGTGGTTACAAGTTCAAACCTTTCATAACGGTTTGAATCCTTCCACAAGATAAATGATTGGTGCAGCCGCCGGAGGAACAATCAACTATAAAACACCTGAAGCAGCCTATGAGTTTATAGAAGAGATGTCACTGAATAACTATCAGTGGCAAGTCATGAGGATAAAGTCGACAAAAGCTGTAGGAGTTTTTAACATTGATGCCATCACCATGCTTTCTAATCAGGTAGAACTTTTAAATAAAAAGATTGATAATTTTGTTGGTTCTACGCAGGCACACTCAGTGATGCAGTGTGACGCAATTCAGGAAAACATGCACAATCCAGATTACTCCTACGGGTATGGCATAGAAACCGAGCAAGCCAACTATATGGATAATAATTACAGAACTCAAAATAACCCTTATAGTAACACTTACAATGTAGGTTGGTGGAACCACCCCAATTTTTCATGGGGAGGACAAGGAAATCAAAGACAACCACCTCCTTTGAGATTTCAGCAACCTCCATTCCGGCAAGAAAAGAAACCGAACCTTGAGGAGATGCTGGAAAATTTCATATCGATTTTCGAAACTCATTTTTAAAATATCGAAACGGCACTGAAGAACCAGCAAGCATCCATTCAAGGACTCAAAACACAAATAGGTCAGATCGCCAAGATAATTTCTGAAAGACCGTAAGGTGGGTTACCAAGCAACACTGAGACTAACCCTAGGGAGCAACTCAATGCCGTGGATACAATAGATGAGGAAAGGTTAACCAAAACCAACCCAGAGCCGCGTAAGGAGACTGTGGTAAGTAAAGGTAAGGCAGGGGTAAGTAATAACGAGACAGTCATCAAAGAATATAACCCTCGTATCTCATACCCAAATGAGTTACAGAAAGACCGCACAGATGAGCAATTCGGTAAGTTTCTTAAACTCTTAAAGAAAGTACATATCAACTTACCGTTTATTGAAGCTCTTTCGCAGATGCCAAATACTATTAAGTTTTTAAGAGAGCTATTGACGAATAAACAGAAGTTAGACAAGACATCCCATGCTGAACTAAATGCAGTGTGCTCAGCTATTCTACAAAATAAGCTACCCAACAAACTAAAAGATCCAGGGAGTTTTACAATTCCTTGTTTACTTGGTAGATTAGACATCAAAAATGCTTTAGCTGATTTAGGGGCTAGTATTAATATAATGCCTTATAAAATGTTTAAACAACTAGGTCTAGGGAAACCTAAACAAACTAAAATGAGCATTCAATTGGCTGATAAGACCATTAGATTTCCAAAGGGAATAATTGAAGATGTGCTTGTCAAAATTGATAAATTTATATTTCCAGCTGACTTTATTGTTTTAGACATTGATGAGGATAGCAATGTACCCTTAATTCTAGGCCGGCCCTTTTTAGCAACTGCTAGAACAATAATTGATATAGGAACAGGTGAACTTACACTACGTGTAGGTGAGGACAAAGTCACTTTACAAGCTCGAAACTGGATTAAGACTATTGATAATAATATAGTTACGAGCCCTTGTAAAAACACTAAACTCAACACCCAACCTTCTGTGCAGGATACACTCTACATAAAGGTAACCCAACCACAGACAAGTCCATCCAAGGAAGACGCTCCTAAAAAGCAAATGCTTCAGATCGAGGAACCAGATGAGTGGCTGAACTATCATGAAAAGCCCAAAATATGCCACACCAACCCAGAGCATCACCGAGACGACGCTCAGGTAAAAACGAATCAAATCAAGGTAGGAGATAAGGTAATCTTAGGAGAAGATGATCCTCGAATCTCGAATTTAAAAGAACATACAAGTGATACATCTTACTTCACAGTAATGAAAATTTTCCCACACGGCACAGTAGAGGTAACTCATCCAAACCATGGCACTTTCAAGGTAAATGGTCATCGGCTTAAACATTATAGAGTTGAGAATTTTAAGAATAATAGGGAGGAGCTTCAGCTCCACGAGCCTTCGTAACGACACTTGCAAGTAGAGTTGAGCTTAAACTCTAAATAAGCACTTCTCAGGAGGCAACCCGAGCACTGACTTAATAAAATCTTTTAGTTCAGCTTTCTAATGCATCAACTAACCCTTTTGAATACAGGATTTTCAGCCCACACAGCCACACCCATGGGCGTGCCTAAATCCGTGTGGACATTATGAACAGAGAAACAGCCGTACAATTAGGCCGTGTACAAGTAGGGTAAAATTTTTCTAACACACGGACAAATCGCCACGACCGTGCGATGTGGCCGTGGTCGACACTGTTGATCCAAACACGAGCTTAGACAAAATGCTACGGCCGTGCGATGTGGCCGTGGCCGAAACTGTTAAATCAAACATGGACGGGTGACACGCCCGTGCCCTTAGACCGTGGTCGAAACTGTCAATTTAGACACGGGCGTGTGACCTACTATACGGCCATGGGAGAAGCGACCGTCGAAGGACACCACCGTGTGACACGACCGTGTGCCTCAACACGCCCTAGGTACACGGGCGTGTGTCTCGAACCAGGCGAGCCAAAATCCCTAATTTTCGAACCACACAGCTAAAACTCGAGCCACACGGGCGTGTAACATGCCCGTGTGACCCAAAAACCTATAAAAACAGGCCACTATTCACCTTCTTCCCCAATTGAAACCCTAAATCCTCCCACCCAAATCCCATACCAAGCTTTCTTAGTACCGCCGACAGCCTCACAAAGCACCTCCACGACCGTGCCGCCCGTACCACGACCGTGCTCTACCCCTTTAGTCACCTATTCGGTTCCTTATTCTCATTTTCCTCTTTAATTTCTAATGTTTTTATCTATTTTTATGTTAAAAACATGTTTTATTTCGTTTTTGCACTATTTTTAGGCATGAAATACATTTATTTAGCATGAACAATCTAAAATATTAACCACTATAGAGAATTTCATGATGCCATTTAGACTCTCTTTTGCTTGCCACTTCTCCTTATCTAGAGTAATATTCACTTATTATAAATTGATACCCATGCCTCTAAAATTTGATATCATGTTTAGGATAAGTAGAATATATTACTTAGGTTAGTGAATCACCATTTCAATACTATTCTTAAATATGTTTTGTTTTGTTTATGGTTTAAGCATAAGAACTTAATAATATTCATATTATCTTTTTAATTTAGTTCAAATCTTAAGACTAATGCATATTGTCTTCCATTTTATTTTTAGGAATTATGTCTTCGTCACGTGGAAAGAAAGTTGTCGTCCCGTTTCAAAGAAACGAAAGGGCCTGGTGGTTCATCGTCTAGACCCACAGCCGAAACGCGTCATCCATTTATCTAATTCCCATAGAACTCTCAAGAGGAGTTATTTCAGATCCTACGAGCACGACTGCTAGAAGCCGGACAATGCATTGACTGGGTCGCCCTAGAGCAAGTCCAACTTGCTGATGCTATTCGGGCCCTACTGTCCACCGACCCGTGGGAGCAATTCTTTAACATCATCGAGCCAACCTACCTTGAGCTAACATTAGAGTTCTGCTCTACTTTTCATTTACAAGTAGTGATGACAAACACGATGACCCAGGCACCATTCAATTTTGCCTCGGTGGATTGGTACGCCAGTTGAGTGTTTCCGAATTTGGTAGTGCACTAGGGCTCTACACAGATGAGTTCATAGTTGACGAAGACTTTCCCACACTCCACCGCCACATCCATCGATCACCAGCTAGGTGTTGGGAGGCTCTAGTCCCTGCATCGACCACATACGACCCTAGTCTCTCCAAGGCGACCGCCCTCGCCCTATCCTTGAGGTACTTTTACGCCCTCATCGCACATACCTTGACGGAAAGACGCGAGAGCACCAGCGTCATCAGCACAGACGATGCCTATTTCTTATGGAGCATAGCGAACGCACACGTCATTGACCTCGCATATTTCATCGCCCATGCCATCCAACATTAGATCGAGAGGCATCGTAGGGGTGTGATTTCTATGGGCCCGTACATCACACGGTTGGCCCGCCACTTCGGGCTGCTCAACACCACAGCCCAAACATCCTTATATACACTGACCAGCCAGATGTCTCCACAGGGCATCCAAACTATGCTCTACATGAGGATGATCCAACGAGACTTGGGACTAACCCTCCACAGTATCGTCTACTCCGAGAGGTCGAGAATCTTGAGGACATTACTGATGATGTCCCACCACCACCGGAGGAGGCCCTAGCTGAGCCACCACTCCCTCACCGCCCAGTTCATATGGCAGCTTCACACGCTGATATATCTGAGTGCCTCACACGATTTCAGCAACAGTGCTTCTAACACTTAGATCATATAGATGCTACTTTTCAGTAGATATACCAGCACCTTCATATCTCCTCACCGCCACCACCTCGCGACCCATCTGAGGATTAGAACTTCCTAATCATATTTTCTTCTCTTTTATTTTCCTTTTTGTTTTTCCACTTTATTTTATTTTACCTTTTTCATTATTTAAATTTTGGTATTTTTAAAACTTAGTTTATTTTATTTCAATTATTTCATATCGGCTATCCCTTAACAAACATATTCTGTTAATCCGAATTTCCCAAAACTAATAAATACCTTCGCAGTTTCAAAGGAGCTCTACAGCTCATATCCATATGTAATGGGAAAACCTTGCCACAACTGCCGGCTCTCACAATTTCAATCTCCGTCTCACAAATTCATCCAAAATTCAGGGAGTTTCATGCCTTTCCCTATCTTATGATCTTATGTTTCTATTGCTACTAATGTATCTTTATACATTGAGGGCAATGTACATCTTAAGTGTGGGGGGGAAACTTACTTTCAGTCAGTGCATTCTCTTTGAAACCCCTGAAAATTTTTAAAACTAACTTTTTATATTGTTCTCAAAATTTCGAATTCTCACTTTCACTCTTTGCATTATCTTCAATCTCCTATTAGGAATTAATTCTAATTGATTTATGATTTTTATTGATATGTTGAGAATTAAGACATAGGTGCTTGTACTTTGATTATTCAAACTTTAAAACATTAGGGAATCAAGCATTATAAGTTGAAATTTTTGAGAATGTAAATTTTTGCTAGGTTATTTTCCCTAATTTTAAGTGTTATCTTGAAATTTGAAGTTCGCAAGATTGACATCAAAAGCCATAATTCTGGTGAGATTTTTGAGCCTTTTGAGCATACATTCTTTTTTGCTCACTTTTATTATTGCTTTGAGTGAGTCAATACTGATTTGTTATTCTAGAACTTGCTTCGATTATACATGTCGAAACCACATATTTGATTTGATACACCGAAATGATAAAGGCACCTAGGATTTAACCTACTTACTCCATAAAAGCCTACCTCTATTAACCCCTAGTGAACCCCGTTGAGCCTAACAACCCATTTCTTTAACTCATCTCCAATATTAACCCATAACCATTTTTGTTGAATTTCATTCAATTATTTTGATCCCTATTTTTGTCGAGATTTGAGTTGAAATATTATCTAGCTTTATTCTCTTTTCCAGGTTGTAAAGTTGTAAATATTCAATTTATTGTATTTGATTGATTTGTTCTTAAAAAAATGTATATCCAGTTAATTCAGTTGTAATTTGTAATAGTTCAATAGTTTTTGCATATTTCTATAAGCTTCCGAATCCAGAACGATGCCATCATAAGGTTTAGCTCTAGAAATATGTTCCAGTGATAGAGATTTTTCTAGCTAGATAATTTTTCAATTCAATCTCGATTCTAACCCTTTTCTTTTTTAGCTTGTGACAACACCCCTAACCAAAGCCCTATTACAACCATTGAAAGACCTTTTGACCGATGTGTCATATCAATCTATAGTGGTGGAGATTTGATTTTCTTGCAAGCCTATGGTACTAACTTTTCAGGTTGACTAAAGAGTGCTAAATTCTTGAACCCTAAACACTTTGAGTGGATAGAGTGAATCTTTAGTGAGGATGTCAAATCTTGTTGACTTTGATTGAGAGGTAATTACTTAGGAGAATAGAGGAAACCTATGTTTCTGTGATAAACTTCTCAACTTAGAATGATTGAATCTTTAATGTCCTTCTGATTGAATTTTCATTGTATGATTACTTATGGATTAGTTTGAAACATTATTGATAAAGATTGTAAGTTAAGAAGAATGATTCTTAATTGTGAGTTGAGATTTTGCTTAAGGAGAAGCAAAGGCTTAAGTGGGGGTATTTGATAAACGATAATTTATACATGTTTTTACCTCATGCTTAGCTTAATTTCTGGATGAATTATCATTGAATTTGTGGAAATTGGTACTCTTAATCCTTCTATTTCATGTTCTATACTCAGGTGAGCATAAGGAAGAGAAAAAAACGAGAAACGGCCCGAAAATAGAAAAAATGGGCCAAAGTATGAAAATAACACGGCCCAGAGATTCACCACACGGCCATGTCACACGGCCGTGCCATATTGATCTCGAACACGGCCCAACCCCGATGAGCACAGCTAGACCACACGGTCGTGCCACCATCAACAGGCCTGACCACGGCCTGGGCCTCAATCTACACGGGCGTGGCATACGGGCGTGTCCCTATTGTGAGATAGTCCAATTTCACTCGAAAAAGGATACTTAGAGGCTAAGAAAGACACTCCAAAGCTCTATATAAAGTCCCTAGGGGGCAACTACTAAGGGAGACTTTTTTCCCCACAAGAAAACACTTCTTTCTCCACGAAGAGACGTTTTTCTCTCCATAATAGGAAGCAAGGAATTTCTCCAAGGGAAGCCGATTGATCTATCCCAGAAGCTGAATTCTCCTTCAAGACGGAAGATCTCCCTTCAATTACCTTTAGGCGTTTTAGGGTTCTTTATGTTTTGTTATTTTATATCTTCTAAGATGTTTTCTTTTATAATCATGAACTAAACCCCCCAAATACTTGAGCGGGATGAAACCTAAGACAGGTCTTGTTATTATTTTCTCTTGAATTATATGATAAATATTTGATTTGTTTTTAATTGTGTTTTAATTCTTAGATTGATATTTCTGGGATATTGATTTAAGTCGCATGTGCTTATGTAGAGGAGCAAAAGTCCCTGCATAGGAGTAGATCCAACACAATTAAGCGGAGTTGATCGCAATCCTAGAGATAGGACGATAAAAATCTACCGGATTAGGGTCAAACCTAATAAGCGAATCCATAGATCAAGTTAATGCAACAATAGGGGTTTTAATTAGAAAGAGATTTCAATTAATCAACCTAGAGTTAGTTGTTTTTAGTCTCGAGAGAGATATTAACATAAGTTAGAGATTTCTACGGATCAAGTCAAGTGAATAAATTGTCTAGTTCAAGAGTTGATAACAAGTGAAGTCTAGGTGGATTCTCCCTTGAGTATTGCCCGAATCAATCAGTTTTCCCTAAGAGTTTTTCTCAATTCACTTTTGTGCATTCATAGTTTAGTTTTAGAAGTAGTTTAGTTCATAAAAACCCCTTTTATTTCTAGGTTAGATAATAGAAAGAAAGTTAGTACTAGTACTTTTGGTTCCCTTGGGTACGATATCTCGATCTTGCCACTAAGCTATACTACTATTCGATAGGAGCGCTTGCCTTAAAATCGTGATAATAGTTAGTTTTTGGTGTGATCATTATTATAAATTTTATTACTTCATATCACGCATATCAGTAATACTAACCCGAATTTTTCGTGTTCACTCCTCGTTTATTTTCTCCTTGCATTTCGATGCCGATGCTTCAGTTTTTTTATTAGCTACGAAAATAATAATAATTCATACTATTAATTTTAGCATTATTTTACAATAAATAATAGAATTCTCGTACCCCACCAATTAATCTTTTCTTCTGCCTCAATCTAATTGGTGGAACCAACGGTGACTTGAAAATAATAGAATAAAACAAAAATTGGAGATAAACCAAACCTAAATACAGAACAAAATTTCAAAGAAAAACAAAACAATAGAGAAACATGATTATTTTGTTGTTGTGTGACATGATAAATAATTAATAGAAATTAAAATTTTGACATAGATATTAAAGGTATTAATGATTTAATTAAAAACTTAAATCTAAAAATTAAAAAAAATTAACCAATAAGACATATACTCAAATAATAAATTTATGTCTCAATTATTATATTTTCTTTTATATTTGTTATTTCAATAAAACTGTTCTAACTAAAAATAAGAAGAAGAAAAAAACAATACTTAATTTTTAAGAGTAAAAATTGAATTTTCAAATTTTCATGAAAATATAAGTATTGATTGCGGATTTTGACCAACTTATTAAAATTTGGAGAGAAGAGTATTTGATTTTTTGTTTTTTGTGATGGGAACTGTAGAAGATGAAAGATTTTTTTAGCCTATAATGTAACTATAATATCGGATGGAGGAATCATTACGCTTCAGTATCGATATAGTGGAATCGAATTAAGTAAAAGAAATTTGAGTTAAGTTGAGTTGAATTAACGAAGTATATTATTTATTCTTAAGGTTCATTTACATAGATAGATTATTTAATTAGTAGACGAAGTATAATATTATTTAACTATAAAAACAATATAATGATTTTGCTTTTTAACTTAATAAGTAAACATTTATCAAAACGATGTAATTTTAACTTTTAACTTAATGGTTTTGACTTTTAATTTTAGAAAAGGTAAACATTTACCAAAATAATATAGTTTTGTTTTTTCTTATTCAAATTTTCAGATAACTCAAATTGTATAATTCATAATCGAGTTAAATTGAAAATTTTAATTTTTTATTCGAGGTTATCCAAATAACTCGATTAACTTGAATAATTCGAACTATTTAATTCAAATTTTAAATTTTTTATCTAGTTTTTCAAATCGAATCAGATTTTGCTCACCCCTAAGAACGACTAGAGGTGTTCATGGGCCGGGTTCAAGTTGGGCCTAAGTATGATATTAACATACTTTATGTTTGTCAAAGTCCGGCCCGAAATATAAGCTTAAAATTTTACTCAAACCCACTCATATTTACAAAAGACTAACCTAAGTCCATTTTAGCCTACCTATATTATCTTTAATTTTTTAAAAAATATTTATTTTATTTTAATATTTAATAATTTTATATATTTTTTATTTATCAAAAATTTTTATATAATTATCTTAACATTATTTTAATGTCTATAATAGAGTAGTATTATATATTTAGTATAGATTTTTTAATGTGTTTTAATTACATAATATATAGAAATAACATAATATAGTGTATTATAAACTTAAAAACGGGTCAAGCCCAATTGGGCTCAAGCCTTTAATATTCAAATCCTGAGTCTAGCCCATTTTTAAATAGACTTAATTTTTTGCCTAAACCCTCCTAAATTTCAGGTGGGCATTCGGATCTTGATAGATAACCTGGTTCATGAACAGGTCTAAGAACAATGTAAAGCTTATATATAAATTCTTTTTCTCTCTATTTATTTTAAATTATTGCAAATTGTATTTTGTAATGGTTGATTTTAATTATAATTATTTAAATTTATTATTTATAATTGTAATGCATTTATAACATTGTGAACTTTTTTTTAATCCTTTGGTGTTTAACTTGTATGTTAAATTTAGAGTTTAATAATTCATAAATGAATCAAAATTTAAAATTTTTAAATATTTTAAATTAAAATATTATTTTAATAAGATATATCTATTAGTTTAGCTGTAAATTTTGACGTTAAAAGGAAAGCTAATATTTAGTGTCAGAGTTGACTATTTGAATCAATATTTTACTTTAAAGGTATATTTTTGGCATTATAACTTATTTGCCCCTCCAACATATAAAAAAAAAAAAAAGTCATTTTAGTCTTTTATTTAAATTTTCATCTTTTTATCTTTTAAATTTATATTATTTGTCAAATCACCTAAAAATAAATGAAAAAGCTAACGTTTGTTAACATTGTTGACATGGCATACACGTAGTGGTCCACATGTATGTCACATTAGTAATCCATTAATCTTTTAAAATATTAAAAATATTTTTTATATTTTTTATACTTTTTAATAATTTCTAATTTTTATATTTTTTGAAATTTTTAATTTTTAAAAAATTAATTAGTTACTAACATGATAATCCATGTAAATGTTACATCAGTGAAGTTAACAAGCATTAACTTTTCCATCTATTTTAAAGTAATTTGACAAGCAATACAAGTTCAAAGGTTAAAAGAAGTCAAAATATAAATGGAAAATTAAACTGACTTTTTTCTTAAATTGGAGGGCCAAATAAATCATTATATTTTTTATATAGTTTCAACTAAAACAATATTTAACTTTATATCAAATTTTTTATAAAATTATTACATAAATTTTTCTATGAAATTGTAATTAAGATATTATATATTTGATATATTAATAATTGAAAAGTATTTACTTCTTTACCAACAATTAAGATTTAAGCTGAAATATGATTAAAATTAAACTTTGTGTCTTAGTCTGATGATTAGAGTGTTCATCATCTTAGGTATAGCTTGAGTTCAAATCGTGCTAATTGTGTTGCTATTAGGACTTTATTCTCCTTTTATAATTCACAAAAAAACATTATTAAAATCATGTCACAAATAATTCAAATAATTATTTTTTAAAATAATCTATATATATACGAAGGACCTTCTTTCCTAAGACACTCCTTTTCTTTTCTTTTTTCATTTTATGAAGAATGGTTAATTTTCAATTTTGGTCCTTCGAATATGCTTAAATTTGAGATTTAATATTTATATTTTAATTTCTAACATAATTTGGTCTTTATATTTTTATAAATTAATTAATTATTTCAAATAGTTAATATCATGAGCTTTTCAATTAAAATATTACATGTTTATATTTAAATCCATGAATTTGGAAGGTTAAATTTCAAATGTACAAAGTGTAGAGACTTAGAGCCATGGTTGTTTGAACCGATTGAACCAACTGAGGTACAAGTCTAGAGAGAGACATCAGATTGGTTGACTTACGAACAAGTACAAACCGATAGAACTAGGCTAAAAAATTGATTGAACCGGTCTTTTTATTTTTAAAAAATATTTTTATGTTTTTAATGATTCATTTAATCAAACTTTACGAATCAGTGGTTTGACTAGTTTGACCACCGTTTTGGTTCTAAAAACTTTTCTTAGAATATATTTAATATTTAAGTTTTTATTCTATAAATTGACACAAACAAATAATCAACCTAGCGCCAAATCTGTTGAATTTTTTAGAATTAAAACTAAAATGAAAAATTTTGTAAACATTGAGGGCTAAATTTGTTGAATTTTTTTATATTTAGGATCAAATTGATAGAATGTGTAAACATTAAAGGGCTAATTTTGTTATTAGACCAATAAAAAAAAGCTCACATCAGCTTCGAGTGACTAAAGTATTTAATTTTGAAAAGTTTATCGACTAAAAATGTAGTTAGGTAAACATATTTATAGTTTACCCATAAGAAATAATTTTTAGCATGTTCTATGTCATTATTTAACAAATAATTTTAACTGGGGGGAGAATTTGCACGTTTCGAAATGTATAAGGTCAAATTTGTTCATTTTTTTAGTAAAGGGTCGAAATACAATCCGTTCCTAAGTACAGGGGCTTCCCTGATACTTTTATTGTTTAAAAGTTAATTAAAAAAATTCTAAAATTTATTTATTTTTTTATCGGTCTCAAAACACCTAAAAAATGTTACAAAATATTTAAGTATTTTAAATATATTTGATGCAATAAATAATAAATAAGTTATAGCAATATGCATAATAATATACATAATAATATTTGTATATCAGCTTAGAGTTATATATATATATATATATATGGTTAAATTATGTTACTAAACTTTATATTATATATAAATTATAGTTTAAGGGTTTTTTTAATTTCGTAATTTTTAATTTTATATTTTTTTTAAATTTTAAATTTTTAGTCTTAATCAAATGGTGATCATTAAATTAAGATATAGGTGTAAGATTTTATCGAGCTATAAATTTCTAAGCTTTAAAGAATCAAACAAGGGTAAATTTTAATGTAATTAACATTTAATATTTTAAAAATGACATTAAAGTTATTTTTTATTTACAATTTAACTCCAAATAAAATATTTCATTTGTAAAATGATAAAAACTTTAAAGATATTATTTATATCAAACAGTAAATGATATTTTTTAAATAGAAAATATTAACTTATTAAAAATTGAATTTATTTTATTTTTAATATTACAAAACTAAATGGATTCAATCAATTTGATAAAGGACCCAATGGTAAGTTTCATCAAATTGGGTTTTAATTTCTTTTGGAGAAGCTAATAGGACCTTATGGTGGTGTTAAAAAATAAGTAATTACAAGCAACTTGGATACCATGATCCCTTCCTTCTCAACAAAAATTTAAAATTTAAAAAAAATAAAAGCATTTTTGCAACTCAAGTCCCCCAAAAAATGGCTAAATTATTAATGTGCCCCTCTAATTACCATCTCCATTAGTATATCATTCCATGAATCTATAGGCCCTGGTAAGCACCAATGCAAGCAATCATTTTGCACTTTGGCATTTTCATCCTTTGCAAAGGGTTGAAACTGCCGATAAGGTCCCGGGTGCCCGTCAGGCCGCAACATTGACATCCTAGTGGTATCAAGCAATTTCAATGTAACCCCGTTTTCAGCCCCTATAATCGAAGCTTTCTCGAATTCCTCCATCTCAATACCCCTCATCTCGGCATCCACATCTTTAATATCCACTTCGCCTTCTTTAAACGGTACGGTCCTATTACATGTCCCTCCGCTAAACCATTCCCCATTCTCGAAATGGTCCGGTGTCGTGGTCCGGAGGAAAACGAACGCTTTCCGACCAGACCCCGTCATGAAGTCCAGCATCGATTTCAACGCCCTACGGTATGCGTACTCGAAGCTCATTTCCGTCAAATTCTTTCCCGAGCAAGAATGGCAACCCGTCACCGTGTCATTCTCGTGGTATATCGCGGTCTTGAGAAACCATTTCCCGCCCGCGATGACAGCATAATCGAAGTTCTCGTATTGGTCAGTCCATGTTTTGTCGAGCTTGTCGAGATGGAGCTGAGTTTCTGCCGATGAAACCCCATTTATGTCTTCGAAAATGTCGGCTTTCAAAAGGAACGGGGACCAAATAACTGAGAGGGTGAAATTGTGAGAGGGAAAATGCCATCTTTTGGATTTGTATTGTTCATCATGATAAACCTCAACAGCTTGCTCTACCTGTGGGACATATAAGTTGATCAATTATGCATAGCATTTGAGAATATTATGGTACTATCCAACAAAACACAAGACAATGATTTACACACAAAGAATATTATGGTAGGTCAGAATTTAACAGTTACAATCAAAATTAATTATTACAAGTATTGAATTGAATAATTAATTCAAACAAATTAAATATAACGAGTAATTCAATCATACAATCAGAGGCATGTGAAAATGAAATCAACTATGTTAAATCGATAATAAATTTATTTTGTCAATCAAATACTAATATAGATATTGCATCATCGTTTTAAAAATAATTTAGATGTCAACTAATAATTATTCGATGAGGTTAAATCAGTTAGGTTAAAATATGCTCCAAGTCACTTACTCTTCATACATTTAGAATTTAGTCTCTTCATTTTTATTTACAGGATTTTAATCACTTTATTTTTCAGATTTCAAAAATTCAACTCAAATTGTTAATACTTTTTATTAAATTCATTTGTTTGACCTTTTGAAACAATCAAAAAGAAATAGTTGTCACCAAAAAAAATTTAAAAATTTAAAGAAATAATTGCCAATTGAGTCTTAGCTAGATTGACATGAACATCATTGTCAATGTAGGAGGATGTATGTTCGAGTGCGTTGAAGTGCATTATTCTCCTATATATTGTAAAGAGACTGTCGATAGTTCTAAACATTGTCTAAAAAACATAAATATAATCTGAAACTATAATTAAATTATTCAAAAAATAATAAAGATAATAATATAAAGAAATAATTAAAACCTTTCATTTCAATTCAATGGTAGGTGAACCAGCTTAAAAGCTTTAACCATCAAGGCCTAAGCTGTCATCCACTTTTTAATTTAAGACTTTTCCCCATTGAAGCTCAAATGGAATTAAAGGCCAAATCTTAATTATCGCCAAAAATACTGTTGCTAATATGGGCGTTTATGGGTTAAATTTCAATTTCAGTCCCTTTATTATACATAAATTTAAGTTTTAATCTTTATAGTCTAAGTGGTATTATGGTTGCCCATGTGATTCTATATCTGACAGGTTTAGGGATCCAACCATCGCACGCTTACCTTTCAATAATGATGTTTAAACTAGATTGAATTGGCTAAACCAAGAACCAATTATAGTATCTAGTTTTTGGATATCAGATTAATTGAATCGCGAATTGATTAGTTGAATTGATTAAAAAAATTAATTGAATCAAATTTATTTATATTTTTAATATTTTTATTTTCTTAAAATTTTTAATAAAACTAATAAATCAGTAATCTAACTAGTTCGACTATAAATATGGATCTAAAAATATTGCTTTTCAACAATCTAAGAGATGGTTTTTGGTTCTTTCTAAAATCGAGAGAGAAATATTGAGGTTTTATAAGTTCGTCAGTTTCAACCAAAGAGGACAATAATTTTTACCTTATTTTGTTGGTGTGAACACCATACAAGTTGAAATTTTTTTTCTATGGGTGCCAACAATTCAAAAAAATAATGAAATGAAAGGTGTTTTCAATAAAAAATAATTTTAATAATTAATCATGTTATTTATTTAGACTAGATTTTATAAATTCAAAAAATCAAATTATATCAATTTAAAATATAAAAATTAAACCCTAAATTAAGGATAGTTAAGGGACCAAAATCAATATTAGACCGTCATCTTTTTAAAAGAATCACAATAAGCAAAGGGATAAGGCAAGATTTCATCTTGAAATTATTAACTTTTTCAATTTAGTCCTTAAACATTTTTATTGGTCCATATTAATCTTTGAACTTGACAAAATTTTCCAATTGAGATTGTGCCAAATCATTACCTCTACATCACCTAAATTTTTATATAAAAATTATAATCTTTTAGGTAATGATATGGAATAATATCAGAATGTCACGTTATTGCATGGACCAAAACTGAGAAAAATTACCAAGTTGAAAGACTAATATAGACATAAAAAAAATTCAAGAACTAAGTTGAAAAAAATTACCAAGTTCAGGGACTAACTGTAGCTTTGGGTAAAAGTACTATAGAAACTCTTATACTAAGAGTCAATTTTTTTAATATTTTTCATATCTATTTTACTATTCATGTTTGGGGCTCGTGACAACCCCTCTCAATAATGTCATCTCCAAAGTTCGAATATGCATTTTCTCAACGGGAGTACAATGTGCCTTACCATTACACTCAACTATTTTTTGGGTAGATTAGTCCATTTACGTTAGATCAATGAGCATACAAGTCTTTTTGTTAAAAAATTATCTCTGTATTATAAGATACATGTAGTACGCCACATGTAATTATTTGATTATGCTATCAGTCACACCAATTTTTAATTCAAGGAATTCCTTTGTAATTTTACCAAAGAAACCCTCGTTAATCACCACATAAAATTCAAAAAAAGAAATTACCTGAGAGAGAATGCACAGGAACGATTGGACATGGTTACGAGATATGGAATCGCCGATGAACGCCCACCATTTGTTCTTCATGAGATCCAAGAACTTTTGCGGGTCAAACCTGGGTAATTCACAGCTCCGTGGATTCCACCGCCAATAAAGGTAGCCGGAATCGGGTCTTCCGTTCATCATACAATTTTGATGAGCTTCGATATCACGGCAACTCGAATTCGTGTACGCCGGAGCCGACGGGTCGGGTACCCAATCCCCCACGAATAGATCACATTCACTTGCAACTTTATTTTTCAATTTACAACGAATAATTTAGAGGTTGCCGAAGACAAAAGCAAATGGCAAAAAGTGCAAGTAATCATACCTAGGCAGCGCATGATGTTTTAAAATGACGTATTAAAATTGGTTTAATTGTGGATTTGATCTCCTTATTTTAATTTGTTAGAATTTGGTCCTTCTATAATAAATGGGTTGTTTTTCTTTAAATTTAGTGTATATAAATTGTTAAAATGCTTATTTTTGTTGATTTTTTACATATAAATTATTGTATGCAAATTGAAAAGATTAACATTTAATTTTTTGTAGACCAAGGGATGCAATTCAAAATTAGACCATATAAATTAAGTATAATGATAAATTCAATCTTAATGTATATATTTTTGTCACTTTGATTTTAATTTTTTTACCCTTTTAGCATTCATCATTCAAAAGTTAATTAAATTTCTACTTAATAGCATGCACAATAATTCCTATGTATTTCATAAAAAAATATTAAAAATATAATTTTTTTAAAAGATATTCATTTTATCAATAAAGGGCACATGGATTATGCAAATGGGATTAAAATTTTAACAATGTTTTTATCTAAAATAATAGTTTTACTAAAATTTGAAAGTTGAAACGATAAAAAAAATTATGACTAAACTGAGAAAAATGATGAATATTAAGGACTAAAATTGATATTATACCATAAATTTGTGTGACACAGTTTTCAGCTCTATCCATTGAAGCAAAAAGGGGTATGAGATCTGCATCTTGCTTTTTCTTTTACTTGAATGAATAAACCACAAAATAAACTAATTTAAACCCAGAGATTAAACTTTATACTTTGAAAAAAAAATTCATGCTTGAAGCTTAAACAACTCACCATTTGATGCATTAAAAGACATTGATATCTCCTCGTTTGGAATCGTTTTGCTCTCATTTACCGACAACAAATCACCTGCTGAAGTGGATGGAAGAGGAGGCTCAATTAAGACATTCGTCTCCTCCACCAACGGCGGCGGTGCTTCGACGACGGATGCAGTGAAAAAGCTGAGAGAATCGGAGACGAAGAGACGAAAAGCTAGACCGAGTAATAGAAAAGAGATTAAGAATTTGAGGATGATGTGATGGCGTTTGGGTAACGGTGGTGGGTTCAAATCTAATACTCTCGATGTTTCCTTATTCACCATTGTTAATGGTAGCGGGGTCACGTTTACCCAGAAAAATAAAACACTACTACCTTTTAATGTTTTTATAAGGAAACTCTCCGACTGGTTTTTTTTTTTTTTTTTTCCCAACTACTCTCAAAGGTGTTTTTATTACAACGACGTGTCTCTTTTTTTGTGTGTGTGCCCCTCTGTGTGTTAGACTTGGGAACTGAGATTGCTAGTGGATTATTGTTGTGTGTGTGTGTGTGTTTTTTAATTTGTGGTGTTTAGAGAGGGTTAAATTATTGTCTGGGGTCTGAATTTAGTATTTTTTTATATTGGGGCTTGAAATTTTTTGGGTCTAATTTAGGTTTTGAACTTGACAATTATTCCCACATTAAGGCCTAAACTAGGTAATTATTTTCTTTTTTTATTCAAATTACTCCTTGAACTTGGCAATAGTTTCCATATTGGAACCAAAACTTGACAATTGTTTCCACATTCCACATTGGGACTCTAACTTTTGGGTTTCAAGAAAATATCAAGGACTAATTTGGACAAAAGAAAAGCTCAAGCCCTAATTTAAAAATAATTACCAAGTTCAAGCCTCGAATAGTGATTTGACTCTTTAAAGAATGGTTGGTTGATAAACGTAATGTTAAATCACTTTTTAGAGCTCGTAACTATTCTTATATTAGAGTTTGAACTTTTTTCTAGTCCAAGTTAGGCCCTAAACTTAACAATTGTTCTCATATTGTGGCCAAAATTTTTTGTCCAAGTTAGGCCTTAAACTTGGCAATTATTCTCACATTGGGGCTTAAATATTTTTTAACCAAGTCAGTCCCTGATATTTCCTTGAAAACCCTAAAGTTCAAGCCTCATATGGGAACAATTGCTTAACTTAAGCCCCAATATGGGAACAATTGCTATTTTAAGCTCCAATATGAGAACAATTGCCAAGTTCAAACCCCAATACAGGAATAGTTACCAAGTTCATGCCCCAAATAGTGATTTTACCTTAAATAGAAAACAAATTGTAATTAGGTTAAATTATGCAATCAGTCATTATATTATGCGTATGTTACATTTAGTATTTGTATTTTAATTTGGTCAAATTTAGTCGTATTTTTAGAATGGGTCAATTTTAGTCTTTATATTTTCTGAATTTTAAAGTTTCGATATTGGTTTAAAGGGTAGGAGTTGAATTCGTTCGATTAAATTCTACTATTATTCTTATACTATGCCTAAAGTCGTAGATTTAGTGCATGCTCTCTAATTGGATAATTTTGAATACCTATACTTTTTGAATTTCGAAATTTCAATATTGTAATTGGGTTTCTTTAATAACATATAAAAATAACAAGTTGATATGGTATTACATATATGATAATATATTTGTAACATCATATTTTGGAAGCTGGCAAAAACTTAATGGATTTAACCGCTCTCGTTTGATTAGGATTGAAATTCCAGAATTAGAAAAATATAGGAATTAAAAATTACCAAATTAAAGTATAGGGACTAGATCCACAAATTATACATAAAAACAATGACTGATAGCCCAATTTAACCCAATAATAATAACGAAAGGTTTCATTTCATTGTCTTTATTCAAACATCCAGAAATTTGCTTGATACACCAAATCCCTTTATAAAATAAATTGGCCCATGTTTAACTTAATGGATTATTTTCGGGTTAATTCCATCAAATGTCCTTAAATTATTGTTTTAATTTTGAATTGGTTCTTAAACTTCAAAACATTTTAATTGAATCCATAAAATATCAGTATTATGTTAATCTAGTCTTTTCATCAATCTAACAGAAAGTTGGAGCGCTAAATGCTAATTAAGATAAGATATGAAATATATTTAAAACATGTAGATCAAATTGCAAAAATATATATTTATCTTGCATAAATAACTTAGATTTAATGTGTTAAAAAAAAGGTAGAAATCAAAAAACAAAATATTAGAGGGCTCAAGGGCATGTCTAAAGGGGACATACAACTTGGCCCTTTGATTAAAATGGAAATTTTGCATTTCTTCATTTTAAGAAATTAATTATTTAAATTAAGTTTTTAATATAAAATTTTCCCAAAAAGTTATAAATTAAAATTAATTTAAAGACATGGACTAACGAGACTATTAAATAATGGACAAAGAACCAAGAATTGCAAGTAAAATGTAAGTAACCAAAGGTCTAATTATGAATTTTATAGTTCTACTTTATTAGTTAATCCCTCTAGTTTGTTATAATTTAATTTTTGTAATTTAAGAACACTGAGCAATAAGTCGAATCAAATAAATATTATTAAAATGCTAGCTAAACATTCGACTAACCTTTTCGATTAAAGACTAAATTTGATAAAAGTATTATAGAGGCCCTTATATTAAAAGATGGATTCTATTTTGCTCCCTCTACTAAAAAAAATAGGTAAACTAGTTCCTATACATTAGATTAAAAAGCAAATTAGTTATTTTTGTTCAAAATTTCATCCATTTGTACTATTAAAAACTGGTGTGGTTGACAAAAAAAAAAGACAATGACATGTAACATGCCTCGAGGACCAATTTTTAATAGTAAAAATAGATAAAAATTTTAACAAAATGATTAGTTTGCTCTTTAATCTAATATACGTGAACTATTTTGCCTATTTTTTTAAGTAAAGGAAATAAAATACAATCTAATTCCTAGTACAAAGACCTTCATAGTACTTTTGCCGACTAGATTATTAAAATTTAAAATAAAAAAAATTAACTTCACAATTTTCATCAAATAGAAGGATGAAACTCAAAATTAAACATTTTCCCAAATATAATTATACATTATTAGAGTCACAATATTAGATCTAATTCACATGGGTTGCCCTACATCAACAATCTCCCAAAGCATATATATATATATATATATATATAATATTATATATATAAAAATAGCAACTGGAACCCGATGCTAACGTACAGCTGGCTATATCACTTTAGCCTTTTCTTTTTTGGTCGGAAAACTTTAGCTTCTGTCGTTTTAGAGCATGTAATGTCATGAATGGACCACTTGACCAATTTCATTAATTATATAAATTTGACCATATCACTTTATCACCCTCTTTATACTCTTTTTCTTTTTCTTTTATTGGAATATTTAAGGCAATCCAAAATCCAAATCTTGATGCTTTTACCAAAATGGCTATATTCATAAAAATTATATATTTTAATACTTAAAGATAACGGTGTTGTACTTAATGTGAATTTTAGGAATAATTTGATAAAAGTTAAAATTATGATTTTGTTAATAGAATAAATTTAATATTAATTATGATTTTTTTTTTTTGCATTTACTTTGTCAAATAAAATTCAATGGGTGAGATTTAATTCGGATTTTAAGGTTAACTTGATAGAAGTTAATTGTTAATATTATTCATTAATTATAGAATCAATTCTAAAACTCATGTTAAGTAGTAAAAAAGTTAACATTATTATCTTTAGGTATAAAAATGTATAACATTTATCAAAAATAGATACCACATTAAAAAAAAATTAAAATTAAGTATCAAACTAAGCATTAAGCAAGAAAATGTAAATTCAAATATTGAATACAATATTATTAAAAGGGATAATCATAAATTCGGAAACATGACTGAATTTTTTTTTTCAATTGTGGTTTGAAATGGATCCATTCCATTAGCTAATTTGCTGCTGATTTAATTTTTTATTATTTTTTAATTCTGTTGGCTTTTTATATATGTTTATTATAGTCTGCTTTTTGAGATTCTGATTTGCTTTTAGTTAAAAAGATAATGGCAAAGCTAAACCTCTCTTATAAGTATTTCTTTTGCTTCTGTTGTTTTAGCACAGTTTTTTAGTTTTATTTATATATGTAACTTTAGTTTTATTTTAAGGATGGTTTTGTTATCCTCCTCTCTAGTTTGATGAATACTTTACTCTTTTGTCGATTTATGCTCGTCGCTTTAGACTATTCGGGGCTAATTTTTTTATTATATTAAGTGCTTGCAATCACCTTAGATATGTCGTGCTTGAGTTGTGATAAAACCAGTTATCAACGTGTCATGATGTTCTATTGATGCCTTGGCTAAAACTTTTGTTGTGTTGATAGAGCTTATCCTTCACCATCTACGACGAGTACTGTTTGTTATTATTATTTTTAATTGTATGGTTTCTTTCATTAAATGAATTAATGAATTAATGAATTTACTTTTCAAATAAAAAATATATCTAAGACATCAATTATATATTATTAATATCATATCTTTACAAAAATTGAGATATTATTATTATTTATTTGTCAGAATTTAATTTCTGTATTTTTACAAATATTGATAAATTAATCTAATTATTGATTAACAGATAAGTTTGAATAGTTGATTTTTTTTTTTAATAATGTGTTGCATGTAAAAATAATTGAGTTGTCGATTTTTAATTCATTGTATATAAATGAATGAATTGTTTATTTTAAAATAAGCGGTTTAACAAAAAAAAGTTTAACATTGTTACCCAAATATACTAATTTCTTGATTTTTATAAAATACTATGACTAAATTATGATATATTAAAATTGAGAGATTAAAGATTTAGTTTTTTTGGGATAAAGTAATATTTAACTTCTAACTTCATGTTAGTTTTAAAACTTGATACTTTTTTTAATTTGGTCTGTAAATTTGGATTCCAAAAAAGTATAATTGTACTTTTTTAGATTTTTTTAAATTTTTAAAATTTTATGTGATACTATAGTATAATCTTAAAATACCATGTCATCACATCTTATTGAAATCTATGTTTAGGGATTAAATTAAAAAAACTTGCAAAATTCTAAAACTAACGTGAATGAAAAAAAATTAAAAGATTAAGTTAAAAAAATACCAACTTTAAGAATTAAATATTTATTTATTTTTTTCAAGTAAAAAGATTAAAGTTAGGGTCAAAATCAAGGCGATATGACTATGCCAACCGAAAAAACCATTAGGAATAAAAATTATATATATTTTAGTGTAAAGCTCAACAAACAAGAAACTGTGATTGCTTAAAATAAACCAAAATATTTAAATAAATGTGAGTATTTAACATATTAATAGTGTATTTTTTATTTTATAAATATTTTTAAAAATAATATACTTTTTAATATTTATTATATTTTATAGAATACTTGTAACCTTAAAATCTAAAATTTCCATAAACAATATTTAATTGAGTAAAATAAAATTTTAGAAAAAGTACTCGGCCCACGAGGAGGAACATGCCATGGATGTTAGCACATCTTTCATGTTATTGTCCCACTCCCCCATGCAATATATCATCACTGAAATTATATTTTGATTTTATTTAAAAATAATAAATTAATTTTTATATATTAGATTAAATAGTAAATGAATTGTTTCTATTAAAATTTTTATTTATTTGTGTTGTCAAAAAATGGTATGACTAACATAAGAATTAAACAATGACATATAATATGTCATATGTACTTAATGCTGACATACAATAATTAATTTTTAGCAATAGAAATAAATAAAATTTTTAACAGGACAACTAATTTACTCTTTGATCTAAGACTAATTTACCTATTTTTATGTAAATGGAGGCAAAATGCAATATAACTCTTGATACAAATACTTGCATGGTACTTTGAAACTTCTTTACATATTAGCTATAATAACATGGGTGGAACGATATTAAACCTATTGGTCTTGGTTCGTATGCCAATGTGGGCATTACCAGATGAATTCAGTAGACATATAAATACAATACAAGTAAAAATATAAAATCGAACATTTATAACATAGAATCAAATTAGTAAAAGCATAATAGATGAAAAATCAAATAAAATTCATTCATGATATATGCATATCTTGAAAGAGGCTTATACATTACAATTACAAATAATAAGACTTGAATTTGGATACTCAAAAGAAGTTCGAACTTTTGCCTTTAACTAACAATTGTGTGGTATTTGTTGTACTATTTTGTAGTTCATGAAAATGAAATTAAGATATTCCTTGATTTAAGCATTGGTTTTGTCTCGAGGGCCCATTTGGATGGATGTGTATTTTTAATATGGTGCATTTAGCTTTTTTTTTCCTCACATTACAGTATCGTTACAATATCTAATCTCACTGCTACTGTTATTTTTACACTAACTACAGGTAAACACACCGTCTATCCAAAAGGGACCTAAGGCTTTCAACTGTTGTCACTGCTTTGCGAGTCTGGGTTTGTCATATTTTCTTTCTTCAATAGTTAAAAACAAGGTTTTTAGGTGAAATCAATCAGATCATCAATTTGTTAGTCTAAACAATTCGATTAAATAAATTATTTAAAAATATAAAAATAAAAAATATTAAAAACCAATTCACCCATCCACATTTCTGCTGATCTAAAGATTTTCTCCGAACCAATACTTTAGTCGATTCTCAATTCAACCAATCGAGTTCAATTCAGATTAGGGGTGAACAAAATCCGATTCCATTCGAAAAACTCGATAAAAAATTTAAATTTTGAATTAAATAGTTCGAGTTATTTGAGTTAATCAAATTATTCGGATCAACTCGAATAAAAAAATTAAGTTTTTCGGTTTAAATCGAATATGAATTACACATTTCAAGTTATCCAAAAATCTGAATAAGAAAAGATAAAACTACGTAATTTTGATAAATTTTTACTTTTTTAAAAGTTAAAATTCAAAATAATTAAGTTAAAAAGCAAAATTACGTCGTTTTGATAAGTGTTTACCCATTAAGTTAAAAGGCAAAATTATTATATTATTCATGTAGTTAAATAATTTTGTACTTCGCCTATTAGTTAAATAATCGGTCTATCTAAACGCAACATTAAGTATAAATAATAGGGTTCGTTAACTCGATTCGATTTGACTCGAAAAATTTTTTACTCGATTCGATTTAATTCGAAAAAAATTCAAATTGAGTTCGGTTGCTAAAATAAGATTTGTCAACTCGATTAACTCAAAAAATTTTATTCGATTCAACTCGACTCAATCGAATACTCACCCCTAACTCAAAAAACCATGATTAAAAACTGAAGTTGCCACAAGAGATGGCAATGGGGACATCGAAGGGATTTTCGGCTCAGCGGCTGTGTTTTAGCAACAACACAGTCCGTCAGGGCGCGTCCACTTAGTACCCGAAACGCATGTCTTGTTGCTGTGTCGTATGGTATGTCAGATGGTTAAATTCTGGTATTAGCCCTTCTACTATACTTACATTTTGAAATCTAATTCTCATACTTTAATTCGACATAATTAGATCCATCATACTGGACATGTTTTTTTTTTTTTTTTGTATGTTGGAAGGAATAACTTTAAGAAAATAATCCATATTAGCATTTTAATCAGAATAACCGATAATATTAACTATTTGTATTAACTAATGACATTATAAAAATAGACACTAAATTATGCCATATTAAAATATACTAATTAAATCTTAAATTTGAACGTAATAAAGGGACCAAATCGATAATTTAACCCAGATAACCAACCAATGATTGTCCAGGCCAATCTCCTTTAAGCCAACTTAAAATATTTTTGCTTCCATTCATTTTGTGAACAATGCTCCATAACTTCTACCACATATATTAATTGACGAAGTATTCGATATACAATTCATGAATATATTCACAAACATTATCCGTGTACATATTCAAGAACATATACACAAATTTATTCATGAACAAATTCATTTAATTTAAACAAACACTATTAAATATTCTTAATGAATATGAACCAAACACAAACAAACATAAACATATGAAGATAAGTCCGTTCGTTCAAAGCTCGGTTCAATTTCGAACATTTCTATATTGGAAAACAATGAGATACAATGAAACAAAAATTTTATATTGCAATATTTGCATAGGCATTACATAACTTGAAAAGCAATCATTTAGAACATGTATTGAAATATTTATATTTTTCGCTTATCGGATTAAGAAACTATCCAACATCGACAACCTCGAAGTTAGCTAGAAAAACATCGATCGGATTTTGAACCTTCCGATCAGTTTGCCGGTTGATTATTTCCACCCTCAACGGAGAACGAACCAAACTTGTTGTATCCGCGGGATTAACTGTGGGGATCATTATGTATTTCATTACGCGGCTACTTTTGGAACTTTCATGCCAAAACCGTGCTTTGCTTTCTCAACTCTGTTCAAGAAAAATCATATCAGCAATGCTTAAGGATATTAGCCATCTAATACTAATGGAAGCCGTAGTAGACAAAGCCATGTTCTTGCCACTAAACTAAGATCTCATTAGCCTCGAGGCTTATATAACGGTACAAGAATTACTACTATTAAAATATAAAACATTCACGAGCATGTGTAAGGAGATGAACCAAAAGTTGCAGAAAAAACAAAGGTTGGAATTAGCTCTTACGTCGGGGCAAGTTTGCCAAGGCAATCTAGCTCTTCACCAGTGTCTTCGTCCAGGACTCTGCCAGAGATCTCGATGATGTAAGATCTATCTCTATCGGTTGGAAGCCCTCTATTAGCGAGCAAATCCAAATCTTTCTGATGGAGCTCTCTCCCATTTACGAAAACACCAGTGGTTCCACCGGCACAGTTTTCTGGCATTGGATAATTAAATTCTTCGATAAATGGCTGCAAGTGAAATACAGTTAAAAAGAAAAACATGTAACGGCAAAACCAAACAACAAGAAAAAGTGTAGCCGTTGATATCTAGGTAAGGATTATTCAATCTTACAGGGATTATGCCCAGACAAGGCCCGCCAAGAACACCCCAGAATCCAGCTCGAAAATCATACCTGATTTAGACACGCCGATCATTATAGACATACACTGAAACTAGTAAAACTCATAGCACGGCGGATAAAAAGAAAACCGATAAAAGCTTACCAATACTGTCCAGGTTGAATGGGTCCGGCCATCTTTTCAGCTTTTTTAAGCACACGGTCAGTTATAGGATGGCCGTTAACCGAAATGTTACTTTTCCCGCGTTCCTCGGTTTGATTAAATCTCGAGAAATCCTTAAAACTCTTCTTGATAATATTTACGAAAAACGATTCACCACCTTTTGCGACTTTTGGTTGATCACCCTCTCTGGTTGCTTCCCCTGAATCTTGAGAGATTCCTGTGTTATAGTCGTCAAATGAAACCTCCATCTCGGTAGGTAATGACGCCTCTTTTAAAGAATTTTGTCTTGTGGCGGCCTTGTTAGACGTGAATTTCTCTTGACCAGAGCGATTACTACAATTTCCCTTCCCGAATCTGTTGACTGCTTGATTGCTAGTAGAGTAATCGAAGTGGTCTTCAAGTGGTGAACCTGAGGGTGGGGGAGACATGGTGGATTTGATTGGCTGCCGAACAGAATTCTTTTCCTCTCTCGAAGCAATTAAAACATCCGGACTGTTGTCGTCCTCGGAAATGCTCAGAGATGAAGAATGAAAACTTTGCATTTCTTGAGGTCTGATTGAATTCAAAGCCTGGCCCATTGACGATACAATGGGTTCTTGGTCCATTGATTGAAAATCATAACCAGAATCATCGTAGTCGTCAGACGAGAAAGTGGCAGCAATTCGGTTCACACGGCCACGGAAATATGAGGAACTATCATTGATAACTCCATCAGAGATATCATCAACCTGTACAGAAGTTCCTTTCATCTCCGCATGATCACAAAGAACAAGCTTCTTGTTGATAATGGTAAAGTTTATTACACTCGAACAGGCACCGCAACGCAATTTATACTCGGTTTTTGCCACGAGCTGTTTTTTCTTCGGCATTTGTAGTAATTCGAAACAATTATAACACAAAATAAATGGAGCACCACCAGCAATAGGACGAAAATGGCGACCACCACTGGTTACCACCACCCGTTGCGGATGGCACTGAACAAAACCACCTATTTCCGGCTTAAGATCACTAGGCCATCTAGCGTGAGCTTGTGAATGAAGCACGCTCATTTCAGGCACTGTAGTCCTAGAATTGTGGAAATGCGAACTAAAAGTCCCGTGGTTCTCAAAATGGTACATTGGATTACAAGGCACATCAGGGAACCTTTTATCACCAAAAGAACGGGACAGACTAGGTGGTGGAACTCGTCGATGTTTCTCGTAACAATGAAAGCAAGAACAAGAAGCCTGGTGCAACACTGAACTTTGTGGATATGGCATAAACGGGTCGTGATTACTTTCCATATACTGTCTCGAAAAGTACGGATGAGGTGCTTGTTGGTATTCTCCGGGTAATTGTTGCGGTGCTCGTCCAAGGATTTGGGATCCAAAAGGATCTCCATATGCAGGAATATGATTTGGATTGTGCATTGGAGGATACAACCCATGCCGAGTCATATCATGCCTGACAGGATAAGCAAATGGCTCTGGAAAATGACTGAAATAAGACGGCCCTGCCCCCATACCATGTTGATCAGGTCCGTATAAGGGCATTGAAGGCTTCTTTGCTCGAGAAGACCCACTCGGGAACAATGTATCCTTCTCTTTCGGTTTATCAATCACATCAAAAGACCGACTAAGTCGCTCTTTTAGCTCGTCTAGCTTCCTCAAAAGCTCGGCTCGATCTTGTTCAAGGTGAATCCTACTAGAACCAGCCTGGTCCGTTTGACTCTGCAAGGAATCACTATAACCATACGATGGGCCTTCATCCAGATGATTCGAAGTAGAAAACCTCACGCCTTCAACAACCGCTCTTGGAATTCTCTGCAAGCCCTCCATCTCTCCTTGCTTCACAGCTTGCCTTTGCAATCTCCCAACATATCCAAAATCAGAACATGAATCCTCCTGTTCTTGTTCTACAGAATTCGCGATTTCATCCTTATTTCCATTCTCAACGGGCTGTTTATCGCCGGTATCATCACAACCAACATTACTCTTCTTCTCTGCATCACTTTGATCACGCCTCAAAGAGCCAGCACTCGATTTAACATCCACATGGGAGGCATCACTCAAATCTACTAACCTTTTCCTTAACGGAATTTCGGATTTGCTAGAAACTCTACCGCGCTTATCTTCTTCCAATTTCTCCGACGAGGTATCTGCTTCAGGGTTCTTAATTTTTGCTGATACAAAATATGTATATATATAAAATACACCATTAAAATCTGGGAAAACACTACATATTTCATAGTAAGATCAATACCAAAAGAATCAGTAAATAAAACAAGGAATCTAACCCAAAGCCTTAAATGGCTTCATTAGTTTTAATCATCAATCAACAAATCCCCAATAATGTACCTTGCTATTACTGATAAATACAAAATAAACCACCAATGGTTGAAGTTTCAACATTATCACTGATCAATTGACTCAAAAAAATCCAAGTTATTTTCTCAGCAACTTTCTCATCAACCAAACAAGCAACTATAGGGAAGAAAAAACAAGGTACCTCGAAGAACAGCACCGCAGCCACCACACTGGTAAACAGAATAATCAGCAAGTTCTGGAAGAAGGTTTTCACAATTTGGACACCGAACTAACCTTACTTTATTCGACTCAGCCATTACTGAGTCATTCAAAGAACCTGTCGAGTAACCGACGAATAAGAAAAAGACGTTACACCCCAAAAGAAAAAAACAATTTAGAATCCTTCCAAAAAATAATTTGTTTTAAACGAGCTTAAAAAACAACCAATGCTCCTGCAAAAACCATCACCATCAAACCCGGTTTATTTAAGAAAACAGAAAACCCAAACAGGAAATATAATCAACTGGGTTGAAAAAACCACCAATGGTCTTTTCTTTTTCTCTTTAAGCAAAGCTTCTCGCTCGTTTTCTTGGGTTTTCTCGGAAACCAAACAGGGAAAAAAGGAAACACAATGAAGTAACCCAGAGTCTACTGAAAAACACCCAGAAAAAGAAAATTTTCCACTCGAAAGAGAAGTATGGTTTGTTGTGATTTATGAAGAATCAAAAAAATCTGAGTTTATAATAAAATAATAGAGAAAAGAAACGAAATGAAATAATATAAAAATGGGGGAGAAAGACAGCCGTGATCACATTATCGTTTTCCAAGGTTACTAGGAAAGAAAGAAAGAAAGGGTTAATTTCTCTAGACGTCCCTTAAAAAATGCTGAGATTCTAAATTAGTCCAAATTTTAGAAACATTTTAATTGAATCTTTTTATAGTGTAAATATTGTATTAATCGAATCTTTTTAAGTGTAAATATTTTATTAATTGAATATTTTTAATGATATTAGACATTAAATATTAACTAATATTATCTCGAATTTAATGTGAATCGAGTTTTAAATAAATGTGTATAGGGATAAAGTTAAAAATTTTATATCAATGTCGAGATAAAATTTTTTAAAAAATAGCTTTAAATTGGTATAAATTAAAGAAATAGTTTTTTGAGGGGTTGACAATACAATTTTTTTCTATGTGACTAAAGCTAAAAAGAATTAATTTTTTAGAGGGATTAAAAAACAATTGTACCATTTAACTAAAGGGACCAAAACCTTACCTGCCTCCCTGGCATTGTCCCTACATTTATAACTATCAAATGAGGCTATCTATTTGTTCAACCCGTTGGGTCTAAGTCTAATAAAACAGTTTGATTAATATAGTACTGATATTTTAACCAAATTAGAATCCAAATGATAATTTAGGACATCTAGTGGAATTAACCCAATAAACAAAGCATCACTATTTCAAGGTTAAACAACTCAAAACGACAGCGTTTATACATCGACTGTAGAATCGGCTACTTTATATTGTTGTTGAGTAGCTTTGGAACTTTATTGGGTCCAATATTATGCTTTTTTTAGGTGACTTCCCTTTTCTTTTTCTTGGTTTGAGACGTGTGAGAGAATAAAGCAGAGTTTTGGCTGTTGTGAAAAGATGTGAAAGGTTTACCTTTGTTGAACGTTTTTGGAGAATAATCGGTTTAATCCTTTGGTTCCGTTGTTTTTTAATTGATTTTAATATAAGAAAATTGACTCAATCGATTGTAATTGAGAAAAAGGATGAAATCGAATTAATTTTGATTCAATCAGTTTTTTCGATTAAATAAACTTAGGTTATTGGGTTCGTTTTTATCTATTTTAAAATAATATAAAATAAGTCAATTTCTTTTTCTATTTAATTTTGGACCGATTAAATCGAGGTTAAAAACAAATATGCTAAATGGGTTGGTTTTTTAATTAAAATTGAAAATTACTCTCCCTTAATTGGCTTGCTCTACTTAAGCCTATAACACCAAACCACTTAAATCATTTATCCCTACTCACTAATATAAGCTAGGGGTAGGCAAACTATACTCCCTTCTCCAGTATCTCACTCTTAGCTCCACATTTATCCCAAGTAGTGTGAGTCATCCATCTCTACTACTTAACTTCTCTATGTATTAATAATAATTAAATAATTTTTAATTTAATAAAAATATATATATTAAATATTGAATAAATTCTAAAATAATAGTAAATTTTATATAATTAATGTTTATGAAAATGGGTTACACCTATTTTCTTTTATATTTGTTGACGCCTCACAAATTTATAAATATCTCGTGAGGTCCACTTTGATATTTGTATTTTTTTTTGTTCGTTTTAGTACTTAAAATTAATAGCATTGACATAATAATTCATGTAGTACTTTTCTTATATTTCATTACTAACATAGATAAACTTTCTAAAAAAATTTTATGAACTTCTTTTTATTTTGATGAATTATATCTAAACAGCAATGCAAGTGACCACGCCAATGTGATTAAAATTTTGATAGTTGAATCAATTTTTGTCCAAAATTTACACATTCAACTTGAGTGTTCCATAATCTAATAAAATTATATAAAAAAAATATGATAAACAATAGAATAAAATAAAGCTATCAAATTCTACACTCCTAAATAATATTAGTAATAGCAAAAATCTTTAAAAAATAATTTTTTATTTGTTGTCTTTTTGTCTCATACATCAACGTCGCACGTTTCCCTCATTGAATTGTTGCGATCACTAGAATGCAATGATGAAACCCTTTTTATTTTTGAAGAAATAATAATTGATATTTTCACTTTCAGACCAAGCTTCCATAATTGTTTTTACAAAAACCCAGACATCAATTTTTTGGTACTATAATAATGGAAATCATGAGGGTTTTAGGGATTCAAATCAGGGACCCTTCCCCTATATTAATTAAATTTTGAATTGAAAATAATAGCTGAATTAATGGATGGCAAACGAAGAATTCAACAAAAGTTGGAATTAGATAAAACCTACATAATGTATACGTATTAGGTGGGAGAAAGATCGAAGTTAGAATTTTTTTTTTTTAAAGAGAGTTACAATTGAATTGATTTTATTGAGTTAAAATGTAATTTTTTTTATATTAACATATTAACTCATAAATTTTTTATCATTCTTGAGCTGTTAGATTATAATTTTACTTATTATTAATTTATAATTTTATGGATTTTAAAAATTCTAAAAGAATAAATGTTCATTTTAACGGGCTAAAGCTCCTGCCTATTCCTGATGCCGTCTTACTCAATGTGAAGACAATCAAGTTGGAATTATTTGATTTTTAAAATTATACTTCTTAGTATGTTTATGATATTAGAATTCTATTATATATATATATATATATATATTTGATGTTATAAGTACTGATATGATTATATTATTAAGTGATGTTAATTTTTAAAGGGATAATACATATCTGAATTTTGGAGATGATATTCTCAAAAGGGAAAATCATGAATCCCGAGTAAAGACTGTAAAATAGATATAAAAAAATATAAACATATTTATAATTATAAATAATATATTTTCAAATAAATATAATCGGAATAAATTATTAAAAAGCTTTACCTAAGGGGCAAAGTATAATTTTTCATCATTATATTAATTTGTAATTTCCTAAAAATAACGAGACTAATAGAGAATTTTTCATTTTGGGGTTAAGGCTACTGTCAGTCCTCCTCCAGCTGCCAGTATGGATGGATTCTCCCTTAAATTATTCAAAGTTTAAGTCCCACTGTATATTGACTTTGTCTCAGATCGTTATCCTTTTATTTTAAATTGATTTTATTTCTAATTAATCGGAAATGTATTATTTAAAATTTGAAATATGAATTTCACAATCATAAGCTAAATCATATTGTATACCATAAAATCAAAGTGGTTGGTTCATTGGCTCTCATTCAAAAGGCATGATTTAGGTCCTTAACTAGAGACCCTAATGCGAGAGGCTTCGCCGAAGCCTCTTAAGGCTCCCCTCCTCGTTGGTCATGATTAGATCTGATTATGGGTAGGGATATTTGTCTAGACTCGAAAGTCTATTCAAAAAGTAAGGATTTTGATAAAAATATGGGCTCGAAATGGGCTTTAATAAAAAATAATGTTCGTTTTTTAAATGAGATAGTCCTCAAGTAAGATTTTTTTGCCCAGGCCTAGCCCGAATTTGCCTTTTTTTTGCTATTGTATTGCTATTATATTGTTGTTATTGTTTGAATATTGTATAACTCTTATTTTATTGTTAATTTTACTACTATTTTAGAGGAATTTACTTGCTAAGTTACAATTATCTTAGTATTGTTTAAGTATAAAGACTTTTTTTAATGTATTTTTAATTTGTTGGGAATAATTTATTTTAATATTTTTATTGTATTTGATTTATTATATTTTTAAAATTTGTTTTTATATAAAAAATTAATATGGATGGGCCGAGCTCAAGTTTAGCATTTTTATCTGGGCTGGGTTTGGACAAAATTTTAGACATTTTTCGAGCCTAGTTTAAGCCTCAAAAATGAACCTAAATGTAAGAGCCCGTTTTCAGTAAATTCGAAATAGTGGTTCTAGGACCACAAATGTAATGATCCAAAATTCACTGGCATCAGAAAAGTATATTATCGAGCCTCTGTCTTAGCAAAATGGGTTCTTAAATATTTATTAAAAATAATTATGAGTCTAGTGGTGTGTCTAATTAGGTTTTTATTAAGTGAATTTAGTTTAATTTAGAGTAATTAGTAAGAAGGACTAAATTGAATAAGGATAAAAGTTTAATTGTAGATTAATAGAAAGTAAAAAGGACCAAATTAAAAATTAAGCCATTTTGCATAGATGAAGCGGCAAGTGAGCATAAAAATCTTAGATTTTTATGTTAATTAATTATAAAATATATTATTATTATTATTTGTTTAAATTATAATTTATATTATTAAAAAAATAAATTGGATAAAGACAAATGTATTGTGATTAAATTATACAAGTGTAATGCATATATTTATATATTTGTAATATATTTGTTTAATTACTTTTTATTTAAGTAAGTAGATATTTACTATTATTAAGTTAAAAAGATTATTATTAATAAAATAATTATATTATAAGATTTTTACTTGATAAATAAATTAAATGTATGACAAGTGGATAGTCATGATATTGGACAAGTGTAACATATATATGTGTGTATAAATGTAATACCAATATTTGTATATAATTATTATTAAGTTAATAAAATAAATAAAACAAATGAAATAATAAAATAACTAAAAGAAACAAAAGGGTAAAAGTACAGAGAAGCTTTCGAAATAGAGCAGGGAAAGAATAAAGAGAAAAGAAAAAGGGGGAAACTAAGGTTTTAAGGTTTGAAACTTTAATAGGTAAGTCAATAAAACCCTTTTTACTTAATTTTGATGTTTTAGAAATTTTAGAACAAAATTATGTCGAAATTAAGTTGAGGTTTTGGAAGTTTTTAGGTTTTTGAACATAGTTCATGTTGAACAAATGATTGAATTAGGGGTTTATTTGATAGAATTTTGATTAGAATTGATTAAAGGATTAAATTGTAAATTAGGCTATAAATTTTGTGTTGTAGGGACTAAATTAAAAGAAATTCAAAATTATGGAATTATGATGAAAATTTGATAGTTAAATTTAAGTTGAGATGGAATTTGGATAGAAATAAGATATGAATTGTAATGGGAAAGTAAATGAAATTAGTTAGGACTAAAATGGGATTTAAGTGAAAGTGGAATAGAAAATTTAATATTTATTGTAAAATTAATGCTATATTAACGATATGTAAATTATTAAATTTTCTTATCTAAAAAAGAACCCGAGACATCGGCTCAGAAAGGAAAGGAAAAAGTTATTGAGGAGTAGATGCAAAGAAAATTCGGTTTGTATTACTATAACTCAAATTAATTTATATCAAATGCTAGATTTTAATATATGTACATGCCAAGAGAATTGAGGTAAGCATTATTTTTTATATGAATGGGAATTGAAATGAGCAATGAATGATAATGCCAATTAGTATGTGAAAAGTATTGTAACGCCCCGAATTTGGGCTAGAAGTATTAGGTATTGAGCATGGAACAGTTAGGAGGCTGCACATAAATGTTTAGTTGAGCAAGAAAGTGACACAAATTTGTCTGCTTCAATGGTTATGTGTTTTGGGAAGTATCTAAAAAGTCTTGGGTTCAAGCTTGGGCATGTGCAAAATTTTTGTTTTTGTAACACCCTGTAACCCCAAACCGTCGCCGGAACAGGATTAGAAGGCATTACCGGACTCATACACTAATAAACAAATAAAATCGAGACATAAATTTGAGTTTCAATCTAAAACATTCTAATTTCCATAAAATAGTCTTTAATATGGGCCTATGGGGCCCAAAATAAGTATAGGAAGTGATTTGGGGCTAAATCGGGAACTTTGGAAACTTTTCTTTGAAAACAGGGGCACACGCCCGTGTGGCCTGGGACATGCCCGTGTGGTCTGCCTGTGGGGTTCCCATGGCCGTGGGGCTAGGCCGTGGGTAGATCTGACTTGCTACACACGGCCGTGGAACTAGCCCGTGGGCAAGCCTGACTTTCCCCACACGGCCTGGGCACACGCCCATGTGTCTTGGCCGTGTGAAAACATGATTTTTCACCATTTTTAAGCTACTTTCACCCACTAAACATACCCAATTCATGCCCAAATCATTGACTTATAAATATTAATCAAATACCATTGATTTTATTTTCAAACTTAACAAAAATTCATTCATTCATTCCAAAAACTTCTTAAGGTTTATAAACCATATTCACATTCAAAATATTAAACATTTACAAGTGGCTAAAACCAAACCTAGTACATGCCATATTTTTAAAAAATAGATCCATCACCAAAATTCGAGCTAAAGTCGGGATTGATTTGAATGCTGAGCCGGACTTTAACACTACCCCTAACCTACGCACAGAAAACAACCGTACGCTAAGTATTAGGAATACTCAGTGGTATTATCATAATCCATTTTATGTCAACAACACAATGTCATAACATACATAGATAATTAGCAAATCATACATAAAATTTCATACCAAGCCAACATAATTCAAATAATCAAATTCAAATTACTTACTCATTTCACTTATTTATCCCTATTAACATGACTCAGACTTGGGTGGACACACGGATCCAACCAAACACACCAGAGTGGCGACCAATGCCTCATCGGATAGTTCGAAGTAAATCTATAACACACCACGTGTCTCATAGACTGAGCCGAAGCAAAGTGGCAACCAACGCCTCATCGAAACTATCCGAAGCAAACCTATGACACACCATGTGTCTCATCGACTCGAGGTCGAAAAATCCCTGAACACTTTCAATCCTATGGCATGCCAACTATATCCACTAAGCCCGACTAGTTAACAGGGTATCAAAATCACATGGTAATTTCATTTTCACTTCAAAATTCACTTATCAATTAACACTTTGGTCACATTTTTCACATCTTTCTCATTTCAAACATAAATTGTTTTCAATTCACATAGTCATACATTTTCACCTTGATACAAATATAATTCACATAACAATTCCACACACACACACATATATATATACATATGCATCAATCATATCCAATCACATTCAAATCAAATATCACTATTTGTCTCAATTTCAATTCCATACATATACATGTAATAAAATTAAACACATAACAATAAATAACATGAATTATGATAATACAAACCGATTTTCTAGAGCTACTCCTCGATCACTTTTTCCTTCCCTTTCGTATTAGACGTCTCGGTTTCCTTGTTTGATACGAAAATTAACATAATTACAATTAATTAATAACACACATATTTTATACAAAATTATTAACTTTCCATGCAACTTTTGCCTAAATACCAAATTTGTCCTAACCAATTCCATCTTCTTCCTTTTTACAAATCCTTTCATTTCCTTATTTAATTTCCATCAAAACTTTAATATAACAATCAAATTTTCATTATTTTTTTCCATAATTTCAAATTTCTTTCAATTTAGCCCCTAAAACTCAAAACTTATAAGCTAGTTTACTATTTAGTCCCCTAATCAATTCTAATCAATAATTTTATTAAATAAATCCCTAATTTTATCACTTGTTCCACATGAACCCCACTCAAATATCTATCAACTTTCAATATTTCCACATAAACTCAAAAAAATTCAACTCTAAGACTTCAAAAACATCAAAATTACAAAGAAATGACTTAATTAAACTTACCAAATAATCTCCAAGCTTTAAAACCCTAATTCTCCCTTTTTTTTTCTTTCATTTCTTTCTTTCCCAAATTTTCGTTTGTTTCTCTGGTATGTTTCTTTATTTTTCTTTCTTTTGTTTCTTTATTTTATTACAATATTAACTTAATTAATAATAATAATAAAATATCTATTTTATAATTAATTATATACATACATTTGTATACATACATGTTATTACACATGTAATTCATCATTGCCATACACTTGTCATTATCACAACTAATTAATAAAATATAATATTTACATAATAATAATTATTATTATTATAAATATCTTTTACTTAAATATTAATTAAACCAATTAATTTTATACATTTGTACATATTTATTTTATTACACATGTAAATTATTTTTATCAAACACATGTCACTTTTATGGTTTAATTACCAATTCTATCCCCTGACTTTTCTCTATTCTATACTTAAACTTTTATACTTTATTCAATCTAATCATTTTTCTTAAATTCTCTAAATTGAACTAAATTCACCTAATTGAAACTTAATCAAGCACACAACTAAACTCACAAATTTTCTTAATAATTATTTTCTAACCCGGTTTACTAAGACAAAAGCCCCATACTCATTTTTCTGATGCCCGTGAAATTTGGGTCGTTACAGTTTTAATTAGTTAAACCCTTATCTTGAGACTGTATGCTTTTTGAATAAATATGGGTAAAACATGATAGAAAGGGTCTGCTGGTCTAGAGGGTAAGTGGCGTGTTATCTATGTCAGAGGACTGAGGTTTGAATCCTACTTGGCACAAGGAAGTATTTAATTTTGCTGCTGATACTATAGAGGTGTTGTGGTTTGACCGAAACACTGAAGAGTTTGGTGGGAGTTCAAATTTGATGGTTGAGAGATTGGAGGAGAGTTTTGAGGAGTGGATCAAGGGATTGAGAGAGTAGTGGTGCTGAAATGGGTTTCTTCCTCAAAAATTTCGTTTTGGCACTTGTTCTCTCAATTTTCGATCACCTATTCTCTCCATTGCCGAATTCTTTTGCTACTTTTGTCATTACTTTTCCTCTTTTCTCTCCTCTACTCTTTTCCTCAAGCCCTTTTCTTTTTGTCGATTGTGCAATTGGTTTGGTTGCTGTCCTGATTTATTTTTTGGCTTCGTCCTTAGTGAGGCCTCAATCGTTTAGCCTTGACCTAATACTCTTCCTCTCGTTTCTTTTTTTCAGTTCTCTTCTCCTTTCACCTTTTGTGTTAGCCGAACATTCCATCTCAGGGGTACGATTGATACATCTTTTGATTCGGGTTAAGTGTGGGCTTTTGAGGGTAGGCCGAATACTCTCTTTTTTTGTAGTGAACCTTGCCCTTTTCTCTATCTGTTTCTTCATCCCCTTTATTGCCGAAATTATTTTCTCTCTTGAGGGCCGACTATGTTTTCCTCGGTTTTTGGTAAGTATTCTTGACTTATTATTAACCTTACTCTTCGTTTGTGGCAAGTATTTTGATATGAGGTTATCTTGTTGCTTGTAAATTGATATCTATCTGAATACAATTGCTATCTAAGAACTATTCAAAAGGTGAAGGATATTTCTTTGGTATTGGAGTGATCGAAACCTCTTTCTTTCTATTATACGTTTCACTATTTCGGTTAGTATGTTTTTCGTTAGAGATCAATTATTTACATGAATGGTTGTTAATGAGAGGTTTCTTTTGGAATACAGAGGTTAATCGAGGAGCGGGTAATCACTTTTAATCAACAATTAAGTGTAAATATTCAGTGATTCAAGCAAGGTAAGTGGTTATGGTTTAAGTGACTGAGTATGTTGATTAAAGCTGGTTGTATTTCTATTGGCATGCGACTAATCAAATATTTGCAATGGTATGTAGATTTAAAGTGCCCAAAAGATCGTGTGCGCATATTTGCAAACAGGTGTGTAATCACACTGCCTTAACCGTAAATCGGTAAAAGTCGAAAAATAGGACTTTTGACGCTACACGAGCATGCACTCGCTCGTGTAGTAATCTGATCGTATAAAATGTAAGCATTCGACTACTGAGGCCACCATGGGAGATTCCATGAGCATAGGCTATTTTGGGCCATGTTGGGCCGAATTGAGCTGTGTGGGCCCAACAGGCTCGTGGGCCCCATACAGGTAAACCACACGAATGTGTGGAAGTTATTGGAGCCCGTTGTATCGTTCACATGGCTAAGGTCATTTCTGGGCTTTGTGGGCCACGTGAGCGTGTAGGCTCACATGGGCAGCATAATGGGCCTTGGGCTCATTTTCTCCGTTTGTACTGATAAGGTTGCATGGGTCACCCGAGACAACTGTTGACCTACTGATGGGTCGGTAAATATACCTAGACCCAAACTGATAGAATGACTATTTTGCCCGTATGAGGTAAAATGACTATTATGCCCTTATACGATGTATGATTGATTGAACATGCCATTTGATATATATGTTTTGCATACATGCATGATATTATGATATGCTGCATGGGGATGGGTTTACTATTTGGAGGAAGTGTATTGAACTATTTAAGATCGCACAGATCACCCAAGACGACTGTAGACCTACTGATGGCCTTAAGCCACTTATATTACTGGTAGCTTTGTTGCGATACTGTTTAATGTTGCAATCAATGCTAACTTTGTAAGTGTAGGGATGAGTGAGTGATTTATTCCCCACAAGAGTGTAGGATTAGACAAGAGATGGTGTGCAGGGTTGGTTGGGATAACATGCATCATGCATGCTGATTTCTGATACTGTTATGGGCTAAGGCCCAACTGATACTGTTATGGGCTAAGGCCTAATTGATACTGTTACCGTGAAAAGGCTTAGGCCCAGTTTGTTTTATGCATATTGTCTGTTTGTATGTTTGGGGAATTACACACTGAGTTTTCGTAAACTCACCATTCTATTTTAGTTGTATAGGAAATCCCCAATCTTAGGCGGTTCGGTGCATCGGAGGACTCTACGGTGGCCACATTACTTGTTAAATTTGATTTTTAGTACGTTATAATATTTACGATTTCGATATTTGGGTTTTGCTTGTAATAAGGCATCTATGGATTTTATTTTTAATTTTGGGATTTTTAATATGCTTTGGTCATATCTGCTAGTATTAGGACTCGAGTTTTAACAAGTATAAACAACGTTTTTACAAAACATACGCAAGTACGCAACTGTTTTATAAAGCTTCTGCAATAAATGAGATTTTGACAATTAATAACATTTCATTAGTGGATAATCTTTTTAATGATGTACAACACGTTTTAGAATCACCGTTAATAACAAATAATTAATTGATTTTGAGGGTTCTCAGCGACAACAGATTTTTTTGTTAAGATCACAAAGAGGTTTAATATAGAACGGGATTTCACTAAATCCATGTTTTCGAAAAGCACTTCAAAGTGACACCGCTAGGTTCACCCATAACGTCTAGGTCGGGTTTGAGGTGTTACAAGTATATTGATTCGAAAATGAGAAAGTGTTTTTTTGAATTGAGTTGAATTATGATTGAATTGAAAATGAAATTGATATGTGATTCGGATACCCTATTAACTAGTTAGGCTAAGCTGGATATAGTTGGCATGCCATATGATTGGAAAAGTTCAGGGATACTTCAACCTCGAGTCGATGAGACACTGAGTGTCATTATTTACTTCGGATAGATTTGATGAGGTATTGGGTACCACTTTACTTCGACTAGGCCGATGAGACACTGTGTGTCACTTTATTACTTCGAACTATCCAATGAGGCACTGGGTGCCATTCTGGTGTGTTTAGTTGGATCCGTGTATCTGCCAAGGTCCGAGTCCTGTTAATAGTGGTAAATAATATGAGAAGATAAAATTGAATAGAGACAAGAAATTTGTGCATATAAAATGAAATGTGATATGAAATTGAGAAATGAGACTAAATGAATGAACTAATGGCTCAAAAGACTATTAGTATTTAAATGTGATGTTTATGATATTGAGTTGATAATTAGTTAAATTGAATTGCTGTGGATATGAAATGAAAATAATGTATGAATTAGTACCATATGTGTTTATATGTTTTATGGTTGTGAAATTCATTTAGTTATTTATAGTTTGAATTATAGTAATACCACTGAGTATGTCTATACTTAGTGTATGGTTGTTTCCGTGCACAGGTCAGTAGAAATCAAAGGTCTCAGTTCAGCATCCAGATCAATATTGACCCAGCTTAACATTGGTGATGTATTTCCCCTTTTGGTTAAAGTGGCACGTATTAGGTGGTATATAAGTCATGTATATAGGTCAAGTGATTTTGGTTGTAAAGAATTGGCTAATGATGTTTGAATGGTAAATGAAAGCTAAGTTATAAAATAGAAATTTTGGTACTAAGTTGGAATGGAATGAATGAAAATTTATGATTTAATTTTTTTATGTTATTGTAATTTCATTTGATTTAAGTGAAAAGTCAATGGTTTAAAGATTATTTAGGTATATTAAGTGTGTAAATGTATTGGTTGAAATATTGCTAATGAGTTGGTTTCGGTTTGAAATTTACAGGGTGGCTAGATTAGTAATAAAGTATTATATAGAGTCCACACGGCCTGACACACCGGCGTGTGGCCAGACTGTGTGAGATACACAGTTAACACATGGGTGTGTAAACTGGTCGTGTGTCCCCTGCACCTAAAAATGAGAAACAGAATGTCTAAATTTTGGACACGACCTAACACACGACTGTGTGACTGACCGTGTGACCCACACGGGCTTTGAACATGGGTGTGTATTAAGGCCGTGTGAAAACTGTACTAGATTTGAATTGAAAATAAATTCACACTGGCTGAGTACACGGGCGTGTGGCTTGGCCATGTGAAATTAATTTGTACATGAAGTGGAAGTCAGAGAGTTACACGGATAAGGGACATGGGCGTGTCCTGAGATACCATGGCCGTGTGAGCCACACGGCTCAACAACACGAGCGTGTCATGGGGTCAGACAGGCGTGTTCCTAATCCGCATGGGCGTTTGAGCCCTGCATTTGAGACAAATTTTAAAAATTTCTAAAAAATTCCCCGAGCACCCAAATTAGTCCCGAATCACCTCTAACTCGTATTTTGGGCCTTTAGGGTCCATATAAGGGACTTTATGATTATTTTACATTATGTTAGATAATTATTTTTATACTTATTCGTTAATTGTCTGAAAGGTACAGTAATGTTCATTAACCTTGTTCAGGTGACGGTTTAGGGTTAGAGGGTGTTACAATTATTGGTATCAAACCTATCAGATTTAGCCAATTCTCGGACTAAATTGAGCTTGTAATTGAATTTAGAGGTACATGCCATAGTCGAGTCAAAACTGAGTTGGTATTTGGATGTTGACCTATCTATTTATTTCTTTTTTATAGATTAAAGATGTCAGATGAACATTTAGATGATATACATGAAAAGATGTATACTGGAGATGAATAGTCGTATGGATTAGATGAAACAGAATCGGTAACACCTAGTATAAATCCAGTAAGAAAGCCACCTACTAGAGTAGATAGAAGAAATAATAGAGATGATTCTGATATATTACGATTAATTACCGATGCATTACAAAGAGTAGCGAGAACTGCTCCTGCTACTGCTTCAGTACCAATTCAGAGATGAGCCCCAATAAAAGAATTGAGAAAATACGATGCCACTAAATTTTTGGGTCTTAAAGGAGTCGATCCATCCGCAGCTGAAAATTGGATGAAGTCGACCAAAAGAATCTTAAAACAGTTGGAATGTACCCCGAGGGAGTCTATTATGTGCTGTATCGTTGCTACAAGGGAAAGCTTATTTATGGTAGGAATTAGTGGTTCGATATCTACCGACAGATTAGGTAATATGGGAATTATTTCAGAAAGAATTTCAAAAGAAATATGTCAGAAAAATGTATATCGAAGACAAGAAGCAAGAGTTTTTAATGCTAAAATAGGGTGACATGTTAGTAATCGATTATGAGCGGGAATTTTCGAGACTCAGCAGATATGCCTCAGAGCTTCTACCGACAAAAGCTGATAGTTGTAAAAGATTCTTACGGGGTTTGATAGATGAAATAAAGATGCAATTAGTATCCCACCGGATTACTAAATTTATGGATTTAATTGAACGGGCCAAAATGGTAGAGTAAGTTTTGAGATTGGATAAAAAGCCTGAAATAGCTACATCGACTGGAAAACGGGCTGAAGCTACTAGTTCAAATCCTCAGCCAAAAAGATCTAGAAAATCTTGAGGTGGATAGAGACCTAGCTTTAGATCAGACCGATGTGATAAAAGTTGGGGAAAACAGACGACAGTATCCACTGGTAGTGTGAGAGGTCTATCTTGGGATATAGAAATTACATATTGTGAGCACTGCGGGAAGAAACATAGAGGAGAATTTTGGAAATTAACTAGAGGCTACTTTTGATGTGGTTCTACAGATCATTTCATTAGAGATTGTCCGAAAACTGATAGTGCTGCACCCGGGACATCACAGAGATCAGTATCTACTGCTAGAGGCAGAGGATCAAGTAGAGGTGGTTTAGTTTCCAGAGGAGGAGGTGTTAGGAGAGGCAGTGACATAGTTACCTAGTAGTCTGAAGCTAGAATACCGGCCAGAGCCTATGTGGTCAGAACTCGGGAAGGAGGCGATGCCCATAATGTAGTAACAGGTATATTTGTACTCTATTCTGAGCCTGTTTATGTTTTGATTGATCCCGGATCTTTACACTCTTATATAAATTCAAAACTAGTTGAGTTGGAGAAATTAAAATCCATGATGTCTAGAGTGTCTATAGAGGTGTCGAGTCTGTTGGGACAAACAGTGTTAGTGAATCAAGTATGTCTGAGATGTCCATTGATAATATAAAATAAAACTTTCTCTGCTAACTTGTTGATTATACCGTTTAGAGATTTTGATATAATACTGGGGATGGAGTGGTTATCTGAACATAAAGTAATTTTGGATTGTTATAAAAAGAAATTTAGTATTCAGACAAAAATAGAGGTAAGATTGAAGTAAATGGTATCCGTACTAGTGGGCCAGCACATGTTATTTCAGCAATACAGGCTAATAAATTGCTTCAGCAGGATTGTTCAGCATATTTGGCATATGTTATTAATTCAGATTCAGTTGAAAGCCAATGTAGTAAAATTCGGACTGTTTGTGAGTTTCCTGATGTATTTCCTGAAGAACTACCAGGTTTACCACCAGATAGAGAGGTTGAGTTTGCTACAGAAGTTTATCCGGGTACAGCCCCAGTATCTATACCTCTATATCGAATATCACTTATTGAGTTAAAAGAATTGAAGATATAGTTGCAAGACTTATTAGACCGTGGCTTTATTCAATCGAGCATATCATCATGGGGAGTTCCGGTATTATTTGTTAAAAGAAAGATGGCTCAATGCGACTTTGTATTGATTACCGGTAGTTGAATAAGGTGACAATTAAAAATAAATATTCACTGCCTCGTATTGACAATTTGTTTAATCAGTTGAGAGGAGCTTCTGTATTCTCAAAAATTGACTTGAGGTTAGGTTATTATCAGCTAAAGGTATAAGAAAGTGATGTGCCAAAGATAGCTTTCCGTACGAGTTATGGCCACTATAAGTGTTTAGTAATACTATTCGAGTTGACAAATGCTCCAGCTGCTTTTATGAATCTGATGAATCGTATCTTTCAATCATATTTAGACAGTTTGTAGTAGTTTTTATTGATGATATGCTGGTGTATTCGAAGTCAGAGCCAGAGCATGATCAACATTTCAGGATTGTACTACAGATATTACGGGAGAAGCAGTTGTATGGAAAGCTTAGCAAATGTGAGTTTTGGTTATCGGAAGTTGTATTTTTGGGACATATGGTATCGACATATGGAATCAAAGTTGATTCAAAGAAAGTTGAAACGATTGTCCAATGGAAACCACCCAATAATGTATCCAAGGTATGCAGTTTTCTTAATCTAGCTGGGTACTATAGAAGATTTATAAATGGATTCTCGAAAATAGCTTTGCCAATGACTAAGCTTGTAACAACCCGATTTTGGGCTTAGTCGAAATAATGGTTTCGAAATCACTAATCCAAGGTCAGAGAAATTATTATTCATATTATTTTATGTGTTATAGCATAATTATATAGATGCATGAAAATTTTGGTGAATTATTTTAGTGATTGTGAGCTCAATTGCGCCTTATGAGGCTTTGTATGGGTAAAAGTGTCGAATGCCCTTGTTTTGGACAGAACTTAGAGAAAATCAAATACACGGGGTCGACTTAGTCAAAGAGATCGAGGAGAAAGTTAAGGTAATTCGTGATTGCTTGAAAGCCGCCTCGGATAAACAAAAATCCTACGCGAATTTGAAACGAAAAGAGATTGAGTTTCAAGTTGGGGATAAAGTGTTCTTGAAAGTGACCCCGTAGAAAAATGTCATTAGATTCGGTAGGAAAGGCAAGTTAAGTCCACGATTTATTAGACCTTATGAGGTGACCGAGAGAGTCGGACCAGTAGCATATCGTTTAGCTTTGCCATCTGAGTTGGAAAAGATTTACGATGTCTTCCATATATTGATGTTACATTTCTACCGTTCTGACCTTTCACACGTAATTTCACCGGCAAAGATTGAAATAAATCCAGATATGACCTACAGTGAAGAACCAGTTAAGGTTTTGGACTGAGAGGTCAGGAAATTGAGGAATAAAAGCATAGTACTTGTAAAGGTTTTATGACATAGACATAGAGTCAAGGAAGTCATATGGGAAACTAAGGAGGCTATGAGAGATCAATACCCGAACTTGTTCATTGGTAAGATTTTCAAGTATGAAAATCAATAAGGGGGAGAATTGTAACGACCCGATTTTGGGCTTAGTCGGAATAGTGGTTTCGAAATCACTAATCTGAGGTTCGAGAAATTATTATTAATATTATTTTATGTGTTATAACATAATTATATGAGTGCATGAAAATTTTGGTGAATTAATTTTAAGGATTGTGAGCTCAATTACGAAAAAGGACTAAACTACATAAAGGGTAAAAGTTGTGATTTACTAGTAAATTGTGTTAAATAGCTAGACAAAATTAGGGGTTTTTAATGGGAAAATAGACCTAATTTGTAATAATGGCCGGCCAAGAGAGACAAGAGAAAAGAAAAGTCAAATGTTGGGTGAATTAGGTGACTATTAAGTATTATAATAAAACAAAAAGAAAATAGTGTCATCTTTTTCATCTTCTATTTCATTCTATCGAAAAATATAGCAAAGAAATGGATTTTAGAAGCTTGAAAACTCATCCACTTATCACCCTTACAAGTAAGTGATTTTCATGGCTTTTCTTGATGATTTTTACATTTTTGGGACCCTTGTAGCATGAGCTAGCTAATAGGGGGACTATTTTGCAAAATGGTTGAGAGTTTAGCATTTTGCCATGAAACTGTTTATGTTGTTTTATGAACTTTTATGGAAAAAAATGAATCTTGATTGTTAAATAAAAAACTTTTGTGAAGTGGTGTTCATGAAAAACACCTCAAATGGACTTTTTTGTAAATGTGGTAAAATAGATAGTAATTGCATAAAATAATGGAAATTGTGGGCTTCCATAAGAGTGAAAAGAATTTGATTAGGCTTGGTTAATAAATAAATTTTATAAAAATCAATTTCCGAGCCTAGGGGTAAAATGGTCAATTTGCGAAAGTCTAAGGGCAAAATGGTCATTTTGCCAAATTATGAATTTTGGATTATCTTAGTTAATATAATGATTAAATTAGTGAATTTTTATTCATTTTAGATCAAGAAGTACGAAACCTAAACCTAGACCAGGGGAAAGCCAAGCTAACGGATTGAACCAAATTATTCGTCTACATTTTGTATACCGAGGTAAGTTGTAGGTAAATAATACAAATGAGTTTATTAATTTGGCATAAAATGATTAATTGTGATTTTGAGTTATGCATGATGAATTTATGTGATAGAACTCGGTTGAACCATAAGAATAGAGTGGATATTCATGCTATGACACTAGGATGATACGAGAGCTAGTGTAAGACCATGTCTGGGATATGCCATCGGCCTCGTTATGTGTCAGTGTAAGACCATGTGTGGGACATGGCATCGACACCGATATGTGCTAACCAGTGTAAGACCATGTTTGGGATATAACATCGGCGTTGATACGAATGCTAGTGTAAGACTATGTCTGGGACATGGCATCGGCCTCGACATGCAAACTAGTGTAAGACCATGCCTGGGACATGGCATTGGCACGGATAGAGGAGAGCTAGTGTAAGACCATGCTTGGTACATGGTATCGGCCTCGATACTTGAGATTCAGTGTAAGACCATGTCTGGAACATAGCATCGACTTGATATGTGAGCCAGTGTAAGACCATGTTTGGGACATGACATCGACATGATACCTTATGTTGGAATTTATTGGATATCCTTTCGTATTCTAAATAGTTCAATAGGAAAAATTTAAGTTTGTATCCAGATCGAGAGATATTATGATGACTTTGTGAGTGGTGCAGGTACATATATGAAATGTATGATATGTGAGCTCGATATTATGTTGTATGATTAGTAAAAGATGGAAATGAGTAAGTGATGCCTATAGTCATTCTTTCATATCATGCACATTTTGTGATGTGTTGAGAGTATGTTATAGCATAGTAAATTGTTGCTATTTATTTACTTGCAACTTACTAAGCTTTATGCTTACTCTCAGTCCTTTCTATTTCCTTATAGTGCCACCTAATTAGCTCGTGGATCAAAAGACGTCAGAGGCAACAATCACACTATCAAAGAAGCTCTTGGTATAGATAGTTTTAATGTTTTGAGTATGGCATGTATATGGACTTATTCTTTTTGTCAAGTGTCAAATTGTTTTGGTGCCACATGTGTTGGCTTGTCATTGAATTTAATTCATTTTGTGTAAGGCCATAGATGATGGTTAATACTTACTTTTGATATATGGAAATGTTGATGTTTTCATAATTGTGTACGTTGCTTGGTTGAGGATATGATATGTCAATGTGAGAATGTCAAATTTTGGTTATTTAGTTGAGTATTTATGCCATGTTATGTGTTGGTAGGATTGGTATATGTTTGCTTTCGTTTCAGGGTGACAAAAGGCTTGGTAGATAGCCTTATATCTGTCCACAATGGTAGACACACGGGCGTCTGTCTAGGCCGTGTGCGACACACGGGCTTCTGTCTAGGCCGTGTGTGACACACAGTCCACCCCTTGGGCATGTGGTTAGGCCGTGTGTCCCCTGCACCTTAAATTGACAGAATTAAATGCCCAGTAGTAAATACACGGGCTGAGACATGACAGTGTGTCTCAACCGTATGAAAGAAACTGCCTAACACACGGGCGTATGCCACGGCCGTGTGACCTTTAAGGGTTGCTGACGTCAGAAACAGAATACCCAAGTTTTTGTACAAGGGTTGCGACACGGGCGTGTCATGACCGTGTGAGGGACACGGGCTAAGCACACAGGCGTGTGGCTTGGCTGTGTGAAATTAATTTATACATGAAGTGGAAGTCAATGAGTTACACAGGTAAGGGACATGGGCGTGTCCTGAGATACCATAGCCGTGTGAGCCATACGGCTCAACAACACAGGCGTGTCATGGGGTCACACGGGGCGTGTGAGCCCTGCATTTGAGAAAACTTTTTGAAAATTTTTAAAAAATTCCTCGAGCACCCAAACTAGTCTCGAATCACTTCTAACTCGTATTTTGGGCCTCTAGGGTCCATATAAGGGGTTTTATGATTATTTTACATTATGTTAGATAATTATTTGTATACGTATTCGTTAATTGTTCGAAAGGTCCGGTAATACTCATTAACCCTGTTTCTATGACAGATTAAGGTTAGGGGGTGTTACACCAAATTCGAGTTCAAAAGAAAATTTATTTTAATATTATTTTATGGTCTACTGTATGATAGGAATATCATATAAAAATTTCACTAAAAAAAATTATCGATTATATGTTTAATTGATAAAAGGACCAAATTGCATAACTTGCAAAAGTTGAATTCTAGTAGCTAAAGGGATCAAATAGCTATGGAATTCAAAATTGAAGGTCCTTTTATGGCAAATAGACCATTAAGAGGAGCTAGTAGATAAGTATGATGATTTATCCTTGGAAAATTTAATAAAGAAAATGATGAAATTGAAAAGATGAAATAATTAAAGATGATAAATTAATTAAATAACAAAATATCATCATAGCCATCATCTTTCCCAAATTAAAGACATGTAAACCCTAGTTATGGGTGTTAAGCTCAAGCAAACTATTTTGCTTAATTATGCATGTATTATTATCCCATTTTTAATAATTTTTATATTTTTGAGATCGTAATAACTTAATCTAGCTCTCTCGGGGATTAATTTGTAAAATTATCAAAGTACTAGTGTTTTTCCATGGATGACTATAGTTTAATTATGATGTTTTATGGTAGAAAATGAAAGGTTGATAGATAAACAACTTTTGTAAAGGTTATTTTGATGAAATTATGATTTAGAGACTAAATTAAAAAGATGTAAAATTCATGAAAAAATTTTGAATTTTGTGAAACAGACGGGCTGATATTATGATATATGAAAATCAGTTAGGCTTGGAATAATGATTAAATTGCATGAATTTCATTTTTCGAGCCTAGGGATGAAATCGTAATTAATTAAAAGTATCAGGACAAAATGGTAATTTTTCCTAAGATGGGAATTGGATTGAATTGAGTATGAATTGTATTAAATTAATGTTAAATTCATTCATATAGATCCGGATAGACCAAATACGAAGTTAGATCGAGGAAAAGAAAAAGTGTCGGATTAGTAGATTTTGCATACACGAACATTATTGAAGTAAGTTCGTGTAACTAAATTGTATATTTATATGTTTGAATTGAATGTTTTGTATGTGATTGTATTATTTCCATGTATATGAAATTAATTACATATCTGACGATGACCGACAAGTATTAAGTTCCGTTTGAATAAATGAAATTCGATGGATACAGGGTTCCCGAATTGGTTGTGGTCCTGCATGTGTTGCGGACACACCACATCTCGAAAGAGCATCTCGTTATTAGCTTTCATGGGCTTGCTGTTATATGGTTTTTACGAGCTTCCCGTAAATAGCTCTTCGAAGCATCCCGATGGGTTGTGATCCTACATGTGTTGTGGACACATCGCAGCTCTCATGAGCGTCCCGATATATGGCTCTTCGGAGCTTCCCGATTAAAGGCTCATTCATGAGCTTCCTGATTAATTAGCTCTCTAGAGCTTCCCGATATTGGCTCACTTGAACCTTTCCAATATTGGCTCACATGAGCTTTCCGTTACATGGCTCACATGAGCTCTCTGTTATATGGCTCGAAAGAGCTTCCCATTTATGTGCTCATATAAGCATTTCCTAATACGAATTGACGGATTATAAATTTGTACACTTGATGTGTACTACCCATATATCCTTCGATATTTTAAATAATTCAATTGGCAAAAATCCTGACATGAGAAAATATATGAATTCAAAATGAATCATTATCCGTATATACACGAAGTGCATGAAAATTTAATATTTGATGAGCTCATATATGTTTCTTGATATCCAAGTGAAATAAATGACTAACATGTTTGATGAAGTTATGTGTTTAGGCTACTAGCCAATTTACTTTGGATGTATTTTGTATGCTTATCTTAAATGTAAATGAATGGTAAATGACTAACATGAAAGCTCGTTGGGTTGGAAGCTTGACAGAGATATCTCACACTATCTATCAGCTTAGTTCAGTATATGTAACAAACTAAAATTTTGTATTATAATGGTATGTATAGACTAAATTTGGCTAACGATGGTATGTATGTGTTTAGTGGTGGCTAGCCATTGGAATGGCTTGTGTTGATCATATTTTGATGTATATATATATAGGTGTGGTCTTATTATGCTTGATATATGTTTGGTGTGGTTAAGAATGGATAATATATGGGTACGTTGATTAATGGTTTGAGCTACAATGATTGGAGAAATATGCATACGTGTTTATATGTTCATTTAGGTAAGATTGAATACTTAGGCATATGGGGTGCTATGATATGTACTAAACTTGATTTTGGTTTGAGTTAAATGTCTTTGTATTAGTTGGTGAAAGTGTTAAAGTGTTAATGTAAGTGGAAAACAAATTGGGTGAGTAATGTGGCCTTGGAAATGACCTATTTTCGTCCACATGGGCAAAGACAAGGGCGTGTGTGACACACGACCTCACACATGAGCGTGTGTCTCGGCCGTATGTGACACACGACCTCACGCATGGGCGTGTGGCTTGGCCGTATGTCCCCTGCATCTTTAAAATTGTAAAATAGAATGCTCAAATATTCTCACATGGCCTAGCACATGGGCGTGTGGCTTGGTTGTGTGACCCTGCACCTTAATTAATGAAAGTCAGTATGCTCACACGGCCTAGCACACGGGCGTGTAACTTGGCCATGTGACCAAAGTCAGTAAGCACCCTAAAATTGGACATGGGTTGAGTGTAACACCCTTTACCCGTGTTCTACATCGGAACAAGGTACGAGGCCTTATCGGACAATAACACTTGAAACCAAACAATTTCAAAACAAAAATTTTTCCTTTAAAAATTTAAAACCTTTCACATTACATCAATTAGTACCTAAATGGGCCTACGGAGACCAAAACGTACTTTAGAAATGGTCCAGGACCAAACTGAGAACTTTAGAAAATTTTAGAAAATTTCGTGTAAAACAAGGCACACATCCGTATAATACAGGGACATGCCCGTGTGGGCAGGCCGTGTGGGCAGGCCGTGTGATTACACACGCCCATGTCCCTAGCCCGTATGAATTTATTTTTCATTCCGAACCTACAGGGGTTTTTACATGGCCAAGCACATACTCATGTCCTAGGCCGTGTCCCTCACACAGCCAAGACACATGCCCGTGTCTCTCCCCGTGCGTAAAAACCTAGACATTCTGTTTATGACGTCGGCACACATTTGAGATCACACGGCCACGGCATACGCCCGTGTGTTAGGCCGTGTAACGAATCAAATTTTTGAAATTTTTATGCAGAAATCATACGCCCTACACACATTGCCGTGTGGTCGTCCGTGTGGTCGTAAGTTAGGCTATTTACCAAGCCCTTTGCCACCTAAAAACACATATAAACTCATACCCTTTCCATCATCACTCAACATGATATTATTAAACATCTGCATAGCCTTAATTACAACATAAATTCTTTAACCAAATAACACATTCTTTACATACCGCACTTGGTATATTTAAGTATCACACACAATTGCCAATCGAAACATACAAATGCTAAATTCATGAATAACCTCGTTTTTATGCATATATTAAAACCCATATTGACCAATTTCAAATGGCCTTATACAAAATGATCATTTAACCAATATAAGCCAACATCATAGGCTCAACCAAATATGACACATATATAAAATAACCAAGTCCCTATACATGCCATAATTCAATGCAAATTTCAATATACCAAAAAGTGTTGATAGTGTGAATGATCCTCCGACAATCTCTGTATCCCGAGCTGGTTTGGCTACATTACAAAACAAGGGAAAAGAGAAGGGAGTAAGCTTTAAGCTTAGTAATTCTATATGTAAACAATAGACATCACACCATAATTTAACATTCAATAACGTAACATACTAAGCATGAACAATTCAAATTCTTGGAGTTGCACTTGCTCATTTCACCTTACCCAAGTCACACACATATCATAAACAGTGCTCACGAATACATGTACTTATAGCCCTACACTTATCACTATTTTGTCACATGAAATTCCACTTAATAAATTTTCCCGATGAACACTTTAGAATAATAACAGGTACACGGTGGTTCGCACATAATCCACCAATGATAACAATTACACAGTGGTTCGCACATAGCCCACCAATAATCATAGATACACGAGATTCATACGTATCATTTTTTTATTCCGAAGGCTCATATGGGAATTTCCTCACTTCTCATCATTTTTAGCAAATATCAATAGCATTCACTCACATTTCACCTAAGGTGTCAACATGTAAGAACCTAAATAAAAAGGATGTATCATTTAAATATAAACTTACCTTGGTATAAAATATGACAATTTGCAATTTAGTCCGAAACATTACCTTTGCCTTAGTCAAGGTCATTCCACGTTCTTCTTGATCTATAATGACACATTTAGCTTATTTAATACACACATTATTCATATTAGTCCACAATCATCCTATAGAAAAATTTATAATTTGTCCCTAACTTTTACAATTTTTACACTTTAATCCCTAAGCTCGTAAAATGAAATGTGTTCATTTTTCACACACCCAAGCCTAGCCGATTCATATTCTTTCTTATAGCAGCCCACAATTTCCACTAAATCACATTCTCTACACTTATTTTATAACATTTACAAATAGGTCCTTTTTATTTATTTTCACCAAAATCATTTAGTAAAAGTTGTTTATCACACTTCAAACTTTCATATTCTACCACTAGACATCAAAACACATGTATGTCATCCATGGGTAAAATTTTAAACACAAACCCTAGCTCAAAATAGTGGTAGAAATAGCTAGATCAAGCTACGATGATTTCAAAAATACAAAGAGCATAAAAAACGGGGCTAAAAGGTACTTACAATCAAGCTCGAAAGATGAAAGAAGCCCTAGCTATGTCTTCTTGAAGAATTCGGCCAAGGAAGATGAAGATGGACACAATTTTGGCTTTATTTTCCCTTTTATTTCTTTTATTTACCAAATGACCAAAATGCATTTCATTAACCCTTTTGATATTTTATCCTTCCTTAGGTATTTTTGTCCAAACTAAAATAAAATGATCTAATTACCAAATAAGGACCTCAAATTTAAAAACCCTTTTCAATCAAGTAACTTTATGAATTAAAACACATATTTTTCACCTATTGCAATTTAGTCCAACTTACCAATTGGACATCCAATCAATAAAATTTCTCAACCAAAATTTCACACAAACATTCAACCACTCAATAAACATTAAAACTCAATCGGAATAAATATTGACCTCAGATTCATGGTTTCGAAACCACTGTTCCATTTAGGCCTTAATTCGGGATGTTACACTGGGACATGACCGTGTGCTCCTAATTTGAATGCCCACACTGCCTGAAACATAGGTGTGTCTCTTGACCGTGTGAGCCACACGGCTTGGCCACATGGGCATGTGTCTCCTATACCTAGGAAAAATTTTAAAGTTTTGCGAAAAATTCTCTAAGTACCCGATTTAGTCCTGACATGTTTCTATTGCATATTTTGAGCCTCGAGGGCTCATATAAGGGATGATATGATTGATTATGGTTGATTTCTGATATGAATGTATAATGATATAAAATTCTCTGTATTTGATTTGTAAATTCTGGTAATGTTCCATAACTCTGTTTCGGCGACGGATAAGGGTTAGGGGTGTTACACTAAAATTTTGTATCAGCCCGACCTGACCCATGATCAGGTCTATTTGTGACTTTTGTGTTGTAGCTTTTGTTTAGTTATTGTTGCCATTTTTAGGTGACTCATCCCTTCTATCAAGGAAGGCTCCAATAATTGCTATAACACTTTGACGTCTCTTTTCTTTTTAGGTTTCGATCCACAAAGGCGAATTCAAGGGGGCAAGCAATGGTAAAAAGAACATTTGTAATTTAGTCCCTTCATAAATGATGAAATATAAGTTAATATATAATAAAATTGCACTTTAACCTTTCAAAAAATGGGAAAAAAATTAATCCATTAAAAATAATTAAATCATAAATTAACAAATAAAAAATTTATATTTTAACCTCTTAGAAATTTATAATTTAATTCCAATCTATGAGAAGTTTTCTGGATTTGTGGATATTGAAATATAGACCTTCGTGCTTGTTTATTTTACAAATGTTTCAATCTTTTTCATTTTATTTATATTTTGACCCTTTTTAATGAATGCTAGTGGAATGCTTAGCTGTAAAAAATTAATTAAACAAACAAATACTTATTTTAATTAAGACTTAATGATAAATTTGGCCACTAACGTTTGCATGTTTGTCAAAATGGCCCTAATTATATTTTTGGGTCTTTTTTGGCCATCAACCTTTGTTCTTTTTTCCAATCTGCTTTTTCTAACAGATTTAATGAAAGTACCGTTAAAAAAGTTAACGGGGATGATGTGGAATTTCATATGTGGAATATTTTTAATGAGATATAATTTATTACTAAGATAACCTAATAAGATAATTACATGTGAAAAATAATAAAATAAATAGATAGTACATTAAATTAAAAAACAACTCTTAATTTAAAGAAAATAAATGTATTTATCTAAAAAATAACTCAATAGAAAAACTTCTTAGTAAACAAACATATGAAAAATTGAAACCTTTTGAAAGAAAAAAAATTTTAAAATCTTGAATTTATTCATTAAATCTGTTAAAAAAGCAAATTGAAAAAAATAATAAATGTTAATGGCAAAAAAAAAACTCAAAATTATAATTAAGACCATTTTGACAAAACATACAAATATTAGCAACTAAATTTATCATTAATCATTTAATTAACAGTACAATGTAAGTAATAAGAATAACAATATAAAATAATGATTTCAATATTCAACAAGCATCCAATGTATAATCCCTTGTCTTATTAAGAACATTTGAATGGCATGAAGTAAAGTGAAATCCGTGTATGTTTTTCTTGATGTAATAAAAATTAATGGAATAAAACAATATTTAGTCCTTAAATTTAATAACTTTTTTCAGTTTAGTCCATAAAACATTTTTGGTCCACTTTAGTCTTGGAATTTGAAAACTTTTTTTTAATTCGATCTCCATACCTAGATTCCGTTAAAGTGTGTTGATGTCGCACAATTTTCAAAAACATATATAAAAACTAAAAATGTTAAAATATGTTTTAAATCTTTGTACTCTTTATATATATTGAATTTAGTGACATTACTTTTATTTTCAGGAATTTTAGTTCCATTACCTTTTGGATTTGAAAATACAAGTCAGTGAATTTAACAGAATAATTTTAACATTATTAACAATTCAACTTGAATTTTTAAATTCAAAAAGTAAATGGATTAAATTTTTAAAATAAAAGTAGAGAGATCAAATTTCAAATATTCGAATAGTACAATAAGTTAGCATATTTTAGCTGCCTAAAAATAAAAAAGAATATTAAAATTATTTTAAATTTAGGTGATAACATGACATAGTCGCATAGCTTCACATCAACACTTCAAAAGCCAAATTCAGAAAAGCTGTCAAGTTTTAAAAGTAGGGTAAATTATAAAAATAGTCAATTTTATTTGCCTCAGATTACATTTTAATCATTTATATTTGAAATGTTGCGTTTTAGCTACTTATGTTATCGTTTTGTTACGAAGTGGTCACTCTACCATTAGGCTTCGTTACATCCCTAACGGCAGTCTTACATGGCAGTCCAAATGAGTTTTAAATGCCAACTTGGATATCTAGCTTCTGGGATGAAAATAGGTTTTTAATTAAATAAATTTAATTTAGACTGTCACGTAGGACATTCAAGTTGGCATTTAAAGCCCATTTGGACCGCTGCGTAGGACTGTCTTTAGGGAGGTAACGGAGTTGAACAGTAGAGTGACCACTTTGTAACAAAATAATAACGCAAGTGACTAAAACGTAACATTTTAAATATAAGTGACTAAAATGTAATCTGAGGCAAACAAAAGTGAATATTTTTATATTTTACCCTTAAAAGTAATGACAAGCCAATAAAAATCTAAGGACCAAATTAAATAAAATATTAAATTTGAAGACTAACTGTTGATTTATCTCTAAAATAATTAATTAGTGGACTAATCCGTACCAAATTCTTACTATGACTTGAAGTTAAAGGTTTATTGATTGATTGGATTAGATTGTAATGATTATTCTAGATTTGAATGAAATAATAAAATATTTATTGGTCAAAGTGGGGTTGCTTTCTAGACATTAAATGTATAATACCATATTTAGTCCCTAACCTTTTTATTACTTTAATCCTAATTCTCTCTCTCTTTTTTAATCACTTTTAACCCTAACCTTCAGAAGTTATCAATTTTTTTTCGTAATTGTTAAAATTTTAATTGCCTATATAGTAATCTATGTGTACTTCATCGTTGTTGTGAATAATTTTATAAGTTTTCTTTTATACTTTTTGAATTTTTAATATTTTTATATATTTAAAAAAAATTTTTCAAAGTACACAGGGATTGACTAACGCATTACTACGTATGTGTCGTTAAAACTTTAATAGTTGGATCAATTTCTTCATTTAAAATAAATTGACAAAGCTGATAGTGAAAATAACCTAAAAATAAATAAAGTGAAAATAACAATAAAAAATTGAATATATGAGAATAAATTTATCATTACGTATTTGATAAATAAAAGTAATGGATAAATATTAAATTTATTGGTAAACATGTAATTTGATATATAAAAATTGATTTGATGTAGTCGTATATATGAAATTTTAATTTTAGCTTAACTGTACATATTTAAATAAATGAATATATTTATTTATTTTCATATTAGATTAATATTTAAATAAATGAATTTATTTATTTATTTTCATATTAGATTAATATACTTATTCGAGTATGTAATATATCAACGTAAAATAGTACTAATTAAGTAATTTTATCGATGATTTGTGAAAACTGAAACAAATTAATTTTTTATATATAAAATTATAAAAAAATAAATTCACATATAATACTGCACATTGAATAAAAAATTATATATAATTTTGATATTTATTTTATTTCGTAAACAAATAGAATTGAATTATTGATGAAGTGACAAAATATTAAAAGCACGAGCTTATAAAAAGTGATTGGGTACAATGCATAAAAAAAATAATAAACAAAATCGGGATAATTACATGTGTTCAATTTCGCTTAAAAAATTAAAAATATATATATTAACCAAATGAAAATTATATTACTTGATATAGATTGAAGACTGAAATGATACGTACTATCCAGTACCAATATCGGTATCGGTACCAGCACCGTGGTTAAATTTAGATATGAGAAATTAATGGGTGTTTGAAAATTTGAAGTTATTGACAAGGGAGAAGTGGCCCAATAGCGTATACGATAGCCCAAAGGGCTGGATTTTTGAACCAAGCTTCAAATTTTGTGGTTATGGGCTAATATGGCATCATAAAATGATGGGATAAATTAACATTCAGTCCCTAAATTTGATAATTTTTTTATAATTTGTTCTTTGAATCTTTTTGGTCCATGTTAGTTTTGGAATATAGCAATTTTTCACAATTTGATCATTGAACTTTGATTCTGTTAAGGTGTGATGGCGTTACATTTTGAGTTTATGCTAATTTATCACTTGAAAATTTTGAAAACATTTATATAAAATCTAGAAAAATACAATAATTTTAATTACAAATTATGAAGAAATTATAAAAATAAATTAAAACTTATTTTTCAAGTGACACTATGGCACATAGGGACAAAGCTAGAAAAGTTTTCTAGTGGTGAAACAAAACTAAGTAGTATATTTTTACGAGAGCTAAAATGTAATTTCACGATTTTAATAGTTTATATCCTTATATTTCTTAAATGACTATAAAATTTTATCACTTTGAAGAGCTAAAGTGTAATTTTTGTTAATAAAATCTAATTGTTATCTTTGTTTCTAGGCAAGTAGTTATTGCACATTAAGGATTTAGTGGGTGAAATTATGGGTTTATTTTATTTAGATTTTTTCTCTAGTTGTTAAGAATCCTTTTGTGAGTTTTTATTTTTATTAGTGCCTAATTTTAGTTTTTATGTTATGTAAAAGCCTATATTAATAGGCTCATGGATTATGAATCAATTGACTCATCATCTTATTTTTCCCTTTCCTTATCATCTTCATTTCGTTGTTATCTCTTTCAGTAGGTTAACAGTGGTATCAGAGCTAGGTTAAAAGAAGAGTGTTTTTGATGAGAGGAAAAAGTTTGTGGTCCTTCTTATAGCTTCTGAAAATTTTGTGCAGCTAGCTATTCTACGGTTTGATGGCCATTATGATTATTGGAGCATGCTGATGGAGAACTTGCGGTCTGAGGAGTATTGTTAGGTCATTAAGCACAGTGTAGCAACACCAACAGATGGAAAAAGGCTTATAGAAGCACAACAAAAGGACTTGGAGGAGTTGAAACTGAAAGATTTAAAATCAAAGAATTACTTATTTCAAGCTGTTGATTGTTTGATCTTGGAAACCATTCTTTGCAAAGAAACTTCCAAGGATATTTGAGACTCCATGAAGACAAAATATCAAGGTTCTTCCAGAGTAAAACGTGCACAGCTTTAGGCCCTACGAAAGGACTTTGAGGTTCTTCAGATGAAGGATGATGAGTTTGTTACCGACTATTGTGTACAAATCATAGGAATCGCAAATAATATGTGATTTCATGGTGAGAAGATGAATAACACAGCCATTGTTGAGAAGATACTGCGGTCTTTATCACCAAAGTTATTTGTTGAGAAGATACTGCGGTCTTTATCACCAAAGTATGATTATGGTGTCTGCTCAATTGAAGAATCCAAGGATATTGATGCACTCACCCTTGATAAACTTCAAAGCTCCTTGTTTGTCCATAAGCAGAAGATGAACAAAACTTTTACCTCAATAGAGCAGGCTTTGAAAGCTTCAACTCATTCTTTCAAATGAAGAGGTAGAGGTCGAGGAAGGGGAAAAGGTAGAGAAGACAGTTGGAATAAAGATGGTGGCAGGCATGCTAGATTAAATGATAAGGGTAAACAACGGGATCAACAATTTGACAAGTCAAAGGTAGAATGTTTTAGATGTCATAGGTTTGGTAATTATCGTTTTGAATGTCGCACTAATTTAAGTAATGACAAGGAAAAAGGAAAAAAGTCAAATTTTGCAGAAAAAGAAGAAGTTGAAACCTTGTTGATGGCAGTTCATAACAAGCAGGAGGAGTTGTAGAACTCATGTTTATTGTATGTATAACACCACTAACCCTTATTTGTCGCTGAATTTGGGTTAAGAGGCATTACCGAGCATAAATACAGATCCGAACATTCATTCATTATATAGCACTTAGCAAATTTCATATCACACTTGCAATAATAATCATATTACGAATATGAATTATTCAAAACATAAATAATCAAAACAATTTACTTATAATATAGACATACAAACAACTCAATTCATCTTATTCCTCAACTAAGATTTGGCGAAAATAAACATGTTACTTCTATCTATTTTCAAACCACCAAATATGTTATACACAAAGTCAAGTCCTTTAATACCCATTTGGCTAAAGACATATATAAATAATACATTAACAAAGGTTAAACATCTCAATCGAAACTATGAAACCAAAATCCACAATTCAATATAATTCCATTTAATCATCTCATACTAATTCGCAAAATACCAAGTTTTGAATTAAACATTATTGCCAAATTATCAAGTGAATATAATTCAATCACCCATGTACATCTTTAACATTTTACCAAAATTTGATATCACCCAAATCAATATCATTAACTTAAAAACTATCCAAATTAGATCATGCACACATTTTACATAGGTCATTTTCGAATCATCTAGATCATAGGCAAGTATGACAAGCATGGTTAACATTTGGGAGTTCATTAAGGCTGATTTAAACAAACCAAAATATATCCATCATTTAAGTAAAGCACAACACCAAATTTAACAATTATACAAACCATTTTCGCATGGCTTAGATAAAAATATATACAACTCAAATCTAACCAAGACAAAATACTAGACTATACATGCCATAAGTTCAATTTTAACTTTCAAAGATACCAAATTATGGACTATAGTGTGATAAGCTCCACTGCCGATCCCTGAGCACGTAGCGATCACCAAAAATCTATAAATCGAAATAAATAACCACACACAGTGTAAGCTAATTTAGCTTAATAAGTTATAAGCAATATTAAACTACCAACCATACTCTTTTTAAAACAATTTCATTTATTAAAATTTTGCTACTAACTCTCTTAGTTTAATGACTTACCGTATATGACATTTTAATTATTACAAACTGAAAATGATCAAATACTAATTTACTTCACACAACCACAATATCTTCTTTATCTCAATACACAAGGCCGAACCTAATATGTATTCCATTCTCATGTAATATATATATATATATATATATATATATATCCATATACTCAATCACAAATTATTCAACACAATATCCTGTACATATTCCAAATAACCAAATCACCTTTAACATTTCACATAACACTCAATATTCTTTTATATACATTTCTCCATATCAACTTATTTGATTCAATCTATATATCTAAATGGCATTTCATCTATTCCACAATTAACCACATACATTTGATTTCAAATATAATCCCCACATAGGTTCGAGACTTACCAAACTAATTCAAGGAGCTCAAAGTGTCTACTCATTTGAGTATCTTTGATTATTTGATAAATTTGATAAATTTGCACACTTAGTGCTAATTAATTCATTCAGAGTTAAAATTGAATTCGCACACTTAGTGCTCAATAACCGAATTCGCACACATAGTGCTCGGTAATCAAATTTGCACACTTAGTGCTTAACAATCAACTCGCACACACAGTGCATTTCTCATCCCTGCATCTATTTTCTTTAAACGCACACATAGTGCCAATATATCAATTTATAAACATACATGTTAACTTAATTTCCTTCCAAATCAATATCACATTCGGCTCTCAATAAAATAAACACATACTTCCATTAAATTCGGCTACATCATTCAATAATAATTTCAACTTAGCTCAATTGCTTAAAACTTACCTCGAATATCGACGGACTGTGTTTCTCGACTATTCGATTAGTTTCGCTTTTCCCCGATCCAATCTCGATCCTTTTTGTTCTTGATCTAATTTAATTTCAAAATAAGCTAAATCAAATGAGGTTTCACTCAATTTAATCCCAGCCACATATTTGGGTAAATTTCGAAGTTACCCTTCATATAAAACATTTTTACATAATAATCCAAAATGCTTAAAAACATAAAATGCACTCAATCTCCTTTCAATATACAAGGGCCGAATATTTATTAGACTTATACAAGTACTTACGTTTTATTATTTCAAAATCTATTCCCTCCATTATCAATTTCCTCAATTAAGCCCTAATAAACTAATTTTATGAAAATTGATAATACAAAACTAAACTAAATCTAACACATATTTTCTATTTTCTAACATCAACACCAAATTTTCATGAACTTCATCAATGGCCAAACACAAATTCTTTATCAATTTCAAAAATTAAAACATGGGCAAGATAAACAACTCAACAACCATCCCAAATGTGTAAAATTTATTCAAAACTAAACTCAAACATACCTTTAATTGAGCTTCAAGTATGTCGAAATGCCCAGCTCTTTTTCTTTTATTTTGCTATTTTCTTTAGGCCAAGAACATGCACTATTTGCATGTTTTATTTTCTTCTTTATTTTATTACTCACACATAGATTTATTATAATACTAAAATAATCCTTATAAAACAAATAAAACATCATGAAATGAGCTATTTCCGTCCACCTAATTTGTAATTGGCATAATTGCCATTTAAAACCCCAACATAAAAATAAACATGACAATTTAACATTTTCAAGATAGCATGCTTAATAATTACTTGATGCAATTTAATCCTTTTTAATACTCAAACGCTCAAACCTCAAAATTTAAACACGAAACTTTAACACACATAAATTCACACATAATAAACACGAAAAATAATATTTAAAATTTTTTTTGACTCGGATTCGTGGTCCCGAAACCATAAAAAATCGAGCTGTTACAATATGTGGATACGGGCTGTACCAACCACATGTACGGTAATAAGTCTTCTTTCTCTTATCTAGATGAAAACTTTCACACTACTGTGTCTTTTGGAGATAAATCTATTGTTGATGTAGTGAGAAATGGTGATATTAGTATAAGAACTAAGAATGGGTTTGTCGAAACAATTTCTAATGTTTTTTTTGTGCTTGCTTTAAAAAGAAACTTGTTAAGTGTTGGTCAATTGCAATAAAAAAAAATATGTGGTTACGATATCAATAGGTGTTTATGAAATTTATTATCCTTCCAGAGGTGCTATTGTAGTGGTTTCTATGAGTTCCAACAGGTTAATTCCATTGGTGATTGGTTGTGTTCAACCTTGCTTGATGGTTAAATTGAATAGCAATGCATAGCTTCGGCATTTCCGCTATGGTCATCTTAATTTTGGGTGTTTGAAGACTCTTAGACAGAAAGAGATGGTCAGCAATCTTCCTCAGATTATCATTCCATCCTAAGTGTGTGAAGATTGTAGTGTTGGCAAACAACATCGTGAACAATTTCCCAAAGGAAAGTCTCGGAGAGCAAAACGTGTACTGAAATTGGTTCATTCAAATATTTGTTGTAGCGACATAAAATTTTTGCTTTGATCGTAATTGAGGTGATTGATTAAAAAATTGAAAAACCGAATTTCGATTTTTTAACGAAGGAGTCGCCACCGATCCTTTTTCCTAGGTGTGATCGGACACCTCATAAATCGTCCTTTTAACAGAAAAATTTATTTTTCGGATAAAAAGAAGGCCGGGTTCAGGTCTACGTTAAAATTCAGAGAAAACTAAGGTTCGGGAGTCGGTTACGCACGAGAAAGGTATTAGCACCCTCGTGACGCCCAAAATTAGTATCTTATTAAACACATGTTGTCTTAATTTTCAAAATATGAGTTCAATTTGATATTTAATCGTGATCCGATCAAAACACGAGAAACTTTTTATTTTTAGAAGGACGTCCTGTTTTCTTAACACGAGCCGATGATATTCACCCAACATAGCGATGAAATCGACGACTCAATGTTAAATCGGTACGTTGCCTTATTTATTGAAATTAATTTAAAATCATGAATGAAAATATTTCTAGATAAAAATAAAGGTAAAAGAAAAGTAACATTGATGTTCAAACAAGATGTGAACTAATATGCTAGATTCGGGACAGGCAAATAATGATAAAAAGTTAAGAATATACGAAGCAAATGATATATAAAACATTAACAATGTATGTGTGATAACAATAGTAACAATGCAAACGAAATAGTAGTGAACATATATATATAAAACATATAATGCTAGAATTTAAAAAATATGTACAATACATATTAAAAATAATAAAAATGGCCAACGATAACGATACATAAATATATACCTATATGTATTAAAATATATATGTAATAATAGGAATAAAAAGTATATACATAACATTAAAAATATGTACATAATATAGTGTTATAAATACATATATATAATATAGAATCAAAAGAAAATATATATACATAAAGAGGTATAAGAATATAACTAATAATGTTAACGTATATACATGATATATATATATATATATATATATAATAATATATATACATAATATACAAAAAAATAAATACACGATATAGTAAGAAAAACAATATATTTGTAGTAATAATAAAAAATAATATGTACATAAAATATATGCATGTATATACGTTAATAATGATGGAAAGAAAATAAAAAATAATATGATAATAATATATATACATATATTAGTAAAAGCGTTGTATATAAAAAAAATAAAACTAAATATAATACAATAATATAAAATAATAATAGTAATAATAATAAAAGACAAAAAAAAAAAGAAAGAAAAAGGATAATAAATGTAAAAGTAATGAAAATAATAGCAACAGTTATGATAATAAAACTAATAATAATTATAATGAAAGTAATAGGAATGTTTAATTAATCAAATTTAAATAACAAAGTAACAAATAATTAAAAAAAAAGGGATTAAATTGAACTACAAAACAAAAAAACGGGGCGAAATTGAAATAAAAAGAGAGAGGGAGGGCCTATTTGAACGCGCGAAAACATTAGAAGGACCAAATTCCCCTTTTTCCAAAACACACAGCAGCAAGAAGGACTATATTGCAACGCGCCACAAACTTCGGGGCCAAATTAAAAGGTGAAAAAGACTGATTGAAAGGTGCTAATAAAGAGAAGGGACTAAAAGCGTAAATCACCCTTTTAGGGTGGGAATGCACAGTTTCACACCTGCCAGACAGTTGTTTCATTCAATGCTTTAAAGAAACCCACCTTTATACTTTTCTTTTACCCTTTTTATTTTTATTTTTTTTTAAAAAAAAGAAAAACAAAACAAGTAAAAAGCTTTGAAACCTCTCATCTACTCAACTTCTCCCCTCTTGTCTCACCGGCGATCGGACTTCTTCCTCCGATGCTCCGTCACATCACCACCACGTTCGGTGGCCAACGATGCTGGGAGAGGAGCCGTTAATCCCGTTCTAAGGCGTCCTCGAAGGTCCGATCCTTCCAAACTCGGAGAAGGTAAGGGGCAACGAATCCCGACCCCTCTTCGAGCCTAGCTCTGACGACGGAGAAGAAGCATCCCTGACGCCGTGCCCATGGGTTTCCGGTAAGGCCCTTCTCTTCCCTTTTTTGATTTTTATAAGTGATGAAAAAAATAAACGATAAAAATGAAAATAATAACAAAAACTTAAAAATCAAAAAAAAAATCACCTTAATGTTTCAATCCTTTTTTATTCAAGATTTGGAAGGGATTTTTTTTTTTTTATAATAATCTTTTTCTTTTCTGTAAATCCCCCCTTTTGACAATTACTATTCGGCCCTCTATATAGCCAACTTAACGGAAAAAATAAAAATAAAATCTTGCTTCTGTTTCTGCTGTTATTTTTGCGTGTAGCTTTCGGTCTTGTTTCTGTTTGGTGTTTATCTGTTCTCGTTTCCATTTTTGCTCTCTTTTGCAGGCATGTGAGGGGTCAACGGAGAAGGGCTTTGGCCATTTCGGTGCTAAGGCTACGAGTGGTGTGCCCGAGGCACGTGGGTGGTGGTAGAGGCAGCTGGTACGGCACACATGGGTAGCGGCGCAAAGTAGACGAGGCTAGGGTTAGGGTTTCCAGAAACTTTGAAACGATTGGGCCTATCGGGCTCTATTTTGTTGGGTTAGCTTAGGGGTTTAATTGGGTTTGGGTCTGATGTAATTAAAATGGGGCATGTAAGTAGAATTTGACATTTAATTGTAATTTGGACTTTTAATACTTTGGTTTTTTTAATATTTTTGGTTTATTTCTGTTTGGTTTAAAACGGGTGCAAAATTGGGCTAGAACATTTGTGGGCCAATAAAACCATAATCTAATGGAGGTGAAAATTATTTCCTTACTTTCATTTATGATTATTCCTAAAAAACATGGGTTTAATTATTGCAGGAGAAATCAAAAGTATTTAGTGCATTTACTAGCTTCAAGGCACTTGTTGAGAATGAAACCGAGAAAACCATTCAAGCTTTTCGCATTGACCGTAGTGAAGAATATTACTCCAAGGAATTTAAAGCATTTTGTGAAAGTCATGTCATTCAGAAAAAGCTTACTATTGCATATAACCCCCCAAAAAATAACGTATCAGAGAGGAAAAATAGAACCATACTTAATATAGTGAGGAGTATGCTTGCTAGTGGAAGGGTCCCAAAACGATTTTGGCCAAAAACAGTAAATTGGAGCATCCAAGTCTTGAATAAAAACCCAACTTTTGCTGTTCAAAACATGACACCTGAAGAAGCTTGGAGTGGAAGGAGACCAGCGGTAGATCACTTCAGAGTTTTTGGTTGCATAGCTTATGCATATGTTCCAGATGCAAAGAGAAAGAAGCTTGATGACAAGGGAGAGAAGTGTGTCTTTCTAGGTGTAAGTGAAACATCTGAAGCATATAAATTGTTTAATCATTTAATGGAGAAAATTGTGATTAGTAGGGATGTAATTTTTTATGAGGAGAACACTTGGAATTGGAATGACCAGCAACTTTCTCAAACCTTTGTTGACACTAAAATTAAATATGAAAGGCAGCAGCCTTTAGATTAGCAGACTCAAGCAACACTTGACCTTGAAAGTTCACCAAACAATGTTCCAACAAACGCTGAAGTAGAAGTAACTGAACCTCATCCTAGTTGTATTCAATGGAAACCAGCTTGGATAGGAGATTTTAAGGTAACTGGCATTGGTCAAATTGAAGATCCAATCATTCACTTTTCCTTATTTGCGGATTGTGATCCAATAACATTTGAAAGTGCTGTAAATGAGTTGAAATGGCGAAAGGCAATGGATGAAGAGATTGCCGCTATAGAAAGGAATGATACATGGGAGTTGATTGAGCTTCCAAAAGGGTACAAGACAATTGATGTCAAATGGGTCTACAAGACAAAGTTGAAGGAAAATGGAGAAGTTGACAAGTATTGTAACAGCCCGATTCTTACCCTAGTCGGAATGGTGGTTTCGGGACCACAAATTCGAGTCAAAAAATAATTATTTATTAATTATCTATGTTCTGAATGCATGAATTTGGTTGGTGTGAGATTACGTTTTAAAAATTTTAGCATATGAATGCTGATTGATTGGATAGTACTTAAATGCATAACATGAAAACTAAATGAATTATTATGTGATAACCAAGATGTGATGATTATTATTAGTGGAGGGATTTAATATGAAATTTAACCATTTTAGGTGTAGCGGACGGCATGTGAATGAATGATGATTTAATTTATATAATTGTTATATATGTTTATTTTAAGATAATAATAAAATAAAGAAACAAATAAAGAAATGAATGATAGAAAGTGGCATTCCTACTTTGTTTTTGCCGAAACTAAAAGGAAGAAATAAAAGAAGAAGAAGAAGGGTATTCGGCCATGGTTTAAGAAAAATTAAGGTATGAGAAGGGTATTCGGCCATGGTTTAAGAAAAATTAAGGTATGTGTTTAGTTTATAGCCCATGAATTTATTTTTTTTAAATTTATGAAAATTGAATGTTCGGTCATAAGATGGAGATGAAGAAATGTTTTAGTTCTTTGGTATATATGTCAAAAATGAGTTGAAATGAGAGTTGGTGTTTGATTGTTGAGGTTAGAATCAAAATCCTTGGTGACTTTGTTAAATGGATGAATTTGTACGAATGTTTAGATAGGGGGATTAATTTGTGAATTTAAATGAAATTCAAAGACTTGTTTAGACTAAGGGAACATTCGGCTCTTGTATAAAAAAATGAAATTAAGAGTAGTTTAAGTTGTTATGTTCTTTAGCTTTATTTTGCAAACATTTTAAAGTATGGGGGATGAATTAGTAATTTACCAACTTGTGTGTTTGGACTTTTTTTGAATAAAATTAAATTGAATGAATTTAAATTCAATTCCATTTAGATCAAAAATTGAGGAGAGGGGAGGCGGACAAGGGAAAAACAAAAGTTGTCGATTAGCCAATCGTAACTGTCCGATTAAAGCTAAGGTAAGTTATTAAGCAAATTAGTTGAGGTTGATTGAATAGTTTTAAAATTGTATATGTTTATGTCAAATTGAATGAGATATGCTTATGTTATAATGTGGGTGTCGAATGAATAAAAAGAAAATGAATACATTGAGCTGTTGAGTTTCGGCACTAAGTGTGCGAATAATAACCGTTCGATCATGAAATTGGCACTAAGTGTGCAAGGTAGATTATAAAGCACTAAGTGTGCGAGTTTAGCTATTGAGCACTAAGTGTGCGGTTGATATATAATTCATTACATGATTATAAGCACTAAGTGTGCGATTATAATGAGAAATTACGGGTAGTCAGATGAGTATTTGTATAAAATTTTCCGTAAGGAGTAGCTATCAATTATGTGATAAAGTTTATGTATAGTAAGCATTGAAATTATGTGGTGAATGTATTTGAATTAATGTGTATTTGGTAAATTGATGCGAGGATGAAGTATTAGATGGATATATATATTTATATATATATATTTATATGAATATATGTTTGAGATTCAATGATATGAGATTGTGAAAGTAGGAAAGTTAATAGCTCGGTGTTGAATGTAATGATGATCTATGATGTTTCCATGTTAAATAAAATTGTGGTCTTGTGATTAATGGTGAATAAATACCTTGGAAATGAGTATAGGTATAGTATTGATCTAATCGAATTATCATTGGATATGAATAAAAATGTCCCTGATTTGGTAAGTCGAAATTACGAGAAGTAGTAGCATGATTTAGCTAAATTAAATCTAGTCTCATTAAATGGAGGTAGTAAGTCAATTAAATGCCTAAATTGCTTGTAACTTACTAAGCTAAAATAGCTTACTTGGTGTATGTTTACTTGTTTGATTTTCATAGATTTTGGAAGTTGCTACGAGCTTGGGATCAACGTTGAAGTCATTCACTTATCACTTATCTTTTGGTACCGTTTTAAGTTAAATCTAAAACTTATGGCATGTATAAGCTAGGATACTAAATGAAACTTTTCTTTTGATTTAGTTATATATAGTAAGCCATACGAACGTGGCTTATTATTTTGATATGTATATATATATATATAAATAAATTTATGTGCTGCGAGTATTTAAGACAATGATATAACGTTTATATGGATGAATTGATTAGGATATTTTCATATGTGATTAACGTGTGGTAAGATTTGGTAAGGAATTGAGTTGGTAATTTTTATAAATGAAGTCTTTATGTAATCGGTTATGTTACAATAAGGAAATGGATGTTAAAATGAGTCATTATTGAGCAAAGTTGTATATGTGTATTGAATGATTATTATTATTAGGTTGTATAATCGGCAAATGAATGAATGCTTGATTTCAATATGTGACATGTGAACTAAGCATATTTATAATCAATCAAAACCTTGTAAAATGACCAATTGAATATTGTATGGGGGTACAAGAGTATGGAATTATGGTTTTGGTTTATGGTTTCGGTTGTGAAGTTTAGTCATTGGTAAAATGTTATTTATATATGACCTTAGCCGAAGATGTATTAGTTGATTTGACCTTGGGTATAGCATATTTGTTGCTTCGAAAAATAGGTAGAGGTAATATGTTATTTTCCTCAAATCTTAGTTGAGGATTAAGATGAATTGGGTTGTTGTTGTATGTCTATATCATAATCATGATGCATTGTTTATAAATTAGTTAGTAGGTTTTATATGTTTATATGGGTTAACGAATTTGATAGCATATATGGAAATTAATATTTGTTTTTATGACTGTGAGTTGATATGTGAAATTCGGCCATTACATTTCAAATTGACCATATGAATAGTAAATCATACTTTGATAAAATCAATTGGTTAGATGCATTATAAGTAAGATGTTTTGATTATTATGTTTTAAAATAATTCGTGTATGTATAATGTGATTATTTTTGCAAATGTGATGTGAAATTAACTAAATGCCTTATTTATATATATATATATATATATATATATATACACATATGAATTGGACATGTATAAATAAGTGAATGATTCAGAACTATATTTATGCTCAGTAATACCTCTTAACCCAAATTTGGCGACGAATACGGGTAAGGGGTGTTACAAGTATAATGTATGATTGGTGGCCAAAAGTTATAAGCAAGAGTTTGGGGTAGATTACAAAGAAGTCTTTGCTCCAGTAGTAAGGCATGATATAATCAGATTAGTGATTTCGTTTGCGGCCTAGTACTCTTGGCCTATCTCTAGTTAGATGTGAGGTTGGCATTTTTACATGGTGAGCTCCAAGAGCAGGTATTTATTGAACAACCTGCTGTTATGTTAAATGGAAGTGAAAATAAGGTTTATAAACTAAAAGAGGCTTTATATGGATTGAAACAAGCCCCACGTGCTTGGTATAGTCGAATTGAAGCTTATTTCTTGAAAATTGGTTTTACCAAGTGTCCTTATGAGGTTACTCTTTTTATTAAAACTGGAAATGAAGAGAAAATGCTTATTGTGAGTTTATATGTTGATGATCTTATTTACTGGAAACTGTAGTTCCATGTTTAATGATTTCAAGAAGTTTATGATGGTTGAGTTTGAAATGTCAGATCTTGGTATGATGCATTATTTTCTAGGCATAGAAATAGTGCAATCAGCTGATAGAATATTTATGTCTCAAATGAAATATGTTCAAGATATTCTGAACAGGTTTGATATAAAGGATTGCAATCCAGCAAGCACCCTCATTGAGTTTGGTTTTAAAGTTGAGAAAAGAGGGAAAGCAAGTAAACATCATTCTTTATAAACAGATCGTTGGCAACTTAATGTACTTGACTGGTACAAGACCTAACATAATGTATTCTGTGACTTTGATTTGTAGGTTTATGGAGAATCCTATTGAGATGCATTTGTTGGCAGTCAAGAGAATCTTTCGTTACTTACAATGAACTAAGGATTTTGGGTTGTTTTACAAAAAAGGACAAATTTTAGATTTATTTGGGTTCACTGACAATGACTTTGCTGGAGATCTGGATGATAGAAAAAGCACTTCAGGTTATGTTTTCATGATGGGAATCGAAGTTGTTTCATGGCCATCCAAGAAGCAATCAATTGTTACTTTGTCAATGACTGTAGTTGAATTTGTTGCTGCAACAGCCTGAGCTTGTCGAGCTATTTGGCTAAGGAAAATCTTGAAAGAGTTGAAGTTCAAGAGAATGAGAGTTACAACAATTTTCTGTGACAACAATTCAACTATCAAACTCTCAAAAAATTCAATATTACATGGTAGAAGCAAACACATTGATGTGAAGTACTATTTTTTTGAGAGATCTTAACAATGATGTGGTAATTGATCTCAAGTACTGTAAGAGTGAAGATCAATTGGCTGACATATTCACTAAACCTCTCAAATTGTTTCCCTTCCAAAAATTGAGGAGATTAATGGGAGTTTGCACTTTGGAGGATCTTGTTTGAAAAATGACACCAGTAAACTAAAGGTTGAGGTGTTTTTCAATTTAAATGAGGGATTATTAATAAAATCTTATTGTTATCCCTATTTCAAAGCAAGTAGTTGTTGCACATTAAGGATTTAGTGGTTGAAACTTATGGGTTTATTTTATTTAGATTTTTTCTCTAGTTGTTAAGAGTCATTTTGTGAGTTTTATTTTTATTAGTGCCTAATTTTAGTTTTTCTGTTATGTAAAAGCCTATATAAATAGGCTCTAAGATTATGAATTAATGGACTCATCATCTTATTTTTCCCTTTTCTTGTTATCTTCATCTTGCTATTATCCTTGTTTCTAAGCAAGTAGTTGTTGCACATTAAGGATTCAGTGGTTGAAAATTATGGGTTTATTTTGTTTAGATTTTTCTCTAGTTGTTAAGAGTCATTTTGTGAGTTTTATTTTTATTAGTGCCTAATTTTAGATTTTCTGTTATGTAAAAGCCTATATAAATAGGCTCTTGGATTATGAATTAATGGACTCATCATCTTATTTTTCCCTTTTCTTGTTATCTTCATATTGTTGTTATCTCTTTCACTAAGTTAACAATTTTAATTTTTACTAAATTAAAATACTGTAAAACTTAAAAGACCAAAAGTAAAATTAAATTTTTTTTCACAAAGCATTACATAATTATCAGATGCGAATCTAGGGAGGGCTGGCAGGGGCCCCGACCCCCCTAAAATGGAAAATTGCTATTTAGGCTCTTTAGAAATTTTTAAAATTTTAAATTAGTAAAGATAAAATTATACTTTGGTCCTCCTAAAATTATAAAAATTTGATTTAATCATTTAAAAATTATAAAGATATAAAATATTAAAAATTAAAATTTTCTTTCAACCTCCCTAAAATAATTTTCTAACTTCGCCCATGATAATTATAGAAATTATTGCAAGTTTAGCAATGTTTTGAATAACTACTCAAAACATCATTCAGTTTTACAAATTAAGACAATCTCATAATATTTTACTTAACACTAACTGTACAAAACATTACAGAATTTATGCAAATCATTATAAAATTTATAATATTGTATGTAGCATTGTTTATAAAACACATTTCCAATACATTTATTTATTTATGCAATCTTATAATAATATTTGTGTGTAGGGGCGAAGTCAGAAAATTTTGTTAAGGGTAGAATCAAGTTGTATATTTTTATGATAGCAAAAATCAAAATTTTTAAGGATTAAATTAAAATTTTATCATTTTTTAGGTTAAAATATAATTTTAATATGTGCTAATTTAAAATTTTATAAATTATAAAAATACCAAAAGTTAAAAATTTCACTTTAAGGGGTTGGACCCTTGTGAACCGCTCGCCTCCACTCCTGTTTGTGTACTCAAACTTCAAAAGTTTCAATTTAAATGATTAAAGTGTTAAAGATTATGTCAACTAGGTCTTTCTATTTGTATAACCATTAGGTTGGCCATTAAATGCCAAGCTCAAATATATCGTGAATCATATTTGTTTAATTTTTGTAAAAATATAATTGCTACATAAATACTTTGAATTTGACATGTTGAAAAGAAAACATTTCTCCAAAATTTCGTCGCTAACATTTTTTTTTAACATGTAAAATCCAACCTATCTTTATGGTAGGTATACACATTTTTACAAATTGTTGAATATACTTTTGAATATTTTCACACTATATCAAAGTTGGCATTTAACTTCCGAACGGATAGTTAAGCTAACAAAAAATACTACTCAATTAATATCATTTGAACTTTATGCACCAATTTAAAATTTAAACTTTAAACTATAGTTTAAATATTTGGTTTGATTAACCGTAATATTTTATAAGTATTAAATATATATATTCTTTTATCGTAATTTTTATAAAAGTATCATGGTGACTTTTATTTTAGAGGTTAGTTTACATTTTATCCTCTATTTAAAAATTAAAAAAATAGTTAATATATGTTAAATTAAAGAGAAAATTTATTTTTTATCAAAAATTCTATTATTTTTACTGTTAAAAACTAGTTTATATATATCATAATAAAGTACATATGTCATATCATATGTAAATATCTAATTATTTTATCAATAACATTATTTTTAACAATAGAGGATGAAATACAATGACTAACTTATTTATTTTTTGATTAAAATGAGACGAATTTTATCCATAATTATCTGTACTCAGGGAAGGGCGCGGTTAACCACAGAAGATGACGTGGCACATGACGTGTAAATTGAGGAATGCCATGTCGTTATCATATGATGCTCCAGGTTACTGCTTTCTGACAAAAAAATAAATGCGGTAACTGTAGGAAACAAAGAAACTGCCACCAAATCTTTGTCTCACTTGCTGGTGGTTATTTATTTATTTATTTTTGGAATTTATTTCAAAATTTTAGATTGATTACCCGTACAATTGGTTTAAAGGATTAAGGTGTTTGGATTAAGCTTTAATTCGATTAGTATAAATTTTCTTATTAATGTAAGAAAATGTAAGAGATTTTGAATAGTTTTAGGCATTGTATTTAAAAGAACAAATATGATCAGAATTTATAATGAAAATATTCAAAATAAAAAGTAAAAAGGATTAACTTGTAGCGGGATTTAAATTAATAATATTTATATATGATTTTAAATTAAATGGAATTCGGTATTCATTCTATTCTTGAGTAATAGAATTATTTGAAAGCATTCACTCAAACTCTTTGTACTTTTGTTTTTATGTTCTTTCGAACTTTTTTTCTTTTTTGAGTTAGCTTCCATTTTGTTTCAGTGACTTAAGAGAATTTCTAGCAAGAATTTCATTTTGTGAGAGTTAAGCTAATTTAGACACATTCTAAATAAGTGAATTGCTTAAAATTATACGGAATGTGAGACTAAAGTTCTAGCATGTGACAGTTGATATATCTTCAATGTCTAAAACCTTAGTTATTACCGATTATGTCATTATTTCATTAGTATTAAATTTGATTAGATTTATTAAAAATATTATGAGGGTTAATTAAATTTATTAAAAAATCTGAAGAGTTTAGTTAAAATTTTCTTAAATTTTTAGAGGATTTAACTGAAATTCTTAAAAGTTTTGAAACAACTTAATTAAAAATTTACAAAGTTTTAGAAGACTTTATAAAAATTTTGCAAAATTATGAAAAAGCCAAGGCTGCTATAATTACTATTACGTTTCGCAATTATTTATTTTGGTCATTGAATTTAGATTTTTTTAAGATTTAAAATTCATTTTTAGATATTATTAGAAATTTTTTTAAAAAATTCTTAATAATTTGATGAGTTAAATAAAATTTTTAAATAATTAATAAATTAAATAAAAATTTTTAAATAATTTAATAACTATTTTAATTTTTTTAAGTTAATTTTTAGTGCAACAATTGAATGTAAGGACAATGTGAGAAAACAGCACGTGAGAGACCACCAAAAAGGTTCCTCCTTTTCCTCGCACAGGAAAAACTTTACAAGATCCACGCGCTCTCAAAGCAACAACTACACGCTCTCAAAATAGTTGACGTGTCACTCTCTCATGCTCCCAAAAGCCAGCCGTCACCACCACACCTCTTTCAACAAACCTCTCTTAACATTTTCCAACGCAAAAAACTAGAAAAGACGCGCCGCATGAGAGAAATGCGGAGCCTCTTTTGACTATAATACATATCGCCTCGGAGATCGGACCCTATAAGTCGCCGGATAATCATCGACGACTGTCCGAGACTCCGCCGGAGTCACCGGAAAAGTACTTCTCACGGTTTCTACGGCGAGAGAGGGGATTTGAATATATTGGCCGTGTTTTGGTTTTCGATGGCTTCGGAGGATGTGAAGACTAGTGAATCAGCTGTTTCGACGATCGTGAATTTAGCTGAAGAAGCGAAGCTCGCTAGAGAAGGCGTTAAAGCTCCTAATTATGCTGTTCTTAGCATCTGCAAGTCTCTCGTTGCCGGCGGCGTTGCTGGTGGAGTGTGAGATTTCTCTCTTTCTCTCTCGCTGGCGGAGATCGTCTCCGACGATATTGAATTTCTCAAGTTTTATAGGAAATAAATTTGAAAATGGATCTTTTGCTTAATGTACGCAGGTCACGAACTGCTGTTGCTCCTTTGGAACGTTTAAAAATCTTACTTCAGGTTCGTTAAATTTTTTTAATGTGCTTTTTATTTAGATTAAGAAAAATAGACAATTTAAATTTGTTAATTAATTTACCTCTTTTGAAATAAAAATTTCAGGTTCAGAATCCACATAGTATAAAATACAATGGAACAATTCAAGGCTTGAAGTACATTTGGAGAACTGAAGGTTTTCGCGGACTATTCAAAGGCAACGGTACTAATTGCGCTCGCATTGTTCCAAATTCTGCCGTCAAGTTCTTCAGCTATGAGCAAGCTTCAAAGTAGGACTCTGACACTGTTCAATTCATCTTTGTGATGTTATTTGTTAAGTAGTAAAGCTCAAGTAAATTTATCATATTGAAATTGGTTATTGTCTTTAAGACTATGTTAGAGGCACGATTCGATGTGGGTGAAAGAATAAATTAATATTAAAATTATATTTATAAAAAGTTTATTCAACAATTGAGGTGGTAAAGTAATTATAAATAAGTCTTCTTTAGGCTCGGTTCAATTTTTAGACTCTCATTTTTAGTTGTTTTCTTTAAGCATTTCATATAAAAATAGTAAAAAATAGTAAAAGCCGAAAAACCATTATATTTATATTCATTATTTTATTAATAATATATTTTTAACCTTGACTGAGCTGGTATTGAGTTAACTTGGGATACCAACTCAGGCTAATTATATAAGTATATAGAATAGAAATATATATGTTTCTTTAGTTGTTAGTTCCCACAGACCACAATATCAATGATCGGTTCAAAGCATTTCATACTATTGTGACGCATAAATGAATTTGGTTATGCAATCACATTCTATCAGGCTTAAGGTCTTTTTTGCACTGCTCCTGCCACGCATGTCCAATTTTTGAACAGAAGGAAATGTGTTTTGTTTTGGCTGATTGTTCCTTGTAATTGTTTTTGACAGGGGAATCCTATATTTGTATCAACAGCAAACTGGTGATGGTACGGCTTATGTTGTTATTATCTTTTTGCTGAGCAATCATCGCATCTTTGCAACCTGCATTATTTGATACACATCAATATCATTTGGTTTCATAACAGTAATATAAAAGCAGCACTGGGTTTCAGATATCTTGTGGAGCTTGTTATTACATTGACAAGTTATGGTCAATATGTTCAATATTAGGAAGGACCCCAGTCATGGGAATGCTCTGCAATGATGTCGTCATGTTTGGCATGAAATTTATATTAATATGTCCTTAAAGTCTTGAAAGCTCATGTAAGGCTTTTTCCCTTTGTTCTGTTAATTCTGCAGATGATGCTCAGCTCACTCCTCTTTTACGCCTCGGAGCTGGAGCATGTGCTGGAATAATTGCCATGTCTGCAACTTACCCAATGGACATGGTACGAGGCAGGCTTACTGTACAGGTATTGTCTTAAATATCATTTACTTGGCAGATGCATGATGTTAATGTTTAATCGCTGGTTTTGTCTACCTCAAATATTATCAAAAGATGAAGCTGCAGAAGGGAATACTTAGTAATAAACAATAAACTTTAGTATAACTCTTTTAGTTCCTTGATTTATTTGTGTAAGAAAATTTGAAAAAGAAGTTCTATTCTTCAATACAAATATTGATTCATTTTAAGCTTATATCTTCTTTCATTGATAACAGGGATTGTTCCTTGTAGTTTGACTGAATGGGCTTTTAATCATTTAGTTGTGCCTATTGCAGACAGATAGCTCTCCTTATCAGTATAGGGGAATGTTCCATGCTCTGTCAATTGTGTTGCGTGAAGAAGGCCCACGAGCATTGTACAAGGGTTGGCTTCCTTCAGTCATCGGAGTTGTGAGTCATTTAGTTCTTCTATTCAGAGTTCATGCAAAGTTTCCTGTGCCTCTCTTACTCTCCAGTCAAAATAATCAGATGTTATCTCGTTTGCAGCTTTAAAAACTGAAATGTTTACTGTTCAAATCCTGGATCCAAAATGTTTATTTGTTTGAGGAAGTTTTTTTTTCAGAGAATACTGCCTTTTTCTTCCCAAGGAATGCAAGCAATTACATGATAGTTTAAGGGACCTAGGACCGAGTGGTTTACAGGATAAGCTTTTGGTAGCCATGACATCTATATCTATTTGTTTAAGAGGGGTCTTCAGTTGAATGTCTATTGTTTATTGATTTTTGAGTGTTATGGATGTGATGACAGCGTGCCTTCTTGGCAGCACATAAGGGCTTTCAAAGAGAAAGAAATGGGGAGGGGTGAAGCATCCTTCTTTCTAAGGGTCACATAACTACCAGATCCACACTTAAAAAAATCAGCTTCTCCCACTTATTACTTTCCGCGGACTATTGTTGTGGAGCTTTCTGCAGTTGCTTTTATCTGTTGCAACTTTTTTCTTGGTCTTTTTTCAGCTCCATTGTGTTCCTACGAATTATGCATAATGCTCGTATCCCCTTGTTGGACGGTAAAAAATGATTACTGAGTTATTTGTTTCATGTTCATTTGAATTCATCTTGTGTTTTCAGATACCATATGTGGGCCTGAACTTTGCCGTGTACGAATCTCTAAAAGATTGGTTAATCAAAAGTAAAGCATTCGGATTGGTTGAAGACTCCGAGTTGAGCGTGACGACCAGGCTTGCTTGTGGGGCTGCTGCTGGAACTGTTGGCCAAACCGTTGCTTACCCTCTTGACGTGATTCGCAGAAGAATGCAAATGGTAGGATGGAAAGAGGCAGCCTCTGTCGTCATTGGTGATGGGAGGAACAAGGCCTCTCTCGAGTATGCAGGCATGATCGATGCATTTAGGAAAACTGTTAGGCATGAGGGCTTTGGAGCATTATACAAGGGTCTGGTCCCTAATTCTGTTAAGGTCAGTCTCTTCTGATTCATAAATGTTCATTTGTTTATAAATACTCGAATAACATTTTCAATTCATACTAAAATATCATCGAGACGTCTGCATTATTTGATTTTGATCTTTGATGAGTTTATGCATGGATTAGGCAAAGATTAGCATCTGGTTAAAAAGTAAGACTAATAAATATTGAGCACACATTCACTAACCGATGCAAATGACCAGAATGGGATGTTTTATGTCTTATAATTGAGTAAATCTTGCCCTTCAACGGTCAATATTTGATTGTTTATTCCTTTTCTTGTTTTCCAGGTTGTACCATCGATAGCACTCGCGTTTGTGACATATGAAGTGGTGAAGGACATTTTAGGGGTTGAGATTAGAATATCAGACTGAAATGGTGCCCCATTCAGGTTGAAATGTTTATGAGGTGTGTTGCTATTCTTTTTTTGTAGGCAATGGAACAGATAGAAAGGTGAACTAGGGACAGTTTTCTTAGTACTCTTATTTGGTTTCTCATAAATGAGTTTTAGAAACTTGTACACAGAGAGCTGCACTGACTCGGACTGAGACCGAGTCTCGGCTCGTGACACTGCCTGCCTGTATAATGTCTTATAATGGCTTCAAATGTTTCCTATGTGAACACTGTACTCATTCATGTGTTGTGCCAATAAGGATGAAGGAACAATGCGAATAACCATTTGTTTGAAATTATCGAGCTGAGCCGAGTTCGAACAGCTTAGGCTGAATTCCAGCACTGCAATATTCGAATGTCTTGCGAGTTTAATCGAGTTTTTTTTTTTTTTTTTTTTTACTTTAATATATATATCTTTTACATTATGAAATTACATCTTTTCTTATTATATAAAAAGGTTAATTATGAATGAGCTTGAGTCGATTATGTCTTGAGAGCTGAACTAGAGTATAGGAATTGATGTTTGAGTTATAGAATCTTGAATTTCAAAGTTTGGACTCTGCTTGATATGATTACACTCGAGGATGTTGTTATCCATGGTTTTGTTTTTACGAGTTCCAATTCCATTATCCATTAAATCACCGATTAAATTATAGTACATAATTATTTTATCCAAAATAATTTAATCTCATGCCATAGATATGATCGAACACTTATTCAATAATTTTAAAATGTAAATTTGTTACCATTCCATTTATATAATGAATAAATTTTAAAAGAAATTATCTTTCTCATTTTCACTGTGGATTCGATGAAATCTAGTAGAAATATTATGTCAAACGAAAAAGACAAATGAGGCATTTTAATCTCTCGCAGAAAGTAAAATTTTATATTAATAGGTAAAAATATTTTTTTATTTGAAATTGAGTAAATTAATTTTAAAATGTTAATGTTTTTTAATTTTAAAATTAGGTAAATTAGTCTTCAAATGTTAATATTTTTTATCTGTATAATTTTGATTGATATAATAAATTTTATTTTGAAGTTTAAATAATTTATCAATTTGATGCTAATTAACAAAATTATCCCGTGAATATATAAATATTGAGATTAAATTTTTTGATTTTTTTAAAATAAAAATAAAAATAATAAAATATATAAATTTGAAGATTAAAATTTTAATTATATCAATTTAAATTATGTGCAATTGATAAAATATATTAGCGAATTGACGATATTGAATTACTCTAATTTTTTTTATATAAACTATTTTACTCAAATTTGAAATTAGAAAGGACTAAAGAATTTTTTTACCAAATTAATACATTAGATTAGTTTTTAAAATTTTTGGATCATTCCATGATTTTAAATTTAGGAATTGGATATTTTAGATTTAATTAAATTTACCATTTTGAGTCTAAATGATCTTAGATTCTTAGTTAAATGATTTGATTATTAATTTTTTTATGATTAAATGATGTTTAACAGTGTTCGGACGTTGATTAACCAAATCAAGTTTCGAGTTCGACAGCTAACAGAAATTAAACACCACAGGAGGAACGACGACGTTCTGAGCTTGTATCAGTTGGATCACTGAGTAGCTCGAACGATCCCGTCTCTCTGTATTCTTTCTCCTCATCAACTCACTGACACTGGTTCAACTGCTTCCCTCTCACGGTTTTAGAAAAAAAAAAAAAAGATAATGAAGTGGTACTTAGTAGCTTCTCTTCTCACCATCCTCACCAGTTCTCAGGTTTTTAGTAAACCTGCAACCCTAATCCCCCCCCTTTTTTCATTTTGTTTATCTCACTCTATAAAATTACGATCAGATCTATACATTCATCTTTTACATTTTGCAGGGGATCTTAACAACTCTATCACAAACCAATGGCAAATATAAATACGATTACGCCACCATCCCTTTCCTTGCTGAGGTCTTTAAGGTAACTTTTTTTCCTTCAAAATTTCACTTGAATTTTCTTAATTTAGATCTAAAGATGGCTTGTTATTTTTTTTTAATATAGATTTGTTTTTTTAAAGCTTATCGTATCAAGTGTTTTTCTATGGAGAGAACGAAAGAAATCGCCGCCGCCGAAAATGACAACGGATTGGAAGAGTGTTAGATTGTTTCCTATTCCTTCAGTTATTTACTTGATCCATAATAATGTACAGTTTGCTACTCTTATGTATGTTGATACATCGACGTATCAGATAATGGGTAATTTGAAGATTGTCACTACTGGGATTTTGTTCAGGTGTGTGCTTACTATTAATTTCTGTATTTTGGAACTTTTTTTTAATGTACAAAGCTGGGGTTGCTCATTGATGTTGTTGTTTCGTGATTTTTTAGGTTGTTTCTTAAGAAGAAGCTTTCAAATCTACAATGGATGGCGATTGTTCTATTGGCTGTTGGAACAACGACAAGTCAGGTATACTCTGGATTCAAAACTAACTGTTTATGTTCTTAGCACTGTGATTTGCGCTGCAGCGGTTATCGATGCAAGTTTGTGGCTGGTTAAGATGTTATGAATGATAATTGTACTAGAAGACTAGTTACGCTTTGATTCAGGATTGTTATTTCTCAAGTGTTGGAAAATTAGCCTGTAATGTATTTTGATTTGTTAAAACTCGAATCCCATGTGAGAAATGAGAAATCAAGCACTGGTTTTGCTAGATTTGGGATAACTATAGAGAAATCAAATGAGAAATAAGTTGGAAGAACTAGTTAACATGATGGTCTTCTTTGCAGTGAGTTAAGTGAATAAAATGCTTTGTCTATTGTTGGAGAATTTTCGGGATGGGAAGGCGAGAAGCGAAAACTAGTTAAAAATGAAATATCTCTTTGTAGGAAACTGTTGTATCTCATTAGGACCAATAATATATGCTCTTGAAGCTGTCTATCTCAAAGAAAATTTTAAAATTTCTTGTTTTGTTTTTGGGCGAACACTTTTATGTCAACAATTTAGTGGAGTATTTAGTTTTCAAATATCCTTCCGTCTTATCAAAGGTCAAAGGATGTGGAGAGGCTTCGTGTGACTCCCTGTTCTCAGCACCGATTCAAGGATACATGTTAGGAATTTTGTCTGCTTGTCTTTCGGCATTGGCTGGTGTTTATACGGAGTTCCTGATGAAGAAGAACAACGACAGCTTATACTGGCAGAACGTACAGTTGTACACGTAGGTTCCCTTTTTACTATTACAAAATGTTCATTGCAAAGTTCAAGTCATTTAAAGTGATTAATATGATCATTGGTCAGTTTATTCTGATTCGACATTCCTCTTCCAGTTTTGGTTCGATCTTCAATATGGTACGGCTTGTAGTGGATGATTTCAGAGGTGGATTTGAGAAAGGACCTTGGTGGCAACGGCTGTTTAATGGGTACAGCATCACAACTTGGTTGGTCGTGCTAAATCTAGGTTCTACCGGGCTCTTGGTTTCGTGGTTAATGAAATATGCTGACAATATAGTCAAGGTACCTTATTTTTGGCTTGATTCTGCTTGTGGTTCTGTATGCATTGGGTGATTGTCATTTTATCATATATTTTTCGTGTTTGAACTTGGAGATTTCTCCTTGTTATGCTGTATGATCATTGCAATTTTGGATGGTAAATTCATATTTTCTTTATTTTTTTCCCCAATTTCTCTAACAACAACTATTTTCTTTTTACTTTTTCTTTTAGGTATATTCCACATCGATGGCCATGCTATTGACAATGGTTCTGTCTGTGTTCCTCTTCAGTTTCAAGCCAACACTTCAGGTAGGCTTCATTGCTGTGGTCTGACCAAGATATCCAGCCTTTATATTTGTATGTCGGTGTGTTACTTTAGGTAAAAAGACCTTCCAGACCCTTTCAATTTTGATATTAAGTAAATTGGTCCCTTTAAAAAAGTGGAGCAATTTTAGTCCCTGATAATTTCGAAAGTCTGCAACTTGGATCCATCAAAATTAAGCGAGCTTTGTTACTGAAACAATTGTGATTAAATTGACAAGGACTAAATTGCTCCGCTTTTTTTGAGAGGGACCAGTTTGCTCATTATCGAATTTGAGAGGGATCGGAGATCTCTCTCTCTCTCTCTCTCAGTAACTCACATGCACACAAACACAGACATATTCCACAATCTTTTTATCAACTGTTGTCTGAACTAGATAAGCCCTTAATAGGTGAATGTACTTTAGAGGTCCCTTTATTATAGGGATCTGATTAAATTAATCCCTATGCTATTAAATGGATCAATTTAGTCCTTGTACTATTAAAAAGAATTAAATAAGGCCAAATTGGAATAGAGTTAACATTTACTGTTTTGAAAAAATATCATTTACTATTTAACGGAGTAAATATTTTCAATGTTTTTATGGTTTTGTAAATAAAATTTTTTGTTTGGAATTGAACTACAATTAAAAAATAATTTTCAAGACATCTTTTATATAGAAAATGTTAATTCTGCTACAATTTGGACTTGTTTGATTCTTTTTAATAGTGTTGGGACTAAATTGATCCAATCCCTATAATACAGGGACCTCTCAGGTATTTTAACCACCCTTAATACGCAAGTTTGTTGTAATTCGTAATTCGCGTTCCAAACCTGGATGTTTCCTTTCATTGTTAACAAAAAGTGTCAACGCCGACACAAACACACATGTACTGCAGAATATTTTATCAACTTGTTGGGTAATCTACCTGTTAACCCTTTCTGTTTTAATCATTTTATCATAGCTCTTGAAACATACAGAAACTTGCTTGCCACATTTTCACCATTTCTCTAACCGTGGATCATATATTTTTGTTTTCTCGGCGTCATTGCAGCTTTTCTTGGGAATCATTGTTTGTATGATGTCACTACATATGTACTTCGCCCCTCCCCATATGCTCGTAGACATCCCGCCAGCAATCAAATCCGATCCAGAGAGCCTCGTCAATGTTCCAGTCGATCGTAAAACAGATTCATGATGATCACAGCACCTTTTCTCTAAAGTATGTAATTCTTTTGCTATTCTCCTATGAAAAAAAAAGAAGGAAAGTTAATTTATTAATATTTCATATTTTTTTTTTTACACAAGGAAATGAAATTCAGCCAGTAGGTAATTAGTAAGATATTTATAGTTGAAACCATATGACATGATAGGGATTAGTTGTAACAAAGGTCAACTGATCATTTTTCATTACATTTTGAATTATTAGTAGGCACTTGTTTATTAAAAACATTCATTTAAATGTAGATTAATTACTGCAGTTTTGGTATTTCAGCTATTGCTAGCTATGGTAGAAATCAAACCATCATTGGTGGTTCACCTTTTTCCTGTATACTAACTTTTGTTTGTTTATTAATAGGGTTAGTTTCATCATAAGTATTCGAACCATGGTTTAGATTTTAAATTGGTCCTTGTATTTTAAAATCCTCTAATTAAGTCTTTAAAGTATTAATATTATATCAATAAAGTCTTTCTGTTAACCTAGCCATATATTTTCCCCACTTAATCCTATTCTAATGCTACGATTTTTAATTATTTATATATTTTAATAAAAATAGAACAATAGTTTTTTTTATTATATTTTAAGTAATGCTGTTAATTATTTTTTTAGGTATATATATTAGATTTTGTCACACTGACAACATGGGTGTGAAAATATTTTATATTTTTAATTTTTAATTTTTTAATAAATAATATATAAGTGGAATGATAACAAATTTATATTTTAATATTATTGAATATGTGTTTGGTTACTAAATTTGTAATATTTTTTTAATTTAAAGATGATGTAAAAGAAGGAAAAGATAAAAAAGTTATCATAATGATATTAATTATAATTTAAAAGAAAAAAATTGGTTTATATTAAAATAGGAAGTTTAAAATTTCTAAAAGTTAACTTCTAGATAAAATGATTTTTTTTATACTTAAATGCATTTTTTTATATAAATACTTCAAAACTTTTAAATAATTATGTTCTATAATTTCATCGGATTGGTTAAATTATGATCTAAATTTAAAATTGCGGTATTAGTTTATGGTTATGTTGAATGTCATATTCGAATTAGTTTTAACACCTAAATTGGTGAATAGATTGATGTAAATTTCGGATACAATACTAAGGCTTTCAATATTGAATTAATATCTTTTAATATTTAAGGATTAATTTATAATTTAACTCATGATAGTCTATATTTTGTTAATGAACAAATATTCCAAGCACATAAGAGTATTTACTAGTCTGATCAATGTGAACTTAAATAATGATGATTGAATTTGGCTCAAAATTTAGGGCTTGATACTTAGAAGGAGTTTGCTTGAAAATCAATTTTTAAACTAGTTATTTGATCTTCACTCTTGAGCCTTAATTAAGTTCATTTATTAATTTTTATCTCCAAATTGAATCAACCTCTTTCCCTTCTTATTAAGTTGTTTCTATACAACAATGGTAAAAACTGTAATTTTATATAAAATTATATTTAAAAATTACAATATGTTATAAAATTTTATATTATTTGTAAAAACTCAATTAAACTCGTAAGCTTTTCTAGATAAATTATAATATTTAAATTTAACTCAAAAGAGATTAGGCTCATTTCTCACCACTCTATTATCTATTAGGGTAAACTATACTATAGGCTACCCAATTATAGGTATTTCTTTTTAGTTACTTAATTATGATTTGTTTTTTAAAATTGGTCATCGGACTATATTTTTTTTAAAAAAATAAGTCATCCAATTATTTGAGATTGTTTTTTTTTTTTTTGTCCATTTTCGTTAATTGCACCAATAGACGGGTGCTATAATACTTAAAAAATCGAGATAATAACAAATTTAGCCCTCAACATTAACATATTATATCAAATTAGTCATAATTTTAAAAAATTAACCCTCAAAATTTACAAATAGTCTCAATTTGATATTAAAAAAAATCAAAGAAATATATAAAAATACATAAATATTTTTAAAATAATAATATACTTAAAATATATATAAAAATAAAAAATATTGTTGACAATAAATAATAATATATCAAATCTTAAAATACATAAATATCTTCAAAAAAATATAACAATAAATTTAAATCTTATATTAATATTAATATTAATAGTAAATAGAAATAAGAAACACCCCCCCTCCTTCCTCTGCTGTTGATGTCTTTGAAATTTCATAAGCATGGTGACTGTTGGTATTTAAGAATTATCTCGAAACACTATCTCCATGGAATCATCTGGAGATCTATTGCAAGTTAAGGAATCCAATTTTCTTTTGTTTAACCATTGTTGCTTTGCTTACTCATTGAGGACAATAAAAGAAAGAAAGCATAAACCCTTTTTGGTTTTCTGCTACAGCAGTAGCAATAGCAAAGAGGGAGAAGAAGAGGGACGGGATGGGGGAGAAGGGACGGTGGGGAGTTTTTTTTTTTTTTCTTTAATATTAATATCAATATAAATTTTAAATTTGTTATTATATTTTTTGAAAATATTTTTATATTTTATATATTTCTTGGCATTTTTTTAAATTAGGATTAAATTGAGGCCATTTATAAATTTTGGTTAATTTTTTAAATTTATGACTAAATCGAATAATATGTAAAAGTTGAGAGTTAATTTTATTATTATACCAAAATTTCAACTAGACCAAAAATAATAATCTTGTTTAGTTGATGACCAAATTTAAAAAATTCATAGTTGAGTGACCAAAAAAGAAACAAATCTATTGTTGAGTGACCAATATCAAAAAAATCATAGTTAAGTGACTAAAAAAGAAAATGACCCATAGTTAGGTGAGGTGACCTTAGGGGTGATCATGGACCAGATTGGGCCTCGATAGAATTTTAGGCCCAGAATTGAGCTGATCCAAAAAATTGGTCTAAAATTTTGCCTAATCCGGGCCCGGATGAATATGCTAAAATCCGAGCTTGGCCCAATCCACCAATATCATCTTTTTATATTATTATTTTTATATCAAAATAAAATTAAAAATATAATAAACCAAATACACTAAAAACATTAAAATAAACTTTTCGCAACAAATTAAAAATAAATTAAAAAATTTATTTATACTTAAATAATACTAAGATAGATGTAACTTAGCAAGTAAATACCTCTAAAATAGTAGTAAAATTAACAAGGGTAAGCTACAAAAATGGTCACTTTTGTTTGCCTCAAATTACATTTTAGTCACTTATATTTGAAATGTTATGTTTAGTCACTTATGTTATCGTTTTGTTATGAAGTGGTCACTTTGCCGTTAAACTCCGTTACCATGTAATAACCCAAAATCACGGGCACCGAAAAAGTGAGTTATAGGGCCTCCGTCTTAGTAAACCGAGTGTGTAAATAATTATTAGGATAATTATGAGTCTAGTAGTGTGCCTAATTAAGTTTTAATTAAGTGAATTTAGCCTAATTAAGAGAAAATAGGAAAAAAGACTAGATTGAATAAGGGGTAAAAGTTGAATTATATATTAAAAGAAAATATAAAGGACCAAAATAGAAAATATGCCATTAAGTTATAGTTGAGGCGGCAAAACAATGAGAAAAATCTAAAGAATTTTAATGATTTAAGTTATTATTAATTATTATTTAATTGATATTATCTTATTAAATTAATGAAATATATATAAATTAAAGTTAAATGTATGGTAATAAAATATACATGTGTAAAAATTATATTTGTACATTTGTAATTTAAATATCTAAATTACTTATGATTTAAGTATAAGATATTTTATAATTGTTAATTATATTATAAGATTTTTATTTGATAGATAAAATAAAATTATGACAAATGTATGGTAATGGTAAAGCCCAAGTGTATTAATTAAAATAAATACAATTGTAATATACATATTTAATTACTTTTTATTTAAGTAAATAGATATTTATTATTTATTATTAGATATTTATTAATTAAATAATTATATTATAAGATTTTTGTGTGATAAATCAATTGGAATGAGACAAGTGCATGGAGATAATAAGATACAAATGTAATTATATGTAAATATACATTTGTAAAATAAATATTAATTTACTTATTATTTAAGCAAAAAGATATTAATAATTTATTAATATATATAAGACATAAAAGAGTAAAGAACAGAAAAAGGAACAAAAGAAGGAATAGAAGAACAGAAGCTTAAACGAAAAAGGAAGGGAGAAAAGGGAAGGAAAAAGAAAAAGGGGAAATTGGAATTTTGAAGCTCTAAGCTTTAATTGGTAAGTCAATTAAGCCATTTTCTTTTAAATTTGATATTTTAGAAGATTTAGAACAAAGTTTTGATGAAATTAAGTTGAGGTTTTGGAAGTTTTAAGGTTTTTTAACATAGTTCGTGTTGAACAAAATAGTGAATTAGGGATTTAATTAAATGAATTTCAAGTTAGAATTGATAAAGGGATTGAATTGTAAAAGAAGCTATAGGTTTTGTGATAGAGGGATTAAATTGAAAGAAAATTTAAATTAGGGTTTTATTATGAACATTAGATAGTTAAGTAGAATATGGAAGGCAATTGAATAGAAATAAAGTATGAATTGAGTTAGAAAAGTAAATGAGTTAATTAGGATTAAATTGGAATTAGGGTATAAATTGGATAGAAATTCAATTATTATTATAAATTAGTGTTGTCATTAATAGTGTAAATTATTATTATTTTCGTAGCTAGCAAAGAACCCAAGACATCGACACAAAAAGGAAAGGAGAAAGTTATCAATGAGTAATCGCGAAATTCGAGTTTGTATTATTATAATGCGAATTATTCATTATTTAATGTTTATTTCGATATTTATATTTAATAAGTGAGTATGATGTAAGCGTTAATATTGAGATGAATGGAATTTGATATTGAATTAATAGTATATTTGAATTGAATTTGAATGATTTGTGATCAAAATTGAAAGTGAAAGTGAAATTGAATTTGAAAGTGATATGAATTGTGAATTGAAAATCCCTATTAACTCGTCGGGTTAGGTCGGATATAGTTGGCATGCCATAGTATTGGAAGAGTTCAGGGATACTTCGACCTTGCGTCGGTGAGACACTGGGTGTCATTATATTACTTCGGATAGATTCGATGAGGTACTGGGTACCATTATACTTCGGCTAGGCCGATGAGACACTGGGTGTCACTTTATTGTTTCGAACTGTCCGATGAGGCACTGAGTGGTATTCTGGTGTGTTTGGTTGGATCCTTGTATCCGCCAAGGTTCGAGTCTTGTTAATAGGGGTAAACAATGTGAAAAAAAATTGAATAGAAATGAAAAATTGATAAATATAAAGTGACATGTGATGAAATTCAGAAATGAAAATGAAATGGATAAATCAAATGTTTCAAAGGTTATTAGTACCTAATTGTTTATGATATTTGGTTGTTATTTTGTTAAATTGAATTGTTATTTATATGGAATGAAAGTAGTGTATAAATTAAGATAATATGTGTTCATGTATTATATGATTGATTGTTTGAAATTTATTAGGTTATTTATAATTTGAATTATAGTAATATCACTGAGTATGAAATACTTAGCGTACAGTTGTTTCTGTGCGCAGGTTAATAGAAATTAAGGTTCTGATTCAGCATCCAGATTGATCCTGACCTCAGTCTAAATTTGGTGATGTAATTTTTCCCTTTTGGTAAAAGTGGCATGTACTAGGCGTTGTATATGTCACATGTATATGCTTGCAATGTTGGTTGTTAAAAAAAAAAACTTAAGAAAAATCTTTGGAGCACCTGAACAAGTCTCGATTTCCCTCTAATACATATTTTGGGCCTCGAGGGTCCAATTAAGAGACTTTATGATTATTTTATAATATGTTCATTAATTATTTGTCTATTATTTGTAAATTGTCTGATATGTCTGATAATGCCCCGTAACCCTGTTACAGCGACAGTTTAGGGTTAGAGGGTGTTACAGTTATTGGTATTAGAGCTATCAGGTTTAGTCGATTCTCAGACTAAATCGAGCTCGAAAATTGAGTCTAGATGTACATATCACTGGCGAGTCGAAACTAAGTCAAGTCTTTGGATGATGACCTATTTGTTTGTTTCTGTTTTATAGATTAAAGATGTCAGATAAAAGAATAGATGATACTGACCAAGAAATGTACACTGGAGACGAAGAGTCGTATGGGTTAGATGAAACAGAGTCAGTAACACCTAGCGTAAACCTAGTAAGAAATCCACCTCCTAGAGTAGATAGAAGAAATGATAGAGATGATTTTGATATATTACAAGTAATTTTTGATGCATTACAAAGAGTAGCGGGGACTGCTCCTACTACGACTTCAGTACCAATTCAAAGACAGGCCCCGATAAAAGAATTGAGAAAATATGGTGCCATTGAATTTATGGGTCTGAAAGGAGTCGATCCATCAGCAGCTGAAAATTGGATGGAGTTGACCAAAAGAATTTTATAGCAATTGGAATGTGCCCCTCGGGAGTGCTTAATTTGTGCTGTATCGTTGCTACAATGGGAAGCTTATTTATGGTGGGAATCAGTGGTTTGACATTTACCGGAGGATCAGATAACATGAGACCTATTTCAGAAAGAATTTCAAAAAAAATATATTAGAGAAATGTATATTGAAGATAAGAAGGCAATAGTTTTTAATGCTGCAACAAGGTGACATGTCAATAATAGATTATGAGAGGGAAATCTCAAGGCTCAGCAGATATGCCTCAGAATTTATACCAACAGAAGCTGACAGTTGCAAAAGATTTTTACGAAGTTTGCGAGACGAAATCAAGCTACACATGGTATCTCACTGTATTACTGAGTTTGTAGATTTGATTGAACGGGCTGAAATGGTAGAGCAAGTTCTAGGCCTTGACAAAAAGACTGAAAGTGTTAGACCAACTGGAAAGCATACGGGAACTACCAGTTCGAATCCTCAGCCAAAAAGATCAAAGGAGTCTCAAGGTGGATGGAGATCCAACTTTAGATCGGATAGAAGTGGAAGAAGTAGGGGTAAACAGATGACGGTATCCACTGGCAGTGTGAGAGGTCTATCCCGGGAAATAGAAATTCTAGATTGTTAGCACTGTGGGGAGAAACACAGAAGGGAATACTGGAAATTAACTAGGGGCTACTTCCGATGTGATTCTACAGATCATTTCATCAGAGATTGCCCGAAACTTGATAGTGTTGCATCGGTAACATACAAAGATTACTATCTCCAGCTAGAGGGAGAGGATCTGGTAGAGGTGGATCGCTTTTTAGAGGAGAAGGTGTTAGAAGAAGCAGCGATATTGTTTCCTAGCAGTCTGAAGCTAAAGTACCAGCCAGAGCCTATGTGGTCAGAACACGGGAAGAAGGCGATGCCCACGATGTAGTAATAGGTATATTTTTATTGTATTATAAGCCTGTTTATGCTTTGATTAATTCCGGATCTTCACATTCTTATATAAATTTAAAACTAGCTAAGTTGGGGAAATTAAAGGCCGTGGTGTCTAGAGTGTCAATAGATTTTTCGAGTCCATTGGGGCAAATAGTGTTAGTAAATCAGGTGAGAATTGTATTACAGGTATCACCTAATTTGCTAACACTGTTTGCCCCAATGGACTCGACACCTCTAGTGACACTAGACACCACGGACTTTAATTTCCCCAACTTAGCTAGTTTTAAATTAATATGGGAATTTGAAGATCTGGGATCAATCAAAGCATAAACTAGCTCAGAATACAAATAAAATATACCGATTACTACATTGTGGGTATCGCCTTCTTCCCGTGTTCGACCACATAAGCTCTGGCCGGTACTTTAGCTTCAGACTGCTGGGTAACAATATCACTGCTTCTTTTAACACCTCCTCTTCTAAAAAACGATCCACCTCTACCAGATCTTCTGCCTCTAGCTGTAGATACTGATCTCTGTGATGTTACTGATGCAGCACTATCAGTTTTCAAGCAATCTCTGATGAAATGATCTGTAGAACCACATTGGAAGCAGCCCCTAGTTAATTTCCAGCATTTCCCTCTGTATTTCTTCCCACAGTGTTAACAGTCTGGAATTTCTATTTTCTAAGATGGACCTCTTACACTACTAGTGGATACCCTCATCTGTTTACCCCTACTTCTTCCACTTCTATCCGATCTAAAATTGGATCTCCATCCACCTTGAGATTCCTTTGATCTTTTTGGTTGAGGATTCGAACTGGTAGTTCCCGTATGCTTTCCAGTTGGTCTAACACTTTCAGTCTTTTTGTCAAGGCCTAGAACTTGCTCCACTATTTCAGCCCGTTCAATCAAATCTACAAATTCAGTAATACAGTGAGATACCATGTGTACCTTGATTTCGTCTCGCAAACTTCGTAAAAATCTTTTGCAACTATCAGCTTCTGTTGGTATAAATTCTGAGGCGTATCTGCTGAACCTCGAGATTTCCCTCTCATAATCTATTACTGACATGTCACTCTGTTGCAGCATTAAAAACTCTTGCTTCTTATCTTCGATATACATTTCTCTGATATATTTCTTTTAAAATTCTTTCTGAAATAGGTCCCATGTTATTTGATCCTCCGGTAAATGTCAAACCACTGATTCCTACCATAAATAAGCTTCCCCTTGTAGCAACAATACGACACAAATCAAGCACTCCCGATGGGTACATTCCAATTACTGTAAAATTCTTTTAATCGACTCCATCCAATTTTCAGCTATTGATGGATCGACTCCTTTCAGACCCATAAATTCAATGGCACCATATTTTCCCAATTCTTTTATCGGGGCTCGTCTCTGAATTGGTACTGAAGTCGTAGCAGGAGCAGTCCCCGTTACTCTTTGTAATGCATGGGCAATTACTTGTAATATATCAAAATCATCTCTATCATTTCTTCTATCTACTCTAGGAGGTGGATTTCTTACTAGGTTTACGCTAGGTGTTACTGACTCTATTTCATCAAACCCATACGGCTCTTCGTCTCCAGTGTACATTTCTTGGTCAGTATCATCTATTCTTTTATCTGACATCTTTAATCTATAAAATAGAAACAAACAAATAGGTCAGCATCCAAAGATCCTGACTTAGTTTCGACTCGCCAATGGCATGTACATCTAGACTCAATTTTTTAACTCGATTTAGTCTGAGAATTGGCTAAATTTGATAGTTCTGATACCAACAACTGTAACACCCTCTAACCCTAAACCGTCGCTGGAACAGGGTTACGGGGCATTACTGGACATATCAGACAATTTACAAATAATAGACAAATAATTAATGAACATATTATAAAATGATCATAAAGTCCCTTAATTGGACCCTCAAGGCCCAAAATACGTATTAGAGGGAAATCGTGACTTGTTTAAGTGCTCCGAAAATTTTTCGTAAGTTTTTTTTTACAACCAACATTACAGGCATATACATGTGTTCTATACAACACCTAGTACATGCCACTTTTACCAAAACGGAAAAATTACATCACCGAATTTGTACTGAGGTCGGGATCAATTTGGATGCTGAATCAGGACCTTAATTTCTATTAACATGCGCATGGAAACAACCGTACGTTGAGTATTTCATACTCGGTGGTATTACTAATTCAAATTATAAATAACCAAATAAATTTCACATAATCAATCATATAATACATGAACATATATTATCTTAATTTATACACTACTTTCATTCCATATTAATAACAATTCAATTTAACCAAATAACAGCCAAATATCATAAACAATTAGGTACTAATAACCTTTGAAACCTTTAATTTATCCATTTCATTATCATTTGTAAATTTCATCACGTATTACTTTTATATTTATCAATTTTTCATTTCTATTCAATTTTTCCTTTTCACATTGTTTACCTCTATTAACAAGACTCGGACATTGGCGGATAATGGATCCAACCAAACACACTAGAATGGCACCCAGTGCCTCATCGGATAGTTAAAAGCAATAAAGCGGCAACCAATGTCTCATTGGCCTAGCCGAAGTATAGTGGCACCCAGTGTAACGCCCCTTACCCGTAACCGTCGCCGGACACGGTACGAGGCATCACCAAACAACACTCCCACAATTGTTTGATTTCGACAAATAATTTCCATGAAAATTTTTAAACTTTTTCATTCATATAGTTCATACCCTCATTGTAGGCATAGGAGGCCCAAACGATACATTGAGTATGATCCGAGACTAAACTAGAATTTTTCAAACACTACTAAAATTTTCACTCAAAACGGTGTCACACACCTGTGTGACTCGGAACACGCCCGTGTGGCCAACACTTGGGCTATTTTTCAAGCCCTTTTTGTTGCTCTTAACTCTTTACACTCATATGAATTTCATGGACCCGTATTATGCCTTTAATTAATCCTAACTTAACCATCAAACACATGTAGTATTCTTATCTATATCAGAACATTTCCACAACACATGCATAAAATAGAATTTGTTTACCTATAACTATCATAGGCCACATTTCTTGGCTATATACAACGTAACGATATAAGCCAATACGTTTGGCCAATACCTACTATTTATGGCTAATACTTTATACATGTCACTCACTTGTAAGCAATAAGAATCTTTATTGAGCCATCTTGACAAACCGATAGTATGATGCCGCCTCCGACGATCTCCAACCCTGAGCTAACCTAACAAAACTAAGAGAAATGGAAGAGAGAGTGTAAGCTTTTAAAGCTTAGTAAGTTGGCATATAACAATAAGCAATTAAATTAAAAAAATATTTCCATTTCTCAAAAGGTATTCTTAAGAAATAAAATCATTGAATACATGTTTCCACTTTTTACACATGTTCAGCTTAGGCTGTTTCCCTAGTCACAGCCGTTAAATTAATTATATCTTAAGCTACAGAACTCGAAATTAAGATCTGTCAATTTTCTCAAAAACTAGACTCATAAATATTCTTACCATAAAAATTTCATAATTTTTGGTTGGGCATATTAATATAGTCTATTCATTAAAGCTTCCCCTGTTTCGCTACTCGACAATCCTGACCAATCTTCACTAAAATTTCAATTTCTCTTTATACAGAATTTGAAAGATGTTCATGTTTGTTTATACTAAAAATAGACTCAATAAGGAATCCATCCATCTAAATTATGTTCCATAACTATTTTTGTACAAATTTTAATGATTTTTACAATTCAAAATAGGGGATCACGAAATGAATCTGAACCAGTCTTACAAAAATATGAATATCTCAAAATACAGAATCCCTTTGCTTTCTATATTTCTTTTATATGAAAATAGACTAAATAAACTTTAATTCTATATCTCATTCAACCTATAATTTAATTTCTACCATTTTTGGCGATTTTTCAAAGTTACCTAACTGCTGTTGCCAAAAACTGTTATATTTCAAGTTTCACTTTTTTTATAAATTTCCTTGTATCAACTTTTCATAGTAACACTTAACCATATCAACTTACCAAAGTTCAATTACTTATCAAGCACATTGCTCACAACATATATATTCATATCCCTATACTTAACACCATATTTTCATATGAATTTGCAATTAATAGGTTTTCTCGTTGAACACATTGGAATCGAAACAGATATTCGGTGGCTTGCACATAGTACCACCCTTGTAGCCGAAGCTAATTGATGCACATAGTAGCCTGCACTTAGTACTACACATGTGACCAAAACCATTTCTTACACATAGTAGCCTGCACTTAGTACCACACATGTGATCGAAATAATCGAGTACGCATAGTAGCTTGCACATAGTACTACACATGCGACCCAACCATTTGGTACACGTAGTAGCCTGCACTTAGTACTACACACGTGACCTAAACCATCTTGAACACGTAGTAGCTTGCACATAGTACTACACGTGTTCTCACAACAGATCATTCATATCTTTTCTATTCCGAAGGTTCAATTGGGAAATTCTTCACTTTTCAAAATTTTACCAATTCATCCATACTCAATTTCAATTCATAATTTACCTCAAGTGAGCATTCAATATGCAACCATGACTCATTTAATAACAAAATATTATAACATAAGTAAAAACGATATATTATTTACATACAAACTTACAATTTCACATAGTCACTATAATCATAGAAAGCACTTTTAACCACTGATGTATGCGTTCGCGATACCTAAGTAATAAAATTTATAAAGAACTTGATCACACCAAAAGTAACTAATATCGCGACGCTTTAAGGCAAGCGCACCTATCGAACAGTAGTATAGCTTAGTGGCAAGACTGAGTTATCGTACCCAAGGGAACCAAAAGTACTATTACTTACTTCCTTTCTATTATCTAGCCTAAGAATAAAAGAGGGGTTTGTTTAAACTAATTCTAAAACTAACTAAGAAAAGCACAAAGAGTAAATTTGGGAAAACTTTTAGGGAAAATCTGATTGATATGGACAATACTTAAGGGAGAATCCACCTAGACTTCACTTGTTATTGGTTCTTGAGCTAGACGATTTATTCACTTGACTTGATCCGTAGAGATCCCTAATTTATGCTAAACCCTCCGTCGAGGCGTAGAGCAACTAGGCCTAAGTTGTTAATTAAAGTTCCTTTATTAATTAACTCCCTAGGTTACATTAATTCGATCTATGGTTCCCCATATTAGGTTTGACCCTAATCCGGTAGATTTATGTCGCCCTATGTCTAGGGTTGCATGCAACTTCGCTTAATTATGGTAGATCTACTCTTATCACAGGGACTTTTGCTCTTCTGCTCTAAGCACATCTATTTCTTGAATTAATATCTAGGTTTATTAACACAAGAATTAAGCACACATAATTAAGAACAACTCAAGTATTTATCATATAACTCAAGAATAAATAATAACAAGATTCGTCTTAGGTTTCATCCCCCTCAAGTATTTGAGGGGTTTAGTTCATAATAAAGAAAGAAAACATCTCAGAAGAAATAAATAACAAAAGATAAAAGAACCCGAAAACCCCTGAAGGAATTTAGAGAGATCCTCTATATTGCTGCAGAATTCCGGCTTCTGGGATGAATCAATCAGCTTCCCTACGAGTAATCCCTACTTCCACTCTCTATGTTGGCAGCAAAGAATACTTCCCTTTTGGGGGAAATAAGCACACCCTTAGAGTTGCCTCCTAGGGTCTTTATATAGAGCTTTGAGGAACCTTTCTTAGTCTCCAAGTATCCCAATTTGAGTGAGATTCTTCTTCCTCACGACTAGAACACGCCCGTGTGGCATGCCCGTGTGACTTCGACAAAGGCCGTGTGATTTGGCACGGCCGTGTGGCCTGCCCGTGCTTGTCGAGAGCTGGATCGTGTGATCTTCATGTGGTACGGCCGTGTGGCACGACCGTGTGGTGATTCCTTGGGCCGTGTGTTATGTCATTTTTGGCCCATTTTCCTCATTTTCAGTCAATTTCCTTTCTTTTCTCTTCCCTATGCTCTCCTGAGTATAAGATATGAAAAAGAAGGATTAAGAGCACCAATTCTCACTAAATTGATAATAATTCATCTAAAATATAGGCTAAGCATGAGGTAAAAATATGTATAAATTAGCATTTATCAAATACCCCCACACTTAAGCCTTTGCTTGTCCTCAAGCAAAATCTCAATCCCTAAATAATAATCATTCTTCTCAACTTACAATCTTTATCAATAATGTTTCAAACTAATCTACAGGTAGTCGTACAATGAAAATTCAATCAAAAGAACATTAAAGATTCCATCACTCTAAGCTGAAAATTTTTTCATTGAAACATAAGTTTTCTCCTTCCTTCTAAGTAATTATCTCTCCATCTTAATTAACAGGAGTTGACATCCTCACTAAAGGTTCACTTTATCCACTCGAAGTGTTTAGGGTTCAAAAATTAAGCACTCTCTAGTCAACCTGAAAAGTTATTACCATAGGCTTGCTAGAAAATAAAATCTCCACCACTGTAGGTTGATATGATACATCGATCAAAAGGTCTTTTAAGGGTTATAACGGGGCTTGGTTAGGGGTGTTGTCACAGGCTACAAAAGAGGGTTAGAATCGAGACTGAACTTGAAAAATTATCTAGCTAGAAAAATCTCTATCACTTTAAAACATAATTCTAAGGCTAATTCTTAAGATAATATCGTTTCTGTTTTTGTGGCCTGAAAATAGAAAAATGCAAAAACTCATTGAACTATTTACAATTTACAATCGAATTTTACTGTATGTATTCATTTTTTTCTTTTTCTTTTTTTTCTTTTTTTCTTTTTTCTTTTTTTTCTTTCTTTTTTTTTTTGGAACTATTAAATCAAATATGATAACTTGGAAATTTACAATTTTGCAACTAGAGAAGAGAGTAAAGCTAGATAATAATTCTTATTCAAATCTCGACAAAAATAGGGGTTAGAGTAATTGAATGGGATTTAACAAGAAATAGGTTATTGGTTAATAATTAGAATGTGAGTCAAAGAATAGGTTGTCAAGCTCAACGGGGTTCACTAGGGGTTAATTTATAGAGGTAGGCTTTTTGTGGAGTAAGTGGGTTAAATCCTAGGTGCCTTTATCATTTCGGTATATCAAATCAATGATGTGGTCTCGACATGTATAATCAAAGCAAGTTCTAGAATAACAATTCAGTATTGACTCACTCAAAGCAATAATAAAAGTGAGCACGAAAAAAAAATGTATGCTAAAAAAGGCTCAAAAATCTCACCAGAATTATGGCTTTTGATGTCAATCCTGCGAATTTTAAATCTCAAGATAATACTTAAAATTAGGGAAAATAACTTATGCAAAAATTAGGGGTTCTCAAAAATTTCAACTTATCATGCTTGATTCCCTAATGTTTTAAAGTTTGAATAATCAAAGTACAAGCACCTATATCTTGATTCTTAACATTTCAATAGAAATCATAAATCAATCAAAATTAATTCCTAATAGGAGATTGAGAATTAGTTAAGAACAATGCATGAAGTACAATTTCAGGGATTTTCATAGATAATGTAAAGATTTCAAGTAAGCTCCCCCCCCACACTTAAGATGTACATTGCCCTCAATGTACAAAGTTATATAAATAGCAAGACAAGTATAATATCATAAGATAGGGAGAGAATTGAAACTCCCTGAATTTATGATGCATTTGTGAGGAAGAGTCGGTAATTGTGGCAGGGGCGGTCCTATTTCCGTTCGAATATGATCTGTAAACCTCCTTTTTTGAAACTGTGGAAATATTTAATTAGTCGTACAAATTTTGGATTAATAGAGTTTACTTGTTAGGGATTGGCCAATATGAAAGATAAAAAATTAAATAACAGAAAAATAATAAACTAAGTTCTAAAAAAAACTAATACTGTAATGATTAAAAGGATTAAACATAAAAATAAATTTTGAAATAAAAAGGAAACTAATAAAGGAAAAAATGAGAAAAAAATAGAACCGAATGAGAGAATAGAGGCACACGCCCGTGTGTCTCGGGGTTAGCCCGTGTTGGCCATATTGCACGGCCGTTGTGAACTTGTTTGCTTTTTCGTACGGTCGTGTAGGTAGTCACACGGCCGTGTTATATTTGACAGTGTTGGCCACCGCTTGGGGGTACGGGCGTGTGGCATTGTGTGAGCCCGTGTTGATACTGCAGGGTTGCCACAGCCATATCGCACGGCCGTGGGGATTTGTCGACCTCCCGTGCTTTTGGGAAAAATTTACTCTGTTTGTGCACGGTTTGGGTGCACGACCGTGTACGATGTCACATGGCCTTAGGCACGCCCGTGTGGCCTAAATTTCTGCATAAAAAATGTTAGTTGCTGCATAAAAATACTAGAAAAATTTTAAACAAAGAAAAGTTACTAAGTTATTGCTCGGGTTGCCTCCTGAGAAGCGCTTGTTTATAGTCTAAGCTTGACTCTTCTCGAGCTGGGTATCTCACGGTGGTTTGAAGAGTTGGAACTCTTCCGGCCTGTTTTCAGGATTAATATTAAAAGAATGTTTGAGTCGAGTGTGGTTTACCTTGAAAGTGCCGAGTGACTCATGTTTTATTTCTACTGTACCATAAGGGAAAATTTTCGTTACCGTGAAGTAGGGTACGTCACTTGTATGCTCTTTTGAATTCAAGATTCGAGGGTCGTCTTCCCCTAAGAGTACCTTATCCCCTATATTGATTTGACATGTTTTTACCTGAGGGTTATCTTGGTGATGCTCTGGGTTAGTGTGACATGTTTTGGGTTTTTCATGATAGCTCAGCCACTCATCTAGTTCCTCAATCTGAAGCGTTCACTTTTCAGGTGCATCTCCATTGAATGGACTTGTCTGTGATTGGGTTACCTTTATGTGAAGTGTATCCTGCACAGAAGGTTGGGTTGTGAGTTCAGAGTTTTTACAAGGACTTGTGACTATATTATTATCAACAGTTTTAATTGCTTTTTGAACTTGTAAAGTAACTTTGTCATTACCTACACGTAATGTAAGTTCACCTGTTCCTAAATCAATTATTGTTCTGGCAGTTGCTAAAAAGGGTCGCCCTAGAATTAATGGTATATCGCTATCCTCATCAATGTCTAAAACAGCAAAGTCAACTGGGAATATAAATTTATCAATTTTGACGAGCACATCTTCAATTATTCCCTTAGGAGACCTAATAGTTTTATTAGCCAGTTGAATGCTCATCTTAGTTTGCTTAGGTTTTCCAAGATCTAGTTGTTTAAACAGTTTATAAAGCATGACATTTATACTAGCCCCTAAGTCTGCTAAAGCATTTTTGGTGTCTAGGCTACCAAATAAACAAGGAATAGTAAAACTCCCTGGACCTTTCAGTTTGGTTGGCAGCTTATTTTGGAGAATAGCTGAGCATTCCTCGTTGAGTTCCACAGTGGACAATTCTTCCAACTTCTTTTTATTTGTGAGAAGTTCCTTTAAAAATTTTGCGTACTCCGGCATCTGCATAATTGCTTCAACAAAAGGTATGTTAATATGTAATTTCTTTAACAGTTTAAGAAACTTACCGAATTGCTGATCTGTGCGGTCCTTCTTTAAAGCGTTTGGGTATGGGATACGAGGTTTAAATTCTTTGACAATTTCATCTTTGGGACTTACCTCATCCTTTCTTTTACTTACCACGGGCTCCTTGCATGGCTTTAGGTTGGTTTTGGTTAACCCCTCATCATCTATCGTATCTAGGCATTGAGTTGCTCCTTAGGGTTAGTCTCAATGTTGCTTAGTAACCCACCTTGCGGTCTTTCAGAGATTAGCTTGGCGAGCTAGCTTATTTGAGTTTCAAGTCTTTGAATAGATGCTTGCTGGTTCCTTAGTGCTGTTTCGGTATTTTGGAAACGGGTTTCTGACATGGCCATGAATTTGGTAAATATTTCTTCAAGATTCGGCTTTTTCTCTTGTTGAAATAGTGGCTGTTGAAATCCTAGAGGGGGCGGTTGTCTTTGATTTCCTTGTCCTTCCCATGAAAAATTAGGGTGATTCTGCCAACCTGCATTATAAGTATTACTATAAGGGTTATTTTGAAGTCTAGAATTGTTACCCATATAGTTGACTTGCTGAGTTTCCATGCCATGTCCGTAAGAGGAGTAATCTGGATTGAACATATTTCCTGGAGTTGCGTCGCATTGCATAACTGGCTGTACCTGCGTAAAACCAACAAAATTATCAAACTTTTTATTTAAAAGTTCTACCTAATTAGTAAGCATAGTAACAGCATCAATATTATAAACTCCTGCAGCTTTTGTCGGCTTTGTCTTCATGATTTGCCACTGATAATTATTCAATGACATTTCTTCAATAAATTCATAAGTTGCTTCTGGCGTTTTATTATTAATTGTTCCTCCTGCGGCTGCATCAACCATTTGTCGTGTGGATGGATTCAAACCGTTGTGGAAGGTTTGAACTTGTAGCCATAAAGGTAGTCCATGATGAGGACATCTTCTCAAAAGATCCTTGTATCTCTCCCAGGCATCGTAGAGTGTTTCTAAATCCATCTGCACAAAGGAAGAAATATCGTTTCGTAATTTAGCTGTTTTAGCGGGAGGAAAATATTTAAGTAAAAATTTTTCTGTCATCTGTTCCCATGTGGTGATTGAGCCTCGTGGTAGAGAATTTAACCACTGTTTGGCTTTATTCCTTAAAGAGAATGGAAATAGCCTTAGTCGAATGGCATCATCAGAAACGCCATTTATTTTAAAGGTATCACAAAATTCCAAGAAATTTGCTAGATGTGAATTTGGATCTTCATCCTGCAAACCATCAAACTGCACAAATTGCTGTATCATCTGAATAGTGTTAGGTTTTAGTTCAAAATTATTAGCAGCAATAGCAGGTCTAACAATGCTAGTTTGAGTACCAATCAAACTAGGTTTAGCATAATCATACATAGTTCGAAGAGCTTCATCCTGGTTTACTGGTTCTGCTGGTAGTGTTAGAGGTGGTGGAACGTTTTGATTTGCTTCCATCTCTTCTGTAGGTTTTGGCTCGTGCTCAGGTTCTTGCTCTAGATAATGTAGGCTTCGTCTGATCTCTCTGCGATTTCTGTGAACTGTAGCTTCTAAATCTTCGTCAAAAAGTAATGGTCCTGTTGGGTTGTTTCTAGTCATAAACAAGAAAAACCTAGAAAAATAAAAAAAACGAAAATAATAAAAAAATAAAATAAAATAAAAATAATAAACTTAGAAAAACCTAGAAAAGAAGAAAAAAGAAAAAAATAAAAATAAAAATAAAAATAAATAAATAAATAAATAAATAATTAATTAAATATATTAATGGCTAAAGTAATAGAAATCGAGTGTTCGTAATATTTTAGTTCCCCGGCAACGGCGCCAAAAACTTGATGTATGCGTTCGCGATACCTAAGTAATAAAATTTATAAAGAACTTGATCACACCAAAAGTAACTAATATCGCGACGCTTTAAGGCAAGCGCACCTATCGAACAGTAGTACAGCTTAGTGGCAAGACCAAGTTATCGTACCCAAGGGAACCAAAAGTACTATTACTTACTTCCTTTCTATTATCTAGCCTAAGAATAAAAGAGGAGTTTGTTTAAACTAATTCTAAAACTAATTAAGAAAAGCACAAAGAGTAAAATTGGGAAAACTTTTAGGGAAAAGCTGATTGATATGGACAATACTTAAGGGAGAATCCACCTAGACTTCACTTGTTATTGGTTCTTGAGCTAGACGATTTATTCACTTGACTTAATCCGTAGAGATCCCTAATTTATGCTAAACCCTCCGTCGAGGCGTAGAGCAACTAGGCCTAAGTTGTTAATTAAAGTTCCTTTATTAATTAACTCCCTAGGTTGCATTAATTCGATCTATGGTTCCCCATATTAGGTTTGACCCTAATCCGGCAGATTTATGTCGCCCTATGTCTAGGGTTGCATGCAACTCCGCTTAATTATGGTAGATCTACTCTTATCACAGGGACTTTTGCTCCTCTGCTCTAAGCACATCTATTTCTTGAATTAATACCTAGGTTTATTAACACAAGAATTAAGCACACATAATTAAGAACAACTCAAGTATTTATCATATAACTCAAGAATAAATAATAACAAGATTCGTCTTAGGTTTCATCCCCCTCAAGTATTTGAGGGGTTTAGTTCATAATAAAGAAAGAAAACATCTCAGAAGAAATAAATAACAAAACATAAAAGAACCCGAAAACCCCTGAAGGAATTTAGGGAGATCCTCTATATTGCTGCAGAATTCCGACTTCTGGGATGAATCAATCAGCTTCCCTGCGAGTAATCCCTACTTCCACTCTCTATGTTGGCAGCAAAGAATACTTCCCTTTTGGGGGAAATAAGCACACCCTTAGAGTTGCCTCCTAGGGTCTTTATATAGAGCTTTGGGGAGCCTTTCTTAGTCTCCAACTATCCCAATTTGAGTGAGATTCCTCTTCCTCACGACTAGAACACGCCCGTGTGACATACCCGTGTGACTTCGACAAAGGCCGTGTGATTTGGCACGGCCGTGTGGCCTGCCCGTGCTTGTCGAGAGCTGGACCGTGTGATCTTCATGTGGCACGGCCGTGTGGTGATTCCTTGGGCCGTGTGTTATGTCATTTTTGGCCAATTTTCCTCATTTTCAGTCCATTTCCTATTATTTTCTCTTCCCTATGCTCTCCTGAGTATAAGATATGAAAAAGAAGGATTAAGAGCACCAATTCTCACTAAATTGATAATAATTCATCTAAAATATAGGCTAAGCATGAGGTAAAAATATGTATAAATTAGTGTTTATCAACCACACCATCTTAATTCATTTCCATGTCATTTATGTCACCTTGTATCATAAGCATTATTAATTCAAATCACTAATATAATAATATCATAATCTTATAATTCGACAAAATCAAATCTAATATTACAATTTAGGCTTCAAACAGACATTATGACATTACTGCATTATTATTATTATACCTACTTACCTCGAATGCAAAAATGACCAACTTTTTCGACTTAACTCATAACCTCGTTCTAAATCCAAATTTCGTATTTTCTTGATCTAACACATCAAATAACACTCATTTAATGACCACATTATTCAAATTAGTCCAAAAATCACACTTTTAAAATTTTACATTTTTACCCCTAAAGTCGGTCAAAATTACGTTTTTGCCCCTAGGTTCGTAAATAAATTTTTATTCAATTTATTTGCATTTTAGATCTAACCAAACCATTTCATAAATATATCAGCCCACAATTCTCATTAAAACACACACTTATGACCAATTTTATAACTTTTACGATTTAGTCCTTTCAGACGTTTTCGTCGAAAATCACTCGGTAAAAACCATTTCTCTAACCTTAAACATGCATAATCTACCATAATTCATCAAAAATCACAATTATTCAACATGGTTCAATTTTTAAAATCAAACCCTAGCTCAAAATAATGGTAGAAATAGAGAAATCAAGTTACCGAAATTTTAAAAACGTAAAAATAATTAAAAACGGGGCTAGAACGGACTTACAATCAAGCTTGGAAGCTTGAAAACCCTAGCCATGGTTTCTACATGCTATATTCGGCCTTGAGGAAGAAGATGAGCAAAAATTGGCTTTTAATTTAATTTTTAATTCATTTAATCACTAAATGACCAAAATACCCCTAACATAAAAATATTCTTTTTCACCCATTCATGTCCATTTTTGTCCAATAAATTAACCAATGGTATAATTACCATTTAAGGACCTCCAATTTAAAATTTCATAACAATTGGACACCTCTAACATGTAGAACTCAACTTTTGCACTTTTTACAATTTAGTCCTTTTGACTAAATTGAGTGCCCAAACGTCGAAATTTTCGTACGAAATTTTTACAAAATAAATTCATAAAAATTTAAACCATAAAAATATAAATAAAACACATTTAAATTAAACACCTTTACCTTCTAGAATGCACATTTTACTACTTTTGCAATTTAGTCCAATTTGTCAAATTGGACACACGAACAATAAAATTTTGTAACAAAAATTTCAAAAAATATTGCAAACACAAAATAAATTTTAAAAATTAATAAGAATAAATATTTTTACCTCGGATTTGTGGTTTCGTAACCACTATTCCGTTTAAGCCCTGTATCGGACTATTACACCCAGTACCTCATCGAATCTATCCGAAGTAATATAATGACACCTAGTGTCTCATTGACTCAAAGTCGATGTATCCTTGAACTCTTCCAATCCTATGGCATGCCAACTATATCCGACCTAGCCCGACTAGTTAATAGGGATTTTCAATTCACAATTCATATCACTTTCAAATTCCATTTCACTTTCACTTTCAATTTTGATTACAAATCTTTCAAATTCAATTCAAATATACTATTAATTCAATATCAATTTCCATTCATCTCAATATTAATGCTTACCTCATATTCACTTATTAAATATAAATATCAAAATAAACGTTAAATAACGAATAATTCGAATTATAGTAATACAAACTCGGATTTCACGATTACTCTCCGATAACTTTCTCCTTTCCTTTTTGTGCCGATGACTCGGGTTCTTTGCTAGCTACGAAAATAATAATAATTTACATGAAAACACTAATTTATAATAATTATTGAATTTCTATCCAATTTATACCCTAAGTCCAATTTAATCCTAATTAACTCATTTACTTTTCAAACTCAATTTATACTTTATTTCTATTCAATTTCCTTCTATATTCTACTTAACTATCTAATGTTTATAATAAAACCCTAATTTAAAATTTCTTTCAATTTAATCCCTCTATCACAAAACTTATAGCTTTTTTTACAATTTAATCCCTTTATCAATTCTAACTTGAAATTCATTCAATTAAATCCCTAATTCACTAATTTGTTCAATATGAACTATGTTAAAAAACCTTGAAACTTCCAAAACCTCAACTTAATTTCATCAAAACTTTGTTCTAAAGCTTCTAAAATATCAAATTTAAAATAAAATGGCTTAATTGACTTACCAATTAAAGCTTCGAGCTTCAAAATTCCAATTTCCCCTTTTTCTTTTTCATTCCCCTTTCTCCCATCCTTTTTTCGTTTAAGCTTCTGTTCTTCTATTCCTTTTTTTATTCCTTTTTCTGTTCTTTACTCTTTTATGTCTTATATATATTAATAAATTATTAATATCTTTTTGCTTAAATAATAAGTAAATTAATATTTATTTTACAAATGTATATTTACATATAATTACATTTGTATCTTATTATTTCCATACACTTGTCTCATTCCAATTGATTTATCACACAAAAATCTTATAATATAATTATTTAATTAATAAATATCTATTTACTTAAATAAAAAATAATTAAATATGTATATTACCATTGTATTTATTTTAATTAATATACTTGGGCTTTATCATTACCATACATTTGTCATAATTTTATTTTATCTATCAAATAAAAATCTTATAATATAATTAATAATTATAAAATATCTTATACTTAAATCATAAGTAATTTAGGTATTTAAATTACAAATGTACAAATATAATTTTTACACATGTATATTTTAGTACCATACATTTAAACTTTAATTTATATATATTTCATTAATTTAATAAGATAATATCAATTAAATAATAATTAATAATAACTTAAATCATTAAAAATTTTTAGATTTTTCTCATTGTTTTGCTGCCTCAACTATTACTTAATGGCATATTTGCCATTTTGGTCCTTTATATTTTCTTTTAATATATAATTCAACTTTTACCCCTTATTCAATCTAGTCATTTTTCATATTTTCTCTTAATTAGGCTAAATTCACCTAATTAAAACTTAATTAGACACACTACTAGACTAATAATTACTCCTAATAATTAATTACGGACTCGGTTTACTAAGACAAAGGCCCTATAACTCACTTTTCCAATGCCCGTGAATTTTGGGTCATAACATACCTCTTTAACGGCAGTCCTACGTGGCAGTCCAAATAGGTTTTAAATGTCAACTTGGATGTTGCTAGGATGAAAATAGGTTTTTAATTAAATAAATTTAATTTGGACTGCCACGTAGGACATTCAAGTTGGCATTTAAAACCGATTTGGACTGCCACGTAGAATCATTGTTAGGGAGGTAACGGAGTTTAATGGTAAAGTGATCGCTTCGTAACAAAACAATAACGTAAGTGACTACAATGTAACATTTTAAACATAAGTAACTAATATGTAATCTGAGGCAAATAAAAATGACTATTTTTATAGTTTACCCAATTAACAATAAAATAAGAGTTATACAATATCAAAATAATAATAACAAAAATAATAATATAATATCGAAAGGACACCAAAAGCGACAAAACAACAACCTAAAGTCACAAATTTTTTTGTAAATTTGGGTCGGACTTAGCCCCCCAAAAAAAGTTTATATGAGGTTTGGCTCATTTAGAAAACGAGCCTTATTTTACCCTATTTTTTGCTGAAGTCTATTTTTCGACCTTATATTTTTACTTAAATCCTTTCACTTTTCAAATCATCGTCCAGCCGATCTGAAGCATGAGGAGATGTAGGTGACTATGGTGTAGTTGACCCTATCTACTATAAGAAAACAGCCAAAAAAGTATTGAAATGCAGAAAAAAAAAGTTTTATTTTTAAAATTTTCCCTCATCTCTGTTTTCTTTTGTTGTTATTTTAAGTCTCTGGCGCCAAACACTCTTTTCCCCCATTTTGATCCGAAATTCCAAACCCTAGTTTCAGTAGAAAGGAAAAAAAGAAAAGAAAAAGAAAACAGAGCTAAAAAAAATAATGCCGAGAGAAATCATAACACTGCAGGTTGGACAATGTGGGAACCAAATCGGCATGGAGTTCTGGAAACAGCTCTGCCTCGAACACGGCATAAGCAAAGAAGGCATACTTGAAGATTTCGCTACTCAGGTTCTCTTAATCTTTTTCAAAATTTCTCTTATTACTGTTACTTTTTATTATCATTTTCTAGTTTAAATCTTCACTTTCCGGTTAATTATGAAAGTTCATGTTGATTTATTAGTTTCTTCGCAGATTTAGTAAGGATGAAATGTCTGTGATGAATTTGCAAAAATCTACTTGTTAATTAAGCTGTAGGTTAAGTCTTGAAGTTTCATTAGGCATAGCTTACGGTGTAATTTAAATTGGTTGATATTTAGATAATTTTATGCGAGATGTAAAAGAATACGTAATGACAAGTGAGTCGAGTCAGTTATAGCGAGTTAAACGGATCGATTCTCAATTTCTTGATTCGATTGGCATGGTTGATGCAGGGAGGTGACAGGAAAGATGTCTTTTTCTACCAAGCTGACGATCAGCATTATATTCCACGTGCTTTACTTATAGATTTGGAACCTAGAGTGATTAATGGAATTCAAAATAGCGATTACCGGAATCTGTACAATCATGAAAACATCTTTGTTTCTGATCATGGTGGAGGTGCTGGAAACAACTGGGCCAGTGGATATCATCAGGTAGTTTCACTCGTGTTTTCTTTTGTGTTCAACTTTATTTTACTTTAGTAATTGAAGTTCATTGTTGCTTATACTCTAGTAATATTTGAACTTTCTCTTCCTATTGTGTTTATCTCATCATTATAGTCTGTCTTGAACGACAATCAGAAACTTGTGGCGGCTTCTGCACATTATTTCAAGTTAACATGCTAGGAAAAATGTGGTGGATTTTTTTCCAACTAACAGTAATTATTATTTACAGTAGAATAGATAAATGGTTTCATGAAATGTTGAGGTTAGCAGGCTTTTTTTTTTTTGCTTGGTTTATAGATAATTGAGTATATTGTAAATTCCTGTGTAAATATCTTACATGACATGTGTGTTTTGTGTTAGTTTTCTTTTCAATCATTAATCTTTTATCAAAATCTAGTTCCTTGTGTCATGATTTTGGTACAGGGGAAGGGTGTTGAAGAGGATATAATGGACATGATTGACAGAGAAGCTGATGGAAGTGATAGTCTTGAGGGTTTTGTTTTATGTCATTCAATTGCTGGAGGGACAGGCTCAGGTTTCCTCTTCTTCTCTTCATATTTTGTCTTTTTATCCATTTCTTTTGGCCTATCAAGGATTTTTAATTGATTTAAAGCTTATTTTTTTCCCTTTTTGTCGATATGTTGACATATGGTTACTTGATTTGGCTGCTAAGTTAGGACAATAAACAGTAGTATATTCGTCATAAGCTAGTGAAATTTTCTTGTAGACTTCAGCTTGGTTACAAACTTGACTACTCTCATTCTATAATGAAGGTATGGGTTCCTATCTGTTGGAGGCTCTGAATGATCGCTACAGTAAGAAGCTGGTCCAGACATATAGTGTATTTCCTAATCAGATGGAGACAAGTGATGTGGTGGTCCAACCCTACAACTCACTTTTGACTCTCAAGCGACTAACTGTAAATGCTGATTGTGTTGTTGTTCTTGACAATACTGCACTTAATAGAATTGCTGTGGAGCGTTTACATCTAAGTAATCCTACATTTGCTCAAACAAATTCTTTGGTCTCCACTGTAATGTCTGCAAGCACAACTACATTGCGGTATCCAGGGTACATGAACAACGATTTGGTTGGTCTTCTTGCCTCTTTAATTCCAACACCAAGATGTCATTTTCTTATGACAGGTTACACACCACTTACAGTAGAGCGCCAGGTGAGTTCAATACTCATGTCATACGCTATAAGTTTTGTTTTTGTCATATTGATCGTTTCAGAGTCTTCATCACTACAGATTAATGTTTTTAGTCTTGTTTTGTATTCTTGGAAAAAAGAAATTTTCTGTAATCTGATGCCAATATTTCTCTTCTTGGCAGGCCAATGTGATACGCAAAACTACTGTCCTTGATGTTATGAGAAGACTTCTCCAGGTAAGATATGTAAGTTGTCTTTTCTTTGCAGAACAGATTGCAATTTTCTGACCATAAGCTTTCTTGCAGTCAAAAAATATCATGGTTTCCTCTTATGCACGCACAAAAGAAGCTAGCCAAGCAAAGTATATTTCAATACTTAATATCATTCAGGGAGAAGTAGATCCTACTCAGGTATTGTAATTATGTTTTTATCAGAAATTCTATAACTTTTGCAGGAAATACATCTATCAAGTCTCACATTTGTTCGTTACTCTATTTTTTTTTTAATAATGAGCAAGCCCTTGATGACATTGTTGTTGACTTTGGCCATTACAATAACATTTGCATTCTTTAGCAGTTTTAGTTATATCTTTGCTTAAAGAAATGGAAACTGTCATAAGGTTGGTGTAGTTCTAAGATTTTGCCTGTGAATATGGCTGCAATTTTTTTTTCCTTTATCAAGATTACCGGACATCTTGCTCTTCTGCTGACTGTTATGCTAAAAGTTTTATTTTAGTTTGATAACTTTATTTTTCGAAAGTGGTAGGCATTTGATATGTTTTATTATGGTTCAGTGTCATCTTCTTATCGGTTCTGGCTGCTAATGCTAAATAATTTCCTTTCTTTTATCAGGTGCATGAAAGTCTACAGAGGATTCGTGAAAGAAAGCTAGTAAATTTTATTGAGTGGGGCCCTGCTAGTATTCAGGTATCTTGATAGTTGACGCTGTCTCTTTTGTTGCTTCTTCTTTCTTATGATATCTGAACCTACCTATATCATCTGTTTGTTCTATTGGTGTTTTTGTAGGTTGCTCTTTCTAGAAAGTCCCCATATGTTCAGACTGCCCATAGGGTAACAACTCTAATTCTTGTCTTTCAAGATCAGATTGCTTATTTTGCTGCAATACAGAATAATTCACAACGTTTTGGCCTGAATTTAATAATAACAACTTTGAGCATGTTTTTGTACGGATCAGGTGAGTGGTCTTATGCTAGCAAGCCACACCAGTATCCGACATCTCTTCAGCAAATGTTTGAGCCAGTATGAGAAGTTAAGAAAGAAGCAAGCGTTTCTTGACAATTACCGGAAGTTCCCAATGTTTGCTGTGAGTTACCAGCTTTTTTGCTTCCGTGGTTTTATTTCTACTCCATTTCCTATTTATGACTGCTTCCACTAAGATTTTTGTTTGTGTTTACATGAACCCATAAACACACGTCTTGCATGCATGAGTTTTTATGCAATGTACATATAAGCTGCTACCGTGTCTATTTACATGGAACGCATGAACTTGTAAACCTATGAACGGGGCATGTCTCACTTCTATAGATTGGTTAAAGATCTGAATTCCATGAATAAGATATTTAGTGCCATTTGTTAGTTGTGCTACATGCCATTTGCGTCCAAAATCAAATCCAATTTTGCAGTTGGATACAAAAGCAATTGCATTATAATGATGTTTTGTCTTACCTTGTTCGTAAATGTGAATAGGACAATGATCTTTCAGAGTTTGATGAATCAAGGGATATAATTGAAAGTTTGGTTGATGAATACAAGGCTTGTGAGTCACCAGATTATATCAAATGGGGAATGGAGGTATATGCCTTGCTGGTTGTAACATTTCCAATTTTGAGCATCTATGACCGTCACTGATAACAATGTTTTATGTAGGATCCTGGCCATAGTTTAACCGCAGAGGGAAATGCCTCGGGAACACTGGATCCGAAACTGGAAGTGTGAACAGAATTGTATTTTCTCTCAGGTAAGGACCATAAGGTGTTAATTATGTTGAAAAGTAGGAGGAAACCATTGCAACATTTAGATTCTTTTGGAGATAGCTCCAGTCAAGAGTCGGTTTTTTGTGTTGTTAAAGCTACTTTATCTATGTTTGCAATAGTACCTACTATAAGTTGTTCAGCTCAACTGTGTTACTTAGGCTCGAGTTAGTGAGACATGAACACGTGCTCAAACCGATATAGAATCTGCAATCATTGTCATTGCCGTAGGTTTCAATGTTGTTCTCGACTTGATATATAGAATCTGCTCAAGTTCTTACCTTTAACAGTCTCGTGCTTCACCAGTTCTTTCTTGTTTTTTGTTATACTTTTCCTAAAACTATATGATAAAAGGTCACCTGGTTGAAATTTCTTTCAGTATACCCGCATTAATATTAGGAACATTCTGGGGAGTGGATTGTAAAAAAATAAATTAAACTGTGTCATTTTTGTATTTGTCAAAAAAGGAAAACAAGTGTTGTGGATTATTGAAACATAGCATGTAATATGATATATTTTTTAGTTTTATTATTATTATTATTCTAGGTACTTAAAATAATTTGACCCAAGAAATATCATTCCACTACTGTTTATCATCCAATCCATGTGCGTGGGTTCAACAGAGCTTGTGCTCTATATTCTTTTATGGTCCATCCATATATTTGGTTGAATATCTTTCTTTGTCTTATTTGTTGATATTTTACTTGATTTTCCGGACTTCTTGTGTAAATACTCTGCATGCATTAATTATTGTTGGGATTTGAGTGTTTATGTCATTTTCGTGTATTTTTTTTTGTTATAAACGTTTTAAAGGTATTTTATGTTTTTATAAAGTTTAGATATATATTTGTATAGGAAAAGGATTTACTTATACACACTTTTATGAATTTTCATATGAATAATACTTTAACAATTTTATTCTCATATTTCATATATTAAGTTTTTGAATAAATTAAAAATATCTAATTATTTGATGTAAAAACTTTTGGCGGTTGAATATATATATATATATATATATATATAAAAGAAAATAAGTAAAAGTATTATGGAGGCTCTTCTACTAGAAGTTAGATTATATTTTATCTCCCTTATTAAAAAAAATAGGCAAATTAGTTCTTATACATTATAGATCAAAAAGCAAATTGATTTTTCTGTTAAAAAAATTGATTTGCTTTTTCTGTTAAAAATTGATTCTTGTACATCGCAATAAGGTACATATGACATGATGTGTAACTATGTGATTATATTGTTAGGCATGTTAGCAGTTTGTTTTTCAATTCAGAATAATTTGTCTATTTTTTGAATAAATGAGTCAAAATGTAATTTAAATTTTAGTATAAAGATTTTCATAATATTTGTATTATTTTTAATTGAGATGATAAAAGATATTGAATAAGTTAGATTGATAAAATATTAACTATATAAAATTATTATAATTTAATATTGATGTGAGTAAAATCTTCTCCATTTATATATATATTTGTGTGTTTATTATCGGTCTTTATGAATTAGTTTATTACATGTCATGTGATGCGAGTAATGCATGTGCTGTGGTAGATTTTTGTTATATTATTTTAAACAATAATGCATGGACTGCGCATTAGTTTCCTAGCATTTGTAAGCAAAAGACGGAAATCAAGCAGTGATGGAAGGACGGTCAGTCTTTTGTCCGCTACGGAGCGTGCGTCATATTCGTTGATCGTCTATTTATTTTTACATGATTAATTATTTTTAAATTGTGTCCCTACCCAATCAACAAAGTTGATAATGAAGGTACGTCCAAGAGTAAAAGTTAATAAAAAGAGAGGGTAAAGTAAAAAAGTTGTATTTTCTAATTGACGGATCCTTATTCCCTGTCCACCGATTTTCACGTGCAAAGCTTTTCTCTTTTTATTTATTTATTTATTTGTTATTAAATTATTAGAAAATTTATATTTTAATTATTTAATCTAAAAATATATAATATTTTTATTATTTAAAAGTTTTTATTTAAATCATTGTGATAATAAAATTATTGTTATGTGATTTTTTCTATTTACATTTTATGTATAATTGAAAGTTTTCATTCTTTTTTTTAATAATTTATTTTTTTACGAAATAATTTTAAATGCTATGAATATGTGAATCAAAATTATTTTTTTATCTTCAATATTGATTGTTAGACAAGTTTGAATGTAAAGTATATTTTACTTGTTGGTAGATATTGATACATTGTATTGGTTTTTGAATTGTTGTTTAGAGTTGGTTAGCTATATTTTAAAAAAAACTTTAATAACTTAATGACTTAAATAAATTCTTTTATAATTTTTAATAATTTGATTATTATTTTATAATTTTTTAAAATTGTGTAACTAAAATGTAAACAAATTAATAATTTAGTAACTTTTAATACAATTTACCTTTAAAAATAAAATGATAATGCACATGTACTCCATAAATGAACACAATTTCAATCACCAACCTGGTCGTTAGCAGTAAAATGATAAAAATAATAAAAAAATTAACATTATTCAAATTAACAGTTTAACAAAACAATATATTACGAAGGTCCTTAATTTTGCTGCATACACTTGGTGAGAATTTGGATGAGCGAGCCGTGCGTTTAATTTATTTTTGTCTTACATTACAATACATAAACACAACACCATCTAAATCCAACCTTAGTCAACCTCCTCTTAACACCCTTATTTAAACCCCAATTTCATCTCTAAACTACACTTTTGTGGCTCTTTGGGTTATTTTCATATTTTCACTTATTCCCCACTTGCTATAATCTATAACTGATATTTCTTGAGAAAATTATTAGTAAATTGTGTAATAAAATGGCAGAGATATCTTACGGAGGTTTTATGGGTGTAATGGCTATTTTGGCTCTTGTTTTCGCCATTGTTTCACCTTATGTTGAGGCTCAAGCTTCTGCACCAGCTCCTTCTCCTACAAGTGATGGTAACTCTTTTTTCTTCTTCTTCTTCTTCCTTCTTTTTTTAACAATCTCTCTTGGGGTCTTTAGATCTCTCTTATTGGCTGCCATTTCTGTATTTCTCATAGAATTTTTTTTTTCTCTTCTTTAGATCTGCGGAAATTTTGAGAACTCTCTTCCTCTTAGTTCTATATTTATTTATTTATTGATATTGAAGCATATGCCAAGATATATATATGCTTTTTTTTAATTTGAATACTGGTTTCATTTTGTTGTTTGTTTCCTCTAAATATCATTAAAATTTTTTGCCATAAAAAAAGTAAATGCCTGTCTAGTGTGTTTTCTGGGATTAAAATGTTGCTGTTTTGATGGTCTCTGATATGGGATAAAAGCAACATTTTATTTCTTCAACTTGATAATATTCTTACAAGTTTTTGTTTGTCTTAAAATTTGAATTTTTTTAAAGTTCATCTTTGAACTTAAATTTCCTTAAGATTCATGCTATCATACCTTAACAAAATCTATATTCAAGGACCAAATTGAATTTTTTTTTTTGTCCATTTACAAGATTAATGTTGATAAAAAAAAGCCGGGGACCAAGATAATAAGAGTTGTCAAATTTGAGGACTAAATGCTATTTTATTCTTATTAATATATAATGAGAGTAATTATTCTATCAAATATTTAAACAATATCGTAAACCATTTATAAATTATTTTCAATTTCTGTTGCACGTTTCACTAGAAAATAAAAAAAATTTAAAAAATTTAAAGCAAATTAAAAAATTAAAATATTTTACAGGATGTTGCCAAAATATTTTTATTAAGTTAAAATTTTAAAATAAGTCGTTTTACTTTTTGGATTTATAAATACAATTTTAATTATTAATACTATTAAAATTTTTAGCTTCGATACAATGTTTTTTTTTATATGCCTACTAAGTGAATTTAAAATTTAATTCCATACTTTTATAATTTTATTTCGATTTTTTTTCACTTTTTGGATTTAAAAATACAAGTATAATTATTAACACTATTAAATTTCTTTTGTTAAATTCAAGTTTAATACAATATTTTGTTTTTAATTAAATGGCTACTAAATGAGTTTTTTTATTTAAAAAATTCATACCAACAAACTTAAAAGAATAATTTTAACTATGTTAATAATTGAATTTAAAATTTGAAATTTAAAAAGCAATTCTTGAAACAAAGGTAGATGAATTAGATTCCAAATATGAAAAGAGTATATAGACTTAAAGCATAGTTAAATCTTATTATTATTTATATTATTACCTTACTACACCTTAAAAACATTTGTCAACATCTTAAACCTACTTTTTTTTTATTAAAATATTATAAAAAAATTAATTATGAAAATAATATGGGTCTCAAATTTAAATAGTAACGCAAAATTTTAAACACCAAATTGCCATTTAAAATGGCTATTTGATTTTTTTTTCGACCAAATAGCCATTTGAAATGGTGAATTCTAACGTGGCAAAAATTTTTCGTCTTGTCTAACTTGTCATTTTGAAATCTCAAATTCAGGGGCAAAGTCGGAACAATTTTTTAAAGGGCTGAATGAAATTTTAATTTTTTATGTTCTATATCTTTATAAATTTTAAAGAATTAAATCAAATTTTTATAATTTTAAAGAGGCAAAGTACAATTTTTATAATCCTTGCTAGTCTCCTAAATTTACCTCTGTGTAAATCATCATTTCATATGACTATTTGGTTGAATTGAAAAATTCAAAATCCTATTCAAAGGATAATATTTTTCTAAATAATTTGGATATCATATTATTTGAGTAAATAATTATTAATTTTATATTATTTTAATAAAAACCCAATATTCCATATTTAAAATGAAGTTGTAAATAATTAAATTTGGTTAATATTGGGCAGGAACTTCAATTGATCAAGGGATTGCTTATGTGCTAATGCTTGTGGCATTGATGCTCACATATCTTATCCACCCTTTAGATGCTTCCTCCTACACCTTCTTTTGATTTATTTATTTAAGATTAGGAACTGAGACAATTCATTTATGTTGGAGATTGCTGTGGATAAATCTATGAACCTTTATTTATTTATTTTCATGAGGTGATGGGTGGATGGTTTCCATTAATTTTTACATTTTTGTTGTTGGTTAAATACAGTTTTATTGGTAGGTGTTTATACCCTAATTTTGGTTATATTATGATATTTGATTTAAGCTTAATTGAATATCTATTTTAAGTTGGAGTTTGGCTTGAGATATAAATAAGTTATTTAAGTTTGAGCTCAATTAAGTTCGTTTATCAATTTTTGTTTCTGAACTTGATTAAGCTTGTACATATTCAAGCTTGATATCGATTTGATAATTAAGCTTAGGATTAATAGTATATATTAAAGGCAATAACATATTATAAGCTATTTGAGTCGAGTATTACTAAGCTTAAATTTAACTTGACCAATAGCTTGAGCTGCTTGAGCTCGAGCTTATCAATTATTGAAGAAGTTCGAGTTTTTTTCAAGTTGAACTTGAGTAGTTTGTGAGTATCAATGCAATACTTTTAGAACCAGATCAATGGTCAAATAGGTTAGTCATCAGTTCACCAATATTTTAGGTTAATTAGTTGTAGGAGCCACCTTAAGTGTACCTTAGCCCGAGATTTATTTGCATTAAAAGACCTTCGATCAACCTTAGTATAAATGCTTGAGCGAATTGTTGCCTTTCCACCTTGCTAGAAGATTCATTGAGATGTTTGAAATTATTTGCTAATTATTTTATATATATATATATATATATATATATATATATTTAGCGACCTCTAAACTTGTCTGACACTTTGCCCAGTAGCTACAAGCAAATTGGGCTCCAATCCTCAACGTGTGATTCACCTATAACAACTGCTCCATCAACCGGTAGATTGAGTTGTAATGTCATATTCTCGAGTGTAATCGTACACTCATTGCACAAAAGATGGAATTTGTGTTTTCAGGTCTCCATCTCTCCAACAAAGCATTGATAAGTATAGGCTCCAATATAGTCCCATCGAGCATACAGGACACGTGTAAGAATCTCTCCTCTTTCAAGTATCACTCTATAATGCATGATGTTCTCACACTTAAATAGTGTACATATGTTTGAATGATGTGATCTTCGTCCTAATTATGTAAATAGAAAACACAATCAAAATCCTAAATAAATTTCAACAAATTAATAATGATATTAATAAAACAAAACAAAAATTCTTACCATCTGTAATTGGAGGCGGAAAATATGTTTGTGATTGAGACGAAATAGTGGCCTTCACATTTTTAAAATTTGTAAGGTTTGTTAAATTAATTTATGCAATTTAATATAAATTATTTAACAAATAAATAAATTTATAAGTTATAATATTATTAAAATACCACTTTAATTAACAAAAATTAATAATGTATTTAACATAAAAATATGGTTAAATATAATATAATTCCCCCTATAATGAATTACCTTATTACCTTATGTTACATGAGAAATTTGAGATGATGAAAATTGAACAAAAGCATAAAATTACTAATATTTGGTAATTAAAGATTGAAATTTGAGAGAAAAATGGATTTGAGAATGAAATGAAATTGAGAGGGTTTGTATAGGGAGGGTTAAATGGTAATATTATTGTTTTGTATTTATTTTACTATTGGTGCAACGGTTAAAAAATTTAACCGTTATGATTTAATAGTTTTTTTTTTTAATTTATCATTGGATTCAATGGTTACAAAATTGAGTGGCCTAAATTTTGTAATCGTTGTGATCTGACGATCGCGAATAGGTGATGATTTTTCTGGGCGGTTGCCATGCAAGAAAAATTGAAATTCTTTTTTTTTTTTCCTTCAAAATAGACATTTATACTTAATTTTTTCAATTAAATAATAAAAATAAATTAAATAAAAGTGCATGATAATTACATATTCTTATAATTACAAGATATTCTATTTTATAAACAACCTATTTGAAATAACAAGAACTAGACCTATTTACATAGCAATTCTTTTCATATTGTAGTGGAGAAACATACCTTGAAAAGGAAGAAAAAAGAGAGAGAGAAAACCATCTAACCTTCCACTGGAGTTTATCATTTCATTTTAATAAACGGTTAATTGCATTAAATGTCCTCAAATTATGACTTAGACTCTAATTTAGTTTTTAAACTTCAAAACGTTAGTCTTTAATATATTAATTTCATATCAATCAAGTCCTTGGAGATAAATAATAAATATATGTGTATCTATCGTAAAAATAATTTAGATATGACATGTTAAATATAATATCAATTAAATTTAATAAAGTTATTAATTTTTATTTAATAAATTATATTTAAGTTATTAATATATTCTTTACCAACCCAAACTAAGGAAAAAATTGATGGAAGAATCTGATTGATATGATAATAATAGTGGGAAGGAATAAACTAAAATGTTTCGAAATATGGAAAACAGCAATTTGATGCTAATAGTAATTATCGACATCCCACGTACAAGACCCAAAATCAACATCTAAGTTGATGGAAATATCAACACGATCTTGTTCAAAAATGTTGTCTTCTGGTAGCATCATTTGCTCGAAAAATATTGGTGCAGGGTTATCATTGTTAAAGTAATCACATAAGCCACAATCCGCTAACAAATACTCATCTGAAAGGTTACTTGCATCTTTCGGGACTTGATCGGCATGTGAGTTATCTTCAGATTCTATTTGAAGTTCAGTTTCTTCGTTGGCCCGAAATCGGAGAACCGATGTAGGTGAAGAAAGAGATTGGGATTCTTGGCTAGAATTATACTCAGAAATCGTTTCGAGTTCAATCTCCGATGTGGAAGGCGGTTTTACGAAGTTTGTAACAGCGTTAGGGCCTTTAATTCGAATCGCGGCTCTATCGTAAACCAATGCAGCTTCTTCAGCGGTGTCGTAAGTCCCGAGCCAAACCCTAGTTCGACTCGTGGGATCTCTGATCTCAGCTGCCCATCTTCCCCACGGCCTTCGCCGAACCCCGCGGTACTTCACACCATTAGACAAACATTTTTGCTGTTGCTTTTTTGATCTCATACTTGAAAGATTGCTCTTACAATCTTCGACCCTGATCTCGTTTACGTTCCGTTTCGCTCTCCGATGCTCGGGTTTTTCGCTAGAAGAAGAATCCGTGGCGTCACCATCGGTAACACGAACCTTAACGATTCTAGAGGCTTTGGCATTGGACTCCATGGGAGAGATTAAACTTTGTTGGTAACTTGTGTAATTTTTTTTAACATCAAATTATGGGATTTTTATTTTTATTTTTGCTTTTTAAGGGAAAAGAATCAGTAAATGAAACGGTATTTTTCAAAGCAAAATTAAAAGCTTATGGGAGAGTCAAAATGCCAAGATTCGCTGTTTTATAGGATTAAATAACTAATTATCCTCTTATTAATTTATTTTAGGTCTAATTTTGAATTTCCTCTCTCAACTACAAAAAAATTACGTTAGAACGGTTCATGGGCCAAGTGATGCAAGTAGTCTAGCCCAACTTGGATTGGACTTGTATAATAAAATTTTGTTCATGACTTAAGTCCGTTCAACTTGAATTCAAATAAATGATTTTATTTGAATTTAACTATAAAATATACAAATATAATATATTATTTTATTATTCCTTGAACAATAATATGAACTTTTGGACAGATCGATCTTACGCGGAGCCTGATTATTTCTTTTTAAATCAAGTCTTGGCTCGACTCTATCTATAGTTAACTCTACTCTATGTCTTACCAACACTCATGCATAATTAATTAAATTTCATATTTTAATATTCTAAAATTAAATTAAATGTCATGTATGCTAAAAGAAAATACAACCTAAGTCTCATGTTACAGTTCAAAATAAAATAGTACAATCTTTGAATAATAATAATCAAGCTGAGACCCTTTCAGATGTCGTGTCTGCCTCCTAACCTAGTGGATTATCTGAAAAGATGAAAAAAAATAAAAGGAAGTGAGCTATGAAGCTTAGTGTGAGTTTCATCACAAGAAAAATTAGTGCAACCGATTAGCTTACAAAATCAAATCACATGGAGTAATTCACAATAGCATTTTGAGTATATCGGTCTATCAGATCAGCTCAACAATGTACATACATATTCACATATATGATCTCAAAAATCTCAAATAGTATGCACATGCTTTGTGAATACAATACAGGTTTAATAGAAAAGATCTTACCCTACCGCTACACACCATAGCTAAAGTTTCCTAGAACTCGTCCATCGCTACACAATGAATTGTGGATAAACCATAAAAGCTGCAGGTTAATATGCTATCAGATAATATGTGGATGAAACACTAGAGGTGCATATAATTTTATTTGAATTTAATTATAAAATATAAAAATATAAATTATTATTTATTATTCTTTGAATGATAATATAAACTACTGGACAGATCAATCTTAAGTTGAGCTTGAATTTAAAAAAAAAAAACGAGTCTCGGCCCAACCCGGCCTATGGGCTAATTCTTCTCTATGTCTTACTTCCATCCATAAATATTGAGTAATTTCATAACAAGCACCTGTTGATTTTTGTTATTTTTCTTTGTTGATATCACATTTGATATTTATTAATTAATTGTAATGCTTTCAGTTTGCATTTAACACATAAGCATAAAAAAATAAATTATTAATATCTCACCTAAGATCAAATTAGTTTACAATATGATTCGAGTTTTACTATTCCCTAAAAAAATATAGATGGAACTCCATGTGATGGTCTAATAGTTAAAAGTGTTCACCACCCCAAATGTGGTCAGGGTTTGTGTTGTACTAGTCGCATTTGTTGTTCGGGCTTTGCCCTATTATTGTAATTCACCAATATATATAGGTAAAATGATTTATTTGGCCCTCTAACTTTACAACAAAAGTCATTTTAGCCATCTATTTAATTTTTCGCCTCTTTTAGACCTTAAACTTGCATTGTTTGTCAAATCACCCCAAAATGTACGTCACATCAACAATTAATTATTTTTAAAAAAATTTAAAAAATAAAAAATTATGAAATTATTAAAAAGTATTAAAATATATTTTTTAATTTTTAAAAAATTAATAGTTAATGTGGTATATTCGTCAATGCCACATTAGCAATGTTAACAAACGTTAATTTTTTCATTCATTTTGAGGTGATTTGACAAATAATATAAGTTAAAGGGATAAAGAGGCGAAAAATTAAATACACCATATATCTCTAACCTTAGGGGTGGTAGGGCCTAACCCTAAATTTTGTAAAATTTTATTTTAATTTTTTTAAAAAATTATAAATAAATAAAATAAACATATAAACAATAAAAATATTATTAATTTCATATAATTCAATAGGAGTCGAGTTTTAAGCTTTAAACGAATATAAATAAATTTATTCATGAACTCTAGTTAATTTCTTATTCATCCTTCACAAACAAACCAACAGAATGTCTAAAAACGACAAGTAAGTGGATAATGGCAGCGAGAACGGGACATGGGAAGCTCCGGTCCCCATGTGGAAGAACATGCCCTTCCACCCAACACCACACACCTTCCCCACAAATGACAAAACCTGCTACAAACAACTTAGGAAGAACAAGATCATCCTTTTATTGAAACAAATTGGGTTAATATACTATTACTACTTAAATTCAGTCTTAATCTTTAATTTGGTATTTAATTTTTTTATCCCAATTTGAAATCTAAATTTGATTTTAATGTTCATTTTAGTACGAATGTGAGTTTTTTTTTGTCCCAATTAAATACTTAAATTTAGTTTTAATATTCAATTTGATATTAGAGTATATTTTTCCTCAGTTAAGCACCTCTGTTTTTTTTATTAGAACAAACATGTCAAATATTCATTAAATCACTTTATGTCGTTTGATTTGTGATTTGAACATTAAAACTAAATTCATATACCAAATTGAAAAAAAAACACAAGTATGACATCGAACACTAAAATCAAACACATATACCAAATTGTATATTAACCCAAATATTTTTTCAAACACTTGAATTAGATTATTATTGCATGAAAATAACAATAAAATGAAATTCACATGCCTTACAAAACAAATTCATTCATTCATCAATTAGATTTGTTTTTGGTTCGTCGAATTATACAAATTTATCCCAAATTTGCAAATTTGGTCCCTGATTTCCAAAAAGCAAGTAATGTCAGAACCACCATTGAAACCGGTTCTCCAAAAGCCACCTGGATACAGAGACCCAAACTTACCAGCGGCGGCTCATTCTGGGTTCAGGCCGCCTCCGCGTAAACCGGTACTCCCGCCGTCTTTTAACCCAAGGAGACGAAATCGTAGCTTCCGCCGTGTTTGTTGTTGCTGGCTCTGTATCTTCGTATTGGTCTTGGTTCTCCTCGCCGTCATCGGCGGTTTAGTTTTCTACATTTGGTTCGACCCGAAATTCCCCGTGTTTCATATTCGGTCGTTTCGGATAACCCGGTTTAACGTTACCGAAAGACCCGACGGAACCTACCTCGACGCCGCGACGACGACGAGGCTCGAAATGAAGAACCCGAACGTGAAGATAACGTACTATTACGGCGAAACGGAGGTTGGAGTGAGCGTCGGGGAAGGCGGAGATGAGACTCCGGTGGGAACGACGGCGGTGCCGGGTTTCACTATGTGGAAACAGAGCACGACGAGCTTGAAAGTGGAGACGAAGGTGAGTAATACGCTGATGGATGATTGGGTCGGGAAGAGGCTACAGAGCCGTTACCGGAACAAGATATTGGAGGTGAACGTGGAGGCTCGGACGAAAGTTGGTGTGAGTGTGGCGGGGTTGAAGGTTGGTAAGGTGGCGGTGACTGTTAGGTGCGACGGAATCACCATGAAAGAGCTTGACGGTGGTGACATGCCTAAATGCGTCATCGACATGTTAAAATGGTAAATAAAAAGATATTAATTATTTCAAAGATTTATATGTTACATTAAATAGTAAATTAATTTTTTATGTTAAAATTTTATCTATTTGTATTATTAAAAATTAACTTAGTTAACAGAATAATTAAACTGATATTCAATATGTATCCCATGTTAACATACAAAAACTAATTTTTAACAATAAAAATAGATTGAATTTTTACAAAAGAACTAATTTATTTTTTAACTTAACGTGAAATGATTACTCTTTTTTTAATATAGTGAACAAAATACAATTCGACTTATAGTTTCCATACTACTTTTACTTTTGATTCATACTATAATTTTTTACATTTTCATTAAATATATATCTATGTTTTAGCCTAATAGCAAGAATATTATATTTTAAGGCATAAAAGTTTAGATTTTATCCTAGTAATTTATCTCCAATTATAAAAAATATATATAATAAATTTTTTGTCATAGTAATGATATCGTGATAATTATATATTTTTTTTGTTTTTAATAATTTTTAAAAGATTTAGTGCATCAATGGGTACTTAAATTTGACGCATTTTTTACTGTAACACTTGTATTTTTTGTTTATCACGATATTTGGCAAAAATTATATTTTTTGTATCTAAAGATAACTATGTTAAATGTTCAACGTTTAATTCGAGTATTAAGATTTATTTGAAAAAAATAATAATTAATTAATAATGTCATCAACCAACTTTGATCAAATTAATCATAAACTAACTTTTTAATGTTTAATTTAGTCCTGCTAATAATAATAGAGGGAAGTAGAGAGTTCTAATTATGTCAAATTGGAATAGAATGATTCAATCTCAAAATTCAATATAAGAAAGGGATTAAAACAACAATTACACCTTTAGTAAAATACGAATAATTTTGTAATTGGTGAGTTTGATTGTGCTAATGGATATGGTTGCTTTGATTGCAGGCTCAATATTCATTGACACAACTTCACATTCATCAAACACTAATTGGATAATACAATTCTTTGAACAATTTGTATCTAATGTTGTGTTTTTTTTTTTATATGTAATTATTTTGTTATGAAGTGTCATTTATTCATACATTTGATTTTTAGCTTGATTAGTATAGACATTGTTGTCATTGCAAGAGGATATCGGTTCAAGTGTGCTGAAGCATATGATCCTCCTATTTATGAGTTGGGGAGAGATTATGAGTTGTAACAACCCAAAATTTATGGGCATTGGAAAAGTTCGTTGTCTGGTCTCCATTTTAGTAAAACGGATTCATAAATATTTATTAAAAATATTTACGAAGTTAGTTATGTGGTCAATTAGGTTTGGGATAGATGAATTTGTTTAAATTAAGAGTAATTAGATATAAAGATTAAATTGAATATAGGATAAAAGTTTAATTATAGAATAAAGAAAATTTAAGGAACTAAATAAGTAATTAAATCAAAGAGATACAAGTGTCACGGGGCTAGAGTTTTCACAAGCAAACCCATGCGGCCTTAGGCAGTTTCTTCTCCCAAACTCGCCTAAGTCAGCCTTTAACTCGAATGAGGATTCGTTAAGAACTCCTCCAAGGCACCAACTGAATAGCGGAAGCGACTTAATGCCAAAAGAAGCAAGACAAAGAACAACAAAAAGGCGTACACAAAGTATTCGAGTAAATGCTCTCAGAATTCTATTACTTTTAAGAATTCTCTCATACAATGGATGATTTACAAGTGAGGGGGAGACTTTCTATTTATAGTTGAGCTCCCCAAAACCGACGGTCAAGATACCTTTACATCGATAGACGAGATTAACCATATCCCTTAATTTAAGGGATTTACAAGATATGCCGTATCAAATCAGATATGATTCCCTATATCTTTTAATATTAGTTATCATATTAGCCTAAGTTGCCATATCTTCGCTATCGGGCCAACCAGACTTCAATCTAATAGGCTTCTCCAACAGTTCTTTGAATCGGGCCAGCTCATGTGGGCTAAATGATCCCCATCTTATCGACAGGCCTCCATTGTGCCATGGTCACGGGCTTTGAACAATTACAAAAACATAGAAATCATCAAAAATCGAGTAAAAATGGGCTTACAATTGAAGATTAAAGTGACCGAAACTTTCAAGCCCTAAAATAGATTTTCTCCATGCTTCATTCAACCAAGAAGATGAATGAAACAAAATACCTTTTTGTTTTGTTTTAATTAAATTAACTTAAATAACCAAATTACAAAATTAACCTTAATAAAAACATTTAAATTCCACTAACACATGTCCATCCATGTCTATTTGCTAAAACCATGGTCTAATTGCATCATAAGGACTTCACATTTAATAAATCATAGCAATTTGACACTTTAACAATTAAAATGCAACTTTTGCATTTTACGCGATTTACTCTTTTTGTCAAATTACTCATATAAACGGTAAAATTAACTTACGAAATTTTCACACATATATAATCACATGGCGTAAACATAAAAAATAATATTAAAATAATTTTACAACCTCAGATTTGTGGTTCCAAAACCATTATTCTGTTTTAGCTAAAACTGGGCTGTTACAACTCGTCCCCCCTTAGGGATTTTCGTCCTTGAAAATCTTTCCATTGAATAGGTTCAAGTATTGCTCTCTCATAACATCCTCGAGCTCCCACATAGCTTCTTTAACCCTGTGTCGATGCCATAAGACTTTCACTAATGCGATTTTCTTATTTCTCAGTTCTTTGACCTCGTGAGATAAATTTTTGATCGGTTCTTCGCCGTATGTCATATCAAGCTGAATCTCAATCTCAGATGGAGAAATCACATGCGAGGGGTCGGATCAGAATCGTCGAAGCATTGATACATGCAAAACATTGTGAATTTTCTCCAACTCATTCAGTAAAGCTAGTCGATAAGCAACTGGACCTATTTTTTCAATGATCTCATAAGGCCCGATGGATCTCGGACTCAATTTGCCTTTACGACCGAATTAAAGTATTTTCTTCCACGGTGAGACTTTCAAAATTACTCTATCCCCTATCTAAAAATTAATATCTTTTCGTTTCAAATCTGCGTATGATTTCTGATAATCTGACGTTGCTTTCAAACTATTATGAATCGCTTTCAAACTATTATGAATCACTTTCACCTTCTGCTCAGTTTCTTTAATCAAATCGACCCCGTGAATCTTATTCTCACTAAGCTCTGTCCAATACAAAGGTGTTCGGCATTTGCAACCTTAAAAAGCTTTATACGGTGCCATCTTTATACTCGATTGAAAGTTGTTTTTATACGCAAATTCAATCAACGATAAATATTTTTCCCATGTACCTTCAAACTCAAGAATGCAACATCGCAACATATCCTCAAGTATCTGAATAATCCGCTAAGATTGACCATCTGTTTGCGGGTGAAATACGGTACTAAAATGTAGCTTTGTACCCAGCGCATCTTGTAGTTTCTTCCAAAACCACGATATGAACCTTGAATCCCTATTCGAATCAATAGAAATAGGTATCCCGTGTAATCTCACAATCTCAGAAATATATAACTCAGCTAACTTATCAAGTAAGAAATTCGTTCTTACCGAAAAGAAATGAGCTATTTTCGTCATTCTGTCAACTATAACCTAGATCGTATCTTTCTTTCTCAGAGACAGGGGCAATCCCGACACAAAATCCATAGTCACTCTATCCCATTTTCACTCAGGAATCATAATCAGCTATAATAAACGAGACGGTACCTGATGCTCAGCTTTAACTTGCTGAGAAATCAAACATTTAGAAACGAACTCTGAGATGTCACGTTTCATTCCAGGCCACCAATAGAGCTGTTTCAAGTCATTATACATTTTCGTGCTTCCCAGATGAACAGATAAACGACTACTGTGTGCTTTGTTCAAAATCATCTGAATCAACTCTGAATTTCTCAGAGCACATATTCAATCTCTGAATCTCAAACAATCATCAGCATCAACTTGAAACTCTGAATCATGGTTCAAATCACATTGAGCTCGTTTTGTTAACATTTTGTTATCAACTTTTTGAGCTTCACAAATCTGCTGTAAAAAAAACGATCTCGCTTTCAACTCTGCTACAATCGCACTGTCGTCAGATAGAGCTAACTGAGCATTCATTACACATAAAGTAAATAGGAACTTTCAGCTCAAAACATCAGCAACAACATTAACCTTCCTCGGATGATGGTTAATTACTAACTCATAGTCTTTTAGCAATTCTAACCATCTCCGTTGCCGCAAATTCAAATCTTTTTGAGTCATTAGATATTTCAAGCACTTGTGATCAGTACAAATGTGGCATTTCTCACCAAACAGATGGTGATGCCATATTTTCAATGCGAACACAATCGCAGCTAATTTAAGATCGTGCATCAGATAATTCTTTTCATGCAGTTTTAATTGTCTCGAGGCATAAGCTATAACTTTGCCTTCTTGCATTAACACACATCCCAAACCATTCAATGATTCATCACTGTAAACTATGAATTCTTTGCCCGTTTCAGGCTAAATCAATACCGGTGCTTCTGTCAACAATGTTTTCAACTGCTCAAAACTCTGTTGGCACTTTTCTGACCACTCAAACCTAACATCTTTTTTAGCAACTGTGTCATAAGAGTTGTAATAATAAAAAATCCTTTCACGAATCGTCGATAGTAGCCTGTTAAATCCAGGAAATTGCAAACTTCAGATACATTTCTCAGAGGCTTCCAATCTATAATTGCAGAAATCTTACTTGGATCGACTTGAATACCATCAACTGATACTATATGCCCCAAAAATCCTACCTCACTTAGACAAAACTCACATTTACTGAACTTCGCATACAATTGTTTACCTCTCAAGGTTTGCAACACAATTCTTAGATGCTCGGCATGCTCTGTCTCATCATGAGAGTAAATCAAAATATTGTCAATGAACACAACGACAAATTGATCTAAATACGGTCTAGAAATCTGATTCATCAGATCATAAAAACAACAGGAGCATTCGTTAGTCCGAAAGGCATAACTAAAAAATCATAGTGTTCGTACCTCGTTGTGAATACGGTCTTCGGCACATTTGATTCTTTGACTTGCAACTGGTAATAACCTGATCTCAAGTCAATCTTTGAAAATACTATAGCCCTTTTCAATTGATCAAATAAGTCATCAATTTTGCGCAGAGGATACTTATTCTTGATTGTCACTTTATTTAGCTATCGGTAGTTGATACACATTCTCATTGTGCCATCTTTCTTTTTCACAAACAATACGGGAGCACCTTAAGAGGAGAAACTTGGTCGTGCAAATCCTCTGTCGGTCAACTCTTGTAACTGAGATTTCAATTCTTTTAATTCTGTCGGAGCCATTCTATACAGAGCTATCGATATCGGGGTTGTTCCCAGAATTAATTCAATACCAAATTCAACTTCTTTAATTGGTGGTAACCCTAGTAATTCTTCAAGAAACACATCCGGATATTCACACACAATTGGAACTGATTCAATTTTCTTTTTAGTCACTTTCGTATCGAGCACATAAGCAAAGTAAGCTTCGCAACTCTTTCTCACATAACTCTGCGCTTTCATCAACGAAATTATAATTGGTAAATCACTCGGATCATCAGACTCAATTCAAAGAACTTCATTATTCTGACATCTCAATTCAATAGTCTTTTGTCTGCAATTCACTACTATATTGTGTAATGTTAACTAGTCCATACCCAATATTACATCAAACTCATCAAAGGGTAAGAATATTAGATTAGCCAGAAAACAGAAATCCTGAATCATCAATGGATAATTTTTGCACACTTTATCAACCAAATGACACTTTCCCAAGGGGTTCGATACTCTAATCACAAATTCAGTAGACTCTACAAGCAAAGTCCTATTAGATACTAAGTTCACACATATATAAGAATGAGTTGATCCTGGATCTGTCAATGCAACCACATTAGTATCATAAATAGTGAAAGTACCAGTAATGACATCTAGAGATGACGCTTCTTCGCAAGCACAAATAGCGTAGGCTCTAGCAAGTGCTCTCGCCTTGGATCTCACAGTAGAGTCTTTAGTTACTCTCTGGCTACCACTCATATTTCTCATGTTTCTAGGTGGTCTACCTCTGGTTGCAGTGTTACTCGGCCTCAGGGCAATCTCGCATAAAATGATCTAACGATCCACATTTTTAACAAGCTTTATTATTCTTATTCCAGCATTCACCAAAATGTCATCTCCCACACTGCTGACATTCGAGTTTATTATTTCTCACACTACTAACACTCGATACTGAGGTAGCTTGGGCTTTAGAACCTAAGTATTGTTTCGCACGATCCCTGTTCGGATATCCAATTGAAGCATTCGGGCGAGTATTCGAATCTCTAGATTTTTTTGATGAAGATTGATACGGCTTACTCATCAATCTTTTCTGGTGTCTCTAGCCTCTGAATCTGCTTTCCTCTTTTCTTTGCTGAGATCTTCAGTTTTACAAGCCCTTTCGACTAAATCAACAAATTTTTTCAGCTCTAGAATTCCAACTAAAAGTTTTATATCTTCATTCAACTCGTCAACTAACCGCTGACACATAATCTCTTCAGTAGAAACATACTCCCGGGTATATTTACTCAACGTACAAATTCTCTTTTGTATTCAGTTACAGCCATTCGACCCTGTTTCAATTCTAGAAACTCTTTATGCTTTTGATCAAGAAATCTTTAACTTATGTATTTCTTCCTAAATTCAGATTAAAAGAACTCCCAGGTGACTCGTTCTCTTGGAACCACAAATATCAATATTTTCCACCATTGATACGGCGTATCTCTCAGGAGTGAAACAACACATTTAATACATTCATCAGGAGTACAAGACAATTCATCAAATACTCGGATAGTATTCTTGATCCAGAACTCAGCTCTCTCACCATCATCATCATCAATAGTAGCCCGAAACTCTTCAGCCCCATATTTATGAATCTTATCGACTAGCAGTTTTTCATTCTTATCGGGTCTATAACTTGTGGCACAACAGAGACTTGGAGAGGATTAGGTAGGGGTGGAGGTTGTTGAACAACCGAATTCATTTGAATGAACTCTGTGAACCACTCTTTCATCATTTGAAAAAAGGTTTGCTTAGCCTCTTCCTCGTGGCTACTTGTTATCAGCATAAAATCAGCCGGCGCTGCTCTTTGAGTGGGAGCAGGCGCATTACTTTCCACATCATCAGCTATAGCTCGATTGGGATCCATTTACTATATGAAAACACATTTTAAACTGTCAGGAATCATCACACTATCGCATTTTATATACATGGCATGTATAGTTAGACTCTCGCACATTACGTTAATCCTAGAATCGACCAAACCATAGCTCTGATACCAATAAAATGTAACACTCCTAACATGTATTCATCGCTAGACTAGGGTTAAGAGGCATTACCAAACAATTTACAACATTTAATCACATTATACAATTCAACAACCAATCATAATCAAATATCATTCATTCTCAAACATAACATCCCTTGTATAGGTCTACGAGACCTTAGACATGCTTTAGAGAGGGTTCGGGACTAAACAGATCTCGTATAAAAATTTCAGGAACTCAAAAAAATTTTTTAACTTTTAAAAGTCACATGCCCGTGTGAACAGGCAGACGGCCACCAAACACACCCGTGTTACAGAATGTGTGGAAACAGGGCATACATACTAACTTGGGTCACACGGTCGATCACATGCCCGTGTGCCTGGCCGTGTGAAAACTGGAGGGTATATTGACTTAGGTCACACGGCCAGTCACACTCCCGAGTATCTAGCCCGTGTGCCTATTCGAAATGGCCTCACACAACCTTGTCTAGGCCATGTGCTCGGCCGTGCCAAACCTGTAGGGTATACTAACTTGGCCATATAGCCAGTCACACATCCGTGTGTGAGGCCGTGTGGAGTGTCCAGGCTCAATTTGAATTGAACCGTTGAATGACACAGCTGAGACAAGCCCGTGTCTCTACCCGTATAGACAAAAATAGGTTATTTATAAGGCCAACTTATCACCCAAAAAGGGTCTACCCTACAAGCATAAATCAAGGCACAATTCACACATCATTTTCAGCCAAAATCATACCAAAATATGACCATTTCATGCGTCAATCAAACCATATCAATCCCAACCATTTCAATACTCTAAACAAAACCATTTAAGCTAACTAGCTTGGCATATAAGTACCTAAGCATAACAAGTATATCATAGACATATATACTTCACTTTTCATCAACCAAATCATCATCTCAAACTCATACCACTTCACAAACAATAAAACTATATAACCAAAGATATTTAAACAACCATTTAGCTACCATTTTAACTATGTCAAACAAGTCAAAACATAAGGCATTATAAACCACCATCATCAACCATGCCAAACTCAACTACTAAACCAACTTAATTGGCTAATAACATACCAACTAATTACATTATTTACAAGCCATCTCTCATGGCTATAGTTTCAACTTAATAACATATCCAAAATACCATATATGCCATACACCATGTGCACAATGCCAAAAAGGTACCAAAATGTTGCCCGATAGTGTGATTCAGTTGCTGACGATCCCCGAATCCGAGCTAGCTTTGATTAAGTATAAAATAGTGAAAAATAAACACAATAAGCTTTATAGCTTAGTAAGCTCGTATGAAATAAATTTAATACAACCATGTAAACATAATTTAATGAATTTATCCACCAACTCATAGTTTATTCCATTCAACAAACCTTGCAAATGTTCATTCATAAAACTATATACTTTCATCATCATTTTCTCGATCCAATGTTAAAATTGTTCATACACATACCTGTACTATCTCATACAAACCTCATTCACATTCTCGTCTTTCATTTACCTGTTGAACTATTCAGAATAGAAGTTGGATACACAGATGTCTCATACGATAAGTACCTATACCATGGTCCGAAACCAAATCAAGGAACTTATCTATAATTCTGATACCATGGCCCGAAGCCAAATCAGTGTATCTCACACCCGTAGTGCTATGTCGTGGCCCGTAGCCAACTCAAGTATTCCTAATGACATGTCACTAGCATCCTAGACTATTCATAAGGTTTAACCGAGCTTTCAACTATCGAATCATCGTTGACTCACTTCCGAGCTTATCCATAACCACATAATCACAATTCATGCCATATTAAAGCATATCAAATACATTTATAACAAATTTATAACATACGAACTTACCTTGGACGTTAAGATGGCGAATTGAGTCAACTATCCTGTAACCTTATTCTTTCCCTAATCTAAGTCCATGTTTCTCCTTTCTTGATCTAAATATATTCAAAATTGACTAATTTAATCATCTACGTATTCAATTTAATCTAAAAACACACATTTGGGCATTTTACACAATTGCCCCTAAATTTTCACATTTTTCACCATTTAGTCCCTTTTACTCAAAATCACAAATTAATAAAATTCACAATGTAACCATGCTAGCCGAGTGACTATTATGCCCTTCGCAGCCCATATCTTTTATTTATTTCACATTTCAACCATATAATTTCTCGTTTTCACAATTTAATCCCCAATATGAAATTTCACTAAAAATCACTTTACAAAACATGGATATTTATCACCAAGCTTTCATATTTCATCATTAAACATTCAAAAACTCATGGATTCATCAATAGCATTTCACAAAATTATCAAAAATACAGAAATTAAGGCATCGGCTAGCTAGTACGAGCTGCAATGATTACAAAAACATAAAAATCATCAAAAACCGAGTAAAAATGGATTTACAATTGAAGATTAAAGTGACCGAAACTTTCAAGCCTTAAAATAGCTTTTCTCCATGCTTCATTCGGCCAAGAAGATGAATAAACAAAAAACCTTTTTGTTTTATTTTAATTAACACATGGTCTATTTGCTAAAACCATGGTCTAATTGCATCATAAGGACTTCACATTTAATAAATCATAGCAATTTGACACTTTAACAATTAAAATGCAACTTTTGTATTTTACACGATTTAGTCCTTTTTTCAAATTAAGCACATAAACAGTAAAATTAGCTCACGAAATTTTCACACATATATAATCACATGACGTAAATATCAAAAATAATATTAAAATAATTTTATGACCTCAGATTTGTGGCTCCAAAACCACTGTTCTGATTTGGCTAAAACCGGGCTGTTACAACTAGGGGCTATTTTCGTTGTAGATCTATCAATCATTTTGTGAGAGATTGCCCAAAAGATGAAAATACTTCATCTACAACATCGCATAGATCTGTATCTACTGCTAGAGGTCGAAGATTAGGTAGAGGTGGCTCAGTTTCTAGAGGAGGTGCGAGAAGAGGAAGTGATATTGCCACTCAACATTTAGAAGCTAGAGTACTAGCCCGAGCTTATATGGTATGAACCCGAGAAGAAGACGATGCTCATGATGTGGTAACAAGTATATTTTTATTGCATTCAGAACATGTTTATGCTTTAATAGACCCAGGGTCTTCACACTCATATGTTAATTCAAAATTGGTTGAGTCGAGAAAGTTAAAGTTTGATGTGATGACCTAAATTCAGTGATATCGAAACAGTGATTTCGTAACCACAAATCTGAGCCAGAGAGAAAATTTATTTTAATATGATTGCATGATTTATGATATGATAGGAAAGTCGTATGAAAATTTTGATACGAAAATTTTACCGAATAAGTGATTAATTGATAAAGGACCTAATTGCATAAAATGTAAAAATTTAGTTCTAGAGGCTAAAAGGATCAAATAGCTATAAAATTAAAAAATATAGGCCCTTATATGGTAATTAGACCATCAATCAAAAGATGGGAAAATATCTAGGGTGAATCATCCATGGAATTTGAGAAAAAGAAAAGAACTAAATTGGAATTAAGTAAAATTTAAAGGATGATAAGGGATTGAATTGGAAATATCATCATTTATTATCATCTTCTTCCCAAATTTGATGGAAACCTTAGGACAGAGGGGGAAAACTAATCAAACTTAATTGGGTAAGTTTCCATGTCCCGTTTTTAGTAATTTTTATATTTTTGAGATCAGGATAATTTGTTTTTTCTATTTTGGGGATTAAATTGAAAAGTTATTAAAGTATGGAAATTATGTCATGAATGAAAATGCTATAAATTGAAAATTTATGAAATAAAATGAAAGGTTGTTAGTAAATAAACAACTTTTACAAAGTGATTTTGGATGAAATTGTGAAATAGGGATTAAATTGTAAACTTTTGAAATTTAAAGAAAAATTCTAATTTTTGTGAAATCTATGGATTGTTATAGATACATATGAAATTTAGCTAGGCTTGGAAAGGGGATTAAATTGCATGAATTTCATTTTCCGAGTCTAGGGCCGAAACTGAAATTTATGAAAAGTTTAGGGGCAAATTAGTAATTTTGCTTAAGGAGTAAATTGAACTCAATTGAGTATGAATTGAATGAAATTGATGATTAAATTTATTTATATAGATCCGGGCGACTCAAATACGAGATTAGAACAAGGAAGGAAAAAGTCTCAAGTTAGTAGACTTTTTCAACGAACAAATATCGAGGTAAGTTCGTGTAACTTAGCATTGAATCTTGAAATGCATGTTACACGATAAGAATGTTAATTATATGTTCAATCTATAAGAAATGATAAAATGTTTGATATTACTTGAGAAAAAGGAGAAAGTCCCGGTTGAATAAAAGAGAATTCGATGGACCAAAGAAAGGGGGATACTGTAACACCCCTAACCCGTATCCGTCGCTAGACTATGGTTACAAGATATTACCGATCAAAACTTAACATTTAACAAACATAAATTATTTATAATCAAATAACATGTATACATAATCACATTGTCCCTTAAGAAAGTCTACAAGACCTTAAAACATGCTTAGAAGTGGTTCGGGACTAAACCGATCACTGATAAAAAATTTCGCAACTCAAAAAAATTTTCTAAATTTTAAACGTCACACGCCCATATGGACAGGCCGTGTGCCTCACACGGCCACCAAACAAGCCTGTGTCTTAAGCCGTGTGAAAACAGGGCATACATATTTACTTGAACCATATGGCTGAGGACACGCTCGTGTGCCATGCCGTGTGAAATCTGAAGGGGTTACTGACTTAGGTCACACGGCCGGCTACACACACATGTGCCAGTCCGTGTGCCACACACGGCCAAATAGACACACCGTGTGCCTATGCCGTGTAACTCACTGACTTGTTTTAACTAAAGTGTAGGGGCCACACGGTTGAGTCACACGCCCGTGTGCTTGGCCATGTGGCACGAAAATAGGCTTGGTTTAAGCCACATTTCTCACCCTCTTCATGCATACCTAAAATAAGACATTTTATACCATTTCCATACTTCAATAAGCAGTCAAAACTAAGTCGTTTCATGCACATTTCATACTATTTCAAAACCATTCATTTTACTACTCAAAACATAATCATTTTTATACATAACACATACCAAACCTAACTTGTTTCATTAGCTATAGCCCACATATAAACTCAATTCAATGATCATCCAAATTCATCATTTACCTGAACCTTAAACCACATATATGGCACATACTATAATCAAGCATTAAACCAATCACCTTGATCTTCAAAGACCTAACCACAAATAAGTATATCATAGGCATATATACATCACCTACCATTACCCATTTAAACATCTCAAATCCATACCAAAATATGCCAAAAACATGCCAAACCTTACATCATTTACAAGCCAACTCATATGGCTAAATTCATAACTCAAAACATATCAAAATAACACTAGCCTATACATGCCATATACCATATATACAAAGCCTAAAAAGTACCAACAAAGTGATCGATAGTGTGATGACATTTCCTGACGATCTCCGAGTCCAAACTAGCTTTGATTATTTATAAAATAGGGAAAGAACACACAAAGTAAGCTTTCCAAAAGCTTAGTAAGTCATACACAAATAAACTTAACACGAGAAGTAAATATAAACCAATTCAACTATAGAAACATGGCCAGTCACATATTCAAGAGTCACATTTCTCATCTCATTCTCTTATTTAACATTCAATATGCATTACTTACCTTCTTTTCATTATTCACATAAACATCAATGTACTGTATCATTGAACCCATTTACACATTCTTTCTCGTGTTAAGTTTGCCCATTGAACCATTCAGAATTGCTTAGGATACTTAGAAATCTCGTATATCACAAACAATGCCAATGTCCCAGACATGGTCTTACATGAAATCATAGTACGATGCCAATGTCCCAGACATGGTCTTACATGTAATAACATCTAGGAGTCCTAATGTCATGACATTTGTATCATATACTATTCCTAAGGTTCGTATGGGACTTTCAGACTTCGTAACTTTATCTATACTTTCTTGTACTCATTCATTCAACAACCAAATCAGTTCAATAACTTATAAACATATACAATTCAATTTAAATACATTTATTTGCATATGAACTTACAGCAAAAACAGAATGAACGAATCGGAGCGACTACTCGATAACTTTCGATTTTCCCCGATCTAAATCTAATTTCTTTCGTTCTTGATCTATATAAATTCCAATTTAACTAATTTAATCACATATTCACTCAAAATCCAAACTACACTTTAAAACACATTTACACTTTTACCCTACATATTTCACATTTTTCACAATTTAGTTCTTATTTCATAACTACACAAAATTCACATAATTTAACAAGACCCATGCTTGGCTGAATTACCCTTATGCCCCTAGTAGCCCATATCTTTCACTTATTTCACATTTTAACCACATAATTTTGGACTTTTCACAATTTAATCTCTAAATAGTATTTTCACCAAAAATCACTTAACAAAATATAGAAATCTATCAGCAAGTATTTATTTTTCATCATCTAACATCACAAAACTCATGGATTCATCAATGGTATTTCACAAAAACAACAACATATTCAAAAATCAAGGTACGGGCTAGCTAGTATACAAAGCAACGATCTCAAAAACGTAAAAATCATCAAAAATCGAGCTCAAAAAAATACCTTAATCAAGCCAATTAGGTGCCAAAATACTCAAGGCTCTCTATCCCTAATTTTTCTTCTTATTTTAGGTTCAAATGGATGATAAAATGGCCACCATTTGTTTCATTTTATTTTAATTAACATTAATACACATTTTACCAAATTACCCTTTTATTATTCATCTTTAAATCACATAATATAAGCCCATTTATGAAAAATTCCACTATCAATGGTCTAATAACATCATAAGGACCTTTCATGTAATAAATCATAGCAATTAAGCACTTTTAACTTATAGCTTGCTACTTTTGCATTTTACGTGATTAGGTCCTTTTTGTCAAATTAACTAACCAATCGATAAAATTATCACATGAAATTTTCACACATGTATAATCATACATTGTAAACACCAAAAATAATATTAAAATATTTTTCTGACCTCAGATTTGTGGTTCCAAAACCACTGTTCTAATTCAGCTAAAACCGGACTGTTGCAGATACTGCATGTGTCGCAGAAGGGATTTAGCCCAGAAGGGTAATCCTAATATAAGCCCTCCCGGTGTATATGTTATATATTGGATTTAGCCTAGACGAGTAATCCAGATTAAGCTCTTTAGAGTATTTGTCACTGAAAGCATTTAGCTTGGATTGGTAATCCTCCTGTATGAAATAAGGCTTGAGAGTGTACTTTTTGATAAGGGTAGATATGAATTAAAAGATTATGGAATTATATACTCTAAGTGTACTACCGAGTATCCATCAAAATTTTTATAAATTCAACGGGATAAACTTGAAAATGGTTATTGGAATATGAATGACCTTGTCATGAAAGGTATAAGTGACACAGAAATGGCAAGCATATGGAAATCATAAAATGATGAGCTCATCTACGAATTGGTATTTCATGAAATTATCTTGACTAACATAAGTGTTGAGGTTATGTATGGTAGGGTAGTATTCTAATGCTTAGATACAAATGTGTTTTATTTAATTAAATGGAAACATGTGGTAAGTTATACTCTTGTTACATGAACTTACTAAGCACTAAGTGCTTACTCTGTTTTATTTTCCTTATTTTATAGTGCTCAGAAGCTCATAGAGGTTGGAGACGGTCAGAGCAACATCACACTATCCACCAGCTCATTTTGGTATATATATGGATATTATTTTGGTATAATGGCATGTTAGGCTATTAAGGTTAAAAAATGTATTGAAATGGATGAATGTAAACCTAGCCATTGGTATGGCTAGTGTTAACTTACTTTTTTGGTATGATATAAAGTGAATTATAGTTTACATGTATGCTTGATATAGATTGAATTGTTGAGACTAAGCGTGCAGGATTAAAGAGGTAAGAATTATACTAAGTGCACATGTGAAAATATGATATTGAATGATGAAAATGGTTGGAAATTATGTTTAAAATTGGTTGGTTGGTATTGGAAATGTTTTGTGGAGGTTTTAGATGGAATTGAGTGAGAAATAGGGCTTGGAAAATAGTCTTATTTTGTCCACACGGGTAGACACACGGACGCGTGTCTAGGCCATGTGTCACACACGGCTTGAAACATGGGCGTGTAGTCTGGCCGTGTGTTCCCTACATCCAAAAATTGAGAAACATAATGGTCTAAAATTGAGCACACGAGCTCAACACTAGCATGTGCCTTACCCGTGTTAGGTACACGGGCGTGTGATACAGCCATGTGAAACCTGCATCTAAATTTGAAAATTAAATTAACCACATAGCCTAGTGACACAAGCGTGTGCCTTGGCCGTGTGATATTAATTTGTTCATGAGTTGCAAGTCAGAGAGTTACATGGGTAATGAACCCACACGGGTATGTGAACCCACACAACCTAACCACACGGGCGTGTCTTATACCATACGAGTGTGTGACTCTTAAATGTGAGAAAATTTTTAGATTTTGCAAAAAATTCCATGAGATCCCGATGTAGTCTCGAATTGTTCCTAATGCATGTTTTAAGGCTTCGAAGACCCATCAAAGAGACATTAAGACAAATCTCGAGATATGAATAGTACTTGACTTGATTTAGTTATAAATGTTCTGTAAACTCTGGTAATGCCTCATAACCCTGTTTTGGTGACGGATACGGGCTGGGGGTGTTACATCTGAAACATCTAGAGTATTGATAGCAGTGTTTAGTCCATTGGGACAAATAATGTCAATAGATCAGGTATTTCGAAGATGCCCGTTAATGATACATAATAAAATCTTCCCTGTTGATTTGTTGATAATACCAATTAGTGATTTCGATATAATTCTGGGAATGGATTGGTTATCTGAGCACGGGGTAATTTTAAACTGTTGTAAAAAGAGATTTGTTATTCAGACTGAAGATGGAGATAAGATTGAGGTAGATGGGATTCAGACTAGTGGGTCAACCCGTATTATTTCAGTAATTCAGGCTAATAAACTACTTTATCAGGGTTGTGCAGCTTATTTGGTATATGTTATTAATTCTGATTTTGTTGAAAGCCAATGCAGTAAAATTCGAACTGTTTTTGAATTCCCTGATATTTTTTCTAAAGAATTACCAGGAGTACTACTAGATAGGGAAGTTGAATTCACAATTGAGGTTTATCCTGGTACAACTTCGATATCAATACCTCTTTATCGAATGTCACCTATAGAATTAAAAGAGCTGAAGGTACAGTTGCAGGATTTACTGGATCGAGGTTTCATTCGACCTAGTATTTCACCTTGGAGAGCTCCAGTATTATTTGTTAAAAAGAAAGATGGTTCAATGCAGTTATGTATTGATTATCGACAGTTAAATAAGGTAACAATTAAGAATCGATATCCATTACCTCATATTGATGATTTATTTGATCAGTTGAAAGGAGCTTCTGTGTTTTCAAAGATCGAGTTGAGATCGGGCTACTACCAATTGATGGTGAAAGAAAGTGATATAACGAAGACAACATTCCATACACGGTATGGCCATTATGAGTTCTTAGTAATGCTTTTGGATTAACTAATACTCCAGCTACTTTTATGGATCTTATGAACAATATTTTCCAACCGTATTTGGATCAATTTGTAGTGGTTTTTATTGATGACATTTTGGTTTATTCAAAGTCTGAATCGGAGCATGATCAACATCTCAAAATTGTTCTACAAATATTACGAGAGAAACAGCTGTATAGGAAGCTTAGCAAATATGAATTTTGGTTATCAGATGTTGTATTTTTGGGACATGTTGTATCAGCAGATGGAATTAGAGTTGATCCGAATAAGATTGAAACAATTGTTTAGTGGAAAGCACTAAGAAATGTGTTAGAAGTGCGTAGTTTTCTTGGATTGGCTGGGTACTATCGAAGATTTGTAAATGGATTTTCGAAGATAGCATTACCGATGATGAAGCTACTGCAAAAGAGTGTTCCTTTTGTTTAGGATGATTAGTGTCAAGACAATTTTGATAAGTTGAAGAAAATGTTAACTGAGGCATCGGTTTTGACTTTGCCAGAGTCAGGAAAGGATTTTATTGTATATAGTGATGCATCCTTAAGTGGTTTGAGCTGTGTGTTAATGCAATATGGAAAGGTGATAGCTTATGCATCTCGTCAATTGAAGCTGCACGAACGTAATTATCCGACGCATGATCTGGAATTAGCTGCTATAATTTTTGCATTGAAGATTTGGAGACATTATCTATACGATGAGAAATGCTACATTTATACAGATAAAAAAAAGGAGTTAAATTTGAGATAATGATGATGGATTGAGCTTCTTAAGCGTTATGATTGTGTTATAGATTATCATCCAGGTAAAGCTAATGTAGTAGCTGATGCCTTGAGGAGAAAAGTAGCAATTGAGTTACAAACAATGTTTGCCTAGCTTAGTGTTCATGATGATAGAAGTTTGTTGGCTGAGTTAAGAGTTAAACCAGTGATGTTTGATCAGATCAGGGCAGCACAAGTAGACGATGACAAGTTGGTAAAGAAAAGAGAAATGGTACAGAATGGCACGGTAGAGAATTTTAGCATCGATGATCATGATCGTAATCAAATTTGTATTCCAGCTGTTTCCAAATTAAAAGATTTGATACTTCAAGAAGCTCATGATAGTTCTTTTGCTTTGCACCCCAGAGAAACAAAGATGTATAGAAATTTTCGAGAATTGTATTGGCGGCTGGGAATGAAAAGAGACATAGTTGAGTATATAAGTAAATGTTTGACTTGTCAACGAGTAAAGGCAGAGCATTAGGTTCCTACTAGACTACTTCAACCCATTAACATTCCTGAGTGGAAATGAGATTGTATCACTATGGATTTCGTAACGGGGTTACCATTGTCAGCAAGTAAGAAAAATGCTATTTAGGTGATTGTTGATCGGCTTACGAAATCGGCTCATTTTATAGCGGTCAAAACTGATTGGTCACTTCAGAAAGTTACTGAAGTTTATATTCGGGAAATTGTGAGGTTACACGGTATTCCAATATCAGTAATCTCTGATCGAGATCTGCGGTTTACATCGAGGTTCTAGAGACAATTGCATGAATCACTTGGTACATGACTCGATTTTAATACAACTTTTCATCTGCAAACTGATCGACAATCTGAACGAGTGATTCAAATCTTAGAAGATATGCTTCGGGCTTGTGTCATTGATTTTGAATCAAGTTGGGAACGTTATTTATCGTTGGCTGAGTTTGTGTATAATAATAGTTTCCAATCGAGTATTCAAATGGTTCCATACGAAGCTCTATATGGACGTAGATGTTGATCACTTGTGTGTTGGATGGAATTGAATGAAAGGAAAATAATTGGGCTAGAATTAATGCAAGAAACGGAGGAAATTGTTAAACAGATTTGGGAGAGACTGAAGATAGCTTTCGACAGACAGAAATCGTATGCAGATTTGAAACGTAGAGATATTGAGTATTTTGTCAGTGATAAGGTATTTCTCAAGGTGTTTCCTTGGAAGAAAATATTAAGATTTGGCCAGAAAGGAAAATTGAGTCCTCGTTTTATGGGTCATACAAAATTGTGGAAAGAGTTGGGCCAGTTGCCTACGGTTTAGCATTGCCTCCGGAATTATAGAAAATTCATGATGTTTTTTATGTTTCTATGCTACGGAGATATAGATCAGGCCCTTCTCATGTTCCTTTAGCAGAAGATATTGAAATTCGACTTGATTTATTTTATGAAGAAGAACTGGTAGAGAGTTTAGCACGAGAGGGAAAAAGTAACAAAATAAATGAGATCCCTTAGTGAAAGTATTGTAGAGAAGTCATAGTGTAGAGGAAGCAACTTGGGAACCAGATGAAACAATGAGATCTCAGTAACGAAAACATTTACGGGATCGAAAAAGTTAGTTGTCGGGTCTCCGTTTTAGTAAAACGGATTCGTAAATATTTATTAAAAATATTTACGAAGTTAGTTATGTGGTCAATTAGGTTTTGGATAGATGAATTTCTTTAAATTAAGAGTAATTAGATATAAGGATTAAATTGAATATAGGGTAAAAGTTTAATTATAGAATAAAGAAAATTTAAGGGACTAAATAAGTAATTAAATCAAAGAGATACAAGTGGATGGTGATGGTAATATACATGTGTAATAAATATATACATACATATGTAATACATATATATACTTGTTAATTAAGAAAATATTATTATATTACATTATTATTATATTAAATTATTATTAAACTAAAGTAAGTAAAAGAATAAATAAAATAAAAAGAAAAACAAAAGAAAAAGGAACAAAGAACAGAAGAACAAAATGAAAAAGGAGAGAAAAAGAAAGGAGAAAAAGAAAAGGTAAAATAGGGATTTCAAGGGTTCAAACTTAAATTGGTAAGTCAATTTAGCTCATTTTCTTGTAATTTTTGAGTTTTTATGATCCTAGAACAAAATACTACTAGGTATATGTTGAAATTTTGAAAGTTAGTAGATTTTTAGATATAGTTTATGTTGAATTAATTGATGAATTAGGGATTGATTTTTGATAGAATTTCAAATTAGAATTGGGTAAATGATTAAATTTTAAAATAAGTTATAAGTTTTGTGTAATAGGGACTAAATTAAAAGAAATTCAAAATTATGGTTTTATAATGAAAATTAGAGAGTTAAGTTTATGTTTAAGTGGAAATTGAGTCAAAATACGGTATAAATTATGATGAAAATGGAAATAATTTTAGTTAGGGATAAAATTTAAATTGAGGCAAAAGTTGAATAGAAAATTTAAAATAATTTATAAAAATTGATATTGTATTAATGATTGTAAATTTACTTTAACCTTCGTAGCTAATATCATGCCAGAGACATAGGCCAAGAAATGAAAGGAAAAGATTGACGAGGAGTAACTCGAGAAAAACTACAGTTTGTATTACTATAATTCGAATTTAGTTCTTATCAATTGTTGAGTTTTAATTAATATGAATGGTAAGTAAAATTGAGGTGAGTATTGATACTGAATTGAATGAAATTGAATTGAATTATGAATATTTGTGAGTATTTGAAATGAATATTGTTTGGACAGTGAAAAGTGATTTGAATTGAAAATATGAGAATTTGTGATTAAAGTGAAATTGATATGAGTATTGAGTGATTTAAATTTCCTATTAACTAGTCGGGCTAGTTAGATATAGTTGGCATGCCATAGGATTGGAAGTGTTTTGGGATACTTCGACCTTGAGTTAATGAGACACTGGGTGTCATACTGTTACTTCGGATAGATTCAATGAGGTACTGGGTACCAACTTATTTCGGCTAGGCCGATGAGACACTGGGTGTCAACTATTGCTTTGAACTATCCAATGAGGCACTGGTAGCCATACATGTGTGTTTTGGTTGGATCCGCGTATCTGCCAAAGTTCGAGTCAGGTTAATGGTGGTAAATGAACAAATTGGCAATAGAATTGATATTGAACGAATTGATAAATTGAATGATCTTGTATATGAAATGGGATGAGTTATTGAAATGAGATGTGAAAATGAAATGAATTTGAGAAAGTGAAATAATGTATAGATTCAATTGAATATAAACCTTGAGATAGTTGTTATTATTATTGAAACAAGTTGATTTAATGTATGAAATGGTCATTGAAAGATTAATAGTATAAATTGAATATGCATATTTTATTGTATAATGTCACAAATTTAAATTATAGTAATACTACTGAGTGTATACTTAGTGTACGGTTTGTTTCCGTGCGCACGTTAGGTAAAGTCAAAGTTTCGGTCCAGCATCCAAAGCCAATCCCAGACTCAGTAAAGTGGTGAAGTATGAATTCTTTTGTAAGCGGCATGTACCTAGGATGTTTGTATAGGCCATTTTGATATATGGTTGTAATGATGTTATAACTTGAGTTTAAAAAGGTTATACACAATACATATATGATAAATTAAGGTTATGAAATGATAAATTTTGGCATGGAGACTTGAATTGGATTGAATATTGTCAATTGAATGGATTTGAATGTTACAAGTGAATTAGTTGTGATTACATATTGGATAGGTCACTAGGTTAATGTTTTTGATATGAATTATGGGTAATTGAACATATTTTGGATTGGTTGAGTTTGGTTTTTTGGTTGCTTGTTGTTAAAGAATTACAGGGTTGGTTAACTTATTGAAAAAGGCTCATTTTGAGTCCACACAGGCTGGCACACAGGCGTGTGGCTAGACCGTGTGAGACACACAACTAGCACATGGGCGTGTGATCTGGCCGTGTGTCCCTTGCAACTTAAAAATTTGAAACAGAATGCTCATGTTTAAGCACACGGGCAGAAACACGGGCGTGTGTCTCAGCCGTGTGAGGTACACGGCCTAATACATAGGCATGTGACTTGGCCGTGTGACCCATGCAATAAATAGAGTTACAAGTCAGAGAGTTACACGGGTAAGGGACATGAGCGTGTGCTACCACACGGCTTGGGACATGGGCATGTCACTTGGTCGTGTGAGCCACATGGCCTGACCACATGGGTGTGTCATATAGTCATATGGGCGTGTCCCTTAGTAACACGGGCGTGTGAGCCCTGCACTTAGGAAAAATTTTGAAAATTCACGAAAAATTTCTGGAGTGCTCGAATAAGTCCCGATTGGTTTCTAATGTATATTTTGGGCCTCAGTAGTCCATTAAAGGAATAATGATTAATTTATATAACATATGTTTATTGTTTGTATAATATTCGTAATTGATCAGAAATGTCCAGTAATACTCCGTAATCCTGTTCCGACGATGGTTTAGGGTTAGGGGGTATTACATGGGTATTTTCAGACATTATGTAAAAAGAAAGTTTGTCCAAATGTTGAGATAGTTTGGACAAAAATATTAAGCCCAAAAAATGAGCTTCGATAAAAATATTGTCTCATTTAAAATATAGATTGGGCTCAGGCTTGAACATTCAAGGCCTGAGTCTAACCTGACCCGACCTAATTTTAAGTTTATAGTCATTTATTTTATGTGATTTATATCGCATATGAAGTAAATCTATATTAAATATATAATTATACTCTAATGTAAACATTAAAATAAAGTTAAGATGGATATATACAAAAATTTAATAAATAAAAATATATAAAATTATTAAATATTAAATTAAAAATAAAAATTAATATGGGCATGCCTAAAATGGGTTTGGGTTAGCTTTTTGCAAATATGGGTGAGTTTGGGCAAAATTTAAGATCATAATTTGAGTCGGGTTGAACTTAAGAAAGCATAAAATATATTAATATTATGATTAGATTTAGCATGAACCTGATTCAACCTGACCCATAAACATCTCTAAATGTAATTTAGAAAATAAGGTTTGGGAAGATTAACTTAAAAGAATAAAAAATAACTTTCATTAAAATATGTAATTAATGAAAAAAATACATGTAAGGAGTATTATTATGTAGTAGAATTGGTTATCGAATTAAAAAAAAAATCTACAAATGAATTTATGAAGTGGTCATATATCTTTTTAATTAATTATTATTTTTAAATATAATTTAAAGATATTTGACAATTTTTTTTAATTTCATTGCAAGTATGCAAAATAATTACCCATCCTATAATTTCACTTTTAATTTTAAAATGATAGTTAAATAATTTATTTATCCGATTTACTAAATAAAAATGTGTGATTATGATCATATTTGATGTCCTTTCCACTATTATCTAAGGGTCTATTTGAAAAATTACTTAATAATTAAATTACTTAATAATTATAATCATAATCACACGTTTTTATTTAATACATTATTCAACTATCATTTTAAAATGTTTAATAATTATTGTAATTAGTGTATTTTACTTAATGGAGTGTAATGGGAATATTTAAAAAAAAATTCACAAGTAATCAAGTACATAACTTTTATTTTTTTCTAAAAAATGTTTTTTTTGAATAATCTCGTTATAGGTTTTGGTCATATTTGTTTTTTTATACACAATGCCTAGAACTACTCATAGCTACTTCCCAACTCGTAAATAGAAGTATATTGTGCTTCAGCACACTCGAACCCACATTGTAACACCCCTAACCCATGTCCGTCACCAGAATAGGGTTACAAGGCATTACTGGAGCTTACAGAATATTTACAGACAATTCAATTTAAAAACTATTCATTTTCCGAGATAATCCCTTAATTGGACCCTCGAGGCCCAAATTGAACATTAGAATCAAATTGGGACTAAATCGGGATCTCAAGAAATTTTTCGTGAAATTTTAAAATTTTTCTCACATAAAGGAGTCACACGCCCATGTGGTAAGGGACACGTCCGTGTAATCAGGCCGTGTGGCTTCACACGCCCATGTCCCTAATTCGTGTAACTCATTGACTTGTAATACATGAATTAATGTAGATCACACGGCCAAGTCACACGCCCGTGTGTTAAGCCTTATGGTTAATTCAATTTTAAAAAATTAGGTGCAGGTTTCACACAACCATATTACACACCCATGTTCTAGGCCGTGTGTCTCACACGGTTGAGACACATGCCCGTGTCTCTTCTCGTGTGCTTTTAAACATTCTGTTTCTCAATTTTAGGATGCAGGGGACATACGGCCAAACCACCTGCCCGTGTGCTAGGACATGTGTCACACACAGTCAAGACACAAACCCGTGTGTCTACCCGTGTGGACGAAAATAGGCTATTTTAAGGCTACTTTTCTCACATTTACACAATAGACCTGCACATAAACATTTTCATATACCAATCTAGCCCAATCAAACAACCATTTCAAGCCAAAACATACATTCAATATGACATAATATCCCAAGCACATCAAAATCTAATATATATATATATATATATATATTTAATCCCTAAAGTCTTACATCCCCAATTCAACTATTTCATTAATCAACTTAACCCTATACATGCCATATAAACTAAAAGATGTTTAACAAAATCTATTGGAGAAATCTGGATAGTGTTGCTCGATGCGTTGATCCGATCCTCAAATCTCACGGTTATTTACAAGAAACATTTAAAGCATACAAGTAAGCTTATTGAAACTTAGTATGTTCGTAGGCATTTAAAATAATTCTTACTGAATTAAACATCACAATTTACAAACATATAATTCACTAACATATCCTACCAAACACAACAGTTAGATGATGAAATCACTTAGTTGAGCTCAATTTCAATAACTCTACAAATCAGTCACTTATTTCTATGTATTACTTGCCAACATCGTCAAATTAGAGAACGTCTTACGGAATTGAGTACTTCGTTTTCTCGATGCCATAGTCTAACTATGGTCTTACACATAATCACATATCGATGTCATAGCCCAGCTATGGTCTTACACATAACCACATATCAATGCCATAGCCCAGCTATGGTCTTACACATAATCACATATCGATGCCCTAGCCCAACTATGGTCTTACACATAATCACATATCGATGCCATAGCCCAGCTATTGTCTTACACATAATCACATATCGATGCCATAGCCTAGCTATGGTCTTACACATAATCACATATCGATGCCATAGCCTAGCTATGGTCTTACATGGATACACATACTGCCATGGTCCAACCATGGTGTAACAGCTCGAATTAGGGCCTAAACGAAACCGTGGTTTTAAAAACCATGAATCCAAAGTTTAAAAATTTATTGCGATTAAGTTTTAATGTTAACTATGTGATTAAATGCTTGTGTGAAATTTTCGTTAAGAAATTTTATCGATTGGGTGTCCAATTTGACAATTAAGACTAAATTGCAATATGTGAAAAATGTGAGTTCTAGAAGCTAAGGTACTTATTTGAAATGGGTTTTTAAAGTGGAGGTCCTTAAATGGGAATTAGACCATTATATTTAATTTAGACAAAAATGTACATGGAGGAATAAAATACCAAAGGTTTTAATGAAGGGTATTTTAGTCATTTGGTAATTAAAAGAAATAAAAAGGGAAAAATAGGCCAAAACATGTTCATCTTCTTCTTGTGTTGGCCGAAACTTAGGAAGGACTCCATGGCTAGGGTTTTCAAGCTTTCAAGCTCAATAGTAAGTGCACCCAAGCCCCGTTTTTAGTGTTCTTTACATTTTTTAGATCCTCGTAGCTCGGTTTAGCTATTTCCACCCTTATTTTGAGCCAGGGTTTGTGTTTGAAAATTTACCTATAGATGATATGAATGTGTTTTGATATTTTATGGAAGAATATGAAAGTTTGGAGTGTGATAAACAACTTTTACTAAGTGATTTTCGTTGAAATTGTCAAAAAAGACCTATTTGTAAAAGTTGTAAAATTGTGTAGAAAATGTGATTTAGTGAAAAATGTGGGCTGCTATAAGAGGGAATATGAATCGACTAGGTTTAGGATTTGAGAAAAATAAGTACTTTTCATTTTCAGAGCCTAGGGGTAAAATTATAATGTGAAACTTTAGGGGTAAAAATGTAATTTTTCCAAAATAGGATTTTTGGACTGAATTGAATAGTATAATAATTTAATAAGTCAAATTTGATATTTTAGATAAATAAAAATGAGGTTCGGACTTAGAACGGGAGAAAATCAAAGAAATTGACGATTACATCTAATTGCCGTTCTTGTGTCAAGGTAAGTTCGTATGTTAAACATAAATGTTCATTTGTTTAATTAATGGATAATTTTTGAATTTAATTATATTATTTGTTGTATAATGAAAATCTGATATTATAGATTAGCGAACACAAAGTTGAATACTTTCATTTGGTACTAAAAGATGCATTGACGGAAAAAGACCATGAATGAGTCATGGCATAGTGTGACTAAGTGAAATCGTGTAAGACCATAGTTAGGCTATGGCATCGAGACATGGTTCAATGTGAGATTTTGGAATAAAATAGTTATGGTCACATGTGTAGTACTAAGTGCAGGCTACTATGTGTACCAGATAGCATTGATCATAAAGGTGGGCTATGTGCGAACCACCGTGTATTTGTTATTATTGGTGGGCTATGTGTGAACCACCGTGTATTTGTTATTATCGATAGGCTATGTGTGAACCATCGCATATTTGTTATTATTGGTGGGCTCTGTGCAAACCACCATGTATCTGTTATTTTTCCGAAGTGCTCATCGGGAAAATCAACTAAGTGGAATTTCATGCAAGCAATGAACTCGATATGTGTTTGAATTTTAGTGAGGATTGAAATGAGTAAGTGCAACTCCAAGAATTTGAATTTTTCATGCAAGTCAAGTTATGTTATTGAATGTTGAGCATATTGTTATGGTGTTTCATGAAATAGTGAAGTTTGAAATAAAACAGTTTTGGACAGCAACAGTTGCGTAACTTTGAAAAATCATCAAAAATGGTGGAAATCGAATTTGAGGATGAATAAGACATGAAAGTAAATTTTATTGAGTCTATTTTCACATAAAAGAAATGGTGTGAACAAAAGAATTTCATATTATGAGATATTTGAATTTTTGTAAGATAGAGCCAGAATGATTTTTGAATCCCCTGTTCTGACTTTGGAAAATCATTAAAAATTGTACAAAAATAATTATGGGTTATAATTTATATGCTTAAAATACTTAATGAGTATATTTTCAAAAGAAACAAACAGGAATATCATCTTGATCCCGTACGAAGAGATAATTAATTTTTAGTAAAGAGAGGTCGGAACTATCAAACAGCAAAACAGGGGAGACTTTAAAGAATAAACTGTACTTATTGGATGAACCAAAAATTATGGAAATTTTATGGTAAGAAAATATGTGAGTAGTTTTAGGGAAAATTAACGGATCTTAATTTGGAGTTCCGTAGCTCCAAATAAAAATAATTTAGTGACTGTAACTCGACTAGACAGCTCGAGATGAACATAAGTGAATAGTGAAATTTTATGCAATAATGATGATACTATCTTGAGAGCATATAATGAGGATTATTAAAAGCATGATAATCAATTGTTTATTATTTACATACGTACTTACTAAGCTTTATAGCTTACTCTATTATTTTCTGTGTGTATAATGTACTCAAGTTAGCTCGGGTTGGAAGTCGCCGGAGAACCTATCACACTATCAAGCTATAATTTAGGTATTGATGATTTTTATACTTAGAATTATGGCATGTATAGGGAACGTGGTCATTTGTATGTGTCCTATCTGGGTTGGCCTCTAATATTCGATAGTTTGTTTGTATAAGACCAATGATGTTGGCTAATATTGGCCACACTATAGGTTTTCGATGATGCATTTTTGTGGACGTGCAAGCTTACATGAATTGGTTAAATGATGTGTGAATATTTGAAGGCTTAATAGTGTCATATTATGTATTGATCAAATTGGTATAAGTGTGTAAGTGTTTTTGGTAGTAAAAAGGGCTTGGTAGATAGCCTAACTTTCATCCACACGGATGGCCACACGGTCTAGCACACGGGCTTGTGACTTGGCCGTGTGACCCTAAATGAATGATGACGTCATAAATAGATAGTTTCATGGGTGAAGGACACGGGCGTGTCCTGAACCACACGGGCGTGTGTCACCACATGGCCTGCCCATACGGGCGTGTGACCCTTCAAACCAAGAAAATTTTCTAAATACTCTAAAAGTTTTAAAACTTCTCGGTTTAGTTCCAGACCATTTCCAAAGTATGTTTTGGGCATCGTAGGCCCCTTTTAGGAACGTGTTGATATAAGATTAAAGTTTTAAATTTTAGATAAAAATTTACGTCTTGAATTTGTTCGGCCGCAAGTATTATTATCCGGTAGTGCCTCGTACCCTGTTTCGGTGTTGAACACAGGTAAGGGGTATTACACATGGTCTTTTCCGTCAATTCATCTTTTATCACTGAACATAGTACCCAACCTTGTATTCTACTCAATTTGAACATTTAATTCATTTTTCATACTTTGATAATATTCACATTTCAATAAAAAAAACATATGAGCTAATACATCATATTATTCATAAAATTTACAAACAATCATTAAAATTTTATCATATGAACTTACCTGGGCAAATTTACAGAAGTTGTAAAAGTTCAAGGACTACTCTGCTATTTTCTCTTTTCCTCGACTGCTTTCGGGTTCTTGATCTATAATTATAGAATCACTTATTCATCAGCATCTAATTCAATTCCAATCTACTTTATAATTTATGTCTTTTATTTTTGAAATTACACATTTACCCTAAACTTTACAATTTTTTTTACAATTTAGTCCCTGATCAATTAACCTATCAATTGAGCTAATTTTTATCAGTTAACACTTTATCTAACCATTATAGGTCATATCTTAGCCTTTGACATTCAGAATTTCAAAACAAAACTCTAATTCCTAAATTTTTCACAATTAGGTCATAAATATCATTTTCTATTGAAATTACCTAATAAAATCATCAGATAACAAAATTAAAGCTTCAAATTCATGTCAATTCATCATAAACTTCCAGCACTCATCCATGGTGACATTCAAAATTTCCCATAGAATCAAAAACTAGTGAATTAGATAGTTGGACGTAATTGTAAAAGTCTTAAAATACAAAAAATATAAGAAAAGAGCAGGAATTAAACTCACTTCATGTAAGTATACGATAAACCAGCTCAAAAGGACTCTTCTATGGCTTTTTTTGGCTGAATTGCTAAAGAAATTGCTAGAAATTCCTTTAATTGAGATTTTTATTTACTAAATTTTGCAAAATTTTCAATTTTGCCCTTATTTCACCCACTTTTCAGATTTTTGTCTTCTTATGCCGCCTCAACCATCTAAGAAGGGTTCATTTACCCTTTTGGTTCTCCTTTACTCTTCAATTAAGCTATTTAATCACTTTTACAAGTTTTGCACTTTTTTCAATTTAGTCCTTTTTAATAAATTGACTATCAAATTTCTAACGAAACTTTTAATACTAATTTATTGACACCCCGTAAATATTTATTTACAGCTTAGTTTATATAATTGAGGTCTCCATTCCTCATTTTCAAGACTAATTAACCAATTAATTCTTTCTAAAGCACAAATTACTATTCCATAACTTTACTAAATTCATATTTATTTCACAAATAGTAAATAATAAAATTTTTCGAACTCTCTCGTCGGATTTAGTGATCTCGAATCACGGTTTCCAACATCACTAAAATTTAGGCTGTTACACACATCCTACTTAATAAATAGGAAGACACACACCTCTATGTAATTAGAATTTCTTGTAATTACAAGATTGTGTATCTGCTACCTTAATAATTACGTTTTTTTAATTATTAAATAAAATTGATAAACCTTACAAAAAAAAAAATGAATTTTGAATATAACTTTAGCAAAATTTTCTAGATTTAATTATGCTCAAGATTCATGAATTCTTCGTACTTTTGAAATTTAATTTCCTTAAATTTATTTTAAGGAATTTAGCCTCTTTATTTTTTGAATTTGAAAATACAAATTCAATTATTTTTAGAATTTAATCCCCCTAAATTTATTTTAAGGAATTCAGTCTCTTTATTTTCAAAATAATTCAATTATTTTTAGAATTCAATCCCCTTACATTTATTTTAAGGAATTTAACCTTTTATTTCTCATATTTGAAGTTAGAAATTCAATTGCTAATATAATTAAAATTCTTATATTAAATTCAATTTTATTACAATAACTTGTTGCTACAAAGCTATTATGTGAGTAATTTTTATTTCAAAATGTTATGCTAGCATATTTAACGGAAAATTTTTAACAATATTAATAATTTGAACCTAAATTTTAAAATTTTAAAAATAAAAAAATCTTTAAAATAAAAATAAAAAATTAAACCTCAAATGTTTATTGGGTTGAGAAATCTCAAACCACATGATTGGCTTTTTATCTGAATTATTATTTTTTAAAAGCCAGCACTTGAAGTCTTCTTCAAACTAAAAAAAAGTTGTAAATGTTTAAAGAGATGAACTAAAATTGCCTTACTTTGCTACTACTAAGATTGCCTTCAATTATTCTATATTATATAATAGGGATGTAAATAAGTTAGAATTGAAATTGAATAGTGGTAAGCTTGAGTTTAGCTCAAAACTCGAGTTTAATATTTGACGTGAACTCAATTTAACATTAATTTTTAAATTCAATATTCTTTAGCTCAATAGAAAATTAGCACATATAAATGTAAAATAACATTCATAAGTTTAATGGTTAAATACAAAATTAATATATGAACTTATCCACTTCTCTTAAATTGGTACTTATGGTTTTGTTTGTGTTTGTTAAGGATCGACCCGATTAAGCAACAAGTAAAAATAAATAGCGAAATAAATTGATAAATTGAACACACAAATTTAACGGGTAAGAACCCCTCCAAAGAGGATAAAAAACCACGGGCAAAGATAATTTTACTATAATGGCAAAAGAATGAAAAGTACAAAAGATAGAGATAAAAACGAAACCCCGAAAACCCAAAAACAAAGACCCCTCAAAATGTAAACACAAAATTCTCTAAATGTGTTATGAGTTCTAATCTCTAATGGGTGTATTTTCTAAGGTTGTAAAAGAGCCTATTTATAGGCTAAATTCATAGGTCAAATAATAAAATAATTTAAATTAATCAGTGTTTGATTGAAACAAATAAACAGAGTTTAACTAGAAGATTATTTCTCAAATTTGATTGAAATAGGAGTCATACTTAACAAATCTCCATCTTGACTCATATTTCCCCAACGCCATCTCTGTCAAAGCTCGCCACGAGCCTATCTTGAACTATGCAGGGAATTAATTATCGAATCTGTGCTTAGAAGCTGGAAGACTTCTAGCCTTCGACTTTTACACTACCAAGTCAAAACTAACCCGGGTCTGATTTTCACGAACATAGTGCCCTAACTTTTCAAAACCTGCATCCAAAAGAGAACATCTCTTCAACGAAACGGTCATACATTTTTGCCTCCTATGACCAAGTTGCCTCTGCTCCAAACAAGTTGACTTCGACTCTGTAACGGACGAGGGACGTCCGATTTCACCGACTATAAAACCTTCCAGAATATAAAGACTACCGGTTCTTTTACCTTTTAACAAAATGAGAGCTCCACGAGATACTTTAATGCCGCTCGACTCAATGTTGATTCTGCATCCTTTCAAGTCCAAAATACTCAATGAGATGAGATTCTTTCGTAAATCAGGTACATACCTGACATCTGAAAGTGTCTTAATCGTCTCATCGTGTACCCTAATTTCAATAGTACCAATACCAATTACATTACTAGATGAATCGTTTCTCATGCGCACAACTCCACCTGTAACACCCTAAACCCGGCCTAGAAGTTAGGCCTGAATTTGGCGATGTCACATTGGAGGGTTGCTTTAAAAAAATGGTTTAGTTAAAAACTTAGTTCGAAACGAAATATGCTTGATAGGAATTTGCTTAGTTAAAAATTCGAAGAATTAAATTAAATGAATAATTAGAAAAAAACATGTTTATTAAATATAGCAGTAACTAAATGAAATCTCAAGTAAATAATGAAATCGAAGATACATAGCCTTATTACATCGCAGTGGAGATTTAAAAGTAATTATCATAAAACACTTAGTAAATCTATATTGAAAATTCCTAAGTAACTTGTAGTGTGTCTATCTTCGAGTCCTCTCCCGCGTCAAGCCGTCTATTGTGGATCACCTGAAATATTAATTTAAGGGTGTGAGTTTCGAAACTCAGTGTGTACGACCATTGTCAATCAAATCAATTCAATATACACATATCACATTGGGCCCAAGCCCTAACAATATCGATGGTCTGGGCCTTAGCCCACAATGACCTCATATCATATCAGAATTTCATGAATGCAAATGTTCCCATCCCAAATCCAACCCTGCAGTCTACCCGTACCAACCCTACACTCCTGTGAGGATTTCTACATCAACCCACCCATCCTCTACACTCCAAAGGTAGCACTGGTTGCGGCACTACTCACGTTGCAGCAAGGCTGTTATATATGTGCGGTGTAGCAAAGCTACTCTGTGGCTTGAAAGCCTACGGTGGATCCACGGTCGTCAAGCGACTATGCAATCCTCAAAACACTTCCTCCGTATCATCAAACCCACCCAAGTGCAACATACAATTCATGAATGCAACATACACATTTTCACATATTTTCACATATTAAGCACTTAGGCGTATTTTGGTCATTTCACTACCCAGGGGTTTCGTAAACCTACCCTACAGGGGTATATCGGTATTCCCACCCTACGAGGGTGTTTTAGTAGCTCTACCTTACAGGGCATATTCGTAATTCTACCTTAGAAGGGGATTTTCGTAATTTTATCCTAGAAGGGTATTTTCGTAATTTCTTAATAATACAGATTTTAATTATAGATTTTGGCCCATCAACAAGTCCTCGCGGATAAGATGAACGGACACTATGCACCAGGTAGGATTCAAGAGAAGAGGAGGTGGGTCACTCGGACCGTTTAAGTACCAGGCTCTTCCATGATCCAATCCTAAACATGCATATGTCGGTTGCCACACCTTAGTTTATTGACTTGTTCACAGACATGTTTATTACTTAGTTAAGCTTTATGAAAATTTGAGAGTCCATTTAACTAGGCCTAAAGTCCATTAAACCCTAGCATGCATTCCTACAACCCTACAAAGTCCAAACATGCTTATAAAGCCCATTAAATCCAATCATGCTTATAAAGCCCATTAAGCTCAAACATACTTATGTAACCCATTAGGCCCGTTCATAGTTCAATCATACAATCATACATGTCAATTCAACACAATATCTCATATCACAATTTTGCCAATTTGGGCCCACAAATTCGGTAGGCCCATTCGGAATTTTGGGATTTTCGGCTTTTGCCGTTTTAATGTGTGTGTAGTGTATGTACACACCTGATTGATGACTCGCACTTACACTATCCTCAGCCCTGACCTACAATCAAAACTAATTCCAAATCAACTCCAAACCTTACTAAAACTTTATCAAATCCCGAAGCCTTACCGTAACATTACCGTGTACCTTCGGCTTTTCTAGCCTTTCCTTAGCAAATATTCTCGAATATTCTTAGATCATCCGCTAGAGATCCTTTCCACGCTTAGAATCCTAGAACCCTACCCCTAGTTTAACAGGGTTAATCGACAAGAAAAGAGAGGATTAGATAGCCCTTCGGCTTTTATCAAAACACACTAAAAGATGGTTAACTAAGTACTTACCGAAACTAGTCTCTGATCTTGCGGCCTAGATATCTACTCAGTCTGATCAGCTTTTAAAATCTTGATTAAAGGTTGTAATAACAAAAATAAATTTGTGATGGAGGAAAGCAAAAGAAATCGGCAAAGGGGATATAGGTATTCGGCTTTTACAAAAGAGGAAAAAGAACTAGAAAGAAGGAGAAGAATGAAGCATTCGGTTTGGCAAAGCAATGGAAACTCTTCAAAAAGAATTCGGCACCCCCTATAAATACCCAAAGCCGAACCACTAAAGTCCCTATTGGCTCCACTTCATCCACATCCCATCTCCTAATTTTTCTCGACGATAAGCTATCCTTATCTCTTCCTATATTTTCTCTTCTGATCACTCTCCTTAGAGTCCATCTTCATGCTACTTCCAACCTTCTAGAAGGTCAAAATTAAACTCCTAAAAATACTAAGCTAGGATCCAAAACTTAACCAAGGCCCAATACTTCTAGGCCCAAAATTCGGGGTGTTACACCACCTTCAACCAAACTGTATGTGGAGAACCATTCTCTATTGGGACACATGTGGAAAGAACATCTTGAATCTAGGATCCACTCGGACGTGAGCTTGGAGTTATCGCTCGTTGATACTAACAAAAAATCATCATCACTTTCATCGGCCAAATTAGCATCAACTACATCTTCATCGTTACTCTCAGCGACTCTATTATTTCGCAGTTTATAACAATCTGCTTTGACGTTACCTAACTTTTTACAATAGAGACACATTTTGTCTCGTTTCTTTGATGCTACCAAAACGGAAGCTTGCCTATTTGCCTTACTATCCAAATGAAGCTCATTTTCGAGTTTGTCTCTACTCAACAAATGATCCTTCACATCTTCGAACGAGAGTTTGTCTCTGTCATAAATCAGGGTCTCTCTAAAAGACTTGTATGAAGGGGTAAAGAGTATAATAATAGCATAGCTTGATCGTCATCATCAATATAAACCTTAACATTTTTTAAATTATTTAAAAGAGTAATGAATTGACTGATATGATCTCTAAGATGCTCACCTTCATTCATGCGAAACGTAAATAGACGTTGTTTCAACACTAAACGGTTAGCCAGAGACTTAGTCGCATAAAGAGTTTCTAACCTTTTCTATAAGGTGGATGAGGTATTTTCCATCAATACTTTCTGCAATACTGTATTCGTGAGGCACAACTAGATTGCAGAGAAGGCATTTTCATCAAGCTCTTCCCATTCTGTTTGATTTAGATTCCCAGGCTTTTTTCCAGTAACAACCTTTTTCAAGCCTATTTGAACTAGAATTGTCATCATTCGAACTTACCACAGATTGAAATTTGTCTCACCATCAACCTTCCTAATTTCAAACCTTGTTGCTGCCATCTCTGAATGGGTTGATATATGAAAATTAAACTAGCTCTGATATCACTTGTTAGGGATCGACCCGATTAAGCAACAAGTAAAAATAAATAGCGGAATAAATTGAGAAATTGAACATACAAATTTAACGTGGAAAAACCCCTCCAAAGAAGATAAAAAACTACGAGTAAAGATAATTTTACTATAATGGTAAAAGAATGAAGAGTACAAAAGATGGAGATAAAAACTAAACCCCGAAAACCCGAAAATAGAGAACTCGAAAACAAAGAACCCTTAAAACGTAAACACAAAATTCTCTAAATGTATTATGAATTCTAATCTCTAATGGGTGTATTTTCTATAGTTGTAAAAGAGCCTATTTATAGGCTAAATTTATAGGTCAAATAATAATAAAATAATCTAAACTAATCAATATTTAATTGAAACAAATAAACAGAGTTTAACTAGAAGATTATTTCTCAAATTTGACTGAAATAGGAGTCATACTTTACAGTCTTAAATTGGTACTCAAACTTTTTTTCTGTCCACTAGTTTGGTATTTCAACCTAACAACGTTTAGATTTTGCTAACGTGATAGCACTGACCACTTACACGCCGCCACATGTCGTGCTCCGGACTATTTTTATTTTTATTTACTGGATTCTTTTAAATATTATTACTTAATAATATTATTCCTTTTAAGACATTTATTATTCCTTTAAAAAAACTTTTTACTATCGTCTTCAACCTTTTTTCTCTTTTATCTCTTTCGTTTTCTCCTTCACTTCTTCGTTTCTTATCTCTTTCGTTTGTAATGTGAATAGGGTTTTGTGCTTTTTTTCGTTTTCCATCTCCTTCACGTCTTCTTCAGCAAACAGAAAATCAAGTGCTCAAAATAGGGTTTTCTACTGCCATTGCAGTTTGAGGGCTCCCATTTGCGACACGAATACTTCACAGAACAAAGAGAGAAAATTTTTTGGTTGTGATAACCTCAAAGGGGTAAATATTTGCTTTTTAATTGTTGGGTTGAAGGAAATTAGGGTTTAAATTTTGGTATGCTATTATATTGGGTGTGTGAAAAATAAAGAGTTTTGTAATTTGAGTTGAAACATTTGTGCAATTTTGTATACCGTCATTTTGTTGCAACTTGGGTTGAAGAATTATTCTGCAAATTTTAATATTCTGATGTGTTTATTGTCTGTGAGAAAAAAAGACCGAGGGTTGTGATAATGACTAAAAATAGAAGTAAGGGAAAAAACTTTTTTTATGAAAAAAAAACCAATATAAACCACATCACATGGAAAAAAGAAAAACAAAAAAAAATCTCAATCGAATACTCAAGAAGACTGAAAAAGTTGAAGACTAAAAAAAACCCAAAATAGGATAATTTTGATTCAAATACGATTCCAGCAAGATGAAACTAGGGTAATCGATGATGAAACCCAAATTCTTTCAATGAGATAATGAACAAATTTTTTAGATGACTAAGATGATGAAAGGATTTCTACAATAGCGAAGACGCTGAAAGGTTTTACCAGCAATATTGGAGGATGGAAACACCTGGTGAATGGATTCAATAAAGATTTTAATAGATGAAAGGTTTCCCAGAGGTGATGAAAGGTTTTCAGGAATCGATGGAAACCTTTCACTAACCAGTGCATGAATGTATTTTAATGAATTTTTAATCTTTTAAGAAATTATTTGAATCATTGTTTTTTAAATTAAAGGAATTCAGTCAAAATAAACATAAAAATGGTCTGATCTTAGGAGTGCGACATGTGGCGACGTGCGAACGGTTAACGCTACCACGTTAATAAAATCTTAATGTCATTAGGTTTAGGTGCCAAATTAATGGACCGAAAAAAAGTTTGGGTATCAATCTGAAACAAAAAAAGAAAAATCATAAGTACCAATTTTGGAGAAGTGAATAAGTTTGAGTACTAATTTTATATCTAACCTTAAGTTTAATGGTTAAATTTTGAAACATTGATTAATAGGCAAAAAAGGTAATAAAGAAACAATAGAATGTGTTGCAAACAATGATGTTTGAACTAGATCAAACTGGTTAGATCGAGAATCAATTGAGGTACTAATTCGGAGAATGGCCTTGAATTGATTTACTAAAAACCAATACGGATTTGTTGAATAAACAATTGAACTGATTGAATCGAATTTTTTTAATAATCTTTAATCAAACCATTTAAATCGATTAGATTGACAAACCAATGACCTGACTAATTCAACCACTAGTCCAATTCTAAAAACATTAGTTACAAAGGATCTAGGAGATTCAAATACAAAAAAAGTACATGTCCTTTGTACAAAACAATCAAGACCCAAGATTTTGAACAAGAGAAGTCGTATTCTTTAAGGTTTTAAAATTGAATTACTTTACTTTTAGTTTTAAGGTTTTGGTCTCTTTTCATATTTAAAAAATAAAGAATAACTATTGATGGAATTTCGTTAAATTTGAATATACGACATTTTAATATTAAGAGGTTTGATAAGAAAATTTAATGTTTGATTTATGACATATATTTAAATTGGGTTAATATATAGTTTGCACTTTGAACTTGTTCAAAAGTACTTAGTTGGCACCTGAACTTCTTTTGTATTTAATTGGTACTTGAACTTTTTTTCTAAACTTGTATCTTATCACCTAAGTTGATACATTTGCACTAACACAATTAGTTTATGCTAACCTGGCACTAATGGCCAATATGATATGACATATGGATCTTCTCAGTATGCCATGTGGCAAGCATAAATTAAAAATATTTAAAAATATATTAATCAATAAAAAATATATAAATTTTTTATCCAAGGTTCATTCTTAATATGAAAAAAAAATTATACCTTTTTATTAATTTATATATTTTTATTTTTTTAATTCTTGAAAATTATATTTATCACATGACATACTAAAATGTTGCCATGTATCACCAACGAATTGGTTATTAGTGCCCCTGTCAGTATAAACAAACGATGTTAGTGCAGAGGTACTAATCTAGGTGATGGAATACAAGTTCAGGTACCAATTAGATCAAAAAAAGTTCAAATACCAATTAAGTACTTTTGGACGAGTTCAAGGGACAAATTACATATTAACCCATTCAAATTTAATTGAAGTAAATTAACAATATTATCGATTGAACTTTATTTTAAAAAAGTCAAACTTTGCTATTAATCGGGGTACTATACATAAGTCATGAATTTAGTTTATGTACTTTAAATTGGTCATTTTAGTCTTTGCACTTTCAAATTTTAAAATTTCAGTCTCGACTAAACGATAGTTATTAAATTCGTTAAATTGAATTATACTATTTTCAAAATCTTATGTGAAAACTATCATATGTATAATGTTATATCAATTTATTATTTTCACTTAATACTCTAAAAAAATCATATCATTTTAGTTAATGGATCAAACAGTTAAACTACTAAACCACGATTTACATGCGATACATGACTAATAACATAATTTGACCTAACAAACTAACTATTATAGTTTAAATCATGATTGAAATTTTAAAATATATAGATTAAAATTAACCAATAAGAACTAAAATTGATCAAATTAGAATATAAGAATCTAGTTCACAATAATCACATATTACAAGAATAAACAACAAGTTTTGACTTTTTCAAATCAAACAAATTGAAAAGTCTCAATTTTAGTTTTTCATTGTAAAAATTTTAATTATGGTTTTAGTAAATTTGTGACTCAAATCTCTCTAATTTCACATCATTTAGAGTATTTTTTTTTTAAAAAAAATTCAATCTTAAAACATTTAAATTACATTAACTGAATTTACGCATGGTTATAACTAAGTGATCAAATTCAAACTTATTATCAATTTGTTGAACTTAGAAGAATCTTATTATGTAAAATTGAAGTAAAGGGATTGAATCAGAAGTTCCAATACAGTTAAAAGGACTAAAACCAGATTTGAACCTTTTTTAAATGAAATATGATCCACGCTTTCCCTTGTCGTTGACTCTCTCCCATATTATCCTTTCATCTAATCAACATCAATAATATGATAAATTTATCTACGTATTAAGAAAAAATATCATACGAATTTAAAAACTGTATACATAATGTATAAAGAAATTCTTTCAAAAAGAAATAATTGTTACCTTTTCACTTTTTAAGGACAAATATCAATTTTATAATTTAATGTGCAATTAATAATGATCACGAAACTGCAATAGAGAAAAAAATTTAACCACTCCCACTGCAAAATGAATTAATGAATTATAACTGACTGTACTAGTGATAACACTAACCTAACGTTTTTTTTTAATCTAATTAAATATAATACGTCATCTTAATTTACTATTCTTGTGCATAAAAATATAACAAACAAATATTAACATATGAATATTCAAATATCACAAGCATAATCGATGCTAATGCTATATAAACACATTAATTATCCTATTTACTTGCAAGTTTCATGATTTTTCTTAATACAAACCTAAATAATACGCCGGAACTAATATTATTCAAATAGACCAATGAAATATTAATTTAATGACAAATCACACATCACACCGTCATTAAAAATTTGCATAATCATAAGAGATTTACATAATTCCACTGTCTCCAACACCCTTTCCTAAAGGATAAACACTAATTTCTCCTTAATATACACTACTTGTTTCTCAGCTTTCTCATCACTCTGATTTTCAAATAAAAACCATAAATCAGTTCAGCCATAAGAAAACTACAAAAAAAAAAAAAGTTTCAATCCTAACAAACACTATCAAGTCCCTCTGCTAATTGTTAGTAGTAATAATTACATGCCAAAGCTACGAGGTTTCCTCAAATTTAATGTCAAAAGTAACTAAGGCAATGGGTAATACCTCTTCTCCTTGTTCATGAAGCAGCCACAGCATCAGCTCTCGGACTCGGATCAAAGAGTTGATGCAGTTTGGCACTGGAGTTCGCCTTTTTCTCGTACATTTCACCCTCTTTGTCTGCTTTCTTGTTCATAATTATATCTTTTGCATATCCTAGTTCACCGTTTTTCAATCCCTCCTGTATTACAAAAAGGCTTCACCAGTCATTACCATGGAGTTTAAGAAGGGGTGAAATTTCCAAAAAAGTTAAAACTTCCCTACCACTAATGTAGCATTTTCTAGCCTTAGTTTCTCGGATTTTTCAGTTAGTTGATTTATTTCAGATCTAAGTGTTGTGTTTTCTGCAGTTAAGGATTCGACTTTTCGGGCAAGCTCTTCGGTCTCGGCCTACAAAACAATGCAGTGCATTTAGCTTCAGATAATTCATTGACGTACTTCATATCTGGGATTAGTATGCTTTAAAGCAAATAAGAAACAAGATATATTTCTTATACCTGCTTCCTCAACCTTGATCTTCGAGCAGATTCTCTGTTAGACTGTTTCCTCCTCTCCCGTTTGAGCTCCCGTTCGTTCTATTTAAATTTAATTTAAGTTAGCTATGGCTTAAGATAACGGAAACAACTCAGATCATAGGCAAGCTAAAAAGGATAGCTTTGAAAGGCAGGATAGAAAGAAATACCTGCAACCAGATTTCAGATGGCATTACACGAGGTACATTTGTAGGACTGGACTTGGCCGGAGGGTTACTAAGCTCTAAAGATGTGGTCATGCCAGGAGGAAGTACGGTTCCAACTGGTTTAGGAGAAATGGTTGCAGTAGCCTCTCGTGCAGCAACTGGTTTAGACCTTGCCTCATTATTCCCTTCTATACCTGCTAACACAGAGACCATAATCAATTAGCCTAAACCTCCACAAATGAAAGTGGGACTAGAATAATTTAAATCTCACTCTTTTCATCACGAAAAACTTTAGCATATCAAGCTCAAGAACCCAAGTACCACACATACAAGTTCTCAGAAGTGCGACCACGTATCTCTAATGGAACTTCCTATTAGTTCTCATAGGTAGAATTTTCATTTAAAAACAGGACATACAAGACACAAGAAAATCTAAGTTTAAAAGCAGACTCAAATCTAAGTGAATTAATCTGTCTTTGAAACATCATGCATCCAAGTATTGTTCCACACCATGATATCAATCACGAAAATCACAGAGGCTAACATGCATACCAGAAAAAAGGAAAGGGGAGATGGAGAGGCGGGAGTATATCTTACCAATGGGTGGGGTTCCCTCCCTGCTTCTTTTCCGTCTTGTTTGATCTGCCTGATAGAGGACATGCAATGACAAAAACAAGCTTTAGCATTTGGACCCTAACAATTGTTTAATATATTATTCAAATAAAGTAACTCGTACAGAAATGAAAAAGTAGCTGGAAACAGGTTAACCAGATAGAAATGACTCAATGAGATCTCACCCCAGTTGTATTCCCATCACTATCATCAGTGGAACCATCAGTCTCCGCACTGTCCACATAATCATAAAAATTAGTCTAGCCACAACAGATCAACTGGGAAAAGTTCAACTGGTAATGCAATCTCCTATGGATAGGTTGCTGAGGCATAACTTTGATACCCTGAAGAATACTAATTTGTCCAGAAAAGATGAACAAACCTCTGAGATGGTCTGGGTTCAGCCCCACTTTCAGCATTCTCAGCAGTACTATTGCCTATTGACATTGCAAGGCCATCAAATCCTTTCAGCTTCTTCATTAAACCTCTGTTTGTATTCCCAGAGGACTTTGTAGGTGTTTCTGGAGCTGCCTGCATTACAATGCTCTGGTTATATTCAACACCAGCTTAAAGCATAAAGCAAAGACTGTCAACTTCCCAGCTAACTCATTCAAGCTGTGTATATGCATGTGTATCAGCAATAATTAAAGATAAAAATAGCAACAGTTTGAAACGATTAATTCAACAAAAGAATACTTAGTTCTTACTTTAGGTGATGATGGAACACCATGACCATGTGATCCCTGGATTTCAGAGGCAAACAACGCATTAGAATATAACATGAGATATAACAGAAGCAGAGCTCTCGGTTTTATTTATCATTTAATTCATATCCTGGTGGAGGGGGATGGATGACTTCAAAATTTTCCATTTTTAAATTCAGTGTCTCTGAGTTATACTGGTAATTATTAAGGAATCCACCAGTATTACTAGTCGGTAACCATTAAAAAAGATTACTCATAAAGCAGCAAGAATGGCTAAAATTGTACAACAGTATGCGTATGACACATACCAAAGCATAATAAAACTATGCATTCATATAAAAAATGCAAAACAAGGTAAGCTCCTAGATTTTTCTTTTTTGTTAATAACACTCCAATTAGAAGATACTGATGAAGCAAACTTACCATAGGAACCGTAGGATGCACATAAACTCCCCCATGCGGGTATATTGTTGCATAAGGTGTCCCATAAGGTGGCATGATAGCCTGGAAGAGTATTAGTTACAGAGAAGTTGAATTAAACTTAAATGAAGTTATTAAATGCACAGGAGCCATGGGCATTACCTGTGTTGGCCCCCACATATAGGGGGGAGGAGCATGGCCAGATGCCACAGCTGAGTTATAATATGGTGGCATAGGAACACGACGACCATAATATGCCTGAATATGTAATAAAGAACCATAAAATCCCCGTCAGAAATTCCATTGAAAAAATGCCTCAAAACAGCAGCAGGAAAGAGGAAACTAAGTGCATGCATAAAGTAGATAACCTGCATGGCTGCCCAATCGGGATAGACATGAATATTGGTCTGGTCCTGCGGATAGAAAAGGATTGACCAGTAGTCAGATACGAGCCTTAAAAATTAATCTCCACAAAAAGGTTAAATATTAAGCCAATTCCACTACAACCACCATTGGATAATCATACATAGCATAGCAGATGTTCTTTTCCACCATAAAATAGTGCAGCTTTTTCCTAGTTTCAACATTTAAACAGAAATAATCTCTCAGCTTACCGGTGGTGCCGGTGAAGATGATTTGTCAGATTTAGATGACTTTCCTTCATCGCTGCTACCCATGGTCAACCACCAAAGCTGAAACTTAACTTTGAGAACTTTGTTTGACTATCTCTCAACTGCAGTCAAGGAGAGAAACATGAAATTGTGCTTGATAACAATATGAATGGTTCAGGAAAAAAAAAATCATAGAAGTAATTTGGCACTGAATTGCAATTAGATCCAACCATTTTGATTTAATGTTAGAATTTCCATAAGGCTCTTTGTAGTTTGATGATATCATCAAACTCATTCTACTTCAGAATAACTTTTTTTCGTAAAACAGAAATATATATAAACACAATTATGGCGTTACTGAATGCTCAAAACGACACCAGATCAATGAAAGTTAAATTTGTAATCATTGAGAACTAGCTTGACGCAGTCCATCAATTTTCTCTAGAAACAAACACGAGTTTCAGATTCGTACTTCTTAATCTTTACTTAAACAGAAAATTACACATGCAAAGACCAGAATATCTCTCTCTCTATATATATATGAAAGGACGAGGGTATAACCGTCTTTCAAGTAGTTTGTCATAACACAACGAGAAAATACAGATTTCTGCACTTTTTTTTTCCTATGAAATAAGATTTTCTTAGATGAGTCCAAAAAGATTTTAAAAAGAGAAGAATACTTTAATTACTGCTGTTCCGATTTTCGTCGTTTAATTCCTAATCAAAATTTATTACGAATTTACGAGATCTATGAACAGATAAACGCTAAAAATTACAAAAAGAAAATCCCACGAAATTCCGTAATGATTTGAATAAATAAGCCAGCTCACAGATTCTATTTTGTTAACAATAAACAGCTTCGATCGTTGTCGCTTCAAACTGAATCCACTTTCCTACATTACCTCACCAAATAAAAAAAATCCAGAAAGAGCTAAATTGAAGTATAGACTTTCCAGCACGTTTCATCAACTTTCTTAGCAACCAAACATAACCTTACGCATTAATCCACTAAAACATAACGCAAAAAAAAAAAAAAAAAAAAACACGCGGAACTTCAATTTCAACGTACCTTGAAAATATGAAAAATCCGAAAATCTTTCACTCTGCGAAAGAATAATTCAACAAAATAGTCAAAAAGACTGCATTAATCTTTACTCAAAAACTGAACAAAAGTTGAGAGGATTTTTTTTAATTTTTAATTTTTTTTTAATTTTTAAATTTGCTTTAGCTATGGCTGGGGTGAACAAGAAGAAGGAGAAATGAAGCGCCAGCCAAGGTAAACAACCACGTCACCAAACACGTGTCGTATAAAGGAGCGCTGTATGTAAATACACGAGTAAATTGCACAAAACTTCTCAAAATTATAACCCTCATTCTAAATTCATATTCAAATTTTAAAATATTCTGAAAATATCTTTAAACTATTGATGTTATATCAATAAAGTCCTTTTGTTACTCAAATCATTAATTTAGCCATTAAATGAGACTTAAAATCCTTACGATATTACTAAAAGTAAAAATTTTAAAGAAATAAATATTGTAAAAATAGATGTCGTAAAAGATTTTGTCATTCATTCTCTCCTTTTCTAATTTTATTTTTAAAAGTCATTCTATAACATTTTACTTTTCTTTAAAATTTTCATTTTAAATTATACCATATAAGATTTCATTTGTCATTTAATGACTAAACTAATGGTTTCACTAATAGAAGGCCTTGATTGATTTAGCATTGATAGTTTTAGTATGTAATTAGAATATTTTGAAGTTTAGAGATCAATTTAAAATAAGGATAATAGTTTGAGGATGATTAGTGCAATTAACTCTAAATACACCGGATATACGCTGGGGGACAATTTTGGTTGTTGAGTTGGACCCATTCGATATTCGCGTTGGCCAATTTTATATATATTCCGACGTCACCTGAACCGTACACGTGTACGTTAATGACTCGAGCTACGCGTCTCGGGTAAGGTTTCCAATTTATTCCACAGGTCATGTGAGCTGACGTGCCATGATTCATTTATTTTTTTTTTGTTGTTTTAGAAAAAAATTGAATAATTTAATTGTGTGAGATTTAACTATAATTAATAGATCTTTTGGAATCCACCATTGGCCACTTTTCACGACCTATTTGGGTCTAGCCTTTATTTTGCCACGTAAGAATCATTTCCTTGTTTTTTTTTTTTTTTTTTTTTTTTTTTTAGCTCTGCCTTATTTTTGTATTTGCTAAAATCAATTATTTTAAAATTGGACCGGTAATTATCGGTTGAATTGATTAAATAGATCTATTTAATTTTAATTAAATAAGTTATTAAAATTATATAAATAGAAAAATAGAGAAAATTAGTTTAATTATCGACACAATTAATTTTTTTATTTTGATTCAGTCGGTTCTAAATGATTAGTTCAAAATTCTATTAAAAATTAATTTAAATCTTAATCAGAATTGATATACTGATAGTCCAACTAATCTAACCGGTCGATCAAGTTCAGGTTTCCGATAGCCATTGATATATGTCATAACAAATAAAACTCAATATTTGGTATGTGATTTACATATATATTAACAATTAAATTTAAATTTTGAAATCCAAAAGTATAATGACTAAATTTTTATAAATAAAAATTGAAAGATTAAATTTTAAATTTATGAAGAACACATAGACTTTAAGCATATTTTAACTTAAAATTAACTCAAATTGTTTTAAGTTTCGTTTCAATTAAAAATTTTATGTGCGTATAAAAAAACAATATTTTAACTGTTTCGATGCATTTTAATTTGTTCCAATTAATATAAGCTTGTATCGATTAGTAAAAGTTTTTAATATATTAAATTAAAATTTAATTTTTTTATCTTATTTATTTTTATTTTTTATATTTATATTTAAAAATAGAATATAAAAATAAATTAATTTATTGTGCTTAATTAATCATTTTAAAATTTATATTTATTTCAACAAAAAATATTTAAAACTACCTATCAACTTGAAATGATACACCAAAAATATTTGGTATCAATATATATATTAATATAAAAATACATCATCAATATAATATTAATTAAATAGATTGGTAAAAAGATCTCTTTAGTTTCTCTTAATTTCAATATTAAGCATATTCGTCCCTTTTAAAAATAAAAATTAGAGCAATTTAATTTTTATTAATTTCGTAAGTGAGTAAATAAGGATAACTAATCACAATGTTAATATTTTTTGTTAATTGTAAAAAAAATTATTGGCATAATAAAAAATTTAGCATTCAAAGTTTATAGATTATGTCAATTTCATTTTTAATTTAACAAATTTAACTTATAATTTTTGTATATTCTGCCAATATTTATATAAAATATATAACCATTAAGGGCAAAAGTTATTTATACCAAAAAATATGTATAATTAATGAAAAATATTAACATCATGATTAATTTTCTTTAGTTTTTCATTTTTGAAATCGAGAGTAATTAAATTGCTCCAACTTTTTAGAAGTACCAATTATCTTAATATTCAAATTAAAAGGGACCGGAGAAGAGTTTTTACCAAATAAATTAAATAAACTTTACCAGGTCATCTCACGGCAGCGCCACGTGTGCGCTTAGAGTTTCCTTATTTCTCGAATTTCAGCTGCTCAAGCTCACCTATGACGTAAAAGGGAATCGACGGTCGATGTTCAAACATTCGTAAATCGAAGGCACAGAAATGAGCCACGGTGCCTGGAAACGAGGGAGCATATTTGCCAACAACAACGTTTCCTGTCCCATCATCTGTGAATGCTATAAATTCAGCATTATTCGATTTTTCGTTCGCTATATTTTGTATTGGTTGATCCAGAGATGAAATTTAAAAAATATATATATATATTTTTTTAAATTAAAGATAAATCATAAATTATTGAAGGATTAAAATATAATTTTATAAAATTTTGAGAAATTAAATGACAAATATAATTTTACAACCGAAGGCTCCTGCTTGCCCGATTTTGCATTCGTCCCTGAATTGATTTTACGCTGTAATTACTTGGGCATATGTTTATCTTGGTACTGTAATTGTGAATATACTATATTTGTAAATTGTAATATTAAACTCAAAACAATTTTTAAATGGTTAATTACATAATAATCCTCCAATGATGATTTAGATTTTAAATTAATATCTAAATTTTAAAACATTTTAATTGAATTTTTCAAATTATTTAGCATCATTACAATTGTATCAAGTTCTTTGGTTAACCTAATCAATGCTATCGATTTTTTTAATGTCATATTCAAATTATTTATATGACATATACATGTGTTTATGTCTTACTTCACGTCATATTAAAATTGGAATTTAACCTCTAAAAGGACTACTAATGCAATGAAATTACCTAATTGATGCTTTGAAAATTCCATCATATCATCTTAAAATTTAAAATTTAATTTAAAGTCAAAATATATTTAAAATATTTTACAAAGGTTAAGGTCTCGAAATTTAAAATGTTTCAATTAAATTCTCAAACTATTGATTTTATGTCAATTAAATCATTCAATTATTAAAATCTTTAATAACTTTTAAAAGTTTTAGACAAGGAAACACGTCATCCAATAACTTAGTTTACTAAGGGCCCCTTTGGATGGACGTTCACGTCCAGTGCGGTGCGTTTAGCTTCTTTTTTTTGTCTCACGTTACATTTTTTTTTTGTCTCACGTTACAGTTTTTAATATCACCACCAACGTTATTTTTATACTAACCGTAGATAAACGCACTATCCATCCAAAAAGACCCTAAACAACTTGGGTAGGTCCTAGTTAACTTAGACGAGAAGGAAATATTGACATCGAATCTAATTTTACATAATTTAAAAAAGATCAAATATTGGATAGATCTATATATATATATATTAATTTTGTTCCCTAGATGTCTCAAACCATGACATTTTCCAATAAAAAAGTTGGATTTAATCTCTCAATTTGATAGTTTATTTTGTATTAATGTATGAATTTTTTTTCAAGTTTTTTAATTTAGTCCTTTTGGTATCATTACAAGTTTATAAACGAGGGGAGAAGGATGCAACAACCATGACTCAAATCTTGTATTTAAAGGTGTCAATGCAAAGTTTTAACCATTTATTATATTAGGACAGGCTTTTTGCTGGAATAATATATTATTTATCATGGAAAAAGTTTTAATTACCGAAATAATATGAACTGTGTATAAGAACTCCAAATCGACATGGCAGTTGACAATTTGGGGTGGCTACAAGGTAATGATTGTGTCATAAAGAGGCATAGAATTCTCGTAATCTCAAATCAGCAACTGATATTCAGATTTGGGTTCTCAAAAGCTTGTCATGTTGAAATTTTGGAATTTTTTTTATTTTTTATTTTTTTATTTTTAAAGAGTTTAATTTTTTATAATTTTTATTTAAAAAATATGATTTTTATTTTAAAAAATTTTATAATTTTGATATATATTTATTTAAAATATGAAAAAATAAATTTTAAAATTTATTAAAAAATTTTATATACTTTTAAACGGTGAAAACCAAACTGAAAAAAAGTTGTAAATAATGAGAGCTAAAAAAGTTATTTTACCTTTGATATCATTAACTTTAACGACAAAAAAAATAATGGTGTCATTTTTTTAAATAAAAAAATATAAGCACTCAATATCTCAAAATTAAAAGTATAATAATTAAATTTTAAATTTTAAAAGAGTATAAAGTATTTTAAATATTTAAACTTACAAATTATATACAGTAGATGATGCATCAAATACAAATCCAAATAATGAAATAACATATCAAGTAGTTTAAAAATGGATTAAAAAAGTTTTCTTAAAAAAAAAAAATTAAAATCACATATAAATGTTTTGAAAAATCGTAGAACTAAAAAGCAAGTATTAAGTTTTCAAATGATTGGTATAGACATTGTAAACAGAGAATAGAGATTAGGAAATTCAAGTTTTAAATTACTATTTGCACCATTTGAGAGTAAAGGTATTCATGGGTTAGGTTGGGTCGAGTTCGAGCCAAACTTAAGTATGATATTAACATATTTTATGATTGCCTAAGCCCAGACCGAAATATGAGTATAAAATTTTGCCCACATCTGTCCATATTTATAAAAGTTATCCCAAGCTCATTTTAAGCTTGTACACATTTTTTTTTAATTTTTTAAAAATATTTATATTAATTTAATTTAATATTTAATACTTTTATTTTTTTATTCAAAATTTTTATATAGCCATCTTAACACTATTTTAATGTTTATACTAGAGTAGTATTATATATTTAGTATATCTTTATTTTTTGATGTGTTATAATTTACATAACATAAAATAGTCTAAACTTAAAATTGGGCCGGGCCGGGCTTGAGCATTGAATGTTTAAGCTTAAGTCCGACTCATATTTTAAACGGGCATAATTTTTTTTGCTCAATCCCATTTTTTAGATCTAATATTTTTGCCCAAATCCTCTAAAATTTTGAGCGGACCTTCGAGCCTGAAAGAATAGTCCGACCCATGAATGGGTTTATTTGAAAGTTGAAGCTCATTTAATTTTTTTCGTCTAAAATAGATATTATTATTTGCACTTGCACTGAATACTTTTGGTATGCATAATGGAATTGAAGCTTAAATTACTATTTGCACCATGTGGGAGTCTAAGCTAATTTATTTTTTTCCTTTCTAAAATAGATATTATCTGTACAATTTTTGTCAATTTAGTTTTCACCCTTTAAAGTACATAAAAATATTTAATAAAATTTAAAAAGTAATTTTTCACATTTTAAATAAAAACATAAATTTTAAAAAATAAAAATAATATTTTTTAAAAATAAAATTATAAAAAGTTAACTCTTTAAAATTTTAAAAAATTATTTTAAAAATATAAAAATTCCAAATTTCAGATATGGCAAGTCATCGAGAATCCAAATCGACATATTGGTTGTCGATTTGGGATTGCGAGGATTCCTTGTCTCTTTCTGACACAATCATTGTCTCATAGTTGCCCCAAATTGTTAGTTGCCATGCCGATTTGGGTTCCCACATAGAGTTCATATTATTCCAATAATTAAAATTTGTTCCATATTATTCTAGTAAATAATTTTATTTTCATATTATTCTGAAAAAGAAAAAGTTGTTAGGCTATTAGCAATTAACAATATTATATTAAATGAATATTTTTATAGTATTTAAGTATCTAGTTGAGTTAGTGTTATGAGTTGCTCGAAAATCAACTCAATTAGAAAATGATTAAAAACTCTTCCTTCTTATAAAGTAACAAATATTATTATAAAATTATTTTTTTTTTATGTTTTTATATAAAATTTACAAAAAAAGAAACATGTCAAACTCAAAATAAAGATAGAAAAACACTCGAGCGTAATGAGAACGAAACCTATGACATTATAATTTTCAAACTTTCAATTTTACCTGTAGAAGCCCAAATTGCCCCGGCCCATTTTAGCCTACAATCTACCCCAAACCCGGAGCCCAACAACAAAAACCAAAACCCATTTACATCAAGACCCAAATCAACCCATTTCAACAGGCCCAAACTAAACCTAAGCCCAAACGAACAGCCCAAAATAAAAAAAAATCTACCCTAACCCTAGTCCCTAAGTTCGGCGCCGCACCTAGGCATCCCACTTGCCCACTTGCATCTGACGCCGCCACTGTTGCACCGGCCACCGCCCAAGGTCACATCCGCTGCCCTCTGCACCTGCAACCATCAAAAAGAAAAGACAGAAAGTAGAAAAGAAAAAGATTCTACAAAGGCTATAAAAGGCCATCAAAAACAATGTAATGGGATTCGGCAAATTTTTAATACATACCCTATGTTCTAAACACAAAAAACAGTGATCCCAAGCAAAAGAAGTAGCCCAAATCAGAGAATCAAAATATAAAGAAATCAAAATCAAAAGAACAAAGGTGATTTTTTTTCAATCTTCGAATCGGTTACTTTTTCTTCTTTCTTTTTTTCTTTTCTTTCTTCTTTTCTACTTATACTCATATATATATACACATATTCGAAATAAATAAAAAAAAGCAAAAAAATTACCTTTTTACGAGCCGGCGGCGGTGGTCGCCGGTGACGGATGACGGCGGCGCGGTGGCCCTCCGAATGAAGAAAAGGGGCCTTTTATAGTTCCCAAAACGATGTCGTTTTGGGGTTGGCCATTAAGCCCCAAAACGACGTCGTTTTACCCTGGATCGGGTCGACCCGGCCCTTACCCGTTAGGACCCACGTGTTTTGTAGCGGAAGGGCTATTTGCGCATTTAGCCCTTCCGCTTTTTAATCTTGTTTTAATCTAGCCCTTTTAGCACTTTCTCTTATTTTAAAATTTGCCCCATGAATTTGTCGTGAATTCTATTTTAGTCCCGTGCAATGCGCTGCGTTTTGAGAAGCGGGACATTTTCTCTTTTAGTCCCTCCCTTGTGTTCGCGCTTATAATTAGGTCCTTTTCTTTGCTTTTATTTCAAATTTGCCCCAAAACTCTGTTTTAATTCAATTTTAGTCCTTATTTTTGTCATTTTGTTTTTAAATTAATTATTTTGCTATTATTATTAGTAGTTTTATTATAATATTATTTATTATTATTATTATTATTTTTCATGTACATATTATTTATACTGTTCTTATGATTATTATCATTATATTTATTTTTACTACTATTATATTTATTATTAGTATTAGTATTATTATTACTACTATTATTATTATCTTATATCATTATTATATTATATTTAGTATTATTTTAAATGTTATATTTTTACTATTATATTTACTATTATTTTTATTATTTTCACTATTATTATTTATTACTTTATTTTTAATATTATTATTATATTATTTTTGCCTTTTGTATTTTATTATTATTGCTAGGATTATTATTATTATTATTATTATTATTATTATCATTATTAACATATATATATACATATATATATTTTTATGTACATATTAGTATTTTCAAATATTATTGTTATAAATATATTATTTTTCTTATTTTATTATTAGTACATGATTTGTTTTTATTTTCCTTTTTTTATAAATATCATTGTTATTGTTATTCTAATATTCTAATGTTCCATGTTAATATTTTTCATTAATTATATCATTGTTTGCATCGCTTATTTATCTATGAATTCTTACTTTAAAAATATTTTTCATGTTTTTAATTAATTTCAATAAATAAGGCAACATACTGATTTAACATTAAGTCATCGATTTCATCGCTATGTTGGGTGAAATTCGTCGGCTCGTGTTAAAAACGGGACGTCCTTCTAAAAAACCAAAAATATAAGATTTCTCATTTCTTTCAATCAGATCACAATTAAGTATCAAATTGAACTCATATTTTTGAAAATTAAGACAACATGTGTTTAATAAGATACCAATTTTGGGCGTCACGAGGGTGCTAATATCTTCCTCGTGCGTAACCGACTCCCGAACCCTATTTTTCTCTGAATTTTGACGTAGACCTAAATTCGGCCTTCTTTTATCAAGAAAATAATTTTTTTTTGTTAAAAAGAGGATTTATGAGGTGTCCGATCACACCTAGGAAAAAGGATCGATGGCGACTCCCTTTTTTTTGATAAATCGAAAGTCGGTTTTCAAATTTTTAAATAATCACCTCAATTAGCGACCAAGCAAATTTTACGTCGCTACAGCTGGCGACTCACTGGGGAGGCTTTTTTTTGAGAGTCGAGTCTAGAATTAAACATGTATTGTCAAATTTTTCAAAATTCCTTGTTCAAATTAATATTTATTCGTGATCCTCAAATTTTATTTTTTGAAAAGTCATGCATTTGCATCATGTTATAAATATTCTTCTAACTTGTTTTCTCTTGTTGTTTTTCAGCTCTAAGTTTTTATGGTTTTAGTTTTTTAGTTTAGTTTTTAAAATAAAACGAAAAGGTTTGTAAGTTTCTCCCCACACACCGTGCACCTGCATTTTTGCATAACATGAGCTCTCTACCCGAGCTCCGTCCGCTTAAGTGGAAGTAAACGCTACGCCTTCGTGAGTTAACTCATCCGTCCGCACAGGCTAGTGAATACTTCCGGATTACATATGACTTATGCTTTCATGAGTTAACTTGTCCCTCCGCATAGGCATAAGTAAATGTAATCCCTCGAATTGAACTCGTGAGCCTATGATGGGCTACGACCGAGGCTTCGTACTAGTCTTAGTAGACGATAATATGAACAATTCGAGTACCTGTCTAGAACTAAAACCGCATATAGTGAACCGTACGAGCCACCTAATTAGAGCCATGCCGAACCGTCGTCCGTTTAATAGTCACCGAAATAAGTACATGGGAGAAATGCCTCTTGCCTTTTATTTCTTTTACATTTACACTTTTTATTTGGATTTTTCGTAATTTTCCTCTGTTCATATTTGTTGTACTAACCAAGGTATTTGTCTTTGTTTTTATTTTGCATCATGCATCATAGGCATCTTATTAGGAAGGTGTTGATTAGAGATTGGTTGCCAAAAAATAGGTTTCTAATGGAGGAGTCAATTACACAAGTAACCGAAAAAAATGCCGTGGTTCGGGACTGCTCTTTAAAAACTCAGAAAGTAAAAGAGAACAGTTTAACGGAAGGATGTATTTCTAATCTTCCCGAGCATGTAACTTCGAATGCTCGTCAAAATAACCTCAAAGATTTGACTGAAATTTGGAAACAGTGGGACTCAGACATTAAGGTCATCTTCATTGAAAAGTACGGGGATATAGCTCATTTGATAGCCATCAATGTAGATGAACAATTAATTCAAGCCTTGGTTCGATTCTGGGACCCAGCTTACCAGTGCTTTACTTTCAATCAAGAAGATATGACCCCGACCATTGAAGAATACACCGCTTTACTTCGTGTTGACAATGTACAGTTCCACAAGATATATGTGAAGGAACCCAAACCAATGACCCTCAAGAAAAAGCTAATGAAGTTGACAGGGATGACCGATACATGGGCTGAAAAACAGATAAAGAAAAAGAACGAAGTCAGTTGTGTTCCATGGTTTTCACTGCGAGATATAGTTCAAAACCATCCAGACGTTTTGAGGAGGGTAGATTTGTTTGCTCTGGCCATTTATGGATTAATCGTCTTTCCGAAGGTTCTTGGACATATAAAAGTCGCGGTAGTAGATTTCTTTGAGAGGGTGAAGCAAGGAATCAACCCCGTCCCAACTATCTTGGCTGAGACTTTTAGATCTCTGAGTAATTGTAGGAGAAAAGGGCAAGGACGTTTTATCGGATGCGCGTAGTTACTTAATGTCTGGATTCTGAGCCATTTCTAGAAAGTAGAGCGCACACATTTCCACATGTTCTCAAAAACATTCGCCCTATTGAAAGCTTACCTTGAGAAAGATTGGTCGAAAGATGTCACCGAGTAGCACTAGGTTTCAGTTTTTCAAAACTTTCGCGCTGAAGAGATAACCTGGAGAGCACCATGGATCCGTCTTTCAGTTTTGATATATAAGTGCGAAAGCCAAGATTGGGTACCTTTACTCGGACTATGGGGAGGGGTTGGATACGCTCTGTTAATGGTTCAAAGGCAATTTGCTTCACGACAATTCATACCCGCCACTGGAGGATTGGCACAGTCAGAGTTTGCCTTTACAGGTGAAGGTTACATGAAAAGAGTTCAGGATACTACAAAGGCCTAGAAGGAAGTTCACCTAATGGAGTTAGCTCTCTATGCTAATACTATCACTCAAGATTATGACATATGGAGAAAATGATGAGTGAATAGTCAACAAACCTCGCCGACTAATTAGACTTTTCAGAATCCTTTCTCAAAAGAAATGACATCCGAGCTGGAAATAGCAAGACGTGAATTCAAACATAAAAAGGCCAAGCTGTTACGGGATATCAATTCTCTTCAAGAGAAAAATTATCAGCTAAAGATCGAGGTTTAAATTGAAAAGTCCAAAACCGTGAAAGTCCAAAAAAAAGCTGAGGTCGTGAGAAATGACTTAAGGGATCTTCATTTGGAAAATAAGAAATTAAGAACCACTATAAAAAATAGTGGGTTGGGCAAATCATCGGCAGAATGGAAGGAAAAACTAAGTAACATCAAAGGTAGGATGGAATTCTAGAAAGAGAAGGCGAAAAAAAGAGAGGAAAAAGCTGCGCGTGCTATGATAGAGTTAAAAAAGAAGAATGCTGAGTATGAAACTATGTCTGCAAAATTTATGGCTAGTCAGTCCGAATGTCAAGAGCTAAGAAGGAAAATACGAGACTTAGAAAATACGCTGCAAGCTCATCAGCAACAGTTGGATATTCTCCTAAAAGCTCTAAAAGAAAAGAATGATCAGTATGACAGAGACACTCGCACTTATGAAAGAGCTCTCTAAGAAAAGGAAATGCAACTCGGCTTTTTTATTAATGAAATTCGCAAGGCAGCTATGCAAGTTGTGCAATTATCAGATGAAGCCGAAGCTCTCAGTTGCCAATTCCCTCTGAGCCAAAGATCAAACATATCAGAGCTCTTAGAACGAGTGAAGAAATAAGGCGATGTGGCTAGAAAATTTGTGTAACTGTTGAATCAAAGATAGTGAAACATTTTGTAATAGACTCTTTTGATAAATGAAATGCCAAAGTAGGGGCCATCTTGAAATCAACACCAAATTCTTGCACATCTATTCATGACTAATATTCATTTGTCATTCATTCATTCATTGCATGTACATATCACCATAAACATTCACTGAGGTTAAAATCATATAATCCGTAGTTGCAACACTACAAGTCTGGAATCACACCATTCTTATAGGACGCGCCGAAAAGCTAGAATTATGGAGGCCAAATTCAATGAGAGAATTGAAATGATGGAAATGACCCAAAGGGAATTGTAAGAGCAGTTGACCAAGTCACAACAGGAAGTAAGAGATCTGATGTTAAGATCTCGAGAGGAATCACTCGAGCAAAGAGATCAGATGGCCAAAATGATGGAGATGATAACAACTTTGGTCAAAGAAAAGGGACCTATGTAGAACCCCGACACTATGGAACCTCAGCCAAGAGATAATCATGATCAGGATCTGCTCTATCCCCCAGGATTCACTCCACTTTACGCCCATGTAATGCAAAGAGGATATCCTCAAGGGGAACCTGTTGGCCTTGAACAACGACCTGTACCACCTGCTCATCTAGGGCAAGGTATATTCATATCGAACTCCGGAGCCAATCCTACTGATCCCAATGTTCCAGATTTGGATGACTCGGTAGAAATAGCCAGGTTGAAAATGGATGATCATGATGTCCAGGATAAGTATAGGAGCTTGGAAGGAAGGCTCAAGGCGATAGAGGGTACTGAAGCCTTCTCTGCACTGAATGCCAAAGAACTCAGTTTGGTACCCGATCTAGTTCTGCCTCCGAAATTTAAAGTGCTAGAGTTTGAAAAATATGATGGAACGAGATGTCAAAGTCGTATCTTATCATGTTTTGCCGGAAGATGACCGGTTATGTGAATGAAGATAAATTGCTAATACACTGTTTCTAAGACAGCTTGATCGGATCGGCCCTTCGATGGTATAATCAACTTAGTAGAGAAAAGATCAGATCATGGAAGGTCTTAGCATCAGCATTTTGTGAACAATACAAGCATGTATCTGACATGGTACCTGATTGGCTAACTCTGTAGATGATGGAAAAGAAGCCGATGGAGACATTTAGGCAATACGCGCAGAGATGAAGGGATATCTCGGCCCAAGTAGAACCCCCATTAACTAAAATTGAAATAACGGTCCTCTTCATCAACATTTTAAAAGCGTCGTTTTATGATAAGTTAGTAGGAAGTGCCACGGAAGACTTCGTAGATATTGTAATATTCGGAGAACTTATAGAGAATGCCATCAAGAGTGAAAGGATGGAAGGCCTTGAGAGCTCGAAAAGAACAGCACCCATGAAGAAAAAAAGTAGAAACTCATATGGTAGGAAGTAGAAACTCATATGGTAGGAATCGAGAACCACTACACTTCTAATCCTTAACCAGCCCAATCACGACCTCGATATCACCCACCTCCAAACTTCTATTATCCTCCCCAAAGCCCTTACTATCAAGCACCTCATTCCTATCCCGTTTACGCCACCACAAATAACCAAAGACCATTCGCCATGTTCCCATCAAATACTATGCCCACTCAAAGCCAACCCAAAGATGAACAAAGACCGACAAGACCCAATACTGAAAAACCTCAATTCTCCCCAATTCCCATGTCAAAACTGTAGGAGAAACAATTAATATCCCCACATTATATGGCACCCCTGAAGCTTCCATACCCAAAATGGTACGACCCTAATGCTAGTTGCATGTACCACGCTGAAAACTAGGGGCATTCTACAGAAAATTTTCTGGCCTTTAAAAGAAGGGTTCAAGGTCTTATTGATGCTGGCATTTTACGATTTGACGGTGCTGGCAATACGGCTGAGAATCCGTTCCCTAACCACACTGAAGGGAACGTGAGCGCAGTGACAAAAGAAGACAAGTGGCGAGCCAAAAATTGTATTTCTGAAATAAAGACATCTTTACAGAAGGTTTGGGAGGTAATGGTTAAAAAGGGGCCGTCCTGTCATCCCAACAGAATTTTCAAAGAAGGAAACACAAAAAGTCAATGTTTTTGTGATTTCCATGGTATCGAAGGGCATGACATTCAGTTTTGTGAAGGATTTAGAAAATTACTTCAAGACATGATGGACAACAAGGAGATCGGGATCTTTAACAAAGTCGAAGAGGCCGATGAAGAAGAAGTATGCGTTTCTGATAGTTAATCATCAAGTTTCCATTATAGCACTGATCGACCATTGGTAATTTATTATGATGCAAAAAAGGAACAAGTGATACCAAAGATGATAATTGAAGTACCATCTCATTTTCCTTATAAAGACAGCAAGGCAGTGCCGTGGAAATACGATTTCAACATTATCGTACCTGAGGGAGAAAAATCCAAAGCTATGACTAGAAATGTGGGCGAAGTAGGACACTTTACCCGTAGCGGGAGATGTTATTCTAAAATGGTTGAACCAATGAAAAAAACTGGTGACTCGAACCAGAAAGGAAAAGCACCGATGCATGAGGACGAAGTCGAGCTTGAAACTCTGTCTGAACTAGGAGTTAAAAAGCCTGTGAATGAAGAAGAGGCACATGAATTCCTGAAGTTTATCAAGCATAGTGAATATAATGTCGTGGAATAATTGAGCAAACAGCCAGCACGAATCTTGGTATTATCCCTATTGTTGAACTCAAAACCACATCGGAATGTTTTGCTGAAGGTGTTAAATCAAGCTTATGTGGCAAGCAACATATCTGTTGAAAAGATTGATAGGTGGGTGAATAACCTGAATGCGGATAATTTCATTTCTTTCAGTGATGATGAAATACCGCCAAATGGTAGGGGCTCCGTAAAAGCATTGCATATCACAACCCGTTGCAAGGGTTACATAATACCGAATGTGCTCATTAATAATAGGTCTGCACTCAATGTCATGCCTTTGGCCATGCTTTCTAGAATTCCAATTGATCTGTCTTATCTGAGGCATTGTCACTCTACAGTAAGGGTATTCAATGGGACAGGATGAGAAGTCATGGGAAAGATCGAAATCCCTCTAGAAGTGGGCCCCTATATATGATATCGAGTTTCAGGTCATGGACATTACGCCTTCATATAATTGCCGTTTAGGAAGGCTTTGGATCCATTCTGCTGGGGCTGTTTCCTCATCTCTCCATCAAAAAGTAAAGCTCATCATGGATGGCTATTTGATCACTGTCGAGGGTGAGGAAGACATTGTCGCATCCATCTCTGCTGATGCACCATACCTCAAAGTAAGTAAGGATGTAGTAGAATGTTCCTTCCGTTCCCTCGAATTTATCAATGTTACGTTTGTTACTGAAGGAAATAGAATTCCCATGCCTAAGCTGTCAAGGAATACCAAGATGGGAATTTAGCTGACTGTGGGAAAAGGAGCCCGAGCGAGGAAAGGTTTAGAAAGATATCAGCAAAGGATAGTTAGAGCTCTCAAACCAGTGCCCCACAAGGCTCGATACGGTTTAGGGTTCCAATCGGATATACGACAGAGAAGAAAACAGTTGCAGAAAGATCAAGAAAGGAGGGTTGCAAGAACCTTAGGCCGAGAATTGGAATTGGAGCCCATAACGTACCCTCCTTTGTCAAAAACATTTACATCTGCAGGAATGATATACCCAGGGCAAGATAATCCACGAAGCACGCTATTATTGATTGAAAGGGGTCTTCAGAATGTCAGTATAGATGTCATTGACAAAGGAGATGATGCAATTAAAGATGTTTCAATGATACGTCCTTGTCCTCCTGGATTCGTTTTGAACAATTGGACTGCTGTGGACCTTCTTGTAGTTTCTAAGTCTTCTCCAGAGTAATGCTCAATGTTAACTCCTCTTTTTGTATGTCCCTAAGTAATAGTGGGATTCTTTTATAAGAGCTTATGTTTGCTTTTTATCATTTAAATGAACATTAATGGAGATGCATTTTGTCATAATCTTTTCATTCTCATTAACTTCATAATTTTTCCCTCTTCTTATGGCATGTCTTTACATGTACCTTATATCATGCCATAACATTATGCTTGTTGGTTCCAATACTTTAATGCTCCTCTATAGTTTTCTTTTTCATTCAACTTTCAGGTGCTCAAATATCAACGACATGAACAAACCTATTACAAGTTTTGAAATTGATTTCAAGAAAGCTATTTATTTAGGAAAATTCGAAGCTGAGGAGAATATTGAAGACTACGTCTCGTCTCTTAACTTACTAAGAATGGTAGAGCAAGAAGATAAACAGATTCTACCCCATCAAGAAGCTGTCGAGACAGTAAATTTGAGGAATAAAGAAAACAGGCAAGAAGTGAAGATTGGGACCTCCATTTTAGATGACACCAAACATGATTTGATCGCTTTGCTCCGTGAGTACAAAGATGTTTTTGCATGGTCCTACATGCCAGGATTGGATGGGGATGTAGTGGTCCATAGACTCCCACTGAAACCAGAATGCAAACCCATTCAACAAAAGCTAAGATGAATAAGACATGAAATGCTGCTAAAGATAAAAGAAGAAGTCAAGAAACAATTTGATGCTGGCTTCCTACAAGTCTCCAAGTACCCAGAATGGGTAGCTAACATAGTCCCAGTACCGAAGAAAGACGGCAAAGTACGAATGTGCGTGGATTACCGCTATCTGAATCAAGCAAGTCCTAAAGATAATTTTCCCCTGCCACATATCGATACGTTGGTAGATAACACAGCAAAACATTCATTTTTTTCTTTCATGGATGGATTCTTAGATTATAATCAGATAAAGATGGCTCTTGAGGATATAGAGAAAACCACCTTCGTAACAATGTGGGGAACTTTCTGCTACAAGGTCATGCCATTCGGATTAAAGAACGCTGGGGCAACATATCAGAGGGCCATGATTACGTTGTTTCATGACATGATGCACAAAGAAATAGAAGTCTATGTTGATGATATGATTGCTAAATCTCGAGGGGAAAGAGAGCATGTTGGGAACCTCAAAAAGTTGTTTGAAAGACTAAGAAAGTTCCAACTGAAGATTAATCCAGCCAAATGCACGTTTGGGGCTACTTCGGGAAAATTACTAGGCTTCATTGTCAGTGAGAGAGGTATTGAGATTGATCCAGATAAGATAAAAGCCATACAAGAACTACCACCTCCGCGCATGCAAAAAGAAGTCAGAGGATTTTTAGGAAGGTTAAACTACATCGCTCGGTTCATTACTTAACTTACCAACTAGTGTGACCCAATTTTTCGCCTCCTTCGAAAACACAATTCTGGAGAATGGAACGAGGAGTGCCAAGAGGCTTTTGACAAGATAAAACAGTATTTGTCCAGTCTCCCGGTGCTAGTATCGCTAACTCCAGGAAAACCGTTAATATTGTATCTGACTATGTTCAAAAATTCAATGGGTTGCATATTAGGGCAACATGATGAGTCAGGGAAAAGAGAAAAGGCGATTTACTACCTCAGCAAAAAGTTCACAGAGTATGAGGTAAAGTATTCGTCAATTGAAAAATTCTGTTGTGCGTTGGTTTGGGTAGTTTAGAGACTCAGGCAATATATGTTGTATCATACGACATGGCTAATTTCAAAGCTGGACCCAATAAAGTACATGATGGAATCACCTGCACTCTCAGGAAGAATAGCACGATGGCAGATCCTACTATCGGAATACGATATCATCTATGTGTGCCAAAAGTCGATAAAAGGGAGCGCAATAGCTGACTTCTTAGCAGCTTGAACAACAGAGGAATACGAGCCATTGAGATTTGATTTCCCAGATGAAGACTTGATATAAATCACAGAAAAAAAGTGCGAGTCATCAAAAGAAAAGTCATGGAAGATGAGCTTTGATGGTGCATCGAACGCATTGGGGCATGGGATTGGAGCAGTCTTGATATCACCAGAAGGGAACCATTATCCGTTCACCTCCAGATTGAACTTCTTCTGTACTAATAACATAGCGGAATATGAGGCTTGTATCGTGGGACTTCATGCAGCTATTGAACGAAATGTCGAAATTCTAGAGGTGTACGGGGACTCAGCGCTAGTGATTTACCAAATACGTGAAGATTAGGAAGTGAGAGATCCGAAATTAGTCAAATGTAGCGATTTAGTGGTGGAACTGATCAAAGAATTCAAAGAAGTAACTTTTAATTACCTCCCACGAGAAGAAAACCAATTGGCTGATGCCCTTGCCACTTTGGCTTCAATGTTCAAAGCAAACAGAGAAACGGAAATAATGCCTTTCTAAATGAGCATATATGAAGTCCCTGCACATTGTTTTAGCATCGAAAAAGAGCCAGATGGACGGCCATGGTTCCACGATATCTTAGAATATGTCAAGAATCAAAGGTATCCTGAACAAGCAAATGAGAATGACAAAAGAACAATCAGAAGAATGGTAGTAAGATTTGTTCTTGATGGGGACATCCTGTATAAAAGAGGAAAAGATCAAGTACTTCTGAAGTGCGTGGATGCCGTTGAAGCTAGAAAAATACTTGAAGATGTCCATGAAGGAATTTGTGGAACGCATGCTAGTGGTTTCACTATGGCTAGGCAGATTATGAAGCTTGGTTATTACTGGCTGACGATGGAAAGTGACTGCATTAGTTATGCATGAAAGTGCCACAAATGTCAAATTTACGGCGATAAAATTCATGTAGCCCCTTCGCCCCTTCATGTCATGACTTCTCTGTGGCCTTTTTCTATGTGGGGCATGGATGTTATAGGGCCAATTTCCCTAAAAGCTTCTAATGGACACCGATTCATTTTTGTGGTTATAAACTACTTCATAAAATGGATAGAAGCTGCTTCGTTTGCTAACGTGACAAAGACTGCAGTTTTGCAGGTTCTTGAAAAAGGAAATCATTTTTCGATATGGTTTGCCTGAGAGAATCATTTCAGATAATGCTTTGAATCTGAACAACAAGATGATGAAGGAAGTGTGTGAGCAATTTCAAATAAAGCATTATAACTCCTCACCCTATCGCTCGAAAATGAATGGAGCTGTGGAAGCGGCCAACAAGAATATTAAGAAGATTATCGAAAAAACGACTGAGACATAAAAAGACTGGCACGAGAAGCTACCATTCGCTTTGTTTGCACATCGCACATCTGTGGGGACATCTACGGCAGCAACTCCTTTCCCTTTGGTCTATGGAATGGAAGCTGTGCTACCCATCGAAGTTGAGATCCCCTCTCTACGAGTCTTAATGGAGACAAAACTAGAGGAAGTAGAATGGGTTCGAGCTCGATATGATCAGCTAAATCTTATCGAAGAGAAACGCTTGAAGGCAATCTGCCATGGACAGATGTACCAAAAGAGAATGATCGCGGCTTACAACAAGAATGTACGGTCGAGGGAGTTCCATGAAGGAGAACTCGTATTGAGAAAGATTCTTCCAATACAAAAAGACTTGCGAGGAAAATGGGCACCAAATCGGGAAGGACCATACGTCGTAAAGAAGACATTTTCGGGTGAAGCTTTGATTCTCACTGAGATGGATGGGAAGGAGTTACCTAATCCAGTAAATTTAGATCCTGTGAAGAAATATTATGCTTAAAAAAATTAAAAAAAACAAGGTGAAAACCCGAAAAGGGCGTCTTGATTAACACAAAAGATTAGGATGAAAACCTGAAAGGGCATCCTAATGAAGCAAACCTGGGCTTAAAGAGCAAGAAGGTTTGAACGGTGGGTCAAACAACGAGACTACAGTATTTAAAGCATTTCTGAAAGCTTGAAATCTTCTACACAAGAAGCCATACTCGAAAAGATTCTTGATTGACAAACGTGGAAGAGTTCATGCGTTGAATATCTAGAGCATTTGTATCCGCTGAATGTGATCCCCTTTCTCTTTATGACACTTTTTACTATTCTTAGTTAACTTTCTTTTTTTGTTACCTTTGAAATAAATAAATGTGAGGTATCCCTTTCATACCTACCTGACCATTTTCATGCATCTCATTGTGTGGTTTATTTAAATAATAAATAGTAAAATGACATACTCTAAACAAAAGAAATGTTAAGCATTACTCGGATGAGAATTTGATAAGTACAAGAGTCTCAAAGCAAGGACAAAGTTCAACAGGAGGCAAAAGAGTGATATTTGAGAAACACAGATTACTCGTAAAGCTTGAGGACAGGTACAAAACCTGAAGAGAAAGTCAAGAATCGAAGCAATGAATGCAGATCATCACAAGAATCGTGATGAAAAAGGATATATGACAAACAAGCTTTCGGCGCATAGCATAATCATGTAGGCATAAAGGTATTTAAGAAAACATGTGCATATCATGATAACATCATGCATGACATATACAGGTACTTCAGTAGAGTAGGAGGACGTGATGATAGCTATACTAAGTCAAGGAAAAGACACATGAGTTCCACTAGATGATATGTTTTGGTATTATGATATTTTTCTGTTTTTCAAAAAAATCAACTCATATTGCGAGAGGTGAGTTGAGCCTTGGCTTACACGCTAAGGTATTTTCAATTTCTGTTTTTTAAAAATCAATTCATATTGTGAGAGGTGAGTTGAGCCTCGAGTCACATGCTTAGGTATTTTCAAATTCTGTTTTTTAATTTCTGTTTTTCAAAAATCAACTCATATTGCGAGAGGTGAGTTGAGTCTCGGGGAACATGCCGAGGTATTTTCAATTGTTGTTTTTCAAAAAATCAACTCATATTGCGAGAGGTGAGTTGAGCCTCGGGACACGCTGAGGTATTTTTAGTTTCTGTTTTTCAAAAAATCAACTCATATTGTGAGTGGTGAGTTGAGCCTTAGCTCATACGCTGAGGTATTTTTTAATTTATGTTTTAAAAAGTCAACTCATATTGCGAGAGGTGAGTTGAGCCTCGGGACACACTGAGGTATTTTCAATTTTTGCTTTTCAATTTATGCTTTTCAAAAAAATCAACTCACATTGTAAGAGGTAAGTTGAGCCTTGGGACACACTGAGGTATTTTCAATTTCTGTTTTTCAATTTATGTGTTTCAAAAATCAACTCATATTGTGAGAGGTGAGTTGAGCCTCGGGTCACACGCCGAGGTATTTTTAATTTCAGTTTTTCAAAAAAAAATCAAATAAAAAAAATCAACTCATATTGCGAGAGGTGAGTTGAGTCCTAGGTCACACACTAAGTTCGCAGGCCGAGCTATTTTCGATGTTTGTTTCTCAATAAAGAATAAAGATTGGAGCTGATTGAAGACACCAGATTTTGCCTCCCTGAAGTTGCAGAGGAACTGATCGAGGACACTAGATTTTGCCTCCTTGAAGTTGCAGTGGAGCAGGTTGAAGTTGCAAGTCTTAGCTTCCTGAAGTTGCAGTGGAGCTGATCGAAGGTATCAGATCTTACCTTTCTGAAGTTGCAGAAGAGAAGACCACAAACCTCATTTTCCTGAAGTCGTAGCGGAGCAGATTGAAGATATCAGATCTCATCTCTCTGAAGTTGTAGAAGAGCAGATCACGACGAATCTTATATCCCTGAAGATGCGAGTAGATTGAAAATACAAGTTTCTATCTCTTTGAAGCTGCAGTGGATTGAACCAAAGCTACAAGATGCGGTGGACTGCAAGGAGACTACCTAAACAAGAGGAGTACCAAAGCAAATCAAAGACTCAGCGAGACCGGGCAAATTTGGTCTTCCTTGAAAGTCTTTGCTCTATTCACGTTGCACGACAATGAGCAAAGAGGGGCGGCTGTAGAAGCCCAAATTGCCCGGGCCCATTTTAGCCTACAATCTACCCCAAACCCGGAGACCAACAACAAAAACCAAAACCCATTTACATCAAGACCCAAATCAACCCATTTCAACAGGCCCAAACTAAACCTAAGCCCAAACGAACAGCCCAAAATAAAAAAAATCTACCCTAAACCTAGTCCCTAAGTTCGGCGCCGCACCTAGGCATCCCACTTGCCCACTTGCATCTGACGCTGCCACTGTTGCACTGGCTATCGCCCAAGGTCACATCCGTCGCCTTCTGCACCTGCAACCATAAAAAAGAAAAGACAGAAAGTAGAAAAGAAAAAGATTGTACAAAGGCTATAAAAGGCCATCAAAAATAATGTAATGGGATTCGGCAAATTTTTAATACATACCCTATGTTCTAAACACAAAAAACAGTGATCCCAAGCAAAAGAAGTAGCCCAAATCAGAGAATCAAAATATAAAGAAATCAAAATCAAAAGAACAAATGTGATTTTTTTTCAATCTTCGAATCGGTTACTTTTTCTTCTTTCTATTTTTCTTTTCTTTCTTCTTTTCTACTTATACTCATATATATATATATATATATATATATATATATATATATATATACAAATATTTGAAACAAATAAAAAAAAGTAAAAAAAATACCTTTTTACGATTTTCCGGTAGCGGCGGCGGTGGTCGCCGGCGATGGATGACGACAGCGCGATGGCCCTCCGGCCGGACTCTGGAATCGGGTCCAGAGAGCTCTCCCCCCTCCCTCCTTTTTTTTTCTCTCCAAATGTTGAAAATGAATTTTTTTAAAGAAAAAGGGCCTTTTATAGCTTCCCAAAACGATGTCGTTTTGGGGTTGGCCATTAAGCCCCAAAACGACGTCGTTTTACCCTGGATTGGGTCGACCCGGCCCTTACCCGCTAGGACCCACGTGTTTTGTAGCGGAAGGGCTATTTGCGCATTTAGCCCTTCCGCTTTTTAATCTTGTTTTAATCTAGCCCTTTTAGCACTTTCTCTTATTTTAAAATTTGCCCCATGAATTTGTTGCGAATTCCATTTTAGTCCCGTGCAATGCGCTGCGTTTTGAGAAGTGGGACATTTTCTCTTTTAGTCCCTCCCTTGTGTTCGCGCTTATAATTAGGTCCTTTTCTTTGCTTTTATTTCAAATTTACCCCAAAACTCTGTTATAATTCAATTTTAGTCCTTATTTTTGTCATTTTGTTTTTAAATTAATTATTTTGCTATTATTATTAGTAGTATTATTATAATATTATTTATTATTATTATTATTATTTTTCATGTACATATTATTTATACTATTCTTATGATTATTATCATTATATTTATTTTTACTACTATTATATTTATTATTAGTATTAGTATTATTATTACTACTATTATTATTATCTTATATCATTATTATATTATATTTAGTATTATTTTAAATGTTATATTTTTACTATTATATTTACTATTATATTTATTATTTTCACTATTATTATTTATTACTTTATTTTTAATATTATTATTATATTATATTTGCCTTTTGTATTTTATTATTATTGCTAGGATTATTATTATTATTATTATCATCATTATTAACATATATATATACATATATATTTTTTATGTACATATTAGTATTTTCTACTATTATTGTTATAAATATATTATTTTTCTTATTATGTACATTGTCGAAACCATTTTTTTCTAATGGGTTTTGGAAAATAAGGGATCGACTTTAAAATTTAAAAATGGAGTCGCCACCAACCTTTTTCGAGGTACAATCGGGTCCCCTTAAATTATCTTAATAAAACATTTTGATTTATTAAAGCAATTAATTTTGGTCTACGAAATTCGAAAAATGGACTCGGGAGTTGGTTACGCACGAGGAAGGGTTAGCACCCTCGTAACGCCCAAAATCGGTACCTAATTGATTACTTAATGTCCTATCATCAAATGATTGAAAAGATTTTAAAATACGATTCTTTTGTTTAAAAGAGCATTTGAATATATCGAAGTGAAAATCAAGGCTCGCTCATATCGAAGAAATAAGAATGCCGTACCCAGTAAGTTAGGATGCAACATCTCAATTTTTTGAAATTAAGCTCGCCTTTTTTGCTTTAAAAAGACTCATGTATTTAAATCGAAAAGGGATATTTAATGATTTTGGATCGAACGAAAAACTGGAACCCAGTAAGTTAGGGCTCGATTCATCAAAGTTCCAAAACATAAAATATTGCCTTGATTTTGAAATTCTTATCTCGGGACAATGAATGCCACATCCAATAAGTTAGGACAAAACACTTCGAGTTCTCGAGAATAAGTTTTGTTTGAAAATCCACGTGTTTTTATTTTGAAAGCGACACTTGACAGCTCGGGTTTAATGAGAGAAATCGGAACCTAGTGAGTTAAGGCTCGATTTTCTCGAAATTCCCAAACTCGAGTTATGTTTTTTTGAAGACCTTTGCATGGAAGTTTTTACTAAAATGATATTAAATACGATCTTTTGAGATACAAACATGGAATAACAACATACAAAGCAAAGAAATAATATATATTGCATCGATGAATCATAATAACCAATAAATACCAAATGATACATATAATAACAACAATTATGTAACACGTCATCAAATGCAAATAATAACATTAACATTCAAAGACTAAAGACAAATTTAAAAGAAGTATAAAACAAATTAAAATGAGTGAAATCTAACTAGCTCTTAACAAATAAGAATGTATGATTATGGAAAAAGGTTTAGAACTATAAGAATTCAAATAAAATTTTTAAACAAGTAATATGTTATATAATAAAAGATAAGGTCTTTAAAGTAAATAAATCATATACCTATAAAATATGTATATACATACATAATGTAATATTTAAAATATTTACATAGTATAATATAAAAAGTATGTAAAAGAATGGCAAATACATAATATGAAAAATATAATATACATAATATATAAAAAAAATTAAAATATATATGTACGTAATACACGAAAATATTTATACATAATAGTAAATATATACATGAGATGGTATAAAAATATATGAATAACATGATATTAAAGTATATATATTTAACACATACATGTTAGAAATAATAATAATGTTTGGAACAACTATTAATAATACTATATGAATATATACATATATATATATATATATATAATGATAAAATACAATATAACCAAACTAAATATAATATAATAATACATAAAAATAATAGTAATAATAAAATATAATAATTAAAACATGATATTAATATATATATGTCTAACATATTGAAATAAATAAAAGAGAATGATAAAATAAACTATAAAACAAGATAAATAGAAATATAAATGAAAATAACAAACTAAAAGGATTAATTAATAAGTGGATAAACCATGAAAATTGAATTGAGGACCAAATTTAAAATCAAGCAGAGTTTATAGTCCAAATTAAAAATCAAAAACGACTAATGGACCCAAGCGAAACACGGGCTCAAAATACAGGGACCAGAATTAAAAATAAACCAGCCCTCTGAACGCTGCGTTTAGACGCGGGCCAAATTGCGACGACACTTAAATCCCATGGGCGAATTTGGAAGGAAAATAGAACATGGGAAGGGCCTAATCGAAAGCCACTGCGAGTTTGAGGGACCAAAGGCATAAATACACCCTCAGACACCAAAAAACGCGGGTCTCCGCACACTTGGGTCGGGTCACGCGGCTTCAAAAACCCCCCCACACGGCACCGTTTTAGGCCACGGGAAAAGGGCTCTAAACGGTGCCATTTATTGTCCTATAAACCCCGATTTTAACCCTAATTTTATTTCAAATCAAAACTAAAAAACCTTCCCCTTTTGCTTGTTTGCAGCGCCTCTCTGCTAAGGTTTACGAACCCTCACCGCAGATGGTGGCTAAGGTGGCTAAAGGGTTTTCTGACCCCCTTTTCGAAGCATTCGGGGGTTCCATCCTCAATTCATTCCCTTATTTTCAAGAACTAACCCTAGGATATGTCTAAATGCAGGTAAAGGGCTACGAAGGCGGCGAAGAAAGGAGTCAAATCAGCGCCTCCTACCCTCGTTGGAACCCAAGGGGTTTCGCGACGTTTGGGGTCCTTGGAGGTTCCCAACCTCAACGGAGAACAAAAACAAATGGTAAGGTTCGATTATTTCACTATTGTTTCGAAATAGAAGAAAAAAAAACAACATTTTTTGCTTTCAAATGCTCCTCTGATATTTTTCTGGTTCTTTTTTATATTTGTTTCGTATCTATTTCTGTTACATGAGTGTTCTCAATCTAAAAAAAAAAAGTGAATAAGAAGAAGCCCCTTTGTTTCCGCTTTACAATGGCTTTATAGCTGAATGAAAAGAGAAAAATAACCACTATTCGACTTTCTTTTCACTGTTTCTGCTCCTATGCACCACTGTTTCTCTACTTTTCTCTGCTTTGCCTGTTTCCTTTCTTTCGTTGCTGACGTTTCTTTATTTAATGTTTGCAGGTGGCGGTGATGTGATAGGAGTAGTGGTTGGCCTCTGGTGGTTGTTTCCGAGGGCTACGAGGTGGAGGCATGCAGCACACCTAGGCTCTGCTCTAGGGTTTTCGAAAAACCATTAGCTGATGGGCCAATTGAGCCTAGGGTCTAATTGGGTTGGGAGGTTTGGGTTTAATTTTGATGGGTTCTGATGGGTTTGATTTTTTGGTATTGAATGTTGGGCTGGGGTCAAGGTATTGGGTTGTTAAGTTTAGGCTTTGGGTTGAGGCTTTGTAATTTGGACTGATAAAAGGACTTTATTATTATTTATCTTGATTTTGGTTTTATTATTGTTGTATTTATTTTGCTTAATTGGGCCGGGTAGAATTGCCCTATTACATACATATTGTTATTTTATATTATTATTACCAAATATATTATTTTTCTTATTTTATTATTAGTACATGATTTGTTTTTATTTTCCTTTTTTTATAAATATCATTGTTATTGTTATTCTAATATTCTAATGTTCCATGTTAATATTTTTCATTAATTACATCATTGTTTGCATCGCTTATTTATTTATGAATTCTTACTTTAAAAATATTTTTCATGTTTTTAATTAATTTCAATAAATAAGGCAACATACCGATTTAACATTAAGTCATCGATTTCATCGCTATGTTGGGTGAAATTCGTCGGCTCGTGTTAAAAATGGGACATCCTTCTAAAAAACCAAAAACATAAGATTTCTCATTTCTTTCAATCGGATCACGATTAAATATCAAATTGAACTCGTAGTTGTGGAAATTAAGACAACATGTGTTTAATAAGATACCAATTTTGGGCGTCACGAGGGTGCTAATACCTTCCTCGTGCGTAACCAACTCTCGAACCCTATTTTTCTCTGAATTTTGACGTAGACCTAAATTTGGCCTTTTTTTATCAAGAAAATAAATTTTTTCTGTTAAAAAGGGGATTTATAAGGTGTCCGATCGCACCTAGGAAAAAGGATCGGTGGCAACTCCCTTTTTTTTTGATAAATCGAAAGTCGGTTTTCAAATTTTCAAATAATCACCTCAATTAGCGACCAAGCAAATTTTACGTCGCTGCATTACCATTTCAATCGAAGACTTAATTTATTTTTATATTAATTTTTTACAAATATATTTTTACATAATTTTTTTACCCATATCAAGAGATGTGCCATAACTCAGTATTCATTTAATAAAATTGAATGTGTTATGAGGTATAAGTTATATTTTAATTATATTCTCACAATGCACAGTTGTCATGTGTGAGTTTTGTTTGATTAGATTTCGTTTCTTTGTCCATTTATACTTTTTCATTGTTTTACAATTGCTCGAACATGTTTTGATAATGATATTCTATCGCATTTGTATTTGTAAAATCTCTTAAAGTATTGGTACATGATTATTTTGCTAAAAGTACCATAAAGGCCCTTATATTAGTAGTCAGATTGCATTTTACCCCCTCTATTCAAAAGATGGGCAAATTAGTTCATCTACATTAAATCAAATAGCAAACTGATCCTTCCAGTTAAAAATTCTATCCATTTCTATTGTTAAAACCTCGCTCCCTATGTAACACCCCTAACCCATATCCATTGCTGGAACAGGGTTACGGAGCTAGAGATTACATATTAAATATCAAACATTTCATTTAATCTAGCATTCATATAAAAAACCAATCAAAAGCAATTATATTGTCCCTTAGGTGAGCCCTCAAGGTTTAAAATACACATTGGAAATAAGTTGGGACTAAATCGGGAACTCAAAGAATTTTTCAGAAAACATCAAAATTTTTCTAAGGTGCAGAGAACACATGTCTGTGTGGTCAAGTCGTGTGTGATTTCAAAATAGGGGCACACGGCCGTGTCCCAACCAGTGTCCAAACTTAGAAGCTCTCTGACTTAGGTCACATGGCCAAGCCATACGCCCGTGTGTTAATCCATGTGAACAATTTGAGCATACTGATTTGAGTCACACGGCCAAGCCACACGCTCATGTGCTAGGCCATGTGAGCATTCTATTTTGTGTAAATATAAGATACAGGGGACACATGGCCGTGTCACCTGGCCGTGTGTCACACACGGTTGAGACACACGTTCGTGTCTCTACTCGTATGGATGAAAATAGACCATTTTACAAGTCATATTTCTCACCTAATTTTGTGTCAACCTACAATCAACATTATACATATCAACAAGCCATAATTAGGCATCTAAAACAAGCCAAAATAAGTGGCTAATCTCAACAAATTACTTATAGGCCAACATAAAACAAAATACCTATACATGCCATTATAACCAAAATCAAAACATTCAAAAGTACCGATAGAACCAATGGATAGTGTGATATAACTCCGACAAGTTTCCAACCCAATCAAGCTTCCAATAATCTGAAAAGTAAAGGAAAACAACTACATAAGCAATGAATGCTTAGTAAGCTCATATAAAATTTAATCATATCAATTCATTTCAAATAGGAAGTTTATACATATCAAGAATAATCCAATATTGATACCACAATACTCATAAAGTTATATTCAACAACTCACAAGATGAATAAATCTACAGTATCAATTATACATATTATTCCTAGCATAGTAGGATTTTAAACAGCTTTAACTCTTCCAAATTTCTTTATTTTCAATTGCATTTCTTTATTTTCCACACTCATTCCATATGCATAACACACCAGTCAGAAACATTTCATTCAATTATAGCTACAAGCTAGTGCATTTAAATATAGCCTTTTTCGAATTAATCGCATGATAAATCATTTCATAATAAATTGCATAACTTAAACCTTACCACTTTTTCATGAGCATTAGCATATTGTCATTGAGTACTTACCTTTTCAATGCATCTTATAAATAAATATATTACCATTCAACCAATAGCTTGGCACTTGCCTAAGCATCAAACAACAACATTTATTAGTGTACTTGAACATATTTCATATAAATTAAACATTGTTAAACTTATTTTCTCAACATATCACACTTGAGTTTATTACTCATCCCAAATTACATAATTTCCATGTATCAACATATCAAGATATTGGTGTATATATATACATATCATGATACATATCATTCTCTTACTGTTTCTTCATATACATATATCATCTAAGACAACTCCCGATATATTACCATTCGAAGAACGACTTACGGATATGAGTTCATCGTTAACAGAAGCTCGAAAGCTGAATAGAAGCTCGTAAGAGCTGAACAGAAACACATAAGGGTTGAACAGAAGCTCGTAAGAGCTGAATGGAAACTCATATGAGTTAAACAGAAGCTCATAATAGCTGAATAGAAACTCATAAGAGTTGAACAGAACCTCGAAAGAGCTAAACAAAAATTTATATGAGTTAAACAAAAGCTCGTAAGAGTTAAGCAAAAAGTAAAACACGAGAGTTCGCAAGAAATGCTGAACCTCGGTTTATTTGGGTAATTTACTGTCATTTTCCTCTAACGCCGTCATGCGCCACAAAACAAATGTACTCAAATCCCGTGTTCTATTTAACCCGAATATTCAATTCAAAATTATATCTCCAATAATAATTCATTTTCAACAATAGAATAAATACATAACACCATTCATCAAATCAATATAAATATTAAAGTTTAACCGTACGAACTTACCTGGTTAAATTGCAGAAATACTAAGATTTAGAGGCATTTTGGAAATTTTCCATTTCCCTCTATTTTCCACTCGACCTTAATATAAATTAATAATTTCATTCAATATATTAATTTAGACAATAAAACAATTCATTTTATGCAATTTGGTCATTTTTGACTTTTTTACAAAATTGTCCCTAAAGTTTTACTTTTATTCAATTTAGTCATTGAGCCCAAAACATGCAAATTATCCATTTTTAATTCAAACTCATGCTAGCTGAATATTCATGGCATTTAATTCAGCCCATTTTTGCAATAATTTCACAACAAACCCTTATATTTTTATTATTTCAATAATTTAATCCTAAAATCGAAAAATTTAACAAAATTACTTAACAAAATACTTTTAAATAACAACTAATATCTCAAATTCATCATTTAGCATAAAAAATCATATAGACTCATCAATGACAACATCCAAATTCTTTAACAAAATAAAAAACTAAAGTAAGATTTAGTTGAACTTAATTGTAACGATCTCAAAAACATAAAAATTATAAAAAAAAGGGATAAAAATTAGACTCCCATAAAGCAAATATGCAAAACCAGCTCAAGGAACTCTCCCCATGCTTATTTGAACCGAAAATGGGAGAAGAAAGGCCTAAACTTTCTAATTTCACATTTATTTTACTTTGATTTCAATTAATTACAATTTTACCATTAATGATTTTTTTTCACATGCCGCCTCAACTTTTCATTTAGGCACAATTGCTATTTAGGTCCTTTTTTATTTATTAATCATGTCGTTTAATCACTTAATTATTATAATTAGCAAGTTTTGCACCTTTTTCAATTTAGTTATTTTTAATTAATTAACCATCAAAACGTTAAAATTTTTCAACAAAACTTTACTACCACCTTAATGTCATTCCGTAAATATTTATAAAAATATTTACAGCTCGGTTTATAGAAATGAGGTCTTGATACCTCATTTTCTAAAACTACTTGACCTAATAAATTATTATAAAACACAAATTATCAATTCAAAAACTATTTTAAAATCCATATTTAACTCGTAAATATATAATAATAATACTTACGAGCTTACTCGTCAGATTTGGTGGTCTCGAACCACTGTTTCAGACACCATTGAAAAATTGGGCTGTTACGCCCAGTATGCCAGAATGAGATACATATGACACGACATGTGTAATTGTTTAGTTATTCTGTTAACCATGCCAGTTTTTAACAATAGAAATGAATGTATTTAACAGAAAAGACTAATTTACTATTTGATCTAACGTAAAAAGACTAATTTATCAAATTTTAAATAAAGAGAATAAAATGTAATCTAACTATTAATAAAAAAAAAAATCTCTATAATACTTTTACTGATAAAATTTAAAATATTTAACATTATATATAATATATGCTACAAAACTAAGGCCCAAATTGATTAGCAGCCCATCTTTTATGTCATTATAATGATAGAAGGATCTATATAAGTAGTCTTGGTTTTCATTTTTTTCATGTTACTTGGGAATTCAACGAGGCGGATTGATTTTGCCTCGATTCAATCTGTACAAGATTAATTCGGAGTTTTAAAAAACCTCTGCACATTTTGAGTTTCACTCAATTTCGAGGTTGTATCATGTGAATTTGAACTTTGAATTCTTCGAGTTTAGTCATTAATGGTTTCAATTAATTGTTATTTTATTCACTTTAGATTCAAGTTATTAGTCACTCACTATTAAGTTATTGGATTTATTTACATAATGATGGTTCGGTTAATATGGATTCAAGATTGGCAGCAACTGGAGGAGTAGTGTGCGACAACAATGGAGACTTGGTATTAGACTATAATTGATTCTTGGACAATTGTTTTGTTTTTTATGTAGAGGTATGGGGCATTTTAGATGACCTTTCTCTTCTTCATGAACAATAACACAAAAGGGTGATGATTCAATCTAACAGCTTAGAAGCGATTAAGGTTATCCAAGACAGATCATTGGAGGCTTCCGGTTCTACTTTACTCAGGTGAATTGAATAGTTCTTGAAACATAAAAGTCAACGATTTATAAGACATGTTCTTAGAGAAGAGAATCAAATTATCTATCACTTAACTAGAATAACTTCTGATTGAAAAAAAGGACAACAGGTTTTTGTTGATCCGCCAAGAGAGATTTTAGCGATATTTGTTCTGATAAAGCAAGTGACGTTTTTACTCAAAATAATCCTATGTAGAAAATTCGATTGTTAGCCTTTTATATTCAAATAAGATTAACTTGAATTTAAATTTAGATCAATGGAAATTCGGATAAGAATTCATATAACTATATCAAATAATTATTATAAGTAAAATTTCAAAAATCCCTTTATTAAATAGCATAGCAATTATCTTCTCAATCCCTCCTTTACAGCCATTACTAAATTATTAAGGTGATTAAGCTTCTAGTGGGTGGGTTACTGGTACATTATTATGATTGCATCCCTGTCTTCCATAAATTCAATATCCGTTTCCATCTTTCTGCCTACCACTTCACAAGGGGATCAACTAACATTTAGTCCCTCAACTTGATATTTTCTTTTCACTTTGATCTTTAAATTTTTTATTCACATTAGTCTCAAAACTTGACTTTTTTTTCAATTTAATCCATAAACTTGGATTTCCTTAAGATATGATGATAAAACACTCTAATTTCGTGCCATGTCATCACTTAATAATTTATAATTGTTTGCTAATTTTTAATTTATCTTTTCTGTTTTCTTTAGATTTTGTATAAAAATTTTAAAATTTTCTAGTGATAACGTGCTACAATCTCAAAGCATCACGTCATTACACTTTAACCGAATCCAAATTTAGGAGCTAAATTGAGAAACGTTATCAAATTCCGAAATTAATGCAAACAAAAAAAGGACCAAATTAAATAAAATTGACAAACTAATAATTTATGGATGTATAAATTTCCCTAATAATTTATAGCAAGCTAGAACCACTTTGCCTTCAACAATTCCTGCTTGTAGGAATATAAAGATAGAGGCATATCCTACATTGACTACGTAGTTTTCAAGTATATCCCAACATTCTAACATAAGAATTTTGAGTTGGAAAGCAATTGGGGTTTGTCATTTCTCTGTTATTTTAGAGTAAAATAACAATTAATCCACTAACCAACCTTCGTCATCATGTGGTTTTGGTTAAGCATAGTTGTTGTTCCAACCTAAGTTTACTTTGTAATTTATATATATATAAACTTGATCACATGACATAATTTTAGAAGACCGCATTATTAAATATTGATAGAATCTAAATTTAGGGATTAAAATGAATCCAATTTCTAAATTCATGTGCCAAAATAGATAAAAGAATAAAAATATCAAATTAAACCCTAGTTGTCAAATTCAAAAACTAAAAATTATATTAACGTTATCATTAATATACATATAATCATCCTTCTCAAAATTAATTTTTCGTAATTAATGCATGAATCTTACACATTTGAATGTTGATGACCAATGTATTAAATGCTTTACTTGTGTTACGTTTGGCAAGAGTATTGTTTTCAACATATCTCTGTATATGAGTTAACTATAATTTTTATCCACTTACATGACTTGTTTTTAGTAAAAAGAATGATACTTTTTTACTTTGAAGAAGTCTTATATTTTACTAGAGTTTTACTCGTCTTTTTTAATTTTAAGTTTAAATTTAGATTAATTGATTTCAATACTTACATAATAATTAAGCTTTTCTTTGTGTTAATTTTCATTAAATAATCAAACAAGGCATTATTTTACATTTGCAACAAAGGATACGGATTCCAGAATTAGAAAACTATATATAGATTTTCTTAAAAAAAATTATATACAAAGTAGTAGATTTGTCTATAGGTCAAGCCGGGTCTTGATAAAATTTTAGGCCTGGGCTTGGTCCGACTTGAAAAATGGGCTTAAAATTTTGTCTAAACTCAACTCGGATAAAATGCTAAAACTCGAGCCCGACCAATATTAATTATATATTTTAAAATATAATACATCAAAAATACTAAAAATATCAAAATAAATGTTTCCAACAAATTGGAAATAAATTTTAAAAAATCTTTACACATAAATAACACTAACATAGATGTAACTTAATAAGCAAATGCCTTTAAAATAGTAGCAAAATTAACAAAAAAATAATAGTTATATAATATTTAAACGATAACAAGAAAATAGTATCAACATTATAGTGAAATAACAACAAAACAATAAGAAAACAACATATATATTTTTTTCATTTTGCAAATTCGGGCTAGGCTCAAACCAAAAAAAGTCTTACTTGAGGCCCAGTCTGTTTTCTAAACGGACCTTATTTTTTTGCCCAAACTCATTTTCGAGCCTATATATTTATTGAAACCCTCTCACTTTCGGACGGGTCGAGTGACTCGACCCATGACCAAGTCTGGTCCATGAACAAGTCTACAAAGGAGACGTAATCAAAAAATTTATATTAAAGGGTCAAAAGTGAATTATAAATTTTTGAGGGAATTAAATTGAAATTTTATCATTATCTTAACTTGTAACTTTATAATTTTTAAAGAAATTAAAATACCCTTAGCCCCTGCTTTGAAAAATCCACTTTCCGCACCTTATATAATAATTGATGCTCAATATGGTTTTACTTTTATCACGAGTCACGACTTAATTGAATATGTTAGGTCGTATTATGAGACATAAATCGGAACTGTTTTATTTATGTATCTGCAAGATTTTTCATTTTTAGGTATCTAGACACGGATGGCATTGGAGGGGCAAGGCCTTACCTATTTTTTTTTTTTTTTAAATTTGTGTTTTAACCTCTTTAAAATACAAAAATTATAAATTAATATATAATAAAATTATATTTTAATACCCTAAAATGATAAAATTACAATTTATTCTTTTTAAAAGTTATAAACTTTTAAACATGACAACGAAAATAGTTATATCTTTAACTCTTATAAAAAAAAATTAATTTAACTTTAACTCAAATCCTTGGATTTTGAACAAATTTGGTTGCTTGAAACTAAAAAAAATTATAAAAGTTGTTGAGAACTATTCCAATACAACAAAATTTGTGTTTAATATAAAAGGCATGGTGGATTAAGTTTACTGGTCGTACATAACACAATTATTGTTCTTTCAACCCTTTTCTTTTTATTCCATGAATATATAATAATTAATAAATTAATTATTGTCGATTGGGTATTAGTTCAATTGGCATGGAGCATTGTTATCAATGCAAGAAGACGTGAGTTTGAGTGTATTACAGTGCATAATCTTCCTATTTATGAATTGAGGAGGGGCTCTGAATAAGTTAGGCATTGTGTCAAAAATATATTTTTATAATTTATTTATTGATAACATAAATTGTAATTTTGAACAATCTCATTGTAAGTTCTGATCATATCTGCTCTTTTTGATATAATGCCTAGAATTACCCATCGCTCCTCCTCAACCCGTAAATAAGAGAATAATGTATTTTAACACACTTAAATTTACGTTTTCCTACATTAATATTAATGTCCATATCAATTTGAAAACATAAATATAATTAATAAAACTTAGGGAAAAAAAATCTTGCACCAACCGCCAGCTTTTGCAGGCTTATGGCAAAAAATTAAGTCAAAATATTTTAATTATTTTTTGTCTTTTCCCCCATCGATTAGCATTTAGAGCCAAAAACATTATACTAATTATAATTAATTAATACATTCAAAAGTTACAAGCCAAAATGGCCAACCTAGCCGTCCTACCAAAACATGGCCTTGGGTGGGGTTGGCCAGATTTGCTGTGATTATAGAAGGTTAAAATTTTTATTAAGTCCCTGTATTGTGCATAAATTATAAATGTAGTCCTTATCCTTTAATTTGTTTATAATTTCTGTACTATTCAAAATTCAAAATTTTAGTCTTGGTCTTATTCTAGTCATTAAACTCATTGAGTTATGTTATTTTCAAAATTTGATATGACAAATATATTATCGCTTGTATAATCTTATGTTAGCTTGTTATTTTCGCATATTACTTACAGAATAATCAGGTATTGGATTTAATGATTGTTGTTTATATCGAGGCTGAAATTTTGAAATGCGAAAAGTGTAGATGATAAGAATGATCCAATTAGAGAGCATGAACTTAAATCTATACAACTTTATGTATAGTACAAAACTAATAGAAGAATTTACTTGATATTGTTTGGGTCTATTGATCAATTAAAGAGGTATAAGGACTAAAATTGATAAAATTAAAGTATTTGAATTAAATCTCCAATTTACATCAAGCAATTAAATGAAAATAGGTAGGGTTGAAATACTAATGGAATAGCAATTGGTCGGTTCAATAAAAAGATTTTAAAAAACCACTCAACTTACCAGTTTTATACTTTAGTCTATTAATTTACATAATCAAATTGAACTAATATCGGTGGATCAGTTTTTACTTACTTTTAATTTCCCTGATTTTATTCATTAAATACATTCGAATAAATAACAAGAGAAAATTCAATCAATTAAATCAAAGCATTTCAAGAAACAATGAGATTTAATATCAGGAAATTTTGCATAATCATAATTTGAAAATTGCAAATAAAATTTTCTTTTCCCTTATGAAGAACCCTAAAAACAAAAAGTAAATTCGTTGGATCAATATGTATTGAGTGCAATGATAAGGTACATTATATTTTTAAAAAAATTCAATTTCAAACTTTGAAAATAACATTGTTGATAAAAACAATCACGACTCATCAACGGTAAATGGAGTAATGTTGGGTCTAAGGAACAAAATCATGCTCAAGTGTTGGTTGTGTTCTAATCATTGATGCACAAGGCATTTTATGATCACCCCTAACCCAAAATGTACCCAATGCCACCGATGTATCAGATTCCTTCTCCATTTTTGTGATCTCCATTTTCCTCCACTTTAACATCACCACCATCCCCGTTGAAACCAACACAATTAGCCCCACAATTCCAATCCCAAACCCTATCACCCACCATTTCCAAGCCCTTCCTTCCTTTTCCTCCGTCACCGCCGGCATCTCCGCCACAACGCAAAAATGCCCGGCTTTTTTGACCTTGCAAACATTATCGTTGGTCCAATTCTTGAATTCAACTGACCCGTCCGGTTCAAACCCTACACACTTAAGCAGTGTCGTGTTTTTATCCCCAACCTTCAAATAAGGGAAATGAATCGAAATCAGTTCACCTTCAATACTCAACGTTAAATTCCCATCCATTATCATGGTTAAATCGGAGTAATCGTAAATATCGAAACCGATAACCGGAGAAACTAATGAATAACCAGGAACATTGTAGTACATAGAGGACCAATTCCCTAAATTATCATAAACTATAGCTAATCTTTTCACGTATGGCAATGTTTTAACATTAGGTGGGATCTTAACATATATGGAATCGGTTCCTCTAGTCCATAAACTCCCACTACGTAACCTCTTAACGGACACTTCCATGCCGGTGAAATTAGAAGGGAGATTAACTTTATGCTCGGTACCTGTATGATGATTTGCCAATGTGAGATTCGCGTAGTGACGAAACAGAGCTTTTAAAGCTTGTGGATCATAGCTATCTGCTGAGCCACCGACGATCGACGAAGAAATATTAACAATGATGACGATGATGATGATGATGATGAACCAGCTTGTATCAGACCCCATCAAGATTTTTATTTTACCCCATCAAGGTTTTTGACACAATGCAAATGAATCCCCGAAAAAAGAAACCATCAAAGGAGAGTGAAAAAAAAAAATCAAAAATGGGGCAAAAACAAAGTGGAGCTATCAGCTATGGCGTTGTATATGGATTTGTTTGCATGAAAATGAAAGAGGGTTTCTTCAGTTTCGATTGAAATAGTGATTTTTTGGTGTGTTCTTTGCGATTAAAAGAGGAAATTTTGAAGATAAGAGAGAAAAAATGGATGTGAATGATAGTGGTGGCAACGAGGGAGATGGAAATATGTACTAAACACACACACACACACACACACACACTTCATTCCAAATTTAGCTTTTGGTTATTTTTAGGCAAATAGACTTTGGAAGTTCGTCTTCCTCACCCTTTAGTTACCGATACCATGGCTTTATTTTATTTTATTTTTTTTTGGGATAAACTAAAATTTAGTCCTTGAATTTGTTAATTTTTTCATTTTGGTTCTTGAACTTTATTTTGATCCACATTTGTCTTGGAACTTAGCAATTCATTTTCCATTTTGATCATTGAACTTGGGTTTCGTTAAGGTGTGATGATGTGAGTGCCACACTCTAAGATTGTATTATGTCGTCAGCTAAAAGTTTTTAAATTTTATATAAAATAAAAAATACTAAAAAAATATAATTATTTAAAATTTTTAGATTTAAAACAAAATTCAAGTGTTTGTGCCACATCATCATATCCAATTGGGAAAAGCTGTTAAAGTTTTAAGACTAATATGGACTAAAAAGTAATAATTTTTAGGGACCTAAGTGGGAAAAGATACAAAGTTTAGGAGTAACTGTTACTTTATTCCTTTTTATTTTTCGGGCTATTTCATTATTTGGAGTTGAACTATACTAATTTTTATACTTTGGTACTTGAACTATGATTTTCGTCTCATTTTACCCCAAAAATTATCGACATCCAATATGGATGTGCCATGTCATGTTTTTATTAGAATTTCGCTAATATTATAGTGTTACGTCATCATATAGACCAAAATTGGAAAAATGTTGTCAAATTCCAAGACTACTATGTATACAAAAAGGTTTAGGGATTAAGTTGAGAATAGTTGTAAAGTTTAAGGATTAAATGTTTTTTAATCCTTAGTAGTTTTGCAATACATGAGGATTAAGCGTTGCAAATGAAAGAGTGACAGATGGCGGTACCATTTGCTTGGTCAATTCACACGCGTTATTAAAGCGGTGCACCGGCGTTGCACTTCGGTTTTATTTATTTTATAGGGTAAATTGCACTCAAAATCACTAAAATATTAGAAAATTTACATTTTGGTTATTTAACTCTTCAAAATTCATTATTTTTCACCAAGCTGTTAAATTTTTTTTTTAAGTCTAGCTAGCGAGTTCCAAGCGACGATTTAACAATCGATATGGTGGATCAATACCCATCAACGAGTATAAGAACATTAGATCCAAATCGATTTGACGTCCAATGTCAGAGATCGAAGAAGAAAACTGAACTATTTAGATTTTGGTTAACAAATTCGTAATGTCTAAAGTTGTTTCATGAAAAAAATGAACTACAAAAGAGAAGGGGAAGGAAAGCTTTTAATTGGTATAGGCAGTGTGAATAGGGGCAATACAACCACCATTCTAATAGGATGATGACTTAAAAAAAACCTTTCGAATAGTTTAATACTATTTTGTAACTTTTTAAAGTTGAGTAACCAAAATATCACTAATAGTGTAGTGACATTAGGTGTAGTTTACCCTATTTTATATTATACTAGATTATGGTTCATCATGACGAGTGAAAATTATAATTATATAACAAAAGCATTTATAAAAATTGATATTAAAACTAAAGGAAGGTTTAGTTGAAATGATAAAGTTAAAATACTCTTAAAATATTGTTTGTTTTTTATTATTAAATTTTTTTTCTGTAATTATTTAACTGAATTAAGACTGTGATTGATGACATCAACTCAACCAACTTTTTTATTTATTTTTTAACTAACACAACCAACCCTTTCTATTAAATAACTTATGATTTAGGTGACATCAAATAAAACTAATTTAAAAACAAAAAAAAAATGAATGTTTTCTTTTTCTAAATTAAGCAACTACCCTTCATTATAAACATATATTGCTTTTTATACGATTTTTATTATTTCTCGTAAACTTTATCAAATCTTTAAATCAGAAGGTAATATGCACTTAAACATGTACAAATTTATATTTTTTTAATTATTGTAATAACAATAATGTCGACTAAAGACTCAATGAAATATTTAAATTTTCTAAAATAATAATTGGTTCAGTTTAAATTTAATATTCTTTTAAGTAAAATCTCAAGTTCAAATCTTACGATTAAGAAAAAAAGTTAAGAGAGTCTATCCTTCATTCAAGAGTTCAACCTTACTCGACTTTAAATTTATTTTGTAATTATCCATACTCTATGAATATTAATCTTCAAATTGACAAAAATACTTTTTACTATCAACATCAAGTTAACCCTAGAACTTGAATTAAACACTAAAAAGTTAATAACATTATTTTTGGATACCAAAAATATAGGTACCCAAATGGATGAAAAATAAAACATGTACCACATTAAAAAAAAGTATCAAACTCAAATAGTAAGTGATATATTAAGCATATTAGAATAAATTATTTATGAATTTGATTTTTGGTGAAGTTATAAAAAATGAGTCCGATTGGATGCTTTGATCATCTCTTCTTTTGTTGGTTCAAAAAGACAAATAACGGATCGCAAATTAGTAATAATTGGTAGGGTAAGCTATACCATTAGTCACTAAATAATGGATACGTTTCCGTTTTAGTCACTTAATTAAAAAAGTTACAATTTGGTCATTGAACTATTTAAAAGTTTTTATTTAAGTCACTGGGATATTAAAATCGATGCTATATTGCTTTCTCTGTTCATTTTTTTTCGTGAAACAACTTTAAATGTCATGAACTGCAAACTAAAATTCAAACAATTTTTTTCTCTGATCTCTGACATTGACCGTTAGATCGACTTGGATCTAAGATATGTTCTTCTACTCGTTGATGGGTATTGATTCTTCGTGCCAATCATCAAATTATCGCTTAGAGTTCATTAGCAGAACTTTCTTTTAAAAAAAGATTTAACAACCTAATGACTTATAAAAACTTTTGAATAGTTCAATGGCTTGAATGAAAACTTTCGAATAGTTTAGTGACTCAATTGTAAATTTTTTTAATTAAGTGACCAAAACAAAAACTTACCCGTAATTAGTAGCTAATAGTGTAGTTTACCCTCTTTGGTAAGTACTCAATATATAAAAGGGTAAACCAGAAATTTAGTCACATATATATGATTTAAATTATATGTTGATCACCAAACTTTAAGAAATTATGATTTGATCTTTAACGGTCGATAGTTATGATATAATCACTAATATTGAATTTAGGTGAAACAAAGAAACATCAAGACATCAAGAACTTCCAAATCTCAACCTTCACACCATGGCTTCTTATTATGATGATGATGTTGAGGGGTTTTTGACTTTTTTGAAGAGAGTTTTTAAAGTATGTTTATTCAAAGCTAGCGAACCTTTCAATACGTTTGGTGTTGTCTTAAGTTAAGGTTTACCTTCCGACTCTATCAAGAGCCGCACAAGAGTCATGAAGTGATAGTGTCTTGTTGGATAGGATAGGATCGTGAGTGGCGTACAACCATCTACCAAGCGGATAAGGTTTCAAACCCTACCAAGTGCACAACACTCACATTCCCTCAGTAGGCGGTCATGTGCCATGCATGATTCGATCTAAGAAGCGCTCCATCTTTGTGAATCCTGCCTTTAGCTTGGACTCTCAACAAAGTTAAAAGACAAAACTCTAACTTGATCTGAGAACAATACTAACCCATTAACCAATGAAAAAAATATTCTTGTAAGTTTAATTTTTTTAATAATTCAACTATGGAATTTCAATGTAAATATAACTATACTTTTCACGTAGGTAAAGTTTCAAATCAATGCAATATTTCTCTCATATCATATGCATCAAGGATATAATATTTGACGACTTATAAGTATTTTTACATTAAGCAAATAATTAAATATTTTTAATTTATATAAAACTCGAAATGCATAATTTATCGAATAGAATAAATATTATGAAAATAATTTTATACAAGGTAAATAAACCCTAATATTTTAAAGGAAAAAAAAAAAAAACATTGTTGTTGTGTTATAGAATAAATTTAGATCCAAAAAATCAAATAATAATATCAAATGCATTGGCATATTTTAAAATAAGTTTTAGATCTTATCTATATCTTCATCTTCAAATTCAATATAATCATCGCCGGCGCCATCATCGTCCTCATCAATTCCGCCGGCGACACCTTCGTTCAATCTCGTAGTCTCCGGGAGTTCTCCATAAGCCTTGAGAAGCCTAGCTTCATCAGGCATGTACTTCATGATGACGTCGGCTTTGTCATCTTGATAATCCCTAAGGCCAACGAGGATGATGTCGCCGGCGGCTATCCATACCTTCTTGTGCATCTTGCCACGAATGTGGCAGAGCCGTTTCGTGCCGTCGATACACATGGCTTCGCATCGGCCGTTGCCTAACATTCGGATAACTTGAGCGTATTCTTGGCCGTCTTCTTTGAAGATCAGTTCTCGTTTCTCATCATCGGCTTCGTTCTTTCCTCTCTTCCGATTCTTTCCTCCTTTTCCTTTGTTCTTTGGCATCTTTTTTTCTTCTCTCCGGTTGTTATCTCCAGTGATCGGAAAAAAATTGTTTTTGAATTGAAGATCTTATTCTTGATAATGAAAATTGAAATCCCGCAAAGATTGGACGAATTGACAAAGTATTTACAATAAGAAATAATAATATTTAATTTTAAAAAATAAATTACATGAATAATTTAATATCATTATTCTAATAAGAATTAATGAAAATTTTATCATAGAATTTTTTTAGAATTTAAATAATATATTTTTTTATAAAAAATATATAAATTATTTTTATAATATAATTTTTTAGAATTTATAATATAATAATTTTTTTGCCATAATCATCTCCAACATTTATACGTGTTCTTGCTTATAACATAATTTTTATAAATTATATAAAAATAATTTTAAAAAATATATTTAAGTGTAATTACTTGTATATTTATTCTAATTTTCACTCTCTTCTAAGAAATGGAGAGCGTAATTACACCTAATTCAGTGAGACCAACCGATTACAATGGTTACCCAAGCATAACACCATTACGTAATTACAAGCAATTACACTTAAATATTACTAGGTGGTTTTCCAGACATTACCTAGATTAAAAAATGACAATATGTAAAAGAAAATTAAGCTCATTTTAAAATATGGAATAAGGCTTGGGTTGTAATATTTAAGATTTAAATTCGACTTAGTCCAACCTGTTATATATATTAGTATAATATTATATATCTATTCTTTTATATTATTATTTAAGTCTTTAATTGAGTTGGTGTCACGAGTGAATCATATACTAATTTAATTAAGAAAATTATAAAAATGTCCTTTCATAATTAAAATAAACTATATTATTCGAGAGTATTTTAATCTTTTTATTTTTTAAAAAAGTTAATATAAATTTGCAATTGGTGAGATATGAACATGTCCTATTTATATTATTAGAACATTAATTTTATTACTGGGCCAAAATTTTATTTTAATATAATATGTATAATATAAAAATAATAGTCTAATATAAATACAAAAATATTAAAATTTTTTTGTTTAAATTTTCAATAGAAATAGTCATATTGATTTATCTAGTTCTTCAACTTACAAAAAAAAAAAAAGTAATTTTAATCCTTCAATTAATTTTTTTAACTTTTTTTAGCCCTTAATTTTTTGTCAAATCACCCAAAGTGTATGGAAAAATTAATTTTTTAAACTTTTCTGATATGGATTGCCATGTGAATATTTAATTAATTTTTTAAATTTTAAAAATTCAAAAAAAGTTTAAAAATATTTTTAAAAATCATTAAAAATATTAAAAAAGCATAACAATTATAAAAAAATAATTTGAATATTTTAAAAATTTTAAAAAATTAATTAAATACTAATATGTTATCCACGTGACAATTCCCTTTTATACCATGTCAATAAAATGAAAAAAATATTAAATTTTCCATCAATTTTAAGATAATTTGACAAAATGCAAATTCAAAAATTAAAAAAAGACAGAAAAATTAAATGAAATTTAAAAAAAAATTGAGGATGAAAAGATCATTAAACCTAAAAAAGATAAATATAAAACACTAATATAAAATTTTTATAAAAAACAAAATGAATGAGTCCAAGTTTAAATTAAACATTTTCAAATGAGTCACAAATGAGTTAGATCCAAACTTAAACAATATAGACACTAATATTAATTAAATTTAAAAGAAAAAGAAGAAGAAGAAGATTAATTAGGTGTGAACTAGGTCGTCCAAAACTGAGATCATTGAACAAGGATTTTTTCAATTTTGTGCAACCCAACTGGACATAAATTATAATTATAATTATAATAATAATTCTTTTAAACTGGATCGGCAACTCAACTCAGCCCGAGTTCCAGGTGTAATGTGAAAATATCACACTAATTTCAAGCAATTTGATGATATTAAAAATAAACCCAGATCTAACCCATTGTCCTACTTGGTACATATTTGAATTTTGCAGGGGTCAAACTGAAAGAACAGATGAAAATGACGGAGTTAGTGCAGCTAAAATGTAAATTGACCACAGCTTACATCAAAAGAGTTGATTAGTGCCTAATGGTTAACTCAGCTCTAAGATGAAGAATACCATTTATGAAATAAAGACTGTCTTCAGCCATGAACGACGTCCATGGTATAGCGAATAAATTCCGATACCCAACAGCTTTGCCCCCAGTGAATGTGTAGTTGCCTTTGTATTTGCTGACGAATTCCTCTGTTGGTTTTGACCTTGCTGCGAATTCGTAATCCACCGCAAAACTAACCGAACCCTTTTCCTGCATTCCTAGAAATAACCCGAAGCAATGGAACGAGCTTTGTTGGTCCATATTACAATGAGCCGATAGGAAGAAGCCTTGTCCGCCGAGGTGGAATGCTTGAGAATAGACACGTCCCGATGGGAACAAGTTTGCACATTCCTCTCTCTTGAGGTCTAGGTATACAACGCATTGTTGACGGGGAAGTTCGAATTCCACTACTTTAACGGGTCGGTATTTATAAGCTCGCTCAATGAAACGACGGTTCAAGGTGGCTGATTCTTCTGCTGCCAAGCTTCGTTGTCTATGTGGGGCTTCAGCTTTGAAAAAGAGGGCCTCGAGGACAAGCTTTGATGAAACTTCGTGATCAAAATCATTACATGTTAACACCTTCTTAAGTTTCCTGCAGGTCATATAAGGGAAACGGATAAAGCGTGCAAGGCGTGAACCGAGAACTTCCCTTCGGTCTTCGAGTTTTGGGTACTGAGTCCTGGCCCACTTCAAAACGAAGTCATACACAGCATCTTCGGATGCAATTTGGAGATCATCACTGGACATTATTGCCTCAATCCCAGCTAGTGGCAAAGCCATTACCTCTTCTTGGAACCTGATAAAATGTGCCACAAAAGCCAATATAACACGACTCATGCCAAACAAACATAACACGAAGCATGAAGAAGAACAGGAGCTTACTTGGTCATATCCTTGTAACGGGAAGCAAGATACTGTTTAGCAGCATCAGTCAACGGCTGGACAGCTTCACCCATTAATACGCTTGATGGAAGATCCAAATAAAGCAGAGCTGACTCTGGTGTCATAGGCAAATTGCGCAATAGCCGGCTGCAATATCTCATGCAAGAAGCAACCTCGAATTTATCAGCAGCCATCAACACATCGAGCAAGGCAGGAGCTGTGGTTACGGATAAGGTGTTGCTATACATAAAATTCAAAAGTTCCATGAGAGCAGCTTCCTCTGTAACATCAAAGTTACGTAAAATTCATCATTTCAAATTCGCCTGCTCACACATGTTTTGAGTAGGTAAAAGTACTATAGAGGCCGCTAGACTAGAAGTTAGATTGCATTTTGCCTCTGTTACTCAAAAAATGGGCAAATTAATCCTTGTGCATTGAATCAGTGAGCTAACTGGTCCTTTCTATTAAAAATTTAATCCATTTTTACTGTAAAAAACTGATAGCGTACCGGGACCATTTTTAATAGTAGAATTGGATGAAATTTTTAACAAAAGGACTAGTTTACTCTTTATTCTAACATATAAGGACTAATTTAGCCATTTTTTGAGTAGAGGGGGGTAAATGCAATCTGACTCTTAGTACAAGGGTCTCCATGGTACCTTTACCATTTCGAGTACCTAACATAAACAAGAACAATAAAACGAAGTTTATGCATACCAGAAGCATTGATTCTTAAGGTAACATGTCGTTGCTCTGACTCTCTCATCCCATTTGAGAAAAGCTACAATATGTGAATAAGTAAACAAATAAGTATTATCAATTCTATAAACATGATATATCTTTTCACTTTTTTAAAAATCTATTTCAATAAAAAACAATATCTTACTTTGTAGAAGAACGGGCTTTTTGCGGCTAAAATGGGAGAGCTAATATGCAATGTTTTAACTCTCAGAACGGTGGAACAATCCATATTCCAGCTCGATTCATTGCTATTAGCATCCTCATCACCTACAAAAATTCCAACCAAGATCAAAAGGCCAACTAGGCAACTATGCCAAACAGTAATGGCACGAATAAGAATTCAAAGTGAACAACTAAATCCTTGTTAATTATACTACTTCGATATAGAGAAAATTACTTCGCCTTTCGCGTTAGTTACATAAAACCTGCATGTCCATAAGATTCTAAAAGTTTTTTCTTATTTTGCTTAATTCCAATTCAGTAAAAAACACGAGTATTAGCAAGATCATCAGTAGCCGTGTTCAAGTAAAAATTTCCCAAGTTTTGCGCATAAAAATGAATAAAAGCAGTAACCTGATTGTGTTTCTTCAACCATTGCCACCGCCTCCTCATCTTGATTTTCGCAGCCTGCAGCATCGTCCATATCTGGTTGGCCATCATTTAAAACCTGCTCCTCAGGGCATAAACTAAGATCCAAAACTACAAAAGACAAGAAAAAAAAAAAGTTAAAAGCAAATCAACATTATAAAAACATATTTTATTCATAAAGATTAACTATCAGTATATCAATATGCATGGATCACTGTAAATCTGGTTTAAAACGAGTGAGACAAAAGATTATATGTTAAGATGATTAAATCTCAATTCTTTGAAAGCTATCTTAGGCACAATCCTTTTTTATTTACAAAATTTTGAATATAATTGATCAAAATTTCCTTCAATTTCCCAAGATTAGTATAGCTTTAATTTTCATTTTCATTCTCTTTTTCAACTTAGGGTTCACAAAGAAGGCTTAAATACAAAGTAAGCTTCAATTGATTTATTACTACTTTAAAATCTTGTTCCATTTTCGCAGCCAACCAAACAGAAGCAAAGAAGGGGGGAATTAACAAACCATTTTCCTTCTTCATATCCTCTCGGCGCCGTTTACGGTGTCGAGCCCAATCGGCGATACTGGTACAACCTTCTCCATCAGGAAGACAATCGGATGGCCCTCCCATAATCTCGATCCGAAGAAGTCGGTCGGAGAAATTACTATCGTTGAAAGCGAAACCGAAATCACCACCAGAACCGGTGGAACCACGGGAGTAATCCGAGTCCATTTCATTTCTCGGGTCAAACAGATCCGAATTCAATTGGTCTTTCATCCCAAAATCCCCCCGAACCTAAAACCCTCCCTTAATTTTTTTTCCCTTCCCCCTTTTTCTTTTTAAAAAAAAACTGATAATATGAAATAATTGAAAAGAGTAGCTTAACAAAAAGGAAAACCCTAGAAATTGAAAAAACTGGCGTTACCTAAATGAAGGTAGGAGATGGATTAAGTTGCTGCAACTGATAATTTTTTTTACCCAAGAATTTTTCAGTACATATAAGACGAATAAGCTTTACAGGCCCTTTTGTAGTATCATTTTTCGACAGAAAAAGGGGGTAGCTTCCATGAAGTCCCTAAACTATTTCCAAACTTTTAAATTGGTCCCTAGAATTTGAATCCAAGAACGTTGTCTATCTTGTTCTTCTATCAACCTAACCTTCAACTGAACCTAGTATTATTTGAACTGGATTAGATCAACTAATCGGACTCGTTAAATTGAGAATCAATTGATATATCGGTCCAAATATAGAGTTAAATTGGCCTCTGAGTAATAGTTTAAATCCAATAAAAAAACAAAAATCGAGACAAAAACTATAGTTGAACTGATTTTATAATTTTTAAAATTTTTGGTTTTTAACAATAATTATTTAGATTAGATTTGAAATAGCCAAATAAGGGAATTAATGGGGTCAGTCCTGGTGAGCTTTCAACCATTTGATTATTATTTAAACCTCATCAGCTAATTTTTATTTATTTATTTTGTTTTTTTCTGTAAATGGGTAGTCTTGGTTGGCATGTAATAAAAAAATTAAAAATACATTTATGTTAAAATGAAGAAATAAAAAAGGTTCTAATTAAGTATTTTTTTTAATCTTAAAAACATTCTTATAATTTATCAATTTAATCCCTTTATTCAATATGAATGATTAACGTGACCCAATACTGTAAGAATCCCAACAAAAAAGTTTTCAAATGATTATAAAAGTAAATCCCTATAATTATTTCATCCCAAAAGTTAAAAAAGAAAATATTCCTACAATTATCAGCTTTGGCTCGTAATCAATGGATTCAAAATGGTATAATTCTGTTTTTAGTCCCTATACCTTTTCTTTTATGGGTAGGGGACCAATGTCTAGTTGGTGTTAAAGTGATGATATGAATTCAAAAAAAAAAAAAAACCATAAACATTTGAGTGACATGAAATCTATTATTGGTTAAACATAATTGATTGAATTTTCACGTAACCCTGATTGTATGATTAGATAATAATAAATTCATATTATCACTTTTAACTGTATTATCAAATTGAATTTAAAACCAAATAATGTTAAATTAAAGTAAATAGATTAAATCTCAAATTTCGTCGTAATAAAAAGACTAAAATTGTAATTAACTCTTGGCCTTGAAATGAAGAATTTTGACCATTCCCAATGAAGTAGCACGTTTTATTATTATTATTATTATTATTATTATTATTATTATTATTATTATAAATTTGGTGTTTGGCCCCCCAATTGTAGGTTCAACCAAATCCACCCAAGTTGCTAATTTAACAATAATAAAGTGATCAAGTTGCGAATTCAAAAAAGAAGCCGCCCTCCTAATTGGTTATTGCCAAGTCTTTACTATATATATATTTGCATAAAATTATGGGATAAAATAATATTTAGTCCCTAAATTTAATAGATATTTTTCATTTTGGTCTCTAAATTTAATATATATATATATATATATTAACTTTCGAATTTGAAAGCTTTTCTCGATTTGATCTTTTAAATTAGATTCTGTTAAAGTATGATAACGCGACATTTTATAATTGTACCATGTCATCATTTGAGATTTCTTTTAATTTATGTGTATTTTTTTAGATTTTATAACTTTTTTAATTTTTTAAAAAATAATATGGTACAATATCAAAATATTGTATCATCATAATTGAACAAAATCCAAATTAAATGATTAAATTAAAAAAAGCTGTCAAATTTTGAGACCAATACGAAAAAAAATATAAAATTGAAATTGAAAAACGTTACCAATTTTAAGAATAAAATGTTGGTTTTCCTAAAATTAAATCAATACTTAACTGTCAAGTACATTTCAGCTACACGGGGACAAATTGTAGCATAAATTTTCAGCCAAGGAAACAAGTGATGGAGATGTGAAAACATATTTTATTTAATTTAAGATATTCAACGTTAGATTTTAAGTTTATGAAATTGTACGAGTCATCTGCTATATTTTATTATTTTCAAACCCACATATCATTAATGTCTGCTCTCTATTTTTTCTGCTCTGGGTGGAACATTTTTTTTTTGTGTGTTTTTCTTGCTTTCTTCTTAGTATCTTTACCTTCTTCTTTTTTTTTTTGAATCTTTTTCTTTTCTGTAGAGAAGGATATGGCGGGATTGAGTATTGAAGACCGCGAAGAGAAGGTATTGGCAGTTTCATAGTGGGATTGAATCTCAAAAATCAAAGTATGAGTTTTGTTTAGTTGAATATTTTTTATGACAAGTATTGTTCATTTTCCAACGATGTGAAATACGAGATAAATCTCTAGCACTTTCTGATAATACTTTAGAATAATATATTTTTATGTATTAATTATATATTTATTTTGAGTATGATCCTATTAATTTAAATTATTTATGGTTTTTTATCTTGTAGGGACTAAATTGAAGGCAAAAGAGAATTTAGGGGCAAAAAACATTAATTTAAAGATAAAATGGGCCAGCATGCGAAATAGAAAAAAGGTGGTGCCGAAAATACAAGTGTGGAAGACATGAAGGCAAAAGTGCAAAGAAGAGATTTTATAAACACAAGACTCTATTTAAATTTTAATTATATTAGGATAATTGTTAAAGATTATTATTTAGATTTAATTTTAGCTTTTATATTTATTTATCTTTATTTATCTTTTTATCTTTTAGAATTTAATTAGAAATAGACTAGGTTTTCTAAGTGCTATAAATAGAGGATGGAGTGACACAAATTTCACTCATCTGTTTTGTAAACACTCCCTCTCCCAAAAAGCTTAACATTTGTTCCTTTCATACTATTCAATAAAAATTCCATTTTCATTATATTTATTTCTTTTTCCCCAAAAAGCATGAGCCACTAAATTTATCTAGTCAAATATTGTTGAAATTCCCTAAAAAGACAAAATCTAGTGTAAGACAAAATGGCGTGGCATTCGTCATTGAGAAGTGATGATCTAGTGTAAGACGGTCCCACAAAAGTGACGGTTGACTAGAGTTAGGTTCCTCTAAATCATAAGTCTAAAATCTAAGTAGAGCTAGCGGTCGTAGGTTTCCTCTTCCACTATAACTAGCTTATTCTGTTCGAGAAGGATCACCTAAAAGTCGAGGATTGAACCCAAGGAGGATCGAGACAATTAGAGGCTAGAATCTCTCCATTAAAAACTCTTTTTTCTCAACACTGTTTTTCTTTACAATTTTAATTTTCACAATTTCAATTCAATTAAACTTTTAATTTTGTTTTTTTTTCCAGGTACACAGGTTTTCTTAGGTACGACTCTATCCGAGATCTCGAGGAATAAGAACTTGTGCAAATCTAGTTTCTAAAGATTTGAACATATTTCCCTTATACTATTCTTTTCAATATTTTATAATATTTTATAGAGATAGGATATATTTGGTGCTCTCAACGAAGTATCAAATTTTGGCACTGTTGCCAGGGACTGATAACATACTAATTTTGTTTTTTTTGTTTCTTATGACCAAATTTGCTCCAAGTATTCTTGCATTTGATTCAGAAATAGAGAAGACTGCGAGAGCCAATTGCAAGGAAACAAAGTTATGGAAAAAGCAATTAGGGGTGGTTGGGACTCAAAGTAACCCACCGCTAGAAATTGAATTAAACGACAAAGTTGAGTCTAGGGTTAACGAAAACCATACTCAAACACTTGAAAACGAAAAAGTAGAAGTCAATTCATCAGAAGAAGTGCTTAACACTAGGGTTAACGAAAACCCTATTCAAACACTTGAAAGCGAAAAAGTAAAAATTGATTCACCAAAAGAAATGCTTAACGCTAGGGTTAACGAAAACCCGAATCTAGCACATCAACCTATGGCTCAAACGATTCGGCAATTGGCCGAAGCTCTTACAGAGTAGCCGCCATTGTGCATTGTGTATCTTACTATGGTACTAATTTTGAATTGAAATCAAGTTTAATCCAGTTACTGCCAACTTTTCATAGGTTGCAAAATGAAAATCCCCACAAACATTTGAAAGTTTCATAAGATTTGTTTTAGCATGAAACCTCAAGGCGTAACTGAGGATCAAATCAAATTACATGCTTTCCTTTTTTCTTTAGCAGATTCTACTAGGGAATGATTATTCTATTTACCCCTGGATCTATTACAACTTGGACTGATCTTTCTCGTTTATTTCTTAACAAGTTATTTTCTAGCATCACGTGTAGCTGAGTTAAGAAGGGAGATCGTTGGAATAAGGCAAAAAGAAGCAGAGTCTCTTTACGACTATTTGGAATGATTTAAGAAGTTGTGTGGAAGTTGCCCACAACATGGTATAACAGAACAGTCTCTACTCTAATACTTTTATGACGGCTTGAAACCCATAAAGATAAATATGGTAGATGCTACCAGTAGAGGAGCATTGGTCAACATAACTCCTCAACAAGTAAGGGACTTGATATCCATGATGGCTGCAAACACTTAACAATTCCGTGCTAATCCTGAGCCCACTAGAAGGGTTTACCAGTTAAGTAATTCAACCTTAAAAGATAAAATTGATAGACTTACTAATATTGTGAATTCTCTTGTTGCAAAAAAAGTAAAACTAGCCCAACTATGCGGAATATGTGCTACAGCTGAACATATAATTAATGCATGTCCTAGTTTGTATGATGATACTATGGCTCATTTGGATATTGTAAGGAACTTTCCTGGGCCACTACAAAGGCGATATGACCCCTATGCAAATACATATAACCTAGGATGGAAAAACTATCCTAAATTGAGTTATGGGGCAAACCTGCAGTATAACTAGCCATACCAAAATCGGTTTCCACAACAGCCGCGAGATTCAGGTGCTTCTCTAAAAACCTTAGTCAATAAATTAGCAGCTAATATGCTTGATTTTCAATAGAAAATCGAGGTGTCTATAAGAGAGTTGACCACATTAATTGAGAAAATGAACTTTCAAGGGAAGCTGTCGTCACAAACAGAACCTAACCCAAGACAACATGTAAATGTAATGACGTTACGAAGTGGAAGAGAACTAGAACCAATTTCTGGTAGAAATCTTTACTAAGATTTCGCCCAAGAAAAGCCCGAGAACGATGAACAGGTCCGAACAAAACCTCCATTACCTAAAATTCAACCTCCATTTCTAGGACGATTGAACCAATGTCGAAAAGGTAAAGAGGACAAAGAGATCCTCGAAACATTCAGAAATGTCAAGATTAACATACCACTGTTGGATGCCATCAAACAAATTCTGCTGTAACAGCCCAAATTTCAGTGGTGTCGGAACAGTGATTCGAGATCACTAAATCTGACAAATTAGTATAAAATATTATTAATTTAATGAGTATAAGTTAAATGTGAAGTTAGGGAAATAATTGAAATAGTGAATAGTGTTTTAGAAATAAACATTAAATAATTGAGAAGTGAAAACGAGGTATCGAGACCTCGGGATATTAAAACGAGCCGAAAATATTTTTATAAATATTTATAGAGTGTTAGTAATGTGGTGTTAAAATCTCGTTAGAAAATTTTATTGTTTGGGTGGTTGATTAAATAAAAAGGACTAAATTGTAACAAATGCAAAATTTGCTAGAAGGATTAAATAGCTTAAGTGTTAAAAGAAAGAGGATTTAAAGGGCAATTAAGCCTAAAAGTGACTAGGTTGGACGGCAAGGGCAAGAAAATCAGCAGAAAAATAAGGGAAATAAGGGCAAAATTGGAAATTTTATGATTTTAACATATAAAATAAAGACAAAATTGAGAAATCTAGAGATCTCTTCATATTTTCTCAGCAAAAACGCCATAGGAGGTCTGGAGAAGGCTGGTTATTCATATTTTTACATCATGTGAGTTTATTCTTGCTTTTCTTGATAATTTTTATGTTTTTATGACTTTTACAACTAGGTCCACTTATAGAATTCATTAGTTTTTGATTTGGTGGGTGAAATTGGAAGTTACCCTAGCTGATTAAGGGAAGTTTATGATGAATTATTATGAAATTTAAGTTCTAATTTCATATTAAGGTGGCTTTATTAAGTGATTTTGATAGAAAATGGTATTTAGGACCTAATTGTGAAAAAGTTGTGAATTAGAGGTTGGTGTTGAAATTCAGAATGTCAAAGGTTGTGAAATAGTTTATAATGATAAGATAAAGTGTTAATTGAGAAAAATTAGTTCAATTGATGGATGAATTGAGCAGGGACTAAATTGTAAAAACTGTAAATTTTGGGGTAAAAGTGCAATTTCGAAAGTTGAACAGCATAAATTGTGAAATGAAATAGAAATAAAATAAATGCTAATGAGTTAAAATATTTTGCATTTATAGACCAAGAAATCGAAGCAAGTCGAGGAAAGGAGAAAATAACCGAATAATTCCCGAATTTCTACAACTTTTGTGAATTAGCCAGGTAAGTTCATGTGGCTGAATTTTAATGATCATTGTTAATATTATGAATTTTGTAATGTGTTATATGATGTGCATGTGACAAAAGTATGTGATAAGATTATAAACAATGTAAAAGTATGAAATTGTAGGAAACTATCGGATTGAGTACCTTTGTCTCATGATACGTGAAGAATTGATGGAAAAAGACCATGGTTGGACCATGGCAACAAATGATAAGTGGTTTTCGTATAAGACCATAGCTGGGCTATGGCATCGGAAACAAATGATAAGAAATTCCCGTATAAGACCATAGCTGGGCTATGGCATCGGTGAAGTGTGCCAAGTGATTTCCGTATAAGACCATAGCTGGGCTATGGCATCGGAGAAAAGTGATATGTGACCCGTGTAAGACCATATCCGGGATATGGCCTCGGTATGATATGTGATCCGTGCAAGACCATGGCTGGGCTATGGCTTCGGAAAAAGGAAATGTGATTATGTGTGAATCCATAGTTCTACTATGGTATAAAGAAGGCAATGTACTCAATTCCGTATAGTTCCTAATTTGCGAAAAAGTGATAAATAGTAAACGGGCCCAAAAAGATGAATTTCGAGTATGGATATTATTGAATAATACTAAGTAAAATTGATTTGATTTGTGAATGACAGGAGATAGTAGTGAAATGTAGACTATGTGAATGATTTATTAATTTGGTAAGTTTACTTTCCAAGCCTATGAACTTACTAAGCTTTCATAAGCTTACTTGAATGTGTTTGACATGTGTTGTAGATTAACGTGAGTTCGGAGGATCGGATCATCACGAGGAATCACACTATCCTGGTTTATTCCGGTAGTTTTTGGGTTATTATCTTTTGGTTTATATGGCATGTACAGCAATATACTTACTTTGTGTAAACAACTTTGTGATATGGTTGTGGATTGGTTAAGAAAAATACTTGGTAATGGTTAGTCATTGGAATGGCTAGCCTAGATAATGTTGGATGCTATGGGAGACCAATATGTTATGTAGTACATGAAAATTTGGAAAAGGATGAAACTTGCCATAAAACAGAACACTACAGCAACAATGAGGTGAGTTTGAAAAATCACCAAAAATAGTGGAAAACGAATTAGGTGAATAATTACCTATGAAATTGAAGCTTATTGTGTCTACTTTCATATGAAAGAAGCAAAACAGGTAAAGAAGTTATATGTTGTGAGATATTTGAGTTTTGGTGAAACAGGGCCAGAGCGATCTTTGGATCCCCTGTTCCAAATTTGAAAATTCACCATAAATTGTAAAAAAATAATTAGGAGATGTAATTTATATGTTTAGAATCCTTGTTGAGTCTAGTTTTAATAGAAAGAAGCATCATATTCATGTGAATTTGTTACAGAGAGAAAAGTGGTTCGTAGTAAGTAGAGGTCAGTCCAGTCGAGATCTGAAACAGGGGTAAGTTTAACTAATAAACTGTACTAATTGGCCCAGCCAAAAATTCTATAAAAAAATTAGTAGATAGATATATGAGTCTAGTTTCAAGGAAAATTTACAGATCTTGATTTCGAGTTTCGTAACTCGAGATATGATTTTTAAAGCGACCATGACGCAGAAAACAGTCTATTCCGAAAATGAAAACAAATTTTGTAAAGTTGTCTAAAATGGTAAATTATGTTTAGTAACACCTCAAGCTCGACTCCGGTGACGGTTTTGGGCGTGGGGGTGTTACATCTGCGATATGCCAAGTTCCTTAAAAAAATTTGCACCAACAAGTGAAAATTAATTGGTAATAAAAGGGTACGTTGGTGAGAATGTATCCGCAGTGTTACAGCGAAAGATGCCAGCGAAATGTAAAGATAAGGGCATGTTTGCAATACCATGTAAAATAGACCATTTAGGAATTAAAAAAGCTATGTGTGATTTAGGAGCCTCTATAAATGTAATGCATTTTTTCTATTTATGAATCACTTAACACCGTTTTTTGACGAAAACATGTGTTATCATTCAATTAGTAGACATGTCTATTGTACATCCCGAAGGAGTCCTTAAGGACGTATTAATGAAAGTCAACGGACTTATCTTTCCTGCAGACTTTTATGTGATAAAAATGGAAGAGGATAACGCTCCTGGGTGTTCAGACATCTTGTTGGGGCAATCTTTCTTTAGTACTACAAATACTAAGATTGACGTGCGTAGCAGAATCCTCATGATGGAGTTTGACGGAGAGATCGTGAAGTTTAACGTTTATGGCACAATTAGTCACCCAAGTGAAATCTTGAACGTAAACCGTGTCGACTCATTAGTAGAAAAAACTTTTGAGTCACCTTATGAAGATAAACTTGAAACATTGTTTGCTGATAATCTCGATTCAGGATCTATTTGCGAATCTGTTAATGAATTATTGGCTCCTAAACTTCTACATTCTTTTGTGCAGGCACTAGATCTGAAATTAAAACCACTTCCTAAGTATCTCAAATGCACATTTTTGGAGAATGATGAGACTATTGCTGACTTAGAAAAGGTTAACCCTTTGACATGTACACATAAGATTTTCTTAGAGGAAAAAACGGAACCAAAGCAAGAGGCACAAAGACAATTGAACCCAAATATGATGGATGTGATAAAAAATGAGAATTTTCAAGCCCATACGAATGAAAGAATTCAACTGGAATAGCCCCAATACTAGTTGAGGCATTAAGCTAACGACATTACACAAGCATTTGTTGAGAGGCAACCCAATTTTAATTTTTCTTTATTTTAATTTTATTTTATTTTATTATTTTATTTTATTATTTGTTTTTTATTTATTACTTTATTTTATTTTATTATTTATTACTTTATTTTTTTTGGATATTAATAAATTTCTCTTCTTCTGTTTAGATAAATCGACGAGAAAAAAATTTAGGAATTGGCATGTTTTCACAAACATCCATTATTCTATCCCTATTCCAAGTAGGAATAGCGTATCACTGCCTTATGCTTACCCAAAACCTACATCCAAACACCTACCTACAGCTAAACACCCTTCCTACTACACCTTCAAACCTTAAAATCTTCTCTATTTTCTCACCCAAAACTCACCAACCACCATTCTCCTTCTCCTTTACCCCCCACCACCAATATTTCCTACCACCATGGTTAGGACTAGAAGTCGTGCCACTACCGAACCCTTCTTTGTTGTCAACAGCCACTGGCGTTGATTCTCAATGCCCTAACACGTCAACTTAACTGACGAACACCTTTCCCTCATTCCCCTCCTCCAGGCGATGTCGAACCTTCTCCTCATTCCAGCTACATGGGGAGTTTTTCTAAAATCTTTTTCTTTCACATATTTGTTTTTCTTTTTCTTTCACATCGAGGACAATGTGTTTTAAGTAGGGGAGAGACATTCTTCATTATTTCTGTCATTTTTATCTGCTACTTTTACTGTTGTGTTACTGTTGATGCTACCTCGTGCTTGTTTCTGCCTACATTTATTTTTTTAGAATATTCTGCCTCTTTTCATGCCCAAGATTTTAACCAGGAATTGCCCACTATTTGATCTACGAGCATGATTCTTGTTTATTGAGTTAATTATGATTTTGCTAGTTTGATTTCGTCTCTACTACTTTATTTCTATTAGGCTAAAATAATTATGATTAATAGAGTTAACCCTATCTTGCTTATAGTAAAATCGATTAAGTCTAAATACAAAGAGGACACTTAATATAATTGCATGCTAAAATTATGTTTATGACTGTTAGGTGGTTGTTGAAACTTATTTTTGACACTTGATTGTTTTTCCTAATCCTCTAAAATTAAAGTTCCGTTTAATAATGATAATGTCTCTGTGGTTATGAGTGTAGCTTAAAAACGTAACTAGCTGAGTAACCGGGGTAGGGTGCTTGGGTTGTCATCCTACTTCACGTCAAAAGGTTGTGTGACATCTTAGGTAAAACTCCGCTAACCGAAATTAAACAAAATTTTTTAGGAACGTGTTGGGCTAAGTAACCGGGGTGGGGTGCTTGGTTGTCATCTCTCTTCACGTCAAAAGGTTCGATATGCTCTTAAGAAAAATATAATAAATTAGGAGTATGTTGGGCTGAGTAACCGGGGTGGGGTGCTTGGCTGTCATCTCTCTTCGCGTCAAAAGGTTCAATATATCCTTAAGTAAAAAAAAAAGAAGAAAAAAAAAGAGATGTATTTATAATAAAATTGCATTTGAGGACTAAAGGTGAAACAAATAGGGTGTCTTAGTAAGTTGAGTAAATTACCTAATTTTCATGAAATAATCCAAGTCGATTTTGATTTTTGTGTGATTAAATTGAAATACTTTTTCAGATTTACTTATAGCAAGCTAAAAGTTCTCTTCATTTTCATATGCATTAAGTCTATTTTTTATAAAACTTTGGAGTGATATTTCTTTCATAGTAAAATCTAAATTTCACAATGTATAGGAACCATACTTGAGGACAAGCATGGGCTAAATAGGGGGAATTTGATAATACTCTAGAATGACGTATTTTTATGTATTAATTACATATTTATTTTGAGTATGATCCTACTAATTTGAGTTATTTGTGATTTTTTATCTTGTAGGGACTAAATTGAAGGTAAAAGGGAATTTTGGGGCAAAAAGCATTAATTTAAAGATAAAATAGGCCAGCATGTGAAATAGGAAAGAAGTGGTGCCGAAAATACAAGTGTAGAAAACATGAGGGCAAAAGTACAAAGAAGAGATTTTATAAACACAAGACTCTATTTAAATTTTAATTATATTCAAATAATTGTTAAAGATTATTATTTGGATTTAATTTTAGCTTTTATCTTTATTTATCCTTATTTATCTTTATTTATCTTTTAGAATTTAATTAGGAATAGACTAAGTTTTTTAAGTGCTATAAATAGGGGATGGAGTGACACAAATTTCACTTATCTTTTTTGTAAACACTCGCTCTCCCAAAAAGCTTAGTCTTTGTTCCTTTCATTCTATTCAATAAAAATTCCATTTTCATTACGTTTATTTCTTTTTCCCCAAAAAGCATGAGCCACTAAATTTATCTAGTCAAAGGTTGTCGAAATTCCCCAAAAAGAGTTCATGAGGCTTAGAATCTGCGCTTAGCCTTCTCAACGAGTATTCATCATTTCTCCGCATTACAGGACTGACGCTTCTGTTCATGTCCCTTCAAAAGTGATCTTTTCAACTTGTGCAAAGATGACCGCTTTATATATTTTGGGAAGGTTACATAGTTGATTCGTTAGCTTACTGCGTCAGTGGTTGTCGAGCCCAAGAGACAAAATGGCGTGACATTCGCCATTGAAAAGTGATTATCTAGTGTAAGACGGTTCTACAAAAGTGACAGTTGGCTAGAGTCAGGTTCCTCTAAATCATAAGTCTAAAAACTAAGTGGAACTAGTGGTTGTAGGTGTCCTTTTCCACTATAACTGGCTTATTCTGTTTGAAAAGGATCACCTAAAAGTCGAGGATTGAACCCAAGGATCGAGACAACCGGAGGTTGGAATCTCTCCATAAAAAACTCTCTTTTCTCAACACTGTTTTTCTTTACAATTTTAATTTTTACAATTTCAATTTAATCAAACTTTTAATTCTATTTTTTTTACTTTTTTTCTAGGTACACAGGTTTTTTTAGGCACGACTCTGTCCTGGATCTCGAGGAATAGGAACTTATGCAAATCTAATTCCTAAGGATTTGACTCTACTTTTTATATACTATTCTTTTCATTGTTTTATAGGGATAGGATATATTTAGTGCTCTCAATGACACATCACTTTCTTGGAGGTGTTTTGATTTCAAATTTAGGGAGGGGGAATGATACTTATTTAAATTTTATTATGAATTAAATATTGCTAGAGTGATTATAAGTGCCCCATGGATGATTAATAATCATCTTTTGGCGTTTCATCAACTGAAGGATGATGAAGATATGATGCAAATACCTTTGATTTTCTTTTTTTTTTGGGGTTCAAATTCATGATCTCCCACTGGGACTATTTTTTGAAACTATTGCAAAACAATTTGGAAATTTTATTGTATCGTTTTTGGAGTATTATGCCAAATAGATTAGTCGTAAATTTAAGAATCTCCTGAGAATTCCTGTTCAACTAGATGTTCGAATACCACTAAAATGACAAAAGAAAATTATAATTTCTCTTTCAAATTTTGTTTATGCAAACGAAAAGCTAACACTTTTCTTTTTTTGTGTTGATACCTTGGGCATGAGCCTAATTTCTACCCTATCAGATTAAATCATGGCATGAAGGAGATGGAATTAAGATGAGATTTATTGTTGAAGGCACCTCTGACAAACACCACCACCATGTCTAGTGTTTGGCTTTGTGAAGATGATAGTGCAGAATTTTTGGAAGCTAAATTAGGAAAGCAAGATATAAGGAAAAATTTATAGGGTGGTTAAATGCAAAAATCATGGCAGAAGATAAATTTTATCTTGGGGTTGAATTTGAAAGGAAATTTGAATCCATTGGGAAGGAAAGAAGAGAGATCCTCTAGTGGGCCAAGTAAGGATGTTATGGAGCATGACTTGGATGATAACCTAATTGAGGGCATTTATAGGAAGAAAAGGCTAAGATCTGTTGAACCAGTTTCTAGCGTTTTTGGCTATACAAATCTTTTGGAGACTACTAATGAGCGTGGCCAAACTCGTCACCAAAGGATATCGACAACTGTCGCTAGGCAAGTTGACCGGACGTAATGAAAATATTATGTTGGAATATTTATAGTTTGGGGAGTCCACGAGCTATCAGAAGACTTCAACATATACTGAAAATTTATCATTCTCAAATTGTCTTCTTCATGGAGACAAAACTCAATTCAAACTAGATGGAAAAAGTTCGAAAACATTGTGGGTTCTAAAATGGTATCGATGTGTCGATTGAAGGCATACGTGGAGGACTTAGTCTTGGATGGAATACAAGGAGTTTAGTCACATTGAGAAGTTTCTCTAAAAACCACATGAATATTGACATTCAAAAGGATACAGATAGTCCTATGTGGCAAATGATAAGGCTTTATGGTGCCCTTGATACTCATTCTAGAGCAGAATCTTGGACATTTTATTATCGTTGAGGTGGGACCAAAATTTGCCACGGATGATATGTGGCGATTTTAATGAAATTTTGTATTTTTTTACAAAAAAAGGGGGTTTCCTCGGGATGGAGGGCATATAGAGGAATTTTGAGCTACTTTAGTTGAAAGTCAATTGGAGGATATGGGTTATTTAGGCCCATGATTTATGTGGGAAAGGGTAAATTTGCCGAAGAATAATATTAGAGAAAAACTTGATCGAGGAGTGGTGAGTTTAGCATGGTGGATATTTTATCCTATTTTTTTCTCTTCGTCACTCACCACATTCTTTTTCCGATTACTGTCATTTGCTTGTAACCACGAACCAAGAAGAACAAGGATATAGGAAAAAAAAGGTTTCACCTTGAAACATGGTGGACTTTGGAGGATTAGCGTGAATTAGAAGTTCGACACCTATGGAAAAACAGTTCTGGTCATGTTATAAATTGGCTTGCTTGTTTAAGTGTTGATTTGCATGATTGGGTAGAGCAATTAAAGAAGCAAAAAGTTGGTTTATCGAGGAATCTTGTTAGGTAACTTGATCACCTAGATAACCTTAACAGGAACGATGAGACCCTCTTAGAGCTTATTGATGTTAAAATGCACCTCAATATGGTGATTGAAAAAGAAAACTTTATTGGGAGCAAAGGGCAAGAGTAAATTGGCTAAAAATGAGGGACCGAAATACCACTTTTTTTCATAAATTTGCCTCTAAACAACGCCATACAAATTATGTTAGAGGATTGCAAAAAGATGGACAGATTGCTTTGGATCATCAAGAAATAGAGGCCACTACTAATGATTATTTTTGTAATCTCTTTTCTACACAAGGGGTTTGTGATCTCGAGCATATACTTTTTAGATTAGATCAGTGCGTTTCAGACAGTATGTACCAAAATCTTACTGTCGAATATAAAAGAGAGGAGATTTTTTTAGCTTTGAAGGAAATAGAGCCAACAAAAGCTTTAGGTGTTAATGGTTTACCAACGTTATTCTTTAAAAGATACTAGCACATTGTAGGTTAGGATATTGGTTCTTTTTGTCTTGGCATTCTTAGTTGAGTTGCTTTTTTGGAGACTCTTAATCTTACTCATATTGTCCTTATACCAAAGGTTGCTCATCCTAATAATTTAATGAACTTCCATCCTATCACCCTTGGTATGATGTTCTATAAGATTATTTCAAAGAACGTGGCTAATTGTTTTAAAAAAGTATTAGATACATGTATTGACGAAGCACAAAGTGCCTTTGTACCTGGAAGATTAATCACTGATAATGTCCTACTTGCATATGAAGTATTACCTGTTTTTTAGCAAAGAAGGACTGGATAGAAAGGTTTTTTTTTCGTGCTAAAACTTGATATGAGTAAAACCTGTGATAGGGTTGAGTGGTCGTTTTTACGGAGTATGATGCTAAAAATGGGTTTTGCTAGCTCATGGTTGGACTTTATTATACACTGCATCAGTACTGTATCGTACTCTATAGTCCTTAACAGTGAAGCGAGAAAGGTTAATAAAGCTACTAAAGGCCTGCGTTAGGGAGATCCTTTAAGTCATTGTCTATTTTTTATTTCTAGTGAAGGACTATCATCCTTTATGAGGCATGTTTATTACTTGGAGCCAATGTATGTTGTAGAGGACCATTAATTTCTCTCTTATTATTTGCAGATGGTTTTATCATGTTTGGTGAAGCTACAAAGAGGAGGGCTAATATTTTGAAGAATACCCTTAGGGAATATAAAGTTTGTTCTGGCCAATGTATTAATTTTGATAAATCACTGCTTTATTATATCTGTAATGTAATAGATCAGACTCGACAGCTAGCCTCCCAAATCCTTAATGTTTGATTCTCTTAGGATTTGGAAAAATATCTTGGGTACCTAAATATGGCGGACTGAAAAAAAGGAATGGCATTCTAGTTGCTGAAAGATCAGGTGAGTAGTTAAATAAATAGTTGGTGTATTAAAGATCTCTCCCAAGGAGGCAAGGAAGTTTTTATCAAAGCTATTCTGTAGACTATCCTGACTTATTCGATGTCATGTTTTTTATTGCCTAATTCTCTTTGTTTGGATATGGAACGTATTATTAGAAGTTTTGGTGGTAGAAACATCATGGAAAGTATGGAATTTATTGGTGTGGGTGGATTAGATTATGCCTTAAAGAGAATGGTGCTATGGTTTTTGGTGTTTAAAAAAATTAATTTGGCACTACTTGCCAAGCAGGGGTGGCGGCTGGTTTGTTACCCAAATTCTTTATTGGCGCACACGTTAAAAGCTAAATATTATTTGGAATAAAAAATTTTAAATGTCAGGTTAGGAACTCACCCATCATAAACCTGGAAAAGCATTTGGGCAGTAAGAGTGTAACACCCCCACGCCCGAGACCATCGCCGGAGTTGAGCTTGAGGTGTTACCGAACATAATTTATCATTTAAACAACTTTACATCATTTATTTTGATTTTCAGAATAAGCAGTTTTTCTGTGCCATGGTCGCTAAAAAAATCATATCTTGAGTTACAAAACTCAAAATTAAGATCCGTAAATTTTCCCTGAATCTAGACTCACATATCTATCTACTAATTTTTTTCTAAAATTTTTGGTTAGGCCAATTAGTACAGTTTATTAGTTAAAATTACCCATGTTTCAGGACTTGACTGCACTGACCTCTACTTACTACGAACCACTTTTCCCCCTGTACAAAATTCATATAACTATATCGTTTATTTCTCTTAAAATTAGATTCAATAAGGATTCTGAGCATATAAATTATACCTCCTAATTATTTTTTTACAATTTATAGTGAATTTTCAAAGTTGGAACAGGGGATCCAGAAATTGCTCTGGCCCTGTTTCACTAAAACTCAAATATCTTATAATATATAAATCCTTTACCTATTTTTCTTTTTCCATTTGAAATTAGACATAATAAGCTTCAATTTCATGGTTAATTCTTCACCTAATTCGTTTTATACTATTTTTGGTGATTTTTCAAACTCACATCGTTGTTGCTGTAGTGTTCTGTTTTATGGCAAGTTTCATCTTTTTATGAATTCTCATGAACTATATAACATATTAAACTCACAAGGCATCCAACATTATCTAGGCTAGCCATACCAATGACTAATCATTATCAAGCATTTTCTCAACCAAACCACAACCATATCACAAGATTATTTACACAAAACAAGTATATTGCTATACATGCCATACATCAAAACATACAAACCAATATACCAATTCTTCCTCGGATAGTGTGAGCGTTTCTTCGACCTTCCCGATATCCAAGTTGGCTCGCTAAAAACTACAATGAATGTAAAGGAGAGAGTAAGCATAAATGCTTAGTAAGTTCACATGCAAATAACAAGTAACATAACAAAGCAATTATATCAACAACAATAGCATGATATCACCAAGATACAAACCACATTTCTAGCTATCGTGTATCATCTTACCACCTTATTTCTGTTGTATCAAGTTTCAACCCGAGGGTTAAGTACATACCTGTCCAAATTGTCCATTTCACAACACTTATCAAAATATCATTTTCATCTTGAGTATTCTTCTATTCCGCTAGAATTTTACCCGTTGAACACATCGGAATATAACTCGGATACAAGGATCATTTGCACATAAGTGCCACATATGTAATCAATCAATCATGTAACCCGCCCATAAGCGAACTCGGACTCAACTCAACGAGCTCGGGCGTTCGCATCCATAAGTGAACTCGGACTCAACTCAACGAGCTCGGATGCCTAGTTACATCTCACGAACTCGAACTCAACTCAACGAGTTCGGACATTTGCATCCATAAGTGAACTCGGACTCAACTCAACGAGTTCGGATGCCCAACCATCCTAGTGACATGTCACTTGTATCCTAATCTATTCCCAAGGTTCAAACGGGATTTTTCTCAGTCACACATTTCCCAGTCGTTCTCCCCGGAATATTGGAACCAATACGTTGCTTGCATCTCATACTTATCAATTTAATCACATACTTTTCATACCAATACATAATATTTCACAAAGCATAATATTCATAATAACAAGTATCATATCATATAAATAGCATCAAATCACTTAAAATAGCAATCATTTTACATTATTTACACATGAAGTTACCTCGGTACAAAATATAGCAATTTTGCGATTTAGTCCAAAATCTTTTCTTTTCCTCGATCAAGGTTGATTCCACGTCTTTCTTGATCTAAAATAACACATTTAGCTTATTTAATACTCATATTATCAAAATAGTCCTAAATTCAAATTTTGGCAAAATTACAATTTTGCCCCTAAACTTTTGCATATTTACACTTTTGCCCCAAAGTTCGGAAATTAAATTTTATCACAAATTCTTATGTTTTAGGACATTCTGATCATTTATTTACCATTAGAAAGCTCAAATTCCCACTAAAACACATACTTATGAACAATATGTACTTTTACCGATTAAGCCGTTTTACTCGTTTGTACTTAAAACCGAGTAGCACAAGTTGTCTAACATAATTTAAAACCTCATATTCTATCATAAAACATCAAAATACACAAAATTCACCTATGGGTATTTTTCCAAATATGAACCCTAACTTAAATTATTGCTAACATAAGCTTTATCGAGTTACCGGGACTACGAAAACGTAAAGAACATTAAAAACGGGGCTTGGAATCACTTACTATGAAGCTTGGAAGCTTGAAACAAACCCTAGCTATGGAGAACCCTTGAAATTTCGTGGTAATGAAGAAGATGACCAATTTTGTGTTATTTTTCCCTTTTTATTTCATGTTAATATCCAAATGACCAAAATGCCCCTCGTTACTAAACTTTCAAAAATTCCATCCATGTCCAAATTTTGTCCATGAACTTAAAATTGGTCAAATTCTATTTAAGACCTCCAAATTAATATTCCAAAGCAATTTCATACTAGAAACTTCTAGATTGCAAGTTTTGCAACTTATTCGATTTAGTCTCTAATTTCAAATTAAGCACTTTACGCTTAGAATTTCTTCACGAAATTTTCACACCATCATAAAATCATATCATAAACATCAAAATAATTATAAAATAATTATTTCTACCTCAGATTTGTGGTCACGAAACCACTATTCTGATTAGGCCCTAATTCGGGATATTACAAAGAGGGCTCCTCCAAACAGGTAAGTACTGATGGGTGGGAACAAGGACACCAAAATCTCAGTTTGGGCTAATGCTTGGATTCTGGTTTCCACAAATTATATGATCCAGAGCAATGTTAGCAACTCAAACATATATATGGTCACAGATCTGATTGATCCAAACACAAGACTTTGTAAAGAGAATTTGATTAATAGTATTGATCTGCCATAATTTGATATGTCAAATTAGGCTTTCCCGTTATACTTAAGTAGCTTGTTTTCGAGTAATGGCAAGAATTTTTCATAGTTTTTAGGTTTTCCTTTGAATAAGTTTAAATACCTCATTTTTCTCATTTTTGAGATCCAAATTGGCCAATTGTGTCATTAGGGGCCCTAACCTTCGATTTAGTGTTGTAGGCACCTGTCGGAGGCTCGAATTCATACAAAACATTGTCAAAGAAAGAGTATTACGACATCGAAGTAGTGGAATCGCAATACCCCAATCAATCCTAAAATTAAGGCAAGCTACAGTGGTATCGTGATATCCTTCTTGGTATCGTGATATCCATGAGACAAGAAAACACCCTATTTCAAGACTGACAATGATATCGCAATATCCAACCCTATGTATCACAATATCACTGTTGTGAGGGGATAAAAAATGACGCTGGGGGTAATGTTTGTCCAATCAAAGCACCAATCAAGAGAGGCCCATTCATGGACATTTTGGTCAACAAAAGGGGTTAGAATATGTTGTTAAATCAGCCACAATTGGCTGAAAAGAGAGGAAGCTAACTAGTTTAGTCTTTTTTACTTAGTTTTCCTTTAGTTTTCTCTTAGGTTTTCTTTCTTATTTTCTAGTGTTTCTTCTTATCATCTTCTTCCTTAGTGTAGTGTTTATTTTTCCTACAATTTGATGTTGTTTTTGGTGTTCTTAGTGTTAGTTAAATTAGTTATTACTGTAGCTAGAGTTAAATTGCATTTTTAGTCCTTTTTTTTTTACTTGTATTGACATTTTCATCTTTGTTTAATGTATTTTCAGTTTCCTTTAGTTTCAATTATTAAAGCATTTAGCTTTCATGTTCCTTGCTTCTTATTTTACTGTTAGGTGTTCATATTTTCTTTTCTTTTAAGTTTTCCTCATTAAAAATCTCAACTTTATTATTTTTCTTAAGCTTTTCTTCAATAGCTTCCATGGTTGTTATTTTATCTTGTTAATTTAGCTTTTAACATGAGTAACTAAACTTCTAAAGGGTTGGTTGATGGAGATATGGATAAGCTAATTTTTGGTTAAGAAACTAAATTGAAACAAATTGGACCAAATTGAATAAGCATAAAAACTTAAGATTGACAACCCTAAGGGAATATTTAGGCAAGTGAGACCGAGAGGTAATCTTGTTGAGCACCAATTCTTTAATTACGGGTTAGCCAGCGAGATCGAGAGATAAACCAGACTAATTTATCTAACTTGGTAAAGTTGACACCAAGAGATAAAATGGAACTACTTTAGGAGTTTAAGCAATTTAGAATCTTAATTGAATGATTAATGAACCGCATCAAAGTCAACCAACCACTGTTTTTTAGTTATTTGTGAAATTCATAACCCTACATCCTTTACGATTTAGTTGTTTAGGTAGCTAATAGATAATTAGTTTAATCACTCTTCATTTTACGATTTTCTATCATATAGCTTTAGCGATTAGTTTTTTAGGCTCATTCTTTGTATGCTTTTAGCTAGGAATTACTCAATTGCCTCCTTCCTTGAGTTTGACCTCTTGAAATACTCTTTGTTCTATTGAAACTATAAATATTACAATTGACATTGTACGTTTGCAGTTAAAATTGTTTTTCAAAAATAGTTTTTATAAAATTATTTGTTAAGAGGGTGGAGACTGAACAATGGAAGCCGTCAGAGATCCCTTTTATGAAGATTAATTATGATGTTGCTTTTCAAAACCATACAAAAAAGTCATGTATGGGGATTGTGGTTAGAAACTCGAATGGTTTAGTGTTGGGATCTAGTATGATAATAAATAATCACATACCTTTGGCTTTTGTTGGCTTTTGTTGCAGAGGCTTTTGCATGCTTCTAGGAGGTTCAGATGGGCCTTGATTTGGGTTTTCAGAATGTAGAGATTGAAGGTAATGTGCTTACAACGGTGAAAATGCTTTATGCAGATAGGCAAGATAGATCTGAAATTAGTGCATATATTATGGATTCGAGATCAGTTAGTGAGAATTATTGAAGACATGCACCGAGATAGGGGAACGAAGTAGCATATCTCTTAGCTATAGAAGGAATAAGGAGAGGAGAAACGACTTATCTGTTAAAAGAAGTGCCTCCATTTGTTACTAATGTGGTCGAAAGAGACTGGTGGTGGACAAATCTACTAGATTAGACTGTGATTTCGCTGGTTGCTTGAAGATGGTCCCTAAAATCTACTCAATCTTACGGGAGGATGACGATACAGACGAGCTTCTATTTTTATTGTTTTTTGATGTTTCTAAAGGAGTTTTAAGCTCATTTATTTTGGTTGGGTTTTTTTAATTAGGATTGGGGAACATTTCAATTTTTGATGTACTTTTCCATTTTTGTCTTATTGTTTGGAAACTTGTTCCCTTATTTAATAATAAAAGTCTAGCTATTTTACTAAAAAATATATTTTTTTTTTAAATAATGTATCAAATTCAAGTTTTATAAATGATAAAAGACTAAGAGAACTTTGTCTCTCATTTAAAGGTTCAACCAATTTATCTTCGAATTTAGTTGAAACTTCATGTGACTAACAGTGAGATTGATTTGGTTCAATTGAGTTTTTCAGAGTTTTCGAATTATTTATTATAATTTGGTCCAGTTTTCAATTTTCTATATTATTTTTATTTTTAGATTTATTTTAACAAAACAAGTTTTGTTTTATGCGCTTTGGATAATATTTGATAAAGTTTTAAAGGTTTTTAATAAATATTTCTAAAAAACACAATTTCTCAAGTAAATGATCAATAATTTTATATAGTATTTCTTTTAAAAAAATTATAATAATTTTTTAAAGTTATTTTTCACTATTTTAAGTATAACATATTTATTTCAACATATAAAAAATAAAATTAATAAAAAATTAAATGAATATATTCCATAAATTGTCCAAACATATAGGTTAAAATCAATTTTTTATATTTTCAATTTTTTTTTACTTGTCCCTAAATATAACTATCAAATATCGAAAAGCACATTTTATTTTTCCTTTTATCGCACCATATATTTCAAGCAATATATTGAGGTCGAATACTAAAGATAATAATAATATTCCAATAATAAAATAAATTGTTCTTTCAAAAAAAATCAAATAAATTGTACATGACAAGAATGTCAAAAAAACTATTGAAAATGAACCTAGCCTATCTTTGGGTTGTTCTAAAAAAAACAAGTGCATAGATCAAGTCTAATCGAGTTTATGAATGGTATTGATATTAAATATAATTGTTTAACTTTGATACGGTATGAAATATATGTTTCAAATTTTGTTAAAGTTCGTTTATATTTGGGAACGACTAATTCAATATTATTTAAGTTACTGTATATTTAATTTTAATATGATATGCATTACAAATGTTAGTGTCAATTATATTGTTCAGATGCAACTCCAGTTACAACTTAATTTACATCAAGAACATAATGTACCCCACCATATTTGGTTTGCATCTTTTGATCGAAAACTTTGGACCTATTCAATGTACATATTTGAAGGGGTTTTGGTAACACTTTATTGAGTTAAATTGTGAATAAAATTAAGTCAAACAAGGATTTTATGAAGACTTTAAATGTGACCAAAGTTTCCTTATTTGAAGAGATATGATTTATGAAGATTATCTCAAGAAGATATTTGTTGATTCTATTCCATATTGAAAATTTTATCAAGCTAAATCAAGGGTATAGAGACTCACCTTGATTGTAGTTTTGCAAGTCAATACACGTCTCTTTAAAATAAGGCTTGTTATAATTTTTTAAGTACGAGCTAGATAGCATTTATCTTATGTGAGGTTCTCATTTTTAGTGCAAATTATTGTAAACAAATTGTTCTCATTGTTCATTTTGTAAGTAAGCTTTCAAGGGGAAAGTTTTAGTAAAGAGAGTGATTTAGTTTATTCATAAAGTGAGGTCAAATTTTAATAAAGAGTTAAACTTAAATCACGTCTTGTATAGGTAGATTTATAGTGGATTACTCTCTAAACAAGATCTCATAAATGTAGGAAGTTTTTGAGTCATGTAACCATACTTTTGTATCCATCTTATGTTTTGACTTTGTTAATTTGCAAGTTCAGTTGCAACTGAACATATATTTAGAAGGTAAAATCAACAAACTCTTACACAATATTTATAAAAGCATCTTATAAAATCGAAAATGAGTTAGGTTGGGTCATTCTTAAATATTGGGGCCCAAACTTGCCCCATATCTTAAACATGCTTTATTTTTTTTACCTAGTCCATTTTTTAAGTTTAATATTTTTATTCAAATCCTCCATAGTATCAAGTAGGCCTTTAGATTTAGACTAATAACTTGATCCCCAGACAGGTTTAGATTTTTTCATTAAGTGATTTTTAGGGTTAGTGGTCATCAACATCCTTCTCAATGCCAACAACTTAACGAAGTGATTGAAATTCTCTTTTAACATTTTAAGGATTAGGGTTATCTCCTTCGAAAATTTTGCAATGTACTAATCTAACAACACAATTAGCTTTGTTAATATTGAATACCTAAAACACAACCACTTCATCCAAAGAAAATAAGAGATTTTGACTCTATGAAAAAGCTAAGTACAATTATTTGCCATTGTTTACATATAACATTTAAATATGTACAAACCAATTTACACCAACATATTGGAATGTTTTAGAACACATTACATTGCAAAATAACAAAAACTTGATAAATCATAACCTAATTCTTAAATAATAGAAATGATCACTTAATGCTATATGAAATGAAATTTTTTTCTAGTTTATAATAGCTAAGGGATAACTCTTCGAGTCATTAAAAAGATTTGCGTATATGGTTAGTCATTGATGTCTCCCATAAATCACTATTTTATTTGTTCTTTACATGTTGTTATGTCCCTGAGGATCCAAGCAACCTACAAAAGTGAAAAATTTTTATTGGATACTTTTTTTTTAATTATGAGAATTTCAAGTGAGGGGAGTTATTTTAATCTAGGGTTAGGCATGTTGCCAACCTCATAAAGGGGTGTAAGTGGTACTTATAAGTGACTTATCAAATGAGACTACTAATGAGATTCTAACCCTAGTGCTTTCCGTTGTGTTAATGAATACTAAACCAACAGAATCAACTCATGCTGGTAAACAAATAGACCTTTAAAAAGGCATTTTGTTGTGATCAACATATTATAAAAAAAAGTTAATTTCACCATACATTCTCACCCTATGGCCTAGATCCTAAAATGGTCCTCAAATTTTAAATAATTCTAATTAAGTCTTTAAAATATCAGTATCATTTCAATCAAGTCCTATTTACCTAGCCATTAGGTTAGGTATCAAAATCTAGTTGAAATCTAACGTGGAGTAAATCTAAAGCACATTGATCAAATTTCAAATACGTTTTGTGCTAACCGCATAAACAACTTATATCTAATGTAACATTATAATTTAATATGGCTATTTCTAAAAAAAACATGTTAAATTCATATACGTGCATTTAAATTTTGATCTATGTGTTTTAAATATGTTCAATGTCAGCTTCAATCTAACATTTAATGCCTCGACTAATGTTCAAACTAACAAAAGGTCCTAATTAAAATGATATTGATACTTTGGAGATTAAATTAGAAAAATTCAAAGACCAATTTAGAATTTGAGATATAGTTTGAGGATATATGGTGTAATTAACCCCAAAAAGAAAAAACCTTACCATTTGTGAGGTCAATTGAGAGGTTCATCTGCTTTAAATATGTCACTAATAAACTCTTGAAAACGAGAAGAATATATTTTGGGATTTACAGCTGCAATCATCTTTCGATCGAATTGTAATGACTTGTAGGCATGCTCAATTCGCTTGATAACATTGTAATTTTGGAAAAAATCCACTATCCCAAAACACAAAAGAACATCATAGCACTCTATCACTGTAAAATTTTGACATGATAATGTTCCTGTTCCATTCTTTGATATGCGAATACCACGTGCAGCTAGTTCTTCACCAAACTTGCAACTAGGGAAACAAAATTTGTAAGTTAATACAATGCTAAATTGCATTTTGATCCTTAAAATTTATAATTCAATTTTGACCCCAAAAATTTTTGGGTAAACTACACTAGTAGTCACCTAAAGTACTAAGTAAATTTCTTATCTGGTCATCTAACTATAAAAAGTTACAAAATGGTCATCCAATCCTTTTTTGGTCACCTAACTATGAAAAGTTACAAAATTGTCACCCAATTATTCAATTTTGCCTTTTTTGGTCACTAGCTAGCTAACGGTGGCAACTTTTAGAATTGGTGTAGTAGTAACTTGAAGCCTTAACATTTATAAACTATGTCAATTTAGTCTTAATTCTAAAAAGTTGATCATCAACATTTACACATTGTGTAACTTGGTGATAAAAAAAGAAGAAGACAAAATTGAATAGTTTCGTGACCATTTTGTAACTTTTCATGGTTGGGTAACCAAAAAAAGAAATTTACTAATAGTTAGGTGACCATTTTGTAGCTTTTCAGAGTTGGGTGACAAAAAAATAAATTTAATAATATTTGGGTAACTACTAGTGTGGTTTACCCAAAAAGTTTTTGCATTTCACCCCCAACGTATTAAAATTTACCTATTGTTTTGTAGCCATTGATCACCAAAACTCACTTCTGATGCTTCATTCTCAGAGAAAGAGGTATTAGAGATAATGTCCATGATGTTTGTTGTACTGTATTTGCTTGTTGAATCTACAATGCAAAGAAGTAGAACATGTTTCATTAAATGAGTGATGACATTATTAGAACAATTAAGCACTTAATTTCTTACAAATTCTAAATTTTTCAGGTTATCTTTTTTCCAGTAAAAGTATCATGGAGACCCCTATACTAGAAGTCAGATTACATTTTACCCTCTCTACTTAAAAAATGGGTAAATTAGTCTTTATACATTAGATCAAAGAGAAAACTAGTCCTTTTTTGTTAAAACTTTCATCCATATGTACTATTAAAAATTGGCGTGGTTGACCAAATAATCAGAAAACAACACATGGCATGCTACGTGTCCTCATTGCTGACGTATAAAGATTAATTTTTAACAACAAAAATGGTTAAAAAAAAGGGGACCAATTTACTCTTTGATCTAATGTACAAGGACTTATTTGCCCATTTTTGAAGTAGAGGGGGCAAAATGCAATCCAACTCTTAGTATAGAAGCTTCCATGGAACTTTTACCTTTTTTCCTAATTTACTTTGCCTTTTAAGGTACAATTATACCTATCAATTCTTACATTGAAATAGAAAATTCAAACAGGTTGAAATAAATCCAAATAGAACCCAATTTGATTTGATCATAAAAACTAACAATTCAAACCTAAAAAAGTAGCTAAAAATAATATTAATCCAAAATGATTCAAATCTAAAACTAACCCAAAATTGAAATTATCCAAACTCAAAATGATTTAAAAGTTTTAAAACTTGAATTAACCTTAAAATCAACTACTAGACCTAATTCAAGCAAGGTTGATGCCATTAACTATTTAAATCTTTGGAATTCATAGCCAAGGTAAGTGCTAAATATAGGCATGCATCAGGCATGCTAATACTAAATTAAAATTTTTTTTTTGCATAAATGCATAAAATACCCTCAACGTTTATAGGTTTTTTGGTTTAAGCCCTTAATATTTTTTATTGACACCCTCAATGTTACAATTTTTTTTAAAAATCAACCTAATTTTAACGGTAAACATGAATTGACCATTGGTCAAACGACAAGTCAATGAAATAGCCTATGTGGTATGCCACATAAGCACAATGTCATAGATGACATCATCAAAACATTTTTTTCATTTTTTTATCTTCTTTCTTCTTCTCTATTTCTCTCTCCCTCTACTGTTGTTAGAATTAAATCACAAATGAAAGCTCTAGGGTTTCTATCATCAATCTCCATCAACACCGTCATCTCTTTCTCGGCTAAATCCCCTATTTTGCAATCCTAGGCTTTTTTGTAAAACTTACGTGCCAGATGACGTCAAGCTTCGCTATACAAATTTCAAACCTAACATCGAAATTTAATTTCTTAGGTGGTTTTGATCACCGGGGGCAAAAACATGCCACGAATAACAAGGATTTTTCGACGGCATAATGACAACTTTTCTATAAACAAGATCTTTTAGAAGATTTTATTCAATGTAAATCACTTCTATTTTAAAAATTTGTATGAGGGAAAGACTAAGATTTGGGGAAAATAAAACTTTCCCTAGTGTATCGACACCCACATAATTTAAGATTAAGCTTGTTGGCAAAGTGAGTCAATGGACGAATCAATTTGAGTAACTGAGTCGTCTCATAGGTTTTGATTATAATCTTAGTTAAATATGAACAAACTTGATTCCAACAAGACGCAAGAATAAAAAAATGGTTACCGACGGCAGAAACGATGGTGCATTGGACGACATGAAAGGCTTGTTCGATTGATTCGAAATCAAGTAGGTGAAAACCCATATTGTTGTTTATATTACTCAATGGATTATCACCAAAGGAATGAAGTTTCAAACCCTGAAATAACCATTTCTAAACAATAACAAAAAAACCAGAGACAGGAACTTAAAAATAGGGACAAAAAATAAGAGAAAATATAGAAAGAAAAAGAAGATGTCGGGTTTTGGTTTTAATGGTGGGATTTGGTGATGTTGAAGAAGATTACTACAAGTGAGAAAGAGAAGTGGGGAGGGAAATGGGGTTTTATAGGTAGGATATTGAGAGATAAAGAGTAGGAAGAGTGGATATTGAAAGGGGCATGCAGATATGAGGTAACAAAGAATCATTATTACAGGCAAAATGAAGGTGAACAAGATGATGATATGTTCTGGTTTTTTTTTTTTTTTGTGTTGTTTTCTTTGTTGGGAGTTTTGATTTTAATTCAATGTAAACAAAATTCAATCCATTGATTCAATGCAAAATGGTGGTATGTGTTTTATTTTTTTATTGTAACAACGGTTAGAGGGGAAGAGAGAAGAAGAAAGAAGATGGAAAAAATGAAAAATAGAATTTTGTTTTGATGACGTCATCTATGACATTGTGCTTATGTGGCATGCCACATAGGCTATTTTATTGACCTATCGTTTAACTGATGGTCAACTCATGCTTACCATTAAAATTGGACTAATTTCTGAAAAAATCATAACATTGAGGGTTTCAATAAAAAAAGTTAAGGGCTCAAACCCAAAAACCCATAAACATTGAGGGTATTTTATGTAATTATGTCATTTTTTCACATATTTGAAGATCATATACTTCATAGTAATATCGCGAATGAAGAATCCAAATAACATAGCTTATCACATAGCAAGTATTTTTCCCTTCTTAAACTTAATAGTTTTATTTAACCAATCACTTTTGGGGACTTGAATTTGACAACTTTTTTCACATTGGGACTTAAACCTTTTTTGACGTTGAACTTAGAAATTGATACTTTCTTTTGGTCTAAGTTAGGCCTTGAACTTGACAATTATTCCCACATTGGAGCTTGAACTTTTTTTTGTCTAAGTTAGCCCTTGAAAACCCTAAAGTTCAAGTCCCAATGTAGGAATCTTCACCAAGTTCAAGCTTCAATGTAATAACAATTGTCAAGTTTGGGGACCGACTTGGAAAAAAGTTTAACCCCAATGTGAGAATAATTGCTTAGTCCATGCCCAATGTGGTAACAATTGCCAAGTTCAGGACCTAACTTAGACAAAAAAAAAGTTCAAGCCCCAATGTGAGAAAAGTTGCTAAGTTTAGACACCAAACGATCATTTAACCCTTTTATTTTATATATGTATTAATATCAACAAGAAGTGAGGGTCAAAGGAGAGACTATAAGTAAAGCTTGATACATTGTTTGTATTGTTTGTATTTTTCTGTACATCACCTTTATATGAAGAGTCAGAGGATCTTTGTGAGGCTACATCACTTTGATGTAATGCAACATTGAAAATTCTCATGCCATTGTTAGAACATTTGCTGTTAACACAATCCGCTAAAAGACAACAAAGGGATATATGTTACAATTTGTTTTATTTTTAAGATTTGGCTTGTTTCAAATAATGTCACCATTGCTACCTTTTAATAACACATATAGCTAAAGTAGTGAAAATTCACCTTGATGTGATCCTTTTACATGCAAGCCAAGCATGAGGCTGTAATTCATGATGCCTGCAGCCTCTAGGAAAGCACAATCATATTTGATTTGTCTATCAAAAGCAAAATTATGATTGTTAATTAAGAAAAGAAAACAAAAGAGAAAAAATGTATAGATTTATAGCAACTGACTTAGTAAAAGTACCATGGAGGCTCTTGTAATAGAAGTCAGATTGTATTTTAACCTTTTTTGCTTAAAATGGGTAAATTAGTTATTGTACATTAGGTAAAAACGAAAACAAGTCCTTCTGTTAAAAATTTCATCCATTTTTACTATTAAAAGTTGGTCCATGTACGTCAGCATGTGGCACGTCACATATCACATTATATGATTATTTTGTTAGCCACGCTAGTTTTTAACAGTATAAAGGGATGGAAGTTTTAACAAAAATGACCAATTTGCTTTTTAATCTAATGTACAATGACTAATTTTCTCAATTTTTTTAGTAGATGAGGTAAAATGCAATCTGACTCCTAGAAAATGGGCCTCCATGATACTTTTATTGACTTACTTCAAAAGCCTTTGTCGGACCAAAGGTTCAAGGTAAAATAGGAAATCAAGATCAGACTCCTTATGTAGAGTTTTCTCTCGGTATCGCATTTTTTCGACTTTTCGACCTTGCAATGAGCCTTTGAGGTCATAACATCGATGCATCAACAAATCTGACTTGAATATGTTTGCCACAACCACAAAATAAACCTATTTAGAGAATTCAGACAATATAACAAAAGAAAAAGTTGAGTAACAAAACTTCCATATCAAATCAGATAGTTTAAAATATGCCTATAGCCCCTATATTTTTTTTTTAAATTAGGAATTTATTCTCTATACTTATATTGTTAGAAATTTGGTCTATTTTTTAGACTTTAGTATTCAAGTCAAACTGCTAATATTTTTTCTTTGTTAAATTCAAGTTAATTACAACATTTTTTTAATTACATGACTATCAAGTAAGTATATTTTTTTATTTTAAAATGTCACAGCAATAAATTTAACCCAAAAAAATTAATAGTGTTAATATTTGGACCTGAATTTAAAATCTAAAGAATAGAAGAATTATATTCTTGAAAATATAAGTATAGAGACTAAATTCTTAATTTTTGAAAATTACTAGGGCTATTAGGCACATTTTAACCAATAAAATATATTATATAGGTTTAGAGAGCAAAGCTTTATATGAGATAAATACCTTAGTACCTCCGGCTGGTTTCACCACATGAGCTCCATATAGCTTGTTCAATATTGTGCTTCGAAACCTTTTGATATGGCTATAGTAGCTTGGAAGCATTTCCAAGAGAACCTGCATTGGGATAATACTCACTAAGAATTCCTAAATATCTACTTCATTAATAAGCTTATTTTCGAGTAATCTCCAAGCAATAAAATTATATTAGAATCCAACTAAATCTTAATCATTGGAATCCAACTAAATATCTACTGCACAGTTTGGGATGACTTGCAAAATATATGATAAGTTTGTTAAGGGATTTTTGATCCATTTGAGAGGAAATTGTAAAGTGTTATCTGTTCAAAATCAACAAATCTCTAAACAAGTTTGATATTATTTCGATGGGCTTTTGTCTTAACACTTCATAGATTTTTACTGACAGAGTTGAAAAATCATCAACAAGTGTTTGGGAGAAGTCTACGAAGTGTCATCCAGTTGGAACTATTAAATTCTTGATGGAAGGTTTTGTCTCTCGACTCTATTGAAAGTCCACGCACTTAAAAAAATAACCTGAAGAGACGACAGGTTCACCAGGTGGGAGTGTTGCATCAGATGCCTAAAAATGCTTAAAAAGCTAAACCATACGTGTTGCGCATGGTTAGCCTCAAACCCACACCCTATAACATATAAGGCACACATATGGATGAGATTGCTACCACTTGGGCTATATGTTATAAGGCCAACCTCGAAGTTGTTGAGGAGTTGGATGGCTTTAGACGAATGACATTTCCATAATGTTATATGAAAGAAAGACTTGTTTTCATTACCTTGAGTTCGGATTTCCTTAATGTTTTAATAGCAAATCGAGAGTCGTTAGAGAAAAGGAACATGTTTCCAGGTCTCACTGTAGACGTCACTTGCTTAATGGTTTCATCACTACAAACTACCATCATGTAGTCATCGTTATCGATGTTTTCAAGCTCTTGAATTAATCTAGAAAAACAATGAAATAACAATAACTCACGTCTCGGTATATTGGCACAATCTATTAAATACAATAAAAATCAAAACAATTAAAAAATTGCAAAACCTGAAAGATTTAGGACAATAATCTTTCCATTCAAAGCCAGTAACTATTCCGGGAGGGAGATTATTGCAATGGTGTCTTGAACATTGAATCATATAATCCGTCGTCATAAGCTCCTTGTCGGAAAATGCCATGTAAATCTCACTCTGCAATTCTTTTCATTATAAAATGAAAAAAAAAAAAAAACAAATAACTTTTCAAATTGGTACACTTTTTTGTAATCTTTCTATTTGAAAAAAAAAAAAAAAAAATTGAAATGCCATTCAACAAAATAAAAATCAAATTTTTTTAAGAACATGAATTTGATTATACCTTTGTAAGAGAGAATCTCAATTTCTTGTAAGATGATGAAATCTAAGATGCAATGTTAGAATTTTTATTTATTTAACCAAAACTATAATCTGTTGAGTAAAAACCAAATTATAGTTTTTTTTTTTTTTAAATCAAACACCTTTGATTGAATAAATCCAAAGATTTTTTTTAATTTCTATTTTATTTTCTTTTAATTATTTTGGTTGTAAAAAAAGATTGGGCGGTGGAGAGGAAAAGAGGCTGCAACAACTAACAATTTAACTTTCGGTCCCTAACAATTAGTTTTTAATTCATATAATACAGAAATAAAAAAATAATTATTTGGTCCATTAATAATAGGGTAAAACACAATTCATATTTTAGCCGCTTAACTTCAAAAAAGTTATAAAATGATACTTAATTATTCAAAAGTTTTCATTTAAGTTATTAAACTATTCGAAATTTTTTCTTTAAGCCATTAATTTGTTAAGTTTTTTTTTTCTTAAAGCCCGAAGAATGAGTTCTAAGCAACGATTCAACAATCAGTATGGTAGATCAGTATTTATTGACGAGTAGAAGAAAATATCTTAAATCTAAATCGATTTTGATGGTCAACGTGGAAGTTTGGTGAAGGAATTTGCTTAAATTTTGGTTTGCAAATTTTTAATATTCAAAGTTGTTTCATGAAAAATTATTTTTTGTATAACTTATTTTTTTCTCAAGAAATTTGTTATGTTACCAAGTATTAAAAAATAAAATGTTAATATTTTAAAAATCAAATCCTGCCTAAATATAAATAAGCATAATTGATAATAATGTAATTTTAATAAAAATATTTTTAAAAAAGAATAATTAAATATACAATCAACCCTTTTTATAATAGTTTCATTTGTTAATCAAAATTTTGAATCTTGTAAAGAGGTGGTTGTTAATAATATTTGAGATTTAGATTAATGTATTAATAATATTAATTAATGAGATTTAAATTATATTTTTAATAAAATTTATAAATATTATTTTATTTAATAAAATATCATTAATGTATTCCTTATATAACATTTAAATTTAAAATAATATGTTAACTAAAATTTATGATTTTTATTATTCCTATTAAGAGTACTAATATTACTAAAATTTGAGACAATAGATTGTTACAGAGAACTAGTTTAATAAAGAGTGTACTTCATAATTGACGATTGTTGTTATAGATGAGAAATTATTAAAGAAGATAGAAATAAAATATAAAAATCGATAGTTGTTGAATTCATTAAGTCAAGTCATGTTATTTTCAAAATTTTATGTGACAATTATATTGTCACATCTGTAATGTCATGTCAACTTATTATATTTCCTCATATTTCTCGACCAATGAATTTAACAGTTATTGTTTGTTAAGAATGAAATTTTGGAATTTAAAAAATACATAAGAACTAAAAATGATTCAATTGAAGAACATGAATTACACAGTGCAAGGTGAATAACAAAATTTAACCAGACTGATTAATAGCTACTAAAGCGTACAAACTAAAATTGATCAATTCAAAAATTATAGAAATACTAAATTCACAACTTACACAGAGTACACTTATTTAACAACTACTAAATTATACAAACTAATATTGATCAATTTGAAAAATATAAGAATACGATATTCTCAAATTACAATGAATACATTAAAATTAATCAATTCAAAAATTACAAAATACTAAATTCACAACTTATGCAAAGTACACTGATTTAAAATCTACTAATTATGCAAATTAAAATTGATCAATTTGAATACTAAACTCATAATTTACATGGAGTACATTGATTTAAAAACTACTAAAGTATACAAACTAAAATTAATTAATTCGAAAATTATAGAAATACTAAATTCACAACTTACACAGAGTACATTGATTCAACAGCTGCTAAAGTACATTGATTTAATAGCTACTAATTTAATAGAGACATCTTTTTAGATGGGCATTTACCTCTAATGTGGGGCGTTTAATTTTTTTTTTGTCTCATACTACATTATCTAATCTCATCACTACTACCTGCAGGTAAATACACCGCCCATCTAAAAGGGCCCTAAAATATAGAAAATAAAATTCATCAATTCCTTTTTAGTCAAACAACATAGCTTAGAAAAGATTAGAAAATTAAAAAAATAAAAATTTAAATATAGTAAATTCGAAAATAATAGAAATATTAAATTCAGGAGTTACGCATAGCAAGGAAAGTTAAAAAAAAAATACTAAAATCACAATTAAGCAAAGTAGACCAACTAATAGAAGTATTTATCAAAAAGAAGAAAAAAAAAACATTTTGTTTTTGCTAAATCAAAAGGATTCATCATCTCATGAGGAAAATCTTTAGAAACCGAAGGGTTTTACAAATGAAATTTCAAATTCTATTTAATATACAAAACAATGATCAATCATCTCATTAAAACTATAGTGAATTGAATCTTGATTGCCCCTATTCATGGTGGATTTTTCCCTTCATTAAAACTTGCAGCACCAACAATGAAGGGGCTAAGGCAACCAACCTTCATAGACGATAACCCCAATCCACAAAGCAAGCTTCCATCTTCCGATGATGAAGACCTCATATGATTCTTTCTTTTCTCAATTTCCCTAATTATCCCATTCCATTCCCTTAGAGCCGTAGACGCCGGCGAGGATGACGATGTCGTCGAGGAATGACAATCGTCTGATTGATCATCGGACAAATTCTCACCAGGTAAAGGTAGTGTAGTAGATTTCGATTTCTTCAATCCCCTGTTTTTCTTCGAATTAATGCTTTCTCCGATCAGGTCACGGAAACCGACGGCGGATAAACCAGACATGGAGGGTACATCGGCCATGTCAAGAACCGTAACCCCAATGTTAATAACGCCGTGAAACCTACCGGAAGGTCGACGAACTTGAACCGCGGTGAAAGAAGGAGGGTGGATCGTAAAACCAGACCGGATCGAGTTACCGACAAGTAAACGAACGGTTCCTAGCAGGGAATCACGAAGGACGCCGACGGAATAGATCTCAACGGAAACACCGGAAGTTTCTTTAGAAAGGAAATCAGAAGAGACTTTGAAAAGGAACTTGTCGTTCCAAGTAGGGTTTCCACCGCCGGAACGATCAATACAAGTACGGAGTTTAAGAGAAGGATCGATCCATGCAAGGGCGTAAGTTTGCATACGGCGGAGTTGACCAGATGGTTCTTTAAGTCCTTGTGCGGAGATTAAGGTTATTTCCAGCACATAATGATGATGATGATCTTTCTCCATTACCCGGTCCTTCTTGTGCCAATCTTTCTTCTTCTTTTCGATTTTTCTCGAGAATTTTAGGGTTTCATCAAGAAAAGGAAGAAAAGAGTATGGGATTTTCCCGAGAAAGTGACACCGAAGGAAAGGGTAATGCCGGCTGGAAAAAAAAAAAGAAAACCCACCACAACAAATGGAAAGAAATAGGGACAGAGAGAGCTCAGGTGATGGGAAGAAAAGAAAGGTTGAAGGAGGGAAAGTTAGTTACTTTCAAAAGAGAAAATTTTAGGGCTGGGCCGGCAATGAGTATTTGATCTATAAACTCTTTGGACCTATTTGTAATATAGGTCATTGGTGTTTATCGATTGGTTTTGGTATTATTGTTAGTACAAGAGGTTGTGGGTTCGAGTGCGTTTCAGCACGCATTATCCTCCTATTATAAGAACTTATAATGAGATTAATGTTAAAAAAATAATTTTATTAGTTAGGTAAATTACAACTACAATCACTAAATTATTAATAAGTTTATGTTTTAACCACTAAACTTTAAAAAGTTTCAAAATATTCACTGAATTAGAGACGAAACTAAAAAATTGCATTAAGGGGGCCAGAGATAAATCATAAATTATTGGAGGCCAAAGTACAATTTTACCATTATACTAACATGTAATTTCATAAAAATTTAAAGGGATTAAGGCCACTGTCTGCCCCCTTATCTTTGTCCCTTGTTAAAATCGTTGTTGTATGACCTTTTCTATTTGCACAACCTATATTAATCAAAAGCTCTCTTTCATCTTATTTTTTATGGTTCAATTTGTTTTCATGAAACTACGTTGAATATCATGAATCTGCAACCCAAAATCCAAATAGCTTTCTTCTCTGATCTTTGACAGTAACCATTGATCAACTTGGATCTAAGGTATATTCTTCTTCTTGTTGATGGATACTGATCCACCGTACCAGTTATTGAATTGTTGCTTAGAGCTCGTTAACTAAACTTAAAAAAAAACCTTAATAACCCAATGACTTAAAAAAAAAAGACTTTCAAATAGTTCAGTTACTTAAATAGAAACTTTTAACTAGTTTAGTGATTATTTTGTAACTTTTTAAAGTTGAGAGATTAAAATATAAACTTACAATAGTTTGGTGATGTTGAATATAGTTTACTCAATTGATAAACTACATCCGAGCTTTGTTCAACTAAAGTTTGATTCAATGTTTTTAAAGTTAAACCGATAATCAAACTGATCAAATCATTGATTCTTGATTCGATTGATTTAATTAAAATGTTTTTTAAAAAAATAAACTGTTTAACTGCCAATTTAATCTGTCAATGCCAATTTTCAATAGTTTGATTCCATCGAATTGTAGTAATTAACTTTTTATGATTAAATTAAACGGGATAAATTTGGGATTAATAATCAAATTCCCCGGTGACATCATCGTGAAGGGATTTTATCATCATACAAAATCGCCATAGATGCTGCATTACATTGAATGAGCAGAGCAGAGGCGTCAGTTAGTATATAAATGTTAACTTTACAACTATCATTAGTTGTTGAGACATTGACCCATCAACGACCAATTCAATGCTTGTCAACTCAAAGTGTGCGTTCACCTACAATATTAACACCCCCCCTGAGCTTTACAATTTTCCAGTTCGCTAACCCCCCCAAAATCTCTCCATTAATCCAATTTCTTGTTCTTGAGATTCTGGGGTTTCGCGTTTTGGTTCTAAAAATCTATTAAAGTGATCACACAAATGGATATAGAGTTACCCATATCTAATAATCTAGCCACCACGTTCGACGATATCTCTTTGGAGCGTAGCAAAAGCTTCGTCATAGCCTTGCAGGTTTCTATCTTTTGGGGGTCCAATTTTTGCATAGCAAATTTCATGTTTTCTCTTTTTCTTTTTGTTTCACTTATCTCGTGCATTGAAGAACAATGATTTTGCTTCGTTTACATGATGTTAAAAGGAAATTTGGAAAAGTGCATGCATCTTGTTTGAAAGGTTGTCTTAAAGAAAATTTAGAGCTTTATGCATGTTCAAAGCTTTTCTATCTGGCCCCTGACATTTTGCAGGAGCTGAAGAATTTGAGGCCTCAGCTTTATTCAGCTGCAGAGTACTGTGAAAAATCATATATACATAGTGAACAGAAGCAGATGTGAGGATCCATATTTTTACTTTTACTTTCAATAATTGTTGCTTCGTTCATTATTTCCTCGTCTGTTTAGGTGAGGTTGACTCTTTCAAAAGAAGTCTTTCGAAAGAAGTTTTTGGAGAGTAGTCTATCTGAAATCGATAGACTTTTCAACACGTCCAATATTGTCCTTGGTGGGTTTTGTGCTCTGCCTTTGATGAGAGCCTGAGGTTGTTTAAAGAGGAGATGGGTTCAGCGAAGTAAGAGCGTTTTATCGAGCGTGAACCATGTGCCGTGTGCGGTCATTTACCAAGAAAGTATGAACTTTTGCGCTTGGTAAGATTTGAGCGCGTGCCCTACAGCTAGGGTATTTATGGGCAATTATGCTACGACTTGAGCTAGTCAGTTGTAGCATAGTTAGCCACAAGTGTCAGGGGTTCAAATTCTATTTAAGTGCAAACACTCACATTCCCGATCAGGCACACTCACTTTGTTGAATCTACCGTCTCTTCATGCAGCCTTTGGTACTCAGGCACTTCACAGAGTCATGAGACAAAATTCTGATTGGAATAATACCCCTCTATTGAGGGGTTCATTGGCTTGGAGCGGACGATTCTTCGAAGACTTTTTCCAAAGAAGTCAGAAATCTCTCAACACTTAATCACTCCATAGCATGACAATGGCTTGCCTCCGTGTTTGTGCTTGAAATATTCTTGCTTTCTTGGACAAAATTTGCTAGGGTACTCGACAACCTGAAAGACTATGCTGTACAGGCTCTTGTTAATGCTGTTGATCACCTTGGTACTGTGGCTTACAAGTTAACTGATCTTCTCGAGCAGCAAATATTGGAAGTGTCAACCATGGAGCTACAAGCATCTTGTTTGCATCAGGTAAACAGTATGTTAGGAACTTGAGAGCAGAAATGTAATCAAATACGACATCTAGATGGTTAACCAGTCCCGTGTATAACTTAATCATCAAGTAACCTCCAACCAAATGAATTTGAATTAATTTCTAACACAGTAATGAAGGGATGACCTGAGCTCATTTAGTTTGTTCGTGTTAGCAACTTCATACGTGCCTAGTATACACTGGTAAAGAAGGTCTCCGGCAGCACCAGGTGTTTTCATTTATCCCCAAACATCACAAGCACTACATTTTACCAAGTAAGACTACTTGATTGAAGCCTGTTTCTCATTTCCTTTCCCTTTTTATCTCCTTTTTTGTTGGTTCTTATTCTATTGTGTTTCTATCAACCAGATTCCGTAAACAAGAAGGTTCATTTTAGTCCGCTCGTGCGTACAGATTCTAGACAAAACTATTTTGAGGCTTCTTGTCTTCAACCTTTCGGTACGATGGCTGGAACTCTTCTAAAATTTGAGTTTATTGCTGTATTGTTTTAATTGTACTTATTAAATGTGGTATATAGATAGTCCTGCACCAAAGCCTCTTTCATGTTACTTAGCCTTGGAAATGAAGCCTACTTCAAAAGGGAATTCAGACACTTTGGGAAGGTTAGTCTGGCCGAACAGTTCCAATGTAGTTCTTCTAGTGTTGTAATGAGAGCAAAGATGTTATTGACATTGTTTACACTGCAGCAACAAAATCTCGAAACATTCGGGCAATGGTTCTGAAGTTTTCCGACTATTGGGTACGCATTTTACATTGATAGCTTTTCTTGCTTCACAAGACTTGCATTTTGACCGTAATTCTTGCAGATAATGGAGATAACACAAGGACAAAGTCTTCGGCAGCACCTTTTCTTGCTTCGAATCCACTTGTTCCAACACTGGGTATCACACATGGGGTAATGTTCGAATCGACAATAATGCATACATGCTTGAAACCCTTTAAACTGATGCTTGTTTGTTGAAACCCGAGTTGATGGATTTAGCTTTAGATTGGTTGCTCTCTTATCTGATATAAAATCTATCATTGTTGCATTTCATGGTTGTGGAAAAACCCTGTCTTCGTTTCAGGAATCGGAGGGACCATCGATGGCATTCAGGTCATTTGATAACCGAAAGCGTCAAATCGTTGGTGCACCTGTTAGAAGCAAAAGCTTGCTCTCAGCTTTCTTTGTCAAACAGAAAGCAATGAAGCTAAAAGCTGGATATGTTGCATGAATCTCCATTTGAACAATCCCAATGCCACCATGTAAATCACTCATTGTGGATAATGAAGATGAGTTACATTATCCACTCTTATGAATAGTTTGTATAGTTGAATGTTCATTGTTAATTTTCCCTAGAAATTTTATAAATTTTCCATGAAAATGAATTGTCAAATTACAAATTTTCACATCCAATTGAAAAAAAAAAAAGTTAGATTTAGTCTAATTGTTGATAAACGCATGAAGTTGAACTGTCGATTTTTGTTAATTTACTCTTTTTTTTTTCTAATTTATTACACAAATTGTTAAACTGTGATTTATGCTAATTCTTTACTTTTAAATTGTTGAATGTCTGATTTCAAGGAGCAATTTAGTGAGAACGTTTAACAATTAAAAGTTTTACTTAGTTTTCATAAAATTCAAGATCATATTCTAACGATTTAAAATAGGAAATTCATCGTTAAATCAATTGTAAGCTCATTAATTTTAAATTCTTGAAATTAATCCGAGAGTATTGTTGAGGGAGATCAACTTCTTTTGGAAAAGTCTTAGAAGTGTACCTGTAAATTTTTCAATAGGCTAGTGTTATCCCCGATGATAGTTTTATCTCTTGATTCTACCTAAAGCTCGAGCACAGATCAAAGAATTCTTAACATTCCCACTTAGTGGGATTTGAACTCATACAGACTCTTTAAAGAATTTATTGGCTCCCGACGGACAATACTGCGAAAACTTTTCTGAAGTGAGAATCAGCCTTCCCTTAACAAAAATGTCCTTTTTTGTTTTAGAGATTTTCAACTTCTTCGAGAGCAGTATTCAAAGTGACATCGGTCCGGAGCTGGCAGACGCCTTAACATGTCTGGTATTATATTTGGTAGAGGTTTTATCTCTCAATTCTACTAAAAGCTGTAAATGGTTCATGGAATAAAAACGTCTCGTTTGATGCTTGATATGGCAAACCATTCGTGTGTGTCGAAGTAGAGAGAAAAAATTCTTACCGGAAATAATACCGAACATGCCGACTTTAGACAAATAACTTTTCAAAGACTAAACAGTCTTGAAAAAGAAATGATAATAATAAAGAAATCAGAAAACATTATTATGATCATAAAAGAGTAAACAACACATCATTTGAAAAAAAAAGAAAAGAAAAGAAAAGATTCAGTTTCAATCTTCAAACACCCCCATTTTTATCAGCCATGAATGGTAACAGCTTCCCAGAACAAGTTCTTTGAAACACCACTATTGTTCACGTCCCTAGCTTCCATAGCAGCCATCTTCAAAGTCCTAATCGTCAGTTCATTAGCTTCCCAAAAAGATAAACTCTTGTAAGGCAAATTATGTTTATTACAAAGATCCTTCACTAATGGTGCAACTTGTCTCAAATGACAACGAGGCAACCTAGGGAACAAATGATGTTCTAATTGAAATTGTAACCCGCCAAAGAACCAATCCATCCATGGCGAACACGAAATATCCAACGTCCCGTTCGTCTGTTTCTCGAACCAATCATTCCCGTTCGGCGGACCGACGTAAACATTCGCCGAGAAATGATTCAAACAGAATTGAACATGTTGAATTGATGTTACCACAAAGCTCGTAAGAACAAACATAACCTTATGTGACCAATTTGGTAACCATGAAACTAGAAGTGGAAACCATGTCCAAAACACGATAATCCCCATTATATTCAATGTTCTATCTTGTACCTTTCTTTTAGAAAACAATAGTAATAATGTTTGTATATATAAATTTACCCTTGCTAAACACATGATAGGATAAAATGTCCAATGTTGGTAACTGATGAGAATTCGTGCCATATAATCAAACTCGAGTTTTCTACCGTAAAAAGAAGATGTTACCGAATTGAATAACCGAGATGAGACAGCAAAAACTGGGATATGTTGAAGATCGGGATCGTAATCTAAGCTATTACAAGCAATGTGATGAGCATTATGGGTCCATTTCCACCATGCAATGCTAATACCTGTTAAACAGTTACCTGTTATAACTTGAACCAACTTATTCCAGTTATTAGAAATTAGAGATTCCATAAAAAGTCGCATGATTCTATACTAAGAGTTAAATTGTTCTTTTTCTTTAAAAGACAAATTAGTCCTTATATATTAAATCAAAAAATAAATTGGTCATTTCTATTAAAAATTTCATTTATTTTTATTGTTTAAAACTACCAAAGTTGACAAAATTGTCAAACAGTTACACATAGAGTGCCATATGTATCTTATATTAATGTATAAGGACAATTTTTAACTGTAAAAATATATGAAATTTTTAACAAAAAGAATCGGTTTGCTCTTTGATATAACGAATAGAGATTAATTTGCTCATTTTTTAGTAAAGGGCCTATACCAAAAGTCAGATTGCATTTTTCCAGCATTACTTAAAAAATGAACAAAATAGTTCCTATACATTAGACGAAATAATAAATTGGTTCTTTTTAGTAAATAATTCATTCATTTCTACGGTTAAAAATTGGCGCTGCTGACAAAATAACCAGACAGTTACACATGACGTGCTATGTGTACCTTATTCTGATATATAAAGACCAATTTTTAACAATAAAAATGGATAAAATTTTTAACAGAATGATCTAATGTATAGAAACTATTTGTCCATTTTTAGTAAAGGGGCAAAATGTAATTCGACTCCTAATACAAAAGCCTCTTCTACTAAAAATAGAAAAATTAATATTTGTATCTCATTATTAGGTATAAAAATCAATTTTTTTAAAAATTGATAAAAATTTTAACACAAAAATTAATTTACTTTTTAAGAAATAATTTAAAGCTATAAGAAATAATCTAGTGCAAAATGAAATCCCGCCTCCATGCCCACTTTTACCCCCAAGCAATGCTAATACCTATTAAACAATTCCCCGTTATAAGTTGAACCAACTTGTTCCAACCATGACCAGACATTACAATGTAATGACCAGAATCATGGCCAATATAAGCACTCTGTATCCAAGCCATGCCTAACATCATAGCCGAACAGAGATGAACCCACAAGCTATTGCAACACAAAACGCCGTAAAACACGAAACCAAACATGGCGGCTACCGATGTTAATGTAAAAACAGCTGTGTGACCTTTGTTTTCAAACATGCCAGCTTTAGCGAATTCATGGATTAGGTTTCTATAATCTTTGGATACCTCAGAGACTTTGTAATCTTTTAGACGATAACCGGTGAAGAACTTGTTAAGGTATTGCCAAGCTGTGGTGGGATGATAAGCTGTGAATGCGTCAGTAACGTCTTTTCCGGCGAGATTTAAGAGTGGGGTCTCGCCGCCGGGATGGTATTTGGACCAATCGGAAACGTTGTAAACGTTGCCGTTGATGGAAACCCATAAATCTCCTGGCTTGTTGTGTTGTTCTAGCTGTTGAATGGTGATGTATTTTTTGTCACACTCCATTAATGAAAAAAAATACAGAGCTTCTTTTTTTTTTTGTGTGTGTGTGTGGAGATTTTGTTGAAGGTTGTTTAATATTTATACATTTAACGGCGACAGTGTCATTTTTTGTACCGATAGAGGGTCAAAATTTCTTGCCATCCTTGTACTTTCATAAAATTTGAGATCTAATTTTTGTGCTTAAAATTAAAAAATAATTTCGATTAATTTTTTAATTTAAAAATTCTAATTTAATCATAAGTTAATTACACTCAAGGTTATTAATCTGTTAGTAATTTTACATTTTAGTTATTCAATTTTAAAAAGTTACAAAATAATTATTGAATTATTCAAAAATTTTTATTTAAGTTACTGTGCTATTTAGCTTTTTTTAAAGATCGATTAATGAGCTTCAAATGACGATTCAAAAATCGGTATGGTAAATCAATATCCATTAACGAGTAGAACATAATTTAGATTTAAGTTAATCTGACAATCAGTGTTGGAGAATCGAGATTGAAGAAAAAAGTTATTTCGCTTTTGGTTCACAAATTTGAGATGTTTAAAGTTGTTTCATGAAAAAAAATATAGAAGAGAAGGAGAAAAAGAGTTTTTGATTGATGGAGGCGATAAAAACGAATATTTAAATTAATTTTTATGATTGTATTTAGTTTTTATTTTTTTATATTAATTTTGAGTTTTGAATTCTAACTTGATATTTATTTTATCTCATTTAGATCTTATTTATTAAAATTTTAAAAGTTTTTTTCATAAATATTTTTTAAAAGAATTAATTTTTTAAATAGAAAAATATACAATAAGCCTTACGTAGCACTCTTTAAAAAATTTCTATTGTATTTTTAAATTATTTTCAAAATTTTAAATATAAATATTTAATTTTTTACATCTTTAAAATTAAAATTATTATAAATTAAATAAGAAATAAAATTCATTTTTTATTTTGTGAATAAAAATCATCAAAAATAGTAATTTTGAAAAATGTGCCTAAATTTTTGTCCAATCCCGGCCCAGATAAAAATGTTAAAACTTGGGTTCGACCCCACCCGCCTGTATTAATTTTTTTATATAAAAAATTAAAATATAATACATCAAAAACACTAAAAAAATTAAAATAAATGTTTCCTAACAAATTAAAAATAAATTTAAAAAATCTTTATACTTAAAATAACACTAATATAGGTGCAATTTAAGAAGCAAATGCCTCTAAAATAGTAACAAAATTAATAATAAAACAAGAGTTATACAATATCAAAACTTAACAACAAAATAGTCACAATATAATAGTGAAATGACAACAAAACAGTGAGAAAACAGTAGGAAAACAATAGCAAAACAGTAAAAAAACAACAAAATAACAGTTTCTTTTTTACAAATTCGGGCCGAGCCAAAAAAATATTATCCAAAACTCTTCTGTTTTGTAAACAGACTTTATTTTTTTACTCAGATCCATTTTTTTAGATAGACCTTTAAATTGAACTGAGTGAACCGATCTATGGATAAGTATAATATGATGGATTGTAACTATATAAGTATATTAATTGTAATGATTTCATTTCAAGAATAAAAATAAAATCACTTCATCATATTGAAAACTCTTTGTATACCATTGATATTATCTCCCTACATATTCTCAATACCCATAATTGGAAAATTAGAAGATGATGGTCCATGCTTTCAAATGACAAAATTTGGCCATTCCTTCTTCTTCTTCTTTTTTTTCCTTTTTGAAATTTATGATTTAAGGTTAAAATTTTATGATTAAAATTTAGGGTTTAAATTTTTAATAGTATTGTATCAATAATATTGAAAAATTACAACCGAATCAAATTAAGCTTTTTGTCGTTAAATCAATCAATTTAATCTTTATAATTACGTATAGAACAATACGACAAAAAGGCATAGCATTTGATTTTGATAGCAAACGCCACGTGGTTAAACATGAGCCATTCAGTACTAAATGTAGTCTTTATATCTTGACACGTTAAGAAAGATCTTAGACACGTTTTACCATCATCGGAATCATAATGCAAAGTGGTCCATTTGTCATTGAATGGCTGTGATGAAGTAGGGACCATGGAGTCAGTATACACCGCATCGCAAGATATTTATTAGTAATTGGTAATAATAGGGTTAATTTCAATCCTGTCCTCTGACTACTATTTTGATTTTAAATTGATCTTTGAACTTTAAAATGTTTTAATTAAATTACCAATATATCAATATTATGCAATTAAGTTCCTTCGTAACCCTAACTAACTCAAATTTAACATGGATTAAATTGTAAATAAATATATTCCAGTTATATTAATAACTTAAATTTGACGGGTTTATAATTATTTTTAACATATTTGATCCAAACAGTTATGTAATAAGTACACACATATTCAATTTGATCTACATAATTTAAAATTTTTGGACATAATTAACCCCGATAATTCTCATTTAGAGGTAAAACCAGATTTTTTTTAGAAGAGCTAAACTTGAAATATAACTTTTCTGAAAGAGCTAAAATTCAATCAATTTTATAATTTTTTAATTGATTAAACTATAACTTAGGATCATAATTGAATTTTACTTTTTACGAGAGAGTAAAATAACAATTTTATTATTATACTAATTTGAAATTTTATAATTAAAAAAATTAAAATATTATTTTCTTTTCATTTTAAGAAAATCCAAACGCTTACCTACCAATTATTTTAGACTTAAATTATCAAGTGTTTATTAAGTTGGTGTCACTCTCAATTGGTCGATTAGAAAAATTACGAAAATATCTTTTATAATTAAAATAAGTTATATTACTTGATGGTATTTTAATTTTTCATTAGAACAAAAATCAATACATATGATAAGATTTAAACCCGTGACAATTGAATTAATAAAAAATTAAATTTGTCACTCAACCAAAACTTCATTTTAATTTAACTTTTGCATTTTTATTTTATTATGCACATTTTATTTTAATATCATATATATTTCATGTGCTATTATTAATTAGTTTCAAACTATACATTTTATTATTTATTATATATTATTTTTATACAAATATATTTGTTTTAAGCACGTGGTTTTTACTTGTATACACGTATGATAAAATTTTTAATATTTATAAAATATTAATAAAAAATTAATTAGTGTTTATAAACCTTTAAATCAATTTTTATTTTCATTTTTTTTATATGATTGTTTAGTGTGGAAGTAAAGGAAGTATGTAGAACAAGTTGTCATATAAAAAAGCAAAAAGAAGTGAATAAAAAGATTTATAGTTGCTACTATTTGGAATAAAGATTTTACTTTACTCAAAAGGGTTGGAAGTTCTATGGTGGCCAAATTTGCTCCACTTGATTTCAATTTTGATATAATGGAATAGTATCCTTTCTTCCTTTTTATCTTTGATATAGGTGGTGGAATACTATTATGTAACACAAGCTGGTTAGGTGGAGTGATAAGAAATCTAATATTTATTAAATAAAGTTCCGAGTTTAAATATTATGAATAGAGAAAAGAGTATTGAAAAAAAATTATATTCTATTTAAGGGTTTAAATGAATTAATTTAATTTAATTAAAATTAGAAACCGAAAAATAGAAAAAGCCGAAATTACTATAAATAATAGAAACACCCATATGAAAAACAATATTCTTTTTTTCTAAAGAATTACAAACAAAAATTGAATATTTTAAAGAAAATAGTGTTGGAAGAGCTTACATTCCGTTTAGGGATTTAAATGAATCGAATCAACTCAATTTCGGATTTAGTTAAAATTCAATATGACTATCAAAAATTGAAAGATCTCAAACAATAAAATTATTTGAAACCCAAAATTACTATAAATAATATAAACACCCATGAGATAAACATTTTTAAAAAATATAAACAAAAATTAGATATTTTTGCGCTTTGTTTAGAGGTGTGAATGAATGGACTCAATTTCGAATTTAGTTAAAATTAAATGTGATTACCAGAAATCGAAGAATTTTAAATAATAAAATTATTTGAATAAAAGAGCCAAAATTACTATAAATAATAAAAAAATCATATAGAAAAAATATTTTTTTAAAAAGTTATAAACAAAAATTGGATATTTTATAAGTGGACAATTTTTTAAACTATTTTTTTTATTTAATTTGTAGAAGTTATATATATTTTTCTTGATATCTTCTAAGCAAACTCGGAATATATTAAAGCGAAAGTTTGTAAAGATAAATGCCGTAACCATGATTATTTGGTATATATAAGTGCTGTCATATATCATGATTGTGGAATATCTGCGAGATAAGTCCTTTTAACTTTGCCACATTTATAATTTCATCCTTATTTTATTTTAATTTATCTTTCAAAATTAATTTAACAAAAGCCACATTATTTTTATTTCGAAATTAAGTTTTTAAAAATTTTTATGTAGTTTAACTTATCTTATTTAATAATTTTTAAATATTTCATTTCAACCTACAAATCAAATCTGTGTTTTGAAATTATTTCAAATTTTATTTCTAAAATTAAAAAAATATTAGATATATATTATTTCTAATATTATAAATCAAAACATAAATTCATAATATTATAAATTTATTATATTATAATTCAAAAAATTAAGTATATTTTTAAGTTGTGTATATTTTTAAATACTATTTCATTAATAATTAATAATTTATAAAACACAGGAGTAATTCGTGCAACGCACGGAATAAAAAAACTAATTAAATATATATATCAAATTTTAAAAAATCAAAAATTAAAAAATACAAAAAATACAATCTAAAGTGTTTTTATAAAAATAAATATAATAATAATAGCTAGTTAGATTTCATATTTGCATGCATTCTTATTGTTAGTCATTTTATCACCCAATCTCTCTTGGGTTCGATCCTAAGAATACTTTACATTCCGTTGTAACACAAATATTACAACTAACCTGTCACACTTACATATAAGTTGCTTTAATTTTGATAATTTTGTGTTGATTATGTAACACCCCTAATCCGTATCCATCGTCGGAACAGGGTTACAGAGCATTACCAAGTTATACAGTCAAATGCAAACACTTCGTACTATTTTACCATTCATGTCAGAAAATTTTTTATAAGTCCCTTATAAGATCCCCCGAGGCCCAAAACATACATTAGAAACAAATCGGGACTAAATCGGGAACTCAAAATTTTTTTTGCCAAATTTCAAAATTTTTCAAGGTGCAAGGGACACACGCCAGTGTGGTCAGGCCGTGTGGCTCACACGACCAAGTGACACACCTATGTCTTAGGCCGTGTGGTATTTGAAGCAGGGCACATGACCGTGTCCCCAGCCCGTGTAACTCTTTGACTTGCAATACATTTAAGTGCAGGGGTCACACGGCCAAGCCACACACCCATGTGCCAGGCCGTGTGATCAATTCTGAGCATTCTGTTTTAAAATTTTAAGATGCAGGGGACACACGACCAAAACACACGTCCATGTGCTAGGCCATGTGTCACACATAACCGAAACACAGGCCCATGTCTCTGCTCGTGTGGACAAAATAAGACTATTTCCAAGCCTTATTCCTCACCCAATTTCACCTTCCACCTACATAAACACTTAAACACATTCTCAACCATTTCAAGACCTTCAAATCAAGCCAAAATCAAGTCTTTTACTTGACATATTGTAACATTTATTCATGTTATTCCAATTATACTATCACAAACTAATATCCAACATGCTTGTATGATTTCCTCATTTTAACCCTTTCAACACACAGCATATTAAAACCATTTACATATCAATACATATCATTCATTAGCCATTCCAATGACTAATTACCACCAACATTACATTGTCTTCAATGGTCACATTTAACCTATACATGCCATTATAACCAAAAAGATTTGTTTTTTTTATAAGTCAATTATAAGAACCCCCGAGGCCCAAAACATACATTAGAAACAAATCGGGAACTCAAATTTTTATTTTTGTGAAATTTTAAAAATTTTCAAGCTGCAGGGGACACACGCCCGTGTGGTCAGGCCGTGTTGCTCACACGACCAAGTGACACACCTATGTCTTAGGCCGTGTGGTATTTGAAGCAGGGCACACGGCTGTGTCCCTAGCCCGTGTAACTCTTTGACTTGCAATACATTTAAGTGCAGGGGGCACACGGCCAAGCCACACACCCGTGTGCTAGGCCGTGTGATCAGTTCTGAGCATTCTGTTTTGAAATTTTAAGATGCAGGGGATACACAGCTAGAACACATGCCCATGTACTAGGCCGTGTGTCACATACGACCGAAACACATGCCCGTGTCTCTACCCGTGTGGATAAAATAAGGCTATTTCCAAGCTTTATTCGTCACCTAATTTCACCTTCCACCTACATAAACACTTAAACACATTCTCAACCATTTCAAGACCTTCAAATCAAGCCAAAATCAAGTCTTTTACTTGACATATTGTAACATTTATTCATGTTATTCAAATTATACTATCACAAACTAATATCCAACATGCTTGTATGATTTCCTCATTTTAACCCTGTCAACACACACATCTAGCATATTAAAACCATTTACTTATCAATGCATATCATTTATTAGCCATTCCAATGACTAATTACCACCAACATTACATTGTCTTCAATGGTCACATTTAACCTATACACGCCATTATAACCAAAAAGATTTATTTTTTATAAGTCTCTTATAAGAGAGCCCCTGAGGCCCAAAACATACATTAGAAACAAATAGGGACTAAATTGGGAACTCAAATTTTTTTTTGCGAAATTTCAAAATTTTTCAAGGTGCAGGGGACACACACCCGTGTGGTCAGGCCGTGTGGTATTTGAAGCAGGGCACTCGGCCGTGTCTCCAGCCCGTTTAACTCTTTGACTTGCAACATATTTAAGTGCAGAGGTCACACGGCCAAGCCACACACCCGTGTGCCAGGCCATGTGATCAATTCTGAGCATTCTGTTTTGAAATTTTAAAATACAGGGGACACACGGCCAGAACACACGCCCATGTGCTAGGCCATGTATCACACACGACCAAAACACATGCCCGTGTCTCTGTCCGTGTGGATAAAATAAGGCTATTTCCAAGCCTTATTCCTCACCCAATTTCACCTTCCACCTACATAAACACTTAAACACATTCTCACCCATTTCAAGACCTTCAAATCAAGCCAAAATCAAGTCTTTTACTTGACATATTGTAACATTTATTCATGTTATTCCAATTATACTATCACAAACTAATATCCAATATGCTTGTATGATTTCCTCATTTTAACCCTTTCGACATATACATCTAGCATATTAAAACCATTTACATATCAATACATATCATTCATTAGCCAGTCCAATGACTAATTACCACCAACATTACATTGCCTTCAATGGTCACATTTAACCTATACATGCCATTATAACAAAAAAGATTTGTTTTATATTTGTACTGAAAATGAGCCGGCGGATAGTGTGAGAGATCTCCGCCAAGGTTCCAATCCAATGAGCCTCCGAGGACTATAAAACAAAGGAAATACAACTAAGTAAGCCCTTAATGCTTAGTAAGTTCGTATAATGGAATTTAACTTACCATACATTTACACTTAAAGTAAGCATACAAAAAAACGCATCCAAAAAATTTGGCTAATAGCCTAAACACGAAACTTCAATCAACATGTTAGTCATGTATTTCATTTGAATAATAATAACAAGGATAAGCTCATCAACTATCATGTTTCCATATGTTTCCAAGTATATACGGATAACGATTCATTCAAAGTTTATTTCAACTTATATCATAATTTCACCCATTGAATCATGTAACACCCTCTAACCCTAAACTGTTGCCGAAATAGGGTTACGGAGTATTACCAAAACTATCGAATAATTTACAATTAATACACAATTATTATCAAACATATTATAAAATAACTTTATAGTCCTTTATATGAATCTTCGAGATCCAAAAATATGAGTTAAAAGTAGTTTGGGACTAATTCGAGTACTTATAAAATTTTTTGAACATTTTAAAATTTTTCTAAAGAGTAGGGCTCACACACCCGTGTTAATGAATCGTGTGGTTCAATACGGCCGTGGTGGTTTGGGACACACCCGTGTCCCTTACCCGTGGAGCATTCTGGTTTTCTCACATGGCCAAGTCACAAGCCCGTGTGCCAAGCCGTGTGGACTCAATATGAGTCTTAAACACTAAACTAACCTTCCTGCACATTTCAACCCAAAACCAATGTACAATTTATGTAGCAACCAATATATTTACATATACAAACATATCTAACCATTTTGAAACAATTTATTTATATATTTGTTCATTAAACATACATACACCAATTAAATTCATGCTAATAAACTTTATTCATTTTTTTTATTTCATACCTATATCAAATATATCATATTAGTTCTCTTTTTATACTTATAACCAATTTAAAACATCATTTTACAACCATCATCATAAGACTCTTATACTTAACATATTCATTACCTAGGTACATGCCACCATTACCAAAAGAAAAGTACATTACTTAAATTTCCTTTGAGGTCGGGATTACTCTGGATACTGGACCGGACACCAACTTTCAATTAACCTGCGCACGGAAACAACCGTACGCTGAGTATGAGTACACTCAGTAGTATTACTATAATTCAAATTCATATTATTATACGATAAAATATGTATATTCAATTTATGCATATAATCTTTCAATAACTATTTCATATAATAAATCAATTTACCAACATTTCAACAATAATATTAATTATCTCAAAACTTGTATTCAATTGAATTTTTGCACTTTTTCATTACTTCAACCTTATTTGATTTTCAAATCTTATTTCTACGACTTATTTCATTTCTTATACAAAATCATTCAATTTAACAATTATTTCGTATCAATAGCTATTTAACTAATTTTTCTCTTTTTATTAGCTTATTCTGGTTCATATACAATTTATATAACTTATCACTTTTTCAATATCAAATCTATTGTAATTTGCAACTACCAATATCATATGTTAAAATTTAATCTTAATCAAATTATAAACTTTGAGTTCATACTATTAAATTTCATATCTCAATTTCTATTTCAGATATCAAATTCACACTCAAATTATATAATTCAATTATATTATTCTTTTCAAATAACTTCTCATATTATTTATTTATATAAATTTCACACAATTTGTGAACTTTAGTTTCATTTCTCAATCTCATATAATATTTCAATTCATAATCCAACTTTGAACACTTCACGAACCTTTGATTCAAGCATTCAATCTCATTTCATGAACCTTTGATTCAAGCTAAATTGACTTACCTTTTTATGCTTAAAGCTTCAAATCTTCAATTTTTCCTTTTTCTTTTCTTTCCCCTTTTTCTTTCCTTCTTACCTGTTTTGCTCTCTATTTCTCTTTTTCTTTCTTTTTGTTTTTCTTTCCTTTTTATAGCATATATATATACACACATATATAATAGTTTATAATAATTATTATTATAAAAATCTATTAAATAATAAATATTTTAATTACACTTGATCTAATATGTATATTACACTTGTCTCTATTTAATTTGTTTACCTAAAAAAAATCTTATAATTTAATTAATTATCCAATAAATATCTTTTATAAATAATAAATATCTATTTAATAATTAATATAAACATCACATTTGTACATTTTCATATTTTTACACATGTATTAAATTATTACCACACAAGTGTCACATTCCAATTTATTTAATAATATAATAATATTTTTAATTCAATAAAATAATAATAATAAATTTAACTAATTAATTAATTAAGTAAATATCTAACAAAAATCTTAGCTTTTTCATGTGTTTGCCACCATAACCATTAGAAATGGCTTATTTGCCATTTTGGCCCTTTTGACTTTCTATTTATCTACAATTAAACTTTTGCTCCTTATTCAATCTAGTCCTTTGCTAATTTCTCTAAATTTACTTGATTCACCTAATTAAAACCTAATTAAACACATAACTAACTTTGCAAATATTTTTAATAAATATTTACAAGTCCGTTTTACTAAAAATGGAGATCCGATAATTCATTTTCCAATATCCGTACTTTTTAGGTCGTTACAATTCTCCCCCCTTTAAAGAAATTTCGTCCTCGAAATTTCTCATCATTTCCGAACTCATATCAAAACTCATTTCAGAACTCGATACCAGATCTGAACTTAACTGAGTAGCTCTAATGTTCTCCTGTCATTCCTTAATCATTAGTAATATAACTATTGAGAAATTTCCAGTAATATTGTAATATCCTCAATTAGGGCCTAATCGGAATAGTGGTTTCGTGACCACAAATCCGAGATAGAAATAATTATTTTATAATTATTTTGAGGTTTATGATATGATTGTATGATTGTGTAAAAATTTCGTGAAGAAATTCTATGCGTAAAGTGCTTAATTTGAAATTAGGGGCTAAATTGAATCAGTTGCAAAATTTACATTCTAGAAGTTTTTAGTATGAAATTGCTTTGGAATATTAATTAGGAGGTCTTAAATAGCAATTTGACCAATTTCTAAAATTTTGGACAAAAATGGGCTTGTACATGAAAATTTACGAAGAAAGACATTAAGGGCATTTTTGTCAAATGGTAAAGGTGTTAAATTGAAATGTTTTTTATTTATATTTTTATGGTTTACATTTTTATGAAATTATTTTGTAAAAAAATTTCGTACGAAAATTTTGACGTTTGGGCACTCAATTTAGTCAAAAGGACTAAATTGTAAAAAGTGCAAAAGTTGAGTTCTATATGTTAGAGGTGTTCAATTGTTATGAAATTTTAAATTGGAGGTCCTTAAATGGTAATTAGACCATTGGTTAATTTATTGGACAAAAATGGACATGAAATGGGTGGAAAAAAATATTTTTAAGTTAGGGGCATTTTGGTCATTTAGTGATTAAATGAATTAAAAATTAAATTAAAAGCCAATTTTTGCTCATCTTCTTTCTCAAGGCCGAAAATAGCATGGAGAAACCATGGCTAGGGTTTTTCAAGCTTCCAAGCTCGATTATCAAGAAAAACGAGATTCAAGTCGTGATCGAGGGAAAAACAAAGTTTACGAGGAATAGGCTCAATTGTTGATATTTTGGTATCGAGGTAAGTTCATTTGTAAATAATGTAACATAATTGCTATTTTAAGTGATTTAATGCTATTTATATGATATGATACTTGTTATTATGAATATTATGCTTTGTGAAATATTATGTATTGGTATGAAAAGTATGTGATTAAATTGATAAGTATGAGATACAAGCAACGTATTGGTTCCGATATTCCGAGGAGAACGACTGGGAAATGTGTGATTGAGGAAAATCCCGTTTGCACCTTAGGAATAGATTAGGATACAAGTGACATGTCACTAGGATGGTTGGGCATCCGAACTCGTTGAGTTGAGTCCGAGTTCACTTATGGATGCAAATGTCCGAACTCGTTGAGTTGAGTCCGAGTTCGTGAGATGTAACTAGGCATCCGAACTCGTTGAGTTGAGTCCGAGTTCACTTATGGATGCGAACGCCCGAGCTCGTTGAGTTGAGTCCAAGTTCGCTTATGGGCGGGTTACATGGTCGTTTGATTACATATGTGGCACTTATGTGCAAATTATCCATGTATCCGAGTTATATTCCGATGTGTTCAACGGGTAAAATTCTAGTGAAATGGAAGAACACTCAAGATGCAAGTGTCATTTTGATAAGTGTTGTGAAATGGACATTTTGGACAGGTATGTACTTAACCCTCGGGTTGAAACTCGATACAACAACAATAATGTGGTAAGATGATAAATGATGATTAGAAATGTGATATTGTTTTGGAGATACCATGCTAGTGTTATTTGGTATAATTGATTTGTTATGTTACTTGTTATTTGCATGTGAACTTACTAAGCATTTATGCTTACTCCCTTCTTTTCATTCATTGTAGTTTTGACAAGCTAGCTTGGAAATCGGGAAGGGTCGAAGGAACGATCACACTATCCGGAATAATTTGGTATAATGGCTTGTATTTTGAATATGGCATGTATAGCAATATACCTGTTTTGTGTTATTAATCTTGTGATATGGTTGTGGTTTGGTTGAGAAAATGCCTGATAATGATTAGTCCTTGGAATGGCTAATTTAGATCATGTATGAGACCATGTATGTTCAAAGTGATAATAGTCCATGAATATTCATAGAAAAGTGAAATTTGTCATAAAACAGAATATTGTAACAGCAGTGATGTGAGTTTTAAAAATCACTAAAAATAGTAGAAACAGAATTAGGTGATGAATTAAATATGAAATTGAAGCTTATTGTGTCTACTTTCATATGGATGAAGCAAAATAGGTAAAGGAGTTATATGTTGTGAGATATTTGAGTTTTAGTGAAACAGGGTCGGAGCAATTTCTGGATCCCCTGTTCCAACTTTGGAAATTCACCATAAATTGTACAAAAATAATTAGGAGATGTACTTTATATGTTCAAAATCATTATTGAGTCTAGTTTTAAGAAAAACAAACTCCATAGCCACATGAATTTTTTACAGAGAGAAAAGTGGTTCGTGGTAACCAGAGGTTAGTGCAGTCGAGTCCTGAAACAAGGGTAACTTTAACTAATAAACTGTACTAATTGGCCCAACGAAAAATTCTAGAAAAAAATTAGTAAATATATAAATGAATCTAGATTCAGGGAAAATTTACGGATCTTGATTTTGAGTTTCGTAACTCGAGATATGATTTTTTTTGTAACCATGACGCAGATAGACAATAGGTTGCGAATGTAGAAATAAAGGATTCAAAGTTCTTTAAGTGGTAAATTATGTTTAGTAACACCTCAAGCTCGACTCCGGCGACGGTCTCAGGTGTGGGGGCGTTACATTTGGTGGTATCAGAGTAGGTTTAGTCGGTTCTCGGACTAATGTGTTGAATGTACGAGTTTTGCTATACATGCCATATATACATATTGTGATAGTGTGACGACTTCTGACCTTTTAAATGATTTTTTTTATAGTAAATGGATCCCGATCCAGCTGTGGCTGATGATGTAGAGAGTAATGCACCAGCTCCAGCTGTAGGGGCGGTGCTGACTGAAAATCCACCTCCTACTGTTGGCTAAGGAAGAGGAGAAGGGGCTCGGGAAGCCTTTCTCCAAATGATGAGTGCATGGTACACTGAGTTCGTTCGTACGAACCCGAATGCACAACCTCCCCCACCTTCCCTGATTCCTCAACCTGTACCCCGATGCCTCAAGGTATGGATCTGATGAAATTACATAGGACTCCAGTTGACAGAATTCGTAAGCAAGGGGCTGAAGAATTTAGGGCAAATGTTAATGATGATACCGAGAAAGCAAAGTTTTGGCTTGAGAATTCTGTTCGGGTATTTGATGAATTGTCTTACACACTTGAAGAATGCTTGAAATATGCTATATCTTTGCTGAGGGATTCAGCCTATTATTGGTGGAAGACATTGGTTTCTGTGGCACCGAAAGAGAAAGTGACTTGGGAGTTCTTTCAAGAAGAATTTCGAAAGAAATACATCAGTGAAAGATTTGTTGATCAGAAGCGTAAAGAGTTTCTTGAATTGAAACAAGGCAACATGACAGTTACCGAATACGAAAGGGAGTTTGTTCGGTTGAGTAAGTACGCTAGAGAATGTGTTCCTTCAGAGGCTAAAATGTGTAGACAATTTGAAGATGGACTTAATGAAGACATAAAAGTATTTGTTGGAATTCTTGAATTAAAAGAAATGGTAGTACTTGTTGATCGGGCTTGTAAGGCTGAAGAACTACTTAAAGAGAAGAAAAAGATAGAGGCTGAGACTCGAAATTGGAAGAAAAGACCGATGAGCAGTTCATTCTCACAGCAATCCAAAAAATCTAGAAATATGAATCCTTGTTTTCAAGTTTCGGCAGGACATTCGTATGGGAATCCCAAGCAGCAAAATGTGGGTCTTAAATCTCAGACTACCTTTGTGGCTAGTGTGGGAAATTCCAGATTTGTTAAGCCCGAGTGCAAGCGGTGTGGTAGAAATCATTTTGGTCCATGTAGAGCAAATGAATGTTTTTGATGTGGTTCTCCGGATCATTTTATTAGAGACTGCCCAGAGAAAATTGAAAAAGAAAAATTTCAGAGTACAAAAACTAGTGGTGCAGACTCGAGAGGAAGGTATTCGAGAAAAGCTGGGAATGAAGCAAGCAACAAGGATATAGTCAGAGATTCAGCAGGTAAACCTGAAGCAAGAGCTCCAGCTAAAACTTATGCCATAAAAGCACGTGAAGATGCTTCCTCACCCGACGTGATCACTGGTATATTTTCTCTTTATGATGTTAATATTACTGCTTTGATTGATCCCGGTTCTACTCATTCATATGTGTGCATGAAATTGGTGTCTAGTATGAATATACCTGTTGAGAACACAGAATTTATGATTAAAGTGTCAAACTCGTTAGGCAAATGTGTCATAGTTGATAAAGTATGCAAGAAATGTCCTTTAATGATTCGGGGTTATTATTTTCCTGCCGACTTGAGTTGTTGCTGTTTGATGAATTTGATGTTATCTTGGGTATGGATTGGTTGACATTGCATGATGCTATAGTAAATTGTAAACAAAAAGTTATTGAATTAAAGTGTGAAAATGGTGAGATTCTGTGGGTTGAATCAAACAAATCAGAGGCATTATCTAGTGTGATTTCTTCGATGTCGGCTCAGAGATATTTGAGAAAGGGTTATGAAGCTTATTTGGCGTGTATGCTGAATATGAAAGAAATTGAAAAGAAAGTTGAATCAGTGCCGATTGTGTGTGAGTTTGCGGATGTATTCCCAGAGGAGTTGTTGGGTTTGCCTCCAGTCAGAGAAGTAGAATTTGGTATTGATTTGATGCCGGGAACAGCTCCGATCTCGATGGCTCCGTATAGAATGGCACCAACAGAGTTGAAAGAATTAAAGTCGCAGTTGCAAGAGTTGACAGACAAAGGCTTTGTGAGACCGAGTTTTTCGCCTTGGGGTGCTCCTGTATTGTTTGTGAAAAAGAAAGATGGTTCAATGAGACTGTGTGTTGACTATCGGCAGTTAAACAAAGTGACGATTAAGAATAAGTATCCGTTACCGAGAATTGATGATTTGTTTGATCAGCTAAAAGGAGCAACATGGTTTTCAAAGATTGACTTGAGATTTAGGTACTATCAGCTGCGGGTAAAAGAGTCAGATGTGCCTAAAACTGCTTTTAGGACAAGGCATGGTCATTATGAATTTTTAGTTATGCCGTTTGGATTAACAAATGCTCCTGCTGTGTTTATGGATTTGATGACTCGCATATCTCGACCATACTTGGACAAGTTTGTTGTGGTATTTATAGACGATATATTAATCTATTCCAAAGATGAGACAGAGCATGCCGAACATTTGAAGATAGTTTTGCAAACTTTGCGAGACAAGCAGTTATATGCCAAGTTTAGTAAAAGTGAATTTTGGCTTTGGGAAGTTGGATTTTTGGGTCATATTGTTTCAAGTGATGGTATACGGGTTGATCCCAGTAAAATTTTAGCTATTGTTGATTAGAAACCACCGAAGAATGTAACTGAAGTTAGAAGTTTCTTGGGGCTAGCTGGATATTATCGACGGTTTGTGAATGGATTTTCTATGATTGCTGCTCCTATGACTAGATTACTCCGAAAGGAAGTTAAATTTGAGTGGACGGAAGAATGTCAACGGAGTTTCGAAGAATTGAAAAAGTTATTAACAGAGGCACCAGTGTTAGTGCAGCCCGAGTCAGGTAAAGAATTTGTGGTATATAGTGATGCTTCTCTAAATGGTTTAGGATGTGTACTGATGCAAGAAGGAAAAGTTGTGGCTTATGCTTCGAGGCAGTTAAAACCTCACGAGAGGAATTATCCGACTCATGATTTGGAATTGGCGGCGGCGGTGTTTGCTTTGAAGATTTGGCGACATTATCTATATGGTGAAAAGTATCGAGTATATACCGATCACAAAAGTCTTAAATACTTGATGTCACAAAAAGAATTGAATTTGAGACAGCGAAGATGGTTAGAATTGTTGAAAGATTTCGAGCTTGTGATTGACTACCATCCAGGAAAAACAAATGTAGTTGCCGATGCCTTGAGCAGAAAGTTGTTGTTTGCTTTGAGAGTTATGAACACTCAGTTGGAAATGTCAGATGATGGTTCGATTCTAGCAGAGTTGAAAGCAAGATCGATGTTTTTACAAGAGATTTGTGAAGCTCAGAAAAGCGATGAAGGCTTGTAAGCCAAAAGAAAGCAATGTGAGGTTGATACAGAGTCAGATTTCAGAATCGGTTCTGATGGTTGCTTGATGTTTAAAAATCGGATTTGTGTACCGAAAAATGATGAGTTGATTCAAAAGATCTTGCATGAAGCACATAATGGTTGTTTTTCGATTCATCCAAGTAGTACGAAAATGTATAATGACTTGAAGAAAATGTATTGGTGGAATGGAATGAAAAGAGATATATCGAAGTTCGTATCGAAATGCCTAATTTGTCAACAAGTGAAAGCTGAACACCAAGTACCTTCGGGGTAGAAGAGACTACATGGGAGCCTGAGGAAACTATGAGGAATCAATACCCATATCTGTTTACCAGTAAGATTTTCGAGGATGAAAATCCCTAAAGGGGGGAAAGTTGTAATATCTCGAATTAGGGCCTAATCGGAATAGTGGTTTTGTGACCACAAATCCGAGATAGAAATAATTATTTTATAATTATTTTGAGGTTTATGATATGATTGCATGATTGCGTGAAAATTTCGTGAAGAAATTCTATACGTAAAGTGCTTAATTTGAAATTAGGGGCTAAATTGAATAAGTTGCAAAATTTGCATTCTAGAAGTTTTTAGTATGAAATTGCTTTGGAATATTAATTAGGAGGTCTTAAATAGCAATTTGACCAATTTCTAAAATTTTGGACAAAAATGGGCTTGTACATGAAAATTTACAAAGAAAGACATTAAGGGCATTTTTGTCAAATGGTAAAGGTGTTAAATTGAAATGTGTTTTATTTATATTTTTATGGTTTAAATTTTTATGAAATTATTTTGTAAAAAAATTTCGTACGAAAATTTTGACGTTTGGGCACTCAATTTAGTCAAAAGGACTAAATTGTAAAAAGTGCAAAAGTTGAGTTCTATATGTTACAGGTGTTCAATTGTTATGAAAATTTAAATTGGAGGTCCTTAAATGGTAATTAGACCATTGGTTAATTTATTGGACAAAAATGGACATGAAATGGGTGGAAAAAAATATTTTTAAATTAGGGGCATTTTGGTCATTTAGTGATTAAATGAATTAAAAATCAAATTAAAAGCCAATTTTTGCTCGTCTTCTTCCTCAAGGCCGAAAATAGCATGGAGAAACCATGGCTAGGGTTTTTCAAGCTTCCAAGCTCGATTATCAAGAAAAACGAGATTCAAGTCGTGATCGAGGGAAAAACAAAGTTTACGAGGAATAGGCTCAATTGTTGATATTTTGGTATCGAGGTAAGTTCATTTGTAAATAATGTAACATAATTGCTATTTTAAGTGATTTAATGCTATTTATATGATATGATACTTGTTATTATGAATATTATGCTTTGTGAAATATTATGTATTGGTATGAAAAGTATGTGATTAAATTGATAAGTATGAGATACAAGCAACGTATTGGTTCCGATATTCCGAGGAGAACGACTGGGAAATGTGTGATTGAGGAAAATCCCGTTTGAACCTTAGGAATAGATTAGGATACAAGTGACATGTCACTAGGATGGTTGGGCATCCGAACTCGTTGAGTTGAGTCCGAGTTCACTTATGGATGCAAATGTCCGAACTCGTGAGTTGAGTCCGAGTTCGTGAGATGTAACTAGGCATCCGAACTCGTTGAGTTGAGTCCGAGTTCACTTATGGATGCGAACGCCCGAGCTCGTTGAGTTGAGTCCAAGTTCGCTTATGGGCGGGTTACATGGTCGTTTGATTACATATGTGGCACTTATGTGCAAATTATCCATGTATCCGAGTTATATTCCGATGTGTTCAACGGGTAAAATTCTAGTGAAATGGAAGAACACTCAAGATGCAAGTGTCATTTTGATAAGTGTTGTGAAATGGACATTTTGGACAGGTATGTACTTAACCCTCGGGTTGAAACTCGATACAACAACAATAATGTGGTAAGATGATAAATGATGATTAGAAATGTGATATTGTTTTGGAGATACCATGCTAGTGTTATTTGGTATAATTGATTTGTTATGTTACTTGTTATTTGCATGTGAACTTACTAAGCATTTATGCTTACTTCCTTCTTTTCATTCATTGTAGTTTTGACAAGCTAGCTCGGAAATCGGGAAGGGTCGAAGGAACGATCACACTATCCGGAATAATTTGGTATAATGGCTTGTATTTTGAATATGGCATGTATAGCAATATACCTGTTTTGTGTTATTAATCTTGTGATATGGTTGTGGTTTGGTTGAGAAAATTCCTGATAATGATTAGTCCTTGGAATGGCTAATTTAGATCATGTATGAGACCATGTATGTTCAAAGTGATAATAGTCCATGAATATTCATAGAAAAGTGAAATTTGTCATAAAACAGAATATTGTAACAGCAGTGATGTGAGTTTGAAAAATCACTAAAAATAGTAGAAACAGAATTAGGTGATGAATTAAATATGAAATTGAAGCCTATTGTGTCTACTTTCATATGGATGAAGCAAAATAGGAAAGGAGTTATATGTTGTGAGATATTTGAGTTTTAGTGAAACAGGGTCAGAGCAATTTCTGGTTCCCCTGTTCCAACTTTGGAAATTCACCATAAATTGTACAAAAATAATTAGGAGATGTACTTTATATGTTCAAAATCATTATTGAGTCTAGTTTTAAGAAAAACAAACTCCATAGTCACATGAATTTTTTACAGGGAGAAAAGTGGTTCGTGGTAACCAGAGGTTAGTGCAGTCGAGTCCTGAAACAAGGGTAACTTTAACTAATAAACTGTACTAATTGGCCCAACCAAAAATTCTAGAAAAAAATTAGTAAATAGATAAATGAATCTAAATTCAGGGAAAATTTACGAATCTTGATTTTGAGTTTCGTAACTCGAGATATGATTTTTTTTGTAACCATGACGTAGATAGACAGTAGGTTGCGAATGTAGAAATAAAGGATTCAAAGTTCTTTAAGTGGTAAATTATGTTTAGTAACACCTCAAGCTCGACTCCAGTGATGGTCTCGGGCGTGGGGGCGTTACAAATATCCTGTCGAAACATAACCAAGAAACCTGGATTATCAAACTCTGACTGATGTTCCTGCCATAGTTGCATCTGTAACTTTCAATTGATATCTATTTTCCCCTGATAGATATATTTTTGTATCAAGTCTTCTAGAATCTGAATAACCCTCTTTCAGATTACCCATCTTCTACGGATGAAAAACTATACTAAAATCGAAATAAATACTCAATAATTTCCTGTAACTGTTTTCAAAACCCCAAAATGAACTACAATCTTGATCAGAAATAATCAATACTAGAATATCATATAATCTTACAAATTTCCCGAATGTACTCCTCAACAAGTTTCTGAAGCAACCAATTAGTTCTGACCGCTATAGAATGAGCTAACTTTATAAACTAACCAACTACTACCCATATACCATTCTTATAATTTATTCCAAAATCAGGAAGTAAACCATAAACTGTAGATCTCTATCAATCATATCGAAAACTGATACTCCATATAATTCGTCAATTTCATAACTTATATCTCATTTCCGTCCTAGTATCTTCACTAGCTGTAATAATTCCATAAGTACCAATATCGAATATTCAGCTTTAATCTGTTAACATAATTTCAGAAACATCACATTTCCTTCTGATTTCTCATATATCTTTTCAATATTATTAATGTAGCTATCATAGAAAATTCTTTCACAAATTAGAAAGAAATACCGAAGCTTTAAATTATTCCGAGGCCACTATCTTCAGATAGGTTAAAACCATAGTACTATACTAGGACCAATGTTTTAATTGTATAGATAGAACAGTACATCAATATCAACAGTGCACTCCAAGATAGAAAAGAAAAATTGAAAGTAGTTCCATTAACAACCAATGTAGTAATGCAATTTCTATAATCTAAGATCCATATCTCCGAACTCTCATGATTGAACCAGGATTTTTAACAACAATATATATGTTATTATCTTCAATCAATGAATACCCTTCCACAGATGAATCATGTTTAATAGATAAGATTAGACTATAAAATAATAAGAAAACCAAGATGATGAAATCCCAGATGTGCAGCTATATTGAATTTTCGAGAATAAAAACCACATGAAATGACAAAGAAATCCATAGTATTCCAGAGAAAGACCAAAAGAAGAATATCATTCATACCCACTAGAAACAACTGTGATAGAGATAATGTAAATTGCATAATGTGATTCAGAATACCACTAGTAAAAGTAGAAAATACTTTCATATGAGTTTAACCATCAAGTCTTCTGTCTAATAGAGCAGATCAGAAAACCAAAGAAAAGTAGAGGAATATCGATCATGAACCAACCCAATTAATAATACTTCTATCTAATGTTATAATTAACCAAACTCCTTATATGATAAGAACCATATCTGAAAATGAACAGTTGCATATACCTCTGAAGATAAAAGAACATATAGAATATCCATATAGAATACCCAAAAGAGATCGCTGTAAGATATCCGACTATAGCAGTTGTATTCAAATATTTCTGCAATTTCATCACTAATCCACTAACATGCATAATCATCGACAGTCCCATATTATTCAGTTCACTCGTAAAACTGGTTAGGAAGAAATTTCTAGTTAACTCATTTTGTAGATACCACATTTGAACAAATCAATTTCTCATAAATAACTTTTTCTTTAATAGTAGCATTGTATATCCCAAATAGTTTTCAGAAGAATCTGATATCTTCCTTCAGAACCATCTTTATTAACCCATTCTCAGTTTTAACTGCTTTATTTATCATTCAATTGCTGAACTCTTCAATTCCATACCTCTGAACTAAATCAACATAAATCTTATGAATTTTACTATATATAACTGTACCAATAAAGGGGTGGAGATCGTAAAGCCTCATAATTTAACTTCATGTTTGCACTCATATAACATAACATTTATCATTTCTTATGTACTGTAAAACATTTATCTATGCTTTTTTTCAAATTCTGTTTTATCATAAGTAACATTTTACTTAGACACTGAAGTATCACTTTTTAAATTTATCAGAATTAACTAAATTAAAAAGCATCTTTTTCTCTAACATTTCCCTTTTCTACACTAGAGGTAATCAACTCGGTTTCATCTAATTCATCTAAATGTTTATCCGATAACTTTAATCTATAAAACAAAAAAATCCCGACTCAGTTTTGACTCGATTGTGGCATGTACCTCTAAACTCAATTTTTCGAGCTCGATTTAGTCCGAGAATCGGCTAAACGTGATAGCTCTAATACCACTAAATGTAACACCCCCTAACCCCAAACCGTTGCCGAAACATGGTTACGAAGTATTACCAGAACTATCGGACAATTTACAATTAATACACAATTATTATCAAACATATTATAAAATAACTTTATAATCCTTTATATGAATCTTCGAGATCCAAAAATATGAGTTAAAAGTAGTTTGGGACTAATTCGAGTATTTATAAAATTTTTCGAACATTTTAAAATTTTTCTAAAGAGTAGGGCTCACACGCCCGTGTTAATGAACCGTGTGGTTCAATACGGCCGTGGTGGTTTGGGACACGCCCGTGTCCCTTACCCGTGGAGCATTCTGATTTTCTCACATGGCCAAGCCACACGCTCGTGTGCCAGGCCGTGTGGACTTGATATGAGTCTTAAACACTAAACTAACCTTCCTGCACATTTCAACCCAAAACCAATGTACAATTTATGTAGCAACCAATATATTTACATATACAAACATATCTAACCATTTTTAAACAATTTATTTATCTATTTGTTCATTAAACATACATACACCAATTAAATTCATGCGAATAAACTTTTTTCATTTTTTTTTTATTTCATACCTATATCAAATATATCATATTAGTTCTCTGTCGAAATCATTTTTTAAAATTTTGGAAAACGGGATCGACTTTAAAAATATGGAGTCGCCACCAATCCTTTTTTGTTTAGGCGCGATTGGATCACCTTATAAAAATTTGGCCCGCATAAAAAAATAGGGTTCAGAAGTCGGTTACGTACAAGGATGGATTAGCACATTCGTACGCCCAAAATTGGTATCACTTTAATCAATAATTGTCCCAATATTGAAAATTTTGAAAAGATTTAAAATGTGACTCTTTTTGAATATTTTATAATGGATTTTAATATTCACTCGTTTTGAAAGATTAAAATGCCACGTCCAGCACATTAGGATATAACATTTTAAAGTTCTCAAAACCGAGATCATCTTATAATTTTTAAACCGAGATCATCTCATAATTTTTAAAACATACAATTAAAAGGGTATTTAATTTTTTAGTCAAATAAAAAATCACAACCCAGCACGTTAGGGCACAATTTTTCAATTTTTCCAAATACTAAATATTGCATTGTTTCAAAATTATTTAAATTGACAAATTTGAAAATGATTTAATGCATTTAATTTGAAATAGAATAAACTTGAGTTAAAATCATGAAACTACAATATAACAAATAATCGTGGAATAAACGCATATAACAAGATTGCTTAAACAACGCATAAAGATATAATATTACACCACATGAATATCGATACTAGCATAAAACAACAAATTTGCAATTGATACCAAGTAATTATAAACATGAGGTACTAAACCTTGAAACAAATAAAACAATAATACATACAAAATATATAAATATATATATATAATATAATAATAATACATGCAAAATATTGAGGTACCGTATAAAATTTTAGAACAATATGTATATATATATATAATAAATATTGGTATTTTAAAAGAATATAACATATACGGTACAATACGTAATATATATAAAAATGACTTGATGAAGCTAAGAATATTTATACATGAATAATGGAATCTATAGAATATAAATTATTAGTATACAAAATATTTTATGGATAATAGAAATAATAATATATTAAACAAAAATTTAAATATGAATGAAATATTTATACATATAAATAATAGAAAATGATTGAAATAAATGAAGTATAATTTAAAATAAGGTTCTTTAGAAGAAATAATATATATATATACATGAGCAAATTTAAAGTGAAATACACATATAAAATAATATAAAGCCAAACATACATATAATTTATAAATAAACAAAAAAAATCATTCAATAGCAATAGGGATTAAAATGCATGCGCACGATATACCAAGGACTAAAAACGCAAATATTCCAACCCCGATATGCAGTGCTTAAACGAGGATTGACTTGAAACAGTAAATAAAATACAAGGCCAAATTTGAAAAATCAAAAAAACTAAAACAAGGCCCAATCACAGGACTGCGCAAAGGAGAAGGATTATTTGCGCAAATACCCCCTCCAAGAAGAACGCACGGATCCTCCTGGGTCTTGGATCGGGTCGAAACGGGTAAGGCCTATAATAATAAAAAATAATCATAACAATGTGAAAATAAATAATCATAATATAAAAATATTTAAGGTAAGTAATACAAGAATAATAAAACGAAATAGTTTGGAGGAGATACTATATATAAACTTGAAATAAATAAATAAAATACGAATATGCAAGAAAATGATGAAAATAGAATAAATCTAAAAATGAGAATTAAAATGGATGCAAATAAATCAATTTAATAATATGAAAATAGTAATAGTTGGTGATAAAATAATAAATATATTAAACGTAATAGATATAACAATAATAATAGCAATAAAATATAATAACAACAACAACAATAATAATAATAATAATCTAATAATTAATTAGTTAATTAGAAAATCAAACAATAAAAATAACAAAAAAGGGACTAAAACGAAACTCAAAATTCAAATTTCGGGGCAAATCAGATAAAAATAAAAGTGAGAAGGACTAAAATGCAATGCGCGTGAACTCAGGGGGATTAAGAACGCAAATATTTCGAGTTCCAAAATGCATCATTTAAACGAGGACCCAGTTGCAACCATATACAAATCTCAAGGAAAAATCTAAAAATACAAAAGAAATGTAAAACAGTGTCCAATCAAACATTAGTACAAGTTAAAGGACTAAACGTGCAAATTTCCCTCCAGAACCAGAACGCGCGGATCCTCTTGGGTACCGAATCGGGTCACATTATACGACGTCATTTTGAGGCCACCGAAACAGGCCCCAAAGGACGTCGTTTCCTCACGTATATAAAACAACATTTTCCTCAAAAAATCTGAACAATCGGCCACTACCCAAAACCCTAGCTGACCCTGTGTTATCTTCCGTTTTATCCTCTAACAAAACCCTTCCTGTCGAAACACCATTGTAACCGGTGGCCAGAAGTGAGGTGAACCCCCTTTTTAACTCTATATGGACCGTGCTTGGGGATTTAATGCCCTTGACCGCAAAGAATCAAAAGAAAGGGGCTACTTGCTGGGTTTGACTCCGACGACGGTAACGAAACCCCAATGTCATGCCTTTAGCAACTCTGGTAAGCCCTTTTCTTTATCCCTTTCTTTTATTTTGTTTATAGAAAAGATATAGGAAAAAATGAAAAAAAGAATACAAAAAGAATGAAAATAATGGAAAACCAAAATCGTAGATCACCTTCTGGAAAATTTTTATTTTAATATGTATATACTGTGCCCATACAAAAATGGGGATCCCCCTGTTTACATCGATTGATTATGGCTTTATAGCCAAACTATTACACTATTCTGTCACTGTTCGCTATTGCTCCTTGTTGTACCGCTGTTTGCATGTTGTTTCTGTTTCCATTTCTGCTTCTCCATTTTTTGCAGGTCGTGAGAGGTAGTCAACGAAGGCAGGTTTGCCTATTCTGGTGCTAGGCAGCGGGCGGCGCGCTCGAGGCACGTGGGTGGCTGACCTAGGTGCGGCGTACCTAGGGTTTTCCTTGGCTGAAGTAGTTTAGGTTTTGGGCTAGTTTAGGCCATTTTAATCTGGGCTTGATTTGTTTAATTTGTAAATGGACTAAAAACTTTTATTTGGGTTTTATTTTAATAGTTGGGCCAGGCCAAAATTGGCCTATTACATTCTCTTTTTATACTTATAACCAATTTAAAACATCATTTTACAACCATCATCATAAGACTCTTATACTTAACATATTCATTACCTAGGTACATGCCACCATTACCAAAAGAAAAGTACATTACTTAAATTTCCTTTGAGGTCGGGATTACTCTGGATGCTGGACCGGACACCAACTTTCAATTAACCTGCGCACGGAAACAACCGTACGCTGAGTATGAGTACACTCAGTAGTATTACTATAATTCAAATTCATATTATTATACGATAAAATATGTATATTCAATTTATGCATATAATCTTTCAATAACTATTTCATATAATAAATCAATTTACAAACATTTCAACAATAATATTAATTATCTCAAAACTTGTATTCAATTGAATTTTTGCACTTTTTCATTACTTCAACCTTATTTGATTTTCAAATCTTATTTCTACGACTTATTTCATTTCTTATACAAAATCATTCAATTTAACAATTATTTCGTATCAATAGCTATTTAACTAATTTTTCTCTTTTTATTAGCTTATTCTGGTTCATATACAATTTATATAACTTATCACTTTTTCAATATCAAATCTATTGTAATTTGCATCTACCAATATCATATGTTAAAATTTAATCTTAATCAAATTATAAACTTTGAGTTCATACTATTAAATTTCATATCTCAATTTCTATTTCAGATATCAAATTCACACTCAAATTATATAATTCAATTATATTATTCTTTTCAAATAACTTCTCATATTATTTATTTATATAAATTTCACACAATTTGTGAACTTTAGTTTCATTTCTCAATCTCATATAATATTTCAATTCATAATCCAACTTTGAACACTTCACGAACCTTTGATTCAAGCATTCAATCTCATTTCATGAACCTTTGATTCAAGCTAAATTGACTTACCTTTTTATGCTTAAAGCTTCAAATCTCCAATTTTTCCTTTTTCTTTTCTTTCCCCTTTTTCTTTCCTTCTTACCCGTTTTGCTCTCTATTTCTCTTTTTCTTTCTTTTTGTTTTTCTTTCCTTTTTATAGCATATATATATACACACATATATAATAGTTTATAATAATTATTATTATAAAAATCTATTAAATAACCCGTTTTGGCCCTTTTGACTTTCTATTTATCTTCAATTAAACTTTTGCTCCTTATTCAATCTAGTCCTTTGCTAATTTCTCTAAATTTACTAGATTCACCTAATTAAAACCTAATTAAACACATAACTAACTTTGCAAATATTTTTAATAAATATTTACAAGTCCGTTTTACTAAAAACGGAGATCCGATAACTCATTTTCTGATATCCGTACTTTTGAGGTCGTTACAAATCATTTGAAATCTCGATGGATACATGGGTAGTACATACGAAGTGTACACTACTGTAAATCCGTCAATTCATATTTAGAAGTGCTTTTACAAGCACATAAACAGAAAGCTCTCTCTCTCAAGCAATATGACGGGAAGCTCATGTGAGCCATGTAACTGGAAGCTTACCCGAGCAATATAACGAGAAGCTCACAAAGAGCTTATAACGGGTGGCTTCAGAGAGCAATTAACGGGCAGCTCCTAAGAGCAATTAATCAGGAAGCATCAGGTAGTCATATAACAGAAAGTTTAAGCGAGCAATTACAGGAAGCTTACGAAGAGCCATATACGGGACGTTCATAAGAGTTGTGGCGTGTCTACAACACATGAAGAATCACAACCAATCGGGATGCTCCAAAGAGCTATTAACGGGAAGCTTGAGAGGGCTTATAATGGGACACTCTTTCGAGCTACGGTATGTCCACAACATATGCAGGATCATAACCAATTGAGAACCCTGTATCCAAAGCTCTCTCTCAAGCAATATGATGGGAAGCTCATGTGAACCATGTAACGGGAAGCTTATCCAGGCAATATAACAGGAAGCTCACAAAAAGCCTATAACGAGTAGCTCCAAAAAGTAATTAACGGGTAGCTCCGAAGAGTAATTAATCAGAAAGCATCGGATAGCCATATAACGGGAAGTTTAAGTGAGCAATTACGGGAAGCTCACAAAGAGCCATATACGGGACGTTCATAAGAGCTGCGGAAGCTTGAGAGGACTTATAACGGGACGCACTTTCAAGCTACGTATGTTCGCAATATATGCAGGAACATAACCAATCGGGAACCCTGTATCCAATCGAATTTCATTCATTCAAACGGGACTTAATATTTATCGAGTATTTCCAAATATATGATCACATTTCATACACATAGCCATTACAGAAATCACATACATATCATTCAATTTAGGCATATAATTACACAATTAAGTTACACGAACTTACCTCGACAATGTTCGTCATTGTAATCTACTAATCTGATACTTTTTTTTTCTCGATTCAATTCCATATTTGGTCTATCCGAATCTATACGAGTGAATTTAACTCAATTTAATACAATTTCATACTCATTTCTATTCAATTCACATCTTAGGCACAATTACTCTTTTACCCCTATACTTTTTAATTAACGACGATTTCGTCCTTAGGCTCGAAAAATGAAACTCATGTAATTTAGGCTGCGTTCTTCTCCCCGTTTGTAATGAGCTTTTGCTCAAAAAAGGACTTTTTTGTTAAAAGTATTGTAGAACAAACTCCAGTGTAACAAAAATTTTAACTTCAAAAAAGTGCTTTTGCACAAAAGGAGAAGCAGAAAATTTTGGCTTTTCTAAGCCAAAAGTGCTTTTTTTGTTTGTATTTACTATTTTAACCTTCTAGATTGTATATATTTAAACTATATTATGTTTAAATATTTAAAATAGTATACATTCTAGCCTCCTCAATGTCACGTAAATTGTGTATAATATTTAAATTTACTTAGAAACATTTAAAATATTATATTTAAATATTTAAATATAGTTTATATATTCTAATTAAATTTAATAATTAATTAATTTAATTACTTAAAAATATTTAAAATTAATATTATATATTAAAATATTAATAATAAGTTATAATAAATTATTTTTATATTTTTGCTAAAATATCATAATATTAAATAATTTAAACATTATTTTAATACATATTTATTACTTTATAATATTATGTCTAAAATAGACATTTTACTTCTCAAAAGCACTTTTTGACAGCAATACCAAACACTTAAATTTTTCAAAAGTACTTCTCAAAAGCACTTCTTAAAAGCACTTTTCCACAGCACTTTTCAAAAGCATTGCCAAACTGGCCCTTAATCCTTATTCCAAGCCTAGCCAATTTTTACAGATAACATTTATAGCTCATGTATTTCATAAAATTCAAAATTTTTTTATGAATTTTGCATCTTTTCAATTTAGTCCTTAAATCATGTTTTCATCAAAATTCCCTTAACAAAAGATGTTTATCTATTAACAACCTTTCATTTTCCACCATGAAACTTCAAAATTCATGCATACTAATCCATAGAAAAACCCTATTACTTTGATAACTTACAAATTAATCTCCGAGATAGCTAAATTAAGCTATTACAATCTCGAAAATGTAAAAATCATTAAAAACAGAACAAGAAAACATACCTAATCAAGCCAAATAAGTTTGCATGAGTTCTCTTCTCTTAATTAGGGGTTCCATGTATTTTTTATTTGGGAAAGATGATGAAAAGATGATATTTTCTTTATTTAATCATTTATCATCTTTTAATATCTTTTATTTCCAATTTCATCTTTTTCTTTAATTAAATTTCTATGGATGAATCATCATCCTTATATACTAACTTCTCTTAATGGTCTATTTGCCATATAAGGACCTCAAACTTTGAATTCCATAGCTATTTGATACTTATAGCTACTAGAACTCAACTTTTGCATTTCATGCAATTTGGTCTTTTTATCAATTAAACATGTAATCGGTAAAATTTTCTTAACAAAATTTTCATACGATTTTCCTATCATAATTCAGACCATAAATAATATTAAAATAATTTTCTTTTCGGACTCGAATTTGTGGTCCCAAAATCACTGTTCCGATTTCACTGAAAACGGGCTGTTAGAAATTATTTATCTTGGTCCACGCATGTCGAGGAGTAGTCACTAAACCAAACTGAATTTCGTTCGATTGACTTTTTGGGTTAACTAACATTGGGTTATTGGGTTAGGTTATATGGTTATATAGATTATACATTATAAAAAATAAATATATTTTAAACAATATAAAATAAGTCAAATTTTCAACCAGTTTGGTTTCGAGATTCTAAAATTGATAATCGATCAAATTAACCAATTAAATCAAGATAAAAACCAACCAACTTGCCCCACAGACTAAACTGAAACAAAAAAAAAAAGAAGCAAATGGGTCAGTTTTTTTTGGGTAAAATCAAAAATTGCTCTCCCCTAAACTTGGTAACTTTTAAAATTGGCATAATAACAATTTTAACCCTAAACATTTACACATTATGTAATTTGATATTTTTTGTAGTTTTGTTTTTCTTTGTGACATTGAAGGTTAATTTAAAAAATTAAAATCATTTCATTGGATTTTTAGGTTTTTATGTTATTGTTTTTTTGTATATTGTTTTATCAAATTTAGTTGATAATTTTTTTAGCTTTTTAGGTGAAGGAGTAACAATAAAAAGTAAAAAGGTAAAAAGAAAAAAGAAGAAGACCAAATTACACAATGTGTAAATGTTAAAGGCTAATTTTTTTAGAATCAAGACTATATTGACACAATGTATAAATATTGAGGGTTAAAGTTGCTATTATGCCAATTTTAAAAATTGTCACGTCATTTTTCCTTTAGCCATTCAACGGTTGGTAACAGAAAGGACAAAACCTAATAGTTGAGTGACCATTTTGTAACTTTTCATAATTATGTAACAGAAAAAAATATCAATAATTAGGTGACTACCAATATAGTTTACGCTTAACGTTTTCGGACAGCAAAGAACTTGTAGTATTTTCTTAAATAATTTTTAGCTAACCTTACCTGGATTCATAGTTAATTGTTTTTCTAAAGTTTGATAGTGTCACGTACATAATGAACTTGTTATCTCATGTGGTGAGATAATTGTGTGAAAAAAATACGCCCACTTTCCTGAATAATCTAAGAGTTATCCTGTTTTACTAAAAAATGATCTCATTTGTTAGATTTATCTATAAAAAATTATTTTAATGTAATAGTTATATCTAAAAATATATTGAGCAATTTTTTATTAAATTTATTTATCTTTTATAGACTATATAATACAATACAAATATAATTTAAAAACAACAAACTTTAAATATAGTTCAGACTGTTATAACATAATTATAGCATTAAAGATAGCAATTAGAAAGGAAATAAAATAATTTATTATATTTAAATTTATTTTATTTGAATTAAAAAGAATAATTTTTATATTATTTTTATTCAATAAAAGAAATTAATTTATGAAGCAAAAATTTCGAAGAGTTATTTATTGTTAGCATTGATTTATATTGATATAAATGTATATATATATATATATATATACTTGATTTGGTGGCATTAGAGGTGATTATGGGCCAGGTGGGTTGCGTTCAATTAAAAATTTAAACCTGTTTGTTAGGTTTGGCTTGAAAAATGCGTCTAAAATTTTGACCAAGTCCGACCCGGATAAAAATGCTAAAAACAATAAAATAAATATTTTCCGACAAATTGAAAATAAATTTTAAAAAATATGTATAATTAAATAACACTAAGATAGATGCAACTGAACAAGTAAATGCCTCTAAAGTTATAACAAAATTAACAATAAAACAAGTGTTATACAATATCCAAACAATAACAATAAAATAGTAGTAACATAATGGTGAAATGGTAGCAAAAATAGGAAGAAAATAATAAAATAGCATTAAAACAACAAAAAAAAAATATTTTTTTGTCCTTTTGTGAATTCGAGTCGGGTTAGGCCCAGGTAAAAAATGTTTTACTCGAGGCCCGACCTGTTTTTTAAACAGGCCTTATTTTTTGCTCAAGCCCATTTTCAAACCTATATTTTTACCCAGACCCTCCTAATTTTTAAACGGGTCGGATGATCCGGCCCATGAACAGGTTTAAGTGGGATATTAAAAATTACCTTTTATTTTACTAAAACATTTATTTTTCATGGAGTTTAATTTTTTTTAGTATAATGATGGTCAAACTTACTATTAAATAGTATAAATAATGCATGGATGAAGCAATTAAAGAGCGGGGGAAATTAAAACATGCATTTATAGTGACACAGCCTTAGAGAAAGTACTAAACAACACACTCCAAATCATTTCTAAGTTTGTAGAAATATGAAAATATATTATGATTAAAATGAAATATTTATACTAACATGAATTATGTATATGATTTGTTAAAACAATCAAACCATATAATATATTTTTGAGTAAACTATTAAAATAGTCACTTTTGTTTGTTTCAAGTTACATTTTAATCATTTATGTTTGAAATGTTACGTTTTAGTCATTTACGTTATCATGTTGTAATATTTTAGTCATTGAGCCATTAATTGTTGTTAACAGTGTAACAGTACGCTAATATAGTATGTTAAATCATCATTTCAAAAGAAAATTTTAGGTTAAACTATACAATTGTTCCCTATATTTTTTCGTTTTGAGCAATTTAATTATTTTCTTTTTTGTTTTTTTAACTTTCTTTTTTTTCCATTCTCTTCTGCTTCCCCCTCTATTTTTCTTATTTCTCCATTTCTTTTAAAGTATAAAAACTAACTAAAATGAAGATTAAACAGAATGTACAGGAAATATCCAATACCAAAATAAAAGTATAGGGACTAGTTTTAACAAATAGAAAACATAGAAAAACTATGTTAAAAAAAATGGAGAAGTGAAGAAAATAGAGGGAGAAGTGGAAGAGAATAGAAAATAAAGAAAAAAGAAGTTAAAAAACATAAAAGAAAAAATTAAATTACTCAAAACGAAAAAATATAGAGACCAATTGTGAATTTAACTTAAAATTTTCATTTATTCAATTTCTTAACACTCATTGGTTAGGCCCGTTATTAGAAGGAAAGGTGAGAAGAAAAGAAAAAGAACCCGGCCCAATAGAAGGAAAAATTAGAAAACAAAATGTCAGAAGTGGGATTTGAACCCACGCCCTCTCACGAGGACCAGAACTTGAGTCTGGCGCCTTAGACCACTCGGCCATCCTGACTAATTGTTTAAGATCTTTCATATTTTCTTCTTTATCCTTATCTTCTTTTAGCTAAAAGCTATGTACATTGATTTGAACGTGGAAGCTAACAATTCCTCGTGAAGAAACTAAGTTTGTATTTGGATAATCTTGATAATGGTATCATTGGGGAAGAGAGGATGGTGGAGAGAAGTGTTGGTTTCGGGTTGATACAATTTAACAAATTTAGTTTATAATATTTTTGTAAATGTGTAAATGTTGAGGTTAAAATTGTTAATTTTTTTTTAATGAAGTCTAAATTAACAAAATATGTAAACATTGAGAAGGACCAATCCGATTAAGCATATATTTGCTGAAATTAAATACTCAAAAACAACACTAATAAAACATTACCATATGAGCTTTGATTTGTAGCATATTCATCCAAGGCATCTACATGTCAAGTTATGCTTGCTAGGATTTTTATTGTCTTTAAACAATTGTCGAAATTTTAAATTGATTTCAGATTTTAAAATATTTAAATTGAATCATCAAAATATCAATATTGTATTGATTAGATTTTTCTATCAACCTCGCCATTAGTTTGAGTGTTGAATGTTAGCTCAAATCTAATGTGAAATATATTTAAAATATGTTAATTAAATCGTAAACATGTGTGTACTTAATGTGTGAACTGCTTGAATTAAAAAGAAAAAAGAAAAAAAAAACTCTCTTAAATGTTAATACAATTGTATATTGTTTTAATACGTCAGAATTGAGTTGTCTGTAAGCTTTAATCGTAACTGTTGATGTACTTTAATCTTAGAGATTTGATTTGAAAATAGCTTTTAATCTTAGCCGTTGACGTACTTTAATCTATACCGTTGAATTTGGAAAGGCTCAACTATAAATAGAGGTCTTTCTCTCTCATTAAAATCACTTCATTCAGTAATAGAATTCTTGAGAGCATTCACTCAAAACTTTCTCTCTTATGCTTTTAGCTTTTCTGTAGCTTTATTCTTATATTTCAAAGTTTGTTCATCTTTGAGTTCTTTTGCTTTGCGTTGGTGCCTTGGAGGAATTCTAGTTGAATCCTCAATTGTTGGGAGTTAAGCTACCTTAAGCGTTTTTTGAGCGAAGAATTTGCCTAATGCCGCACAGATTATGAGATTAAAGTTCAAGCCTTGTGACAGAAAGACATAGCTGAGACAATACAAAAATTTTGAGGACTCAATTAAAAAAATTTAAAATTTAATGACCAATTTAGGATCTAGAATATAATTTGGAAATGTTTGGTTTAATTAAACTTAAGATTTAAGAAATAATTTTAATGCTTTAACAATATACAAAACATACAATGTCAGACTCTTAAATTAATATTAATTTAACATTAACTTAAAACATCAAAAAATTAGAAATATTTATCCTAATACAGTTAAACATTAAAAACATAGTTAACGAGATCAATCGGGGTGTTTGGCTAATAGAGATCCATTTCACTCGAATCACTTTCAGAAACTTCAAGAACCTTTCAAACTATTTTCAAGGCATAAACAATATTGTTAGGATAAGAATGGTCAAAATCACATCTTATCTTAGAATCACATTTATCCACAACCTTAGCTCTCACACTTTTTCCATTTCCACAAATATTGATATACTTTAAACACCTCATTTCGGGGTTATACCACCCAGTCGAAAGTGCCTCTACAGGATCATTATCCAAGTGGTGTTGATTGTCACATTCTGATGGTCCACCGCTATCTCCACCATCCTCGAATTTGTTAATTGTCAATGTTGCTTTTGTACTACTTGACACAAGTGGAAAAAACTTATACATCGTGTATTACTTTCCATCCTTAAAACAATTTGCGCCATTTTCAAAATTACATTGCCTCGACAAATGATTTTTCCCTCTATCCACTAGGCCTGTATGTTTGAGCTCCAACACTTGCAAAAATATAAAGAATGTAAAGGAGTTTTAATTTCCCTCTTATCAAATTACATATTGGATTAGTGTTTATATATAGTTTTGATATTTATCCTAAAAAGGTTTAGGTACCAATTTGAACCTTGAAGCTAAATTTAAGTACAAAATTGTATATTTACCCAAATGGCTAATATAGAAGGAAACTTGGACCTTTTGGACATGGCTCCTTGGGCCTGAAAGTCTTCTTACAACAAACAAGTCAAACCATCAAAAAGGATCCAATAAGTATTAGAAAAATGTTAAAATCTATTGTTAGTCCTTATATTTTGACATAATTTATAATTTAATCCTTGTACTTAGAAAGTTAAAATATAATTCCCTTATTTTTTTATTTAAAAATCTCAGTCTAGATTAAAATTAAATTTTTTTATCAAATTTGTCAACTTAAAATTTTGATTAAACTATCCTCATATGACGTGACATATGATTGATAGAATATAAATATGTTGACAAATTTTGACAAAAACTACAAACGACAATAATTAGACCCTAAACTTGGCAATGTTAGATACTAACAACACATTTTAAATAATAAAAAAAGGGTTAAATCATTTTTTAGGGTTTGAACTTGGTAACTTTTCCCATATTAGAGCTTGAATTTTTTTTATTCAAGTTAGACCCTAAACTTGACAACTGTTCTCACATTGAGACTTGAACTTTTTTTAATCCAAGTTAATTCTTGAAAATTAGACCTGTCCCAAGGTCGAGTAGCCCATTCGGCCCTATAGACCTAACCCAACTAAGGTTGAACTTGGATAAAGATTTTTGCACATCAAGTCGGCATGGCCTGGCCCAAAGTCAATTTAAATAATAAAAAATATTTTAAAATTTAAATTTATTTATAAAATTATATAAAATATAAATAAAATATTTTTTATTTTTTTATTTTTTTAATAGTAAAATAGATTTTTGGGTGGGACAAGTCGACCTAAAAACGAGTCCGAACTTGAAAATGTTTTTAGAACCGAAAACATCTCTATTAAAAACCTTAAAATTTAAATATAATGTGAGAATAATTATTGAGTTTGTATATCAAAATGAAGTATTTGTAAAGTATAAATAAAAAATATTTAAACTCGAATGGGAGGATGCCAAATTCAGATTCCAGTGTAAGAATAATTAATAATTATTGAGTTAACAGAGTCTTAATAAACATTTGCGTTTGAACTAACAGAGTCTTAGTGGGTTCTAGTAATTCCAGAATTCTCCAGCTTTTATCACCCTGACCTGGGCCGTCTTCTTTCGTTTCTTCTTCAAATCTCCATTACTTTCTACATTTCTCTGCTAATTTCTTGCTTATTCCTATTGTTTCATGTATAAAATACCACCCCTCTTCCCCCTTAGCTCTTCAACCAGAAATATTCAGCAGACCCAAGTTGACTAAACAAAAAGAATCTCTCAAAACCATTCAGTTTTAGTTTCTTCTTGTACCTACTGTTTGTTTATCAACAATGGCGGCCAAAGCCGAAGGAAAAACAATCGGGATAGATCTCGGAACCACGTACAGTTGTGTTGGGGTGTGGCAAAATGATCGAGTGGAGATAATAGCCAACGATCAAGGCAACCGCACCACTCCTTCTTACGTTGCCTTCACTGACACCGAGCGGCTCATCGGTGATGCAGCCAAGAACCAAGTCGCTATGAACCCTTCAAACACTGTGTTCGATGCTAAACGTCTCATTGGTCGTCGGTTCACGGACCCATCAGTGCAAAGCGATATGAAGCATTGGCCGTTCAAGGTGGTTGCTGGTCCTGGTGATAAGCCAATGATTGTGGTTACTTATAAAGGTGAAGAGAAACAGTTTGCTGCAGAAGAGATATCTTCAATGGTGTTGACTAAAATGAAGGAGGTTGCTGAGGCTTATTTGGGTCAAACGGTGAAAAATGCTGTTATTACAGTCCCTGCTTATTTCAATGATTCACAAAGACAAGCTACAAAGGATGCTGGCGCCATTGCTGGACTTAATGTTTTAAGGATCATCAACGAACCAACTGCTGCTGCTATTGCTTATGGTTTGGATAAGAAAGGTTCGAAATCTGGTGAAAAAAATGTTTTGATCTTTGATCTCGGTGGGGGTACTTTTGATGTTTCATTGTTGACGATTGAAGAAGGGATCTTTGAAGTTAAAGCCACCGCCGGTGATACTCATCTCGGCGGCGAGGATTTTGATAATAGGTTGGTTAATCATTTTGTACAAGAGTTTAAAAGGAAGCATAAGAAGGATATTAGTAGTAATGCAAGGGCGTTGAGACGGCTAAGGACTGCTTGTGAAAGGGCGAAGAGGACATTGTCATCTACTGCTCAAACCACCATTGAAATTGATTCGTTATATGAAGGTATTGATTTTTATTCCACTATTACAAGAGCTAGGTTTGAAGAACTGAACATGGATTTGTTTAGGAAATGTATGGAACCTGTTGAGAAATGTCTTAAAGATTCTAAACTTGATAAGAGTCAAGTTAACGAGGTTGTTCTTGTCGGTGGGTCGACAAGGATTCCTAAAGTTCAACAACTTTTACAAGATTTCTTCAATGGTAAGGAACTTTGTAAGAGTATAAATCCTGATGAAGCAGTTGCTTATGGTGCTGCTGTACAAGCTGCTATTTTAAGTGGCGAAGGGGATGATAAAGTACAAGATTTGCTTCTTCTTGATGTTACACCTCTTAGTCTTGGTATTGAAACTGCCGGCGGTGTGATGACGGTGTTGATTCCGAGGAATACAACGATTCCGACTAAAAAAGAGCAGATTTTTTCTACTTACGCTGATAATCAACCGGGGGTTTTGATTCAAGTGTATGAAGGTGAAAGGGCAAGAACTAAAGACAATAACTTGCTCGGTAAATTTGAGCTGACCGGTATCCCACCGGCACCGAGAGGTGTGCCGCAAATCAATGTCTGTTTCGACATTGATGCAAATGGGATTTTGAACGTGTCTGCAGAAGACAAGACAGCAGGAGTGAAGAACAAGATCACAATAACTAATGATAAAGGAAGATTAAGTAAAGAGGAGATCGAAAGAATGGTACAAGAAGCAGAGAGGTATAAAGCTGAGGATGAACAAGTGAAGAAGAAGGTTGAAGCTAAGAATGCACTTGAGAATTATGCTTATAATATGAGGAACACCATTAAAGATGACAAGATTGCTGGAAAGCTTGATCCATCAGATAAAGGGAAGATGGAGAAAGCCATTGATGAAACCATTGAATGGCTTGATAGGAACCAATTGGCCGAGGTTGATGAATTGGAAGACAAATTGAAGGAACTTGAAGGATTATGCAATCCCATTATTGCTAAGATGTACCAAGGTGGAGGTGGTGATGTGCCCATGGGTGGTGCTCAGACTGGCTCTGGAGGCTCTGCTGCAGAACCCAAGATTGAAGAAGTGGATTAATTCTAGTTTACACCTTGTCATGCACATGAAATTTGATGGTGTTTTACCTCTGTTTTCCATTGGTTGTATGCATGTATGTATCTATCTTTGGAGGTGACGTTGAGAGAGAAATAAAACGAATCATTGTAGATGTAAAAGCTTTTGCAACCAGTGTAATAGTAAAATAATAAAATAGCCCCTAAATTATATTCTAATTATCAGATTGACCTTAATGTTTTTTTAGAATAATTTCAAATTTATCCATTTACGTTTATATTTTTTTGTCAATCTTATTTGGGGTTACGGCTCTTGTTCACTTGTATGGAGCTTTGAAAGCTTCCTATTGATTAAAAAAAAAAAATCACAAATGAAAAGAGGTTAAATTTTAATGATAGTCTTTGTATTTATCAATTTTGTGGATTAATCCTTCTGTTTTTATACTATTTTGTTAGCTCCATTTAAAAATTAAGTATAACCACAAATTAAACCTTCAACTTTTACAATATTTTTTTCCAATTTGGCCCCAACTCTTTTTCTATTTGGTCCTTACCTTCTATTTTTTGTCAAATTGAACAAATTCTACTAAAATTTAATAAGATTGTTAGAAATTATACAAGATACTGATGCAGTTGACCATGTGACGGTCCACGTATATTTCATAGTTGCCACGTCATTATTTTATTTTATTAAATTATAAAAGCTTCCAAAATTACAAAAAGTAAAAATTAATCAAAATTTTTAAAAAATTTAAAAAAACTTCTAAAGTATATAAAATTATACCCTCTACTATTTGAATTGTTCAATTTTAATCTTTTCGATAACCTTTCTTCTTTAGTACTATTTTAAGTGTCACTATTTGGTTGTTTTGTTATATATCGGTACACATTAGTATATGCATATGACATGTCATTTGATTAAAAAATAAACCAAAAGAATCCTTTGAGTTGTTGGCAAGGTTTTAAGGTTTAGTTTGGTACAAATATTTTAATGTGTACCGCCACGCCACATAATAGTCAAATAATGACATATGAAAATGTAATTTTCACGTAATAGTCAAATAATTATTTTTTAAATGGAGTTAATAAAAAGCAATTCTAATAATAAAGTGATCAAATTTATGTAATTTTTACAATTTTTTTTCGTCTTTAATTTTGAAGAGTTTTCATTTAGTTCATAATTTTTGAAAAAATTTATATTCTGATCAAATTCATTGCATTTATAGCATTGAACAACCTTTTTCTTTGGCAGTAAATTTTCCTCCTTTATGTGAGTCTTCATTATTCCACTAAAATTTAATTTTGCTCTCTTCTTAGAGAATCTCGTTGTGGTATATATGAGCAAAGATAATTGCTCCTTGATACCATCAATAGCCTCAGTTGTTTGTTTTACTATTGAAACAACCTTTTGAACATTGAAAGCAATGTTCTTTTCGGGTCTCATTTTGTTACATTTTGCTTTCTTTAAATTCAACTCAAAAGGTTTTAAATGAACCAATTAACACATCCAACTCAAGAGTGGTGATATCCTTTGCTTCCTCAATTGTTGTAACCTTGATTGCAATTTGACAAGAGCCTTGGAACTTTTCTCACTAGTGTTTTTTTTTAGAAAAAACGTCCAATAAGACACAAAGCCTCATTAGAGATATCACATAACTTAGCAATAAAATTCAGAAATAGACTCGTATTCATGCATTCTTAGATTTTCAAAACTGTTGGTTAAAAATTAAAGTTTTGACATGCGCACGGTATTATTTCCTTTATGTCAGTTTTGCAAGATTGTCCATTCCTCCTTAGCAGATTCACACACAAAAATTACTTTTAAGTTAATTCGAGTCAACTACACTGAATATGACATTTAGCTTGTGAATTTCCATGAGCAGCCTTTTTTATATTTAGCAACGAATTTGGGATATATAGTGCCATCAGCAACAGTCACTATAAGTCGAGTCCACCTTTCTTCAAAAGCTTCCTAGGCAACTTCATTAATAAAAATGATGAAAATCCTCATGCAAGCCTTTCAATATGCATAATTTTCTGAACCAAGTAGCAACAAGGTCAACTAATTGAACTATGTTCCTTTTTGGATTTTATGGTTGCAAATCGAATTGCAGATCACGTTTAAACAACTCCTGATGCCCGCTTTGATACCAATTGAAAAAACACAAGTTAGTTTGCTCCTTGTCCCAAAAAGATGTCCTAACTGATATTTAGACAAAAGTTAGAACTGTCCTAACTCAATATCCCAACTGATGTTCAGACAAAAGTTGGAAGAAGATAATTTAAAGTAAGTAATAAAAGAATGAGGAATAGGTGGATCAACAATCCTACGTTTGTAGAGCCTTACTCAATGAATAATTTCATTCAACAATCATCCGGATCACTTATCGTCCGGATTAATAATTACCACAATTATTACAATCCACTCACCCAAAACCTTACTTACAAATTTCAATAACTCTCTAATAAAATGCCTAGTACAGGAGTGCAAAAGTACAAATCAAAATATCAATAAAATACTCTACAAAAGCACCCAAAATGTGCTCGATAGCCACCCAAGATGTAGTTTACCAACAACCTATATATAGGCTAATACAAAAACTCTTCAAGCATCTTTTTGATAAGCTTAAAACAATAAGTTAATAGTTGAATTTATCTCTTGAATTGTATTAAATATTTATCTCATAACTTTCTTCATATCTAAGTAAAACAACCAGTTTGATCTCCAAATAAAATGATAAGGTATGAGATGATGAAATTGATCCTTCCTCCTCTTCCTTTCCAAATTCGACTAGTATCATTAAGGATAGAATAAAGCATGCCTAGGGATCATTTACTGATAGTGTAACACATCATGAATATTAAAGTAAAAAATGTCAATTTTATATTGCACGTAGGCTATCCTAAAGGCATGTCCAGACTATTGTCTAAGGGTTTGTCCAGACAATTGCTCAAACAATGATAGAACATGGTAACAAAACAAGCAGATCAAAGAGTTGTTTGAATATAAGGAGAAACTTTAGAGATGGTATAGCTAAGGTCCCAACAGAAAGTATTATTGTTTCAACATTTTATAAAACATAAAATGTATGACTTTTTACATTATTATTAATTTTAACGTTATAAATCATAAAATAATAAGAAGTTTTTATTCAACTGAAAACAGAAATTAAAAATATGGTCAAAGAGATCAATCGGTGTCCGACCAATAGATGTCCATTAAGCCCCAATCATTTTCAGGAACTCCAAGAGCTTTCCAAACTGCTTTCGAGGCATCAACAAGGTTGTTAGGACAAGGAGGCTGGTAACCATGTTCCGAATCACATCCCCTTGTAGAATCACATTCATCCACAACTTTAGCCTTCACGCTTTTTTCATTTCCATGGATTTTGATATACTTCAAACACCTTTTTTTGTTGTTAAACCACCCAGTCGAAAGTGCCACTACGGGTTCATCATCCGAGTGGTAATGGTTGTCACATTCCGATGGTCCGCCTCCATCCCCACCAGCTGCGAAGCTATTAATTGTCAACTTTGCTTTTGTATGGCTCGACACAGGCGGTGAACATTTATACGTTGTGTAAAACTTTCCGTCTTTACAACAATTATCGTCGCATTGCCCCGGCGGAGGCTTTTTCCCTCTAAGCTTGCCACTAGGTTTGCAAGTATCTGCTTCAACCATCAAACAATCTATGATAATTAAAACAAAGCAAATGAAAAGAAAAACCGTGGGAAATCCCTTGATAATATTCATCTTGAATTTCTTTTGTGAAATCTTTGTTGATTGATGCCAAAGAACATAAAGATGTGGGGGTTTTATATAGAAAACAATCCTCACAATTTTAAAGTAATTTTATCAAAAGTATCACAAGTAGGTGAACAATGTGTCACTAAGGGTTAAAATTTGCCTCATTTACATCAATAAATCTTGTTTTTAATATAACAATGTTCAACAATATGCCTCCACGTATATAAGTAACAAGGCTCATATCTTGTTTCTATGTTAAGTTTGGAACTTTTTTAAAATTTTAAGGAAAAATTATTTTATGGGCCTTATTAATTAAATTTGTCTATGGGTCGGATCATTCAATTCAGTTTGAAGGTCCGTTTGAAAAGTGAGAAAATTTGGGTAAAAATCTATACCTTAAAAATAGACTTGAGCAAAAAAATAATGTCCGTTTAGAAAACGGGTTAGACCTCGGGTAAAGCTTTTCTGACCTGAGTTCGGCCCGAATTTGCAAAAAAAAAAAAACTATTTTTTACCATTTTGCTCTTATTTTCTTTTTGTTTTCTCACTATTTTGCTATCATTTCATTATTATATTGCTACTATTTTGTTGTTATTGTATAACTCTTGTTTTATTGTTAATTTTGTTACTATTTTAGAGGCATTTGCTTCTTAAATTACACCTATGTTAGTGTTATTTAAGTATAAAGATTTTTTTAATTTGTTGGGAAACATTTATTGTAATATTTTTAGTATTTTTGATGTACTATACATTTTTAAAATATATATAGAAAATTTTAGTACGGCCAGGCCGGGCCCGGATTTTAGCATTTTTATTCGGTCCAAGCTTGGAAAAAATTTTAGACCCATTTTTCGGGCTGAGTCGGGCTCAAGTTTAGTAAACGGGCCAAAAATTTTGGTTGGGCCCTGTAACACCCTACACCCCCGTCCGTCGCCGGAATAGGGTATTAAGGCATTATATAACTAGATACATCCTACCGAGGTTCATAGTTACAAAGCTAGACGTAAATTCATTGAGTTCTATACTTGAATATAACACGTATAGGTCGGTTCGGTCGAACATCCTATCTCATATAAAAATCGTTCTATAAGCGTGCTAGCAAATCTCTACCTTGTGGCTACTAACGATTTAGCTAAATCGAACAATTTAATATCCAAACATCATGTTAGAAAAGTCATTGCATATTGGGTACTAACTAAATTTCATGCCTCAACATCGAATCGTATGAGAATCATTTCAACACATATAAAATCAAACTCGAATGACTAAGCAAGCCATTTTCGCATGGCTAGAAATATTACAACTCAAAATGTGGTTTAAATCGACAAAAGGAGTTAGCCTATACATGCCATTGACCCAAAATAACCATCAAGTGTACCAAAATAACAGCGATAGTGTAGGTGATTAAGGCTTCAATCCCCGAGTCCGTAGCTTCCAAAATGAAATCTATAAAACAGAGGAAACAAGGGAAACAGAGTAAGCATTACAATGCTTAGTAAGTTTTAAGCAATGTCAATAGATAACGCATTAAATTATAACACAGTTGTTCGAATCTTTGTTTCCCTCTCCTTTGGGTATGTCACCCTTTTTCCAAACATATACATTCACATCACGTACGAAAGTGGATAACTTTTACTCATAGTAAATTCACGTAAATGTATACATGTCACAAAAATTCACATAACATTTCACATAGGCCAATTGCACTTTGATCACATTAATAATCTCATTTCATAAACACATATGAAATCACATAATGACCTTAGTATTCGGTCCAAAATCCAGCTTGCGTATAAGCCAAGAGTACATACCTGAATAACTTAACACTTTCGGCGAAATTCATTAGCGATCGCTACCTTAAAGACCATTAGTCTTAGGCTTTTACTCTCACCATCATTGAGATCTTTAGCTCGGATAATTTCTATACATAGCCATCGGGTCTCTACCCCGGACGTAATCCTCGCACATAGCCTTCGGGTTTTAACCCGGACATCATCTCTGCATATAGCCTTCGGGTCTTAACCCGGACATCGTCTCCACATATAGTCAGCGGGACTTAAATCCCGGATTCGCATCACAAATTCTCATATACATATATATATTCGCATGTAGTCAAGTTTCACATAGCAAAATTCCACTTGCAATTCAATCAATTCAAGTGTATACAAACATATAACATGCTTCTCGACTTTATATCATAAATGTACACATAATTCAAAATTTATACACGTATACTCTTCTTTCAAGGCTTTCGACCCAATGATCAAACATACATAAGCAATGCATTTCAATCTCAAATTCCGGTCCTTTTTCTCTTTAAGCCATTCGGCTATATAGCAAACATGAATAAGGTGTCTTTCTCAATGGGACATCGTTCAAATATCAGCATGTATGTCATGGCATTTTAACTTAAATACCAATTTCGATTACTCAAAACTTACCTTGAATTTTCACGAGAAATTACGAGTTGGCTATTCGACCACTTTAGCCTTCCCTTTATCCGAACTCGTCCCTCTATGCTCTTGAGCTAAATAAAACATTTAATTCTATTAATCCTTATTCAAGCACCTCAATGAATCATTTTCACTCATAGACAATTCATACATGCATATTCTTCTCATTGCAAACACTCATGCACATTGGAGCATTTCACATACATATCATAAATCACAGCAAGCTGATTTTCTGAGCAGCATTCAATAATTTACTCATAACTGGAGCTATGAAACTCCAAATGAAGTACCGTTAATTTTGTATGAAAATAGACTCATTTATCTTCCATCCATAAAATTTTCATAATTTTTGGTTTGGCCAATCAATACCAGAATTTTTTCAAAGTTTCCCTATTTCACTGTTTGAGTAAACTGACCACTCTATACTACGAATCGAATTTCTCCTTGTACAGAATTCCAAATATGGCCTCACCTATTCCATTCGAAACTAGACTCATTAAGGAGTCTAAGCATATAAATTTTGTCTCATAAAAATTTTTATACAATTTATAGTGATTTTCTAAAGACAGAACAGGGGCTTTCGGAGTCATTCTGACCCTGCTTCACACAACTTTAAAAATCTCTTTATTGGTAGGTCCATTTCTTGTAAGGTTTCTTTCATAAGAAACTAGACTCATTTAGCTTTAATTACACAATTTATTCAGCCTCTAATTCATCTCCCATAATTTATGGTGATTTTTCCAATACACGTTACTGCTGCTGTACCAAGCAGATTTATACAATTTCACTCCTTAACGTTCTTATTCACATATTTTAATATTCAAACACTTAGTCAATTCATCATTTAATCTAGTAATCGGCAAACATGCATGTAAATGCCAGCAATTTCATTCAAATGGAACATACGGTACTTTCTCTTTTAGCTAAACAATTTCATGTCAATAACATAATTATTGCTATTATGACACACCTTCGGCACTTTAGCAACTTATTGGCAATAATACTTCATCTTCGATCATTAGCTTAGATTTCTCAACTAAATCAACCATTGCCGAATATCACTTATCAACAAATTCACAACCTCAACATCTCAAATTACAAGTAATTATACAATTCATCGTCTAAGGGGGGTTATTCGGCAACTAAGCTATCAAAGACTTACATTTAAGCATGTATTCCTAATATGTAGCAACGAGTTTACATTAAGTCATTTTAGCCAAATTTCAATGCTCAACATCATATTATCTACTAATTGGCACTTAAGGAAACTTCAATGCGAACTTTCTAAACAAAGATTCAACTTAGCTACATAAATACAAATCACTCATTCGGACATCTCATAAGTACATATTAGCAGCCCAACTACAAAATTTCCAAAACTAAGTACAATTTCCCCATTTACCAAGTTGGCCGAATGCCTAAGTTAGCATATACTAAATTTTCCTTCAATTACAATCCAATCCTTAAAATCACATATATATAAAGATGACGAAATAACAATTCCACCACATCTATTACTACCATTTCTACTTCAAACATGGAATTCACATCCATTTTTTTCTTTAAAAAAAATCCTTTCATGGCCGATTATTCAAGACACATCAAAATCAAAAATTAAACATGGGCCATCAAAACAATGCTATAGCAATGCTAATTTCACAAAACATAATTTAAAGCACAAGTTTCCTACATTTACTCACATGGCCGAATGCCAAGGATGGCATAAATTTTGAATTTCATACATGGGTGAAGTTAGAAGCTTAGTATTCATCCTAAAACCACCAACATCTTAAGAATTTCCATAAAAGACTCACCTTAATTTAATGGCTACAATGGCCGAATACTTGGTCTTCTTCTCCCCCCCCCTTTTCTTCTTCCAAAATCGGCAAAGAAGAACATTTTAAGAAGCTTTGGTATTTTCACCACTTTACTAATATAATATCAACTATTTTATTTCTTTTTATGACACAATTTCCTTTAAATCTAATTCATTATTATTTCCCTTTTATTTTAATACATATAATATATATATATCACTAAGTTACAAAGCAAAAACAAACAAAATTTCATCATGTAAGTAGGTTGGCCGGCCATCACATAAAAAGAGGGTAATTTGACATGCAAGGACATTTATTTAGTTGCATGCACTTACTAGAATTCACTTATCTATCAAGCATTCTTTCAAAGTTTCCAATTAAGCCCAATTAAGCATAAATTCAAAAATGTAATACTAAATTGAAACATCTAAAATGTCACACGTGATTTGGCATATACAGTAGGCATCAAAATAATTATTAAATTATTTTTATGCCTCGGTCTTGTGGTCCCGAAACCACATTCCGACTAGGGCCGTTTTAAGGCTGTCACAGGCCCGGCCCATGGACACCTCTATCACCAACTAAAACCTCATTTGGTTTAATTTTGAATTTAATTCTTCTATTTTGTAAAAATTAAGAAGTTAATCCCTTCAATTTGTCAAAACTTGGTGATCGTACATTATAAAAACTGATAAACTAGTCAAGTTGTTGGTAAACACATGAACTTGAACAGCTTATTTTTGTTAATTTATTGCATATAAATTATTGAACTATTGATTTTTTGTTAATTTCTTGCATATAAATTGTTGAACCGTTGGTTTTCAAGTTAGAAATTTAATAAAAATGTTTAACATGGTTACCCAATTGGACTAACTCCATTTTTCGTAAAGTACAACATTAAATTTTGAAAAACTAAAGTTGAGGGACTAATTTGTCAATTTTTGTAAACTAAAAGTGGATGAAAATCTGAATTTAAGCTATTCAGTTAATAAGATAGATTAGAATCCGACTGTATATTAGCCAAAATTGCTAGTTAGATTCTTTTTTTTCTTTTTTGGATTTTAATATGAAATAACCGAGGCATCTACCTGTCCTTAACGTGTTTTTGCTTAATTCAATTAAGGTTAAAAATTTGTCTATAGTCCCTATACTTTTCAAAAATTAATAATTTTGTCCTTATATTTGTATTTCTAGAATTTAGCCTCTCTATTTTTCAGATTTTAAAATTTAAGTCTAACTATTAACAATGTTATTTTTTTTTGGTTAAATTTGTAGTTGTGACATTTTGAAACCTAAAAAACTACTCACTTGATAATCATGTAATTAAAAAAGATGTTGCAATTAATCTAAATTCAAAAAAATTAAAAGTATTAATAGTTGGAGCTGAATTTTAAAATCTAAAAAGTATAGGGACTAAATTCTTGGAAATACAAGTATAGAGATAAAATTCTTGATTTTTGAAAAGTACAAGGACTATAGACATATTTTAGCCTTCAATTAAATTGGTTTGGACTGGCTTTTGGTTACTCTTATTCCCCATGCAACAAAGGAACATAATAGGAGATAGGTTTGGAAATTTTACCTTAGGATCCCAAATTTTTTGAAAATTTTCCTTTTATATATATAAAGGCCTCCTCAAAAATTTGGGGAATTTGCATTTATGGCTCCAAAATTTGAAAATTCTCTGAAGTATATAGAAGGAAACTTGGCTCCTTGGGCCTGAAATTCATCTTACAGCAAATAACCAAGTGAAACTGACAAAAAGATGTAATAACTATCAAACATTGCTAATTATAAATTAAAGTGGACCACTTTGTTATTAATGTTTGTATTATAGGTGTTAGGAATCGACCCGATTAAGCAACGAACAAGTAAAATTAGCAGAAGAAATTGAGAAATTGAATGCACAAATTTAACATGGAAAAACCTCTCTTAAAGAGGATAAAAAACCACGGGCAATGATAATTTTACTATAATGGCAAAAGAACGAAGAGTACAAAAGATGGAGATAATAACTAAACCCCGAAAACAAAGAACCCTTAAAACGTAAACACAAAAAATTCTCTAAATGTGTTATGAGTTCTAATCTCTAATGGGTGTTTTTTTTCTAAGGTTGCAAAAGAGTCAATTTATAGGCTAAATTCAAAGGTCAAATAATAATAAAATAATCTAAACTAATCAGTATTTGATTGAAACAAATAAACAGAGTTTAACTAGAAGATTATTTCCAAATTTGTCTAGAAATAGGAGTCATATTTAACAAATCTCCACCTTGACTCATATTTCCACAATGCCATCTTTGCCAAAGCTCGCCACGAGCCTATGTTGAACTATGCAGGGGATTAACTGAGTCGAATATGTGCTTAGAAACTAGAAGACTTTTAGCCTTCGACTTGTACACTACCAAATCAGAATTACCCCGGGTCTAATTTTTACGAACACAGTGCCTTAACTTTTCAAAACCTGCATCCAAAAGAGAACCTCTCTTCAACGAAACGGTCATACCTTTTTCCGTCCTATGACCAAGTTGCCTCCGCTCCAAACGAGTTGACTTTGACTCTGTAACGGACGAGGGATGTCCGATTTCACCGGTCACTGTAGAACCTTCCAGAATATAAAGACTGCCAGTTCTTTTACCTTTTAATAAAACGAGAGATCCACGAGATACTTTAATGCCGCTCGGCTCGATGTTGATTTTGCATCCTTTCAAGTCTAAAATACTCAAAGAGATAAGATTCTTTTGTAAATCAGGTACGTACCTGACATTTAAGAGTGTCCTAATCTTCCCGTCGTGTATCCTAATTCTAACAGTACCAATACCAATTACCTTGCTAGATGAATCGTTTCCCATGCGCACAACTCCACCTTTAACCGAACTGTATGTGGAGAACCATTCTCTATTGGGACACATGTGGAAAGAACATCTAGAATCTAGGATCCACTCGGACGTAAACTTGGAGTTATCACCCGTTGACACTAACAAGAAATCATCACTGCTTTTATCGGCCAAATTAGCACCAGCTACATCTTCCTCGTTACTCTTAGCAGCTCTTTTATTTTTCAATTTGTAACAATCTGCTTTGACGTTACCTAACTTTTTACAATAGCGACACCTTTTGTCTCGTTTCTTTGATGCTACCAAAATGGAAGCTTGCCTATCTGCCTTGCTATCCAAATGAAGCTTATTGTCGAGTTTGTCTCTACTCAAAAAATGACTCTTCACATCTTCGAACAAGAGTTTGTCTCTGCCATAAATCAGGGTCTCCCTGAAAGACTTATATGAAAGGGGTAAAGAGCACAATAATAGCATAGCTTGATCTTCATCATCAATATTAACCTCGACGTTCTTTAATTCATTTAAAAGAGTAATAAATTGACTTATGTGATCTCTAAGAAGCTCACCTTCGTTCATGCGAAACGTAAATAGACGTTGTTTCAGCACTAAACAGTTAGCCAGAGACTTAGTCGCATAAAAAGTTTTTAACATTTTCCATAAGGTGGATGAGGTCTTCTCCATCAATACCTCCTGCAATACCGTATTCGCGAGGCACAACTGGATTGCAGACAAAGCCTTTTCATCAAGCTCTTCCCATTCTGTTTTATTTAGATTCTCAGGCTTTTTCCCGATAACAACCTTTTTCAAACCAGATTGAACTAGAATTGCCATCATCCGAACTTGCCACAGATTGAAATTTTTCTCACCATCGAACTTCTCAATTTCAAACCTTGTTGCTGCCATATCTGAATGGGCTGATCTATAAAATTTGAACTAGCTCTGATACCACGTGTTAGGAATCGACCCGATTAAGCAACGAACAAGTAAAATTAGCAGAAGAAATTAAGAAATTGAACGCACAAATTTAATGTGGAAAAACCTCTCTTAAAGAGGATAAAAAACCACGGGCAATGACAATTTTACTATAATGGCAAAAGAACGAAGAGTATAAAAGATGGAGAAAATAACTAAACCCCGAAAATAAAGAACCCTCAAAACGTAAACACAAAAAATTCTCTAAATGTGTTATGAGTTCTAATCTCTAATGGATGTTTTTTTCTAAGGTTGCAAAAGAGTCTATTTATTAGCTAAATTCAAAGGTCAAATAATAATAAAATAATCTAAACTAATCAGTATTTGATTGAAACAAATAAACAGAGTTTAACTAGAAGATTATTTCCAAATTTGACTAGAAATAGGAGTCATATTTAACAATAGGTAAATTGTAAATTTAGTTATTGTATTCTAATTTGTTCAATCCTAGTTGTTATAAGTTTTCGAATATTAAAATTTCAATCCTAATTTAAATAGTAGCAATTATACTTAGGTCAAATCTTGGTATTAGTCTCGTATTTTACGTACATTATGTATTTAGTCCATGTTCTCTAATTTGATCATTTTTAGTTTCTATATTTTTGGAATTCCGAGTTTCAATCTAGTAACCCAGAGTCGGATTTAGGGGGCTGGCAGGGGTCCCGATTCCCCCTAAAATAGAAATTTTACCATTTTGATCCTTTAAATTTTTAAAATTTTTAAATTAGTAAAGGTAAAATTACACTTTGGCCCCTTAAAATGATAAAATTTTAATTTAATCCTTTAAAAATATAAAGATATAGACAATATAATTTTGGCCCTCCTAAAATTTTTTCTTGGCTTCGCCCCTGCAATAATTGTTAAATGATTAGGTAAAATAGCATCACTTTTATGTGAGTTTTACGTGGAAATCGTAAGTTGATATGGTATTCAAAGTCAAAGTCAGAAAATCATTTTAGGAGGTAAATTTTGAATTCTAAATTTTGGGGGGCAAAGTGCAATTCTACCATTGTAGTGAGTTATACTTTTTAGAAGGATTTTAATACAATTATATCATTTTAAGGAAGCCAAAGCTATTGTCTGACCCCTAATATTAGCCTCCGATGGCAATACATATGTGATAAAATGTTGTCACATAAGATTTTGAAAATAACAAAATTTAACTTTACAATAGTCATCATTTGGGTTAAGATTGAAATTTTAAAATTCGAAAAGTAAAATTATTAAAATTAATCGAATTAGAGTACAATAATTGTATCTGCAACCTAAGTATAGTACAATGACTAGTAGCAAAAGTTGATGTATAATTTAACTAAAACATCATTTAAAATAGGCTAAAGAGCTTTTAAAACCAGTGAATTTTTCTAGAAAAGATCAATTAAGCCTCTACATTTTTTTGCACTCATTTGAGTTCTTGAGTGTTAAAATTTCAATCAATTAAGACTTTGATCATTAAATAGTAACGACATCCATTCTGGGGAGTTATTTTCACCATGTGGCACGTCATGATTGTATCGCATGGCAAAATATGTTATTTTATATTTAAAAAGCATAAAAACTATAGAAAATCATTAAAAAAATCAACATGCAAAAAATTAAATATATTATAAATAACAAAATTTTATATAGATTATAAAAATTTGCAAAAATTATTAAAAATTAAAATTAAAAATCATATAAATTACAAAAAATAAAAAATATGAAAATTATTTTAAAAATATATAATTATTAAAAATATTATAAAAAAGAAAAGTGCAAAAATTTATAAACATTATAGAAAATTACAAAAAAAATATATATCAAAATTATTAAAAATTATTGAAGAAATAATAAAAAATTACAAAAAATTCTATAATTTTATATACAACTGCCTTTCGAAAAAGAATTATATGAAACTATTATTCCAGGCCATTCCTATTCATTTTCAATCAGAGAATAATAAATCAAATTTTACGATTTCATACAATCCCTTCTCATTGCCCTTTAACTTAATTTGCATCTCAAAAGACTCCATTATCATCCACGATGTTTAAAGGGTGCAAGCTTCACGATGGAGAGCAAATAGATGGCTTCAGGGCTAATTAAAAATGAGCAACCACCAAGCCATGCATAGCATAATTTCTAACAATTCCATTTAATTGTACCAAATTTATCAAAAAAGAAAGATTGAGGGCTAATTAAACCAAGAATAAAAATAAAAAACAAATTAACAAAAATGGAAAATTAAATTTAGAGCAAATAAAAGTAGAAACATTAAATCTGCATAAATCGATTAAGTCCGTCGACTATCTTTTCACCGAGCCACAAATATCAGAACAAATCCCATTGTCATTGGTAAATGAAGTGGGAATCATCAAGTCGAAAATCAGGCCGGCTTTGTCGGGACTTGCCGGATTACAATCAGGCGCCGTTGAACGGCAAACTATATACATTTCTCATGAAATTATTAAAGAGTTACCCGCGCATTAGATCAATGTCGACATGTGAATTACGCATATCCATCGATCGTGAACCAGGCCATATACCTGCCGGTGAAGTCGGAGTCAGATTTTGACTTGGTGAAACACCCGGTGGGGGTACTACATTGTCAACATTCTGATTATCAGAGCCCTTTAGACCGTCTTGGTCTCCGCCTTTCTTGATCTTCATCTTTGAACCACCCCACAGAAAACTTCCTATGATCACCTGGTTCGTTCATAGTTCGATTAATATACATAAAACGATGGTCCGATCAAGGTTAAAGTCATGCTCATGATGGTCCGTAATCATATTTAAGCAGACTAAAACAACGAGTTACCTGAACCGGGCTAGCGGCAATAAGCATCCCCCCAACACCTCCACCAATGACACGACCATCAGGACTAGCAAGGGAAACACTAAGACCACCAGTTCGATTGTATGAGCCATTATAGCTGGTTAGAAGGTACGAGCCTGACAGACATAGTATCTCGAACCGCCCCTAAGCAAATTGCAATGGACACAAAATATAAGCATCAAAATAAGATCTTTGAAATGATACTGTGGACAATTACATACATGTGATTATATGTAATCCAAGTGTGTTTTTTGAATTCATAGTGGCTTAAATTCGAGACTAAGAATCAGGTTATTGAGTGCTCAAACCTCATATGTAACGGTTCCACCCGAAGATGAAGGCTGACAAAGAGTTACGGTTGAGACCGCCCCGTTGGCTGATAAAATGCATACGGCTCTTGGCCCTTGCTGTGAAAATGACATTAATTTTGTCGCAATATCCTACAGGAAAAGTTCAAAAGTAATTTCAAGACACAAAGCACTCTATTCTAGTTATAAGATAACCAGCCAAAAGATATCTTACCAGTAACCAAATTTAAACAAATTATACTCTGAAAACAAAATAACTACTTTCAAGGGAGAGAAACAGGGTAAAATCTAAATAAAAAACTATACATACAGGATCAAGTAGCTTTTTTTTTGCTTGTTACAATGCAGGGTAGTAACCTGGGTACTAATTAAGAAAAGAAAATTGCATACTTCTTCTATGGCAACGGTGATGACGTGCGGAGTGAAACCCATCCCGGCTGAACCGGACAGCCATACACCTAGCAAAACAATTTGATATCAGCAACATCATTTTTATGGCAAAAACATCAATAAAAAGAGCAAAATAGCTCAAGGTAGCCTTTGAGGAGGCTAAACATCGAGGAGAATGACATTCCGGTTCGAGTATTTATGTTTGATTATATGTTCCTGACTATATATATATATATATAGCTGAGCATACAATTAGATAAACATGATGTTGTCCATCACATTTCAACACTCTCCAATTCAGCTTTTCTTTTCCTTTCAGCATTCATGCTACAACTTATACAATTCTAGCATTAAAATAGGCAAAAGTATCTTACTAAGGGAAGCAAGTTGTTGCTTCTTTCCAGTACCCGGTGGTCGCCCTCTACCTCGTTTTTGACTTGGTGGTGTTAATGTCCCTGGATTAGTAACCGATGGAGGAGTCAATGCCAATGAAACGTTTCCGTCGGGACCATACTTTCGAGGCCTTCCTCTTTTCCGTTTCATGGTCTCACTAGATGGAACAGCTGAAGGTGTGCCTACATTGACACTATGAGGGGTACTACTCTCCACAGGTCCCATAGTAGTAGCACTCATACTTGATTGGTATTGTACATTTGGACTAGATAACATATGAATGTCTTGTGATCCATGTACCTCTGACCCAGTTATGCCTCTTTGTTGAATATAATAAGATGCAGACCCTGTTAATGCCATTGCATCCCTTCTATCCATGCATCTACTTCAAAAAACCAATACTTAAATGTACCTTCAAATCAACTTACAAGCTTAAGTAACTAAGCAAAAATGGTTAAAAGAGCCCATAAAGCTCCAAATTGTGACCACTAAACAGTTGAAAAACATGTTGCCTTGTTCATATTACAGATGCATGACTGAATTAAGCCATAACACAAATGAAAATGATGCTAAAGCTAAACCCAACACTGGCTAAAGGTAGAAGAGAACTAGCAAAAACACCATAGATTACAAAGACCATAAGCTCAAAACTTGAAAAAAAAAAAAGGACCAAAAAGAAAGCAAGCTATTTTACAGCTTATGAGGAAGATATAAAGAAGCAAATTTGAAACTAAAGACAAGGTCCACGGTCCACACTCTAACCAACAAATAAAATACCTTTTAACACATAACATCTTTTTAGCTTAACACAAAGGAAAAGGGTAAAATTTGTTGCTTGTTTTCTGTGAAACCAAAAAAAAGAACCAGAAAGAGAAAGTGAACTTACATTAGTTGAACTGTGGTTAAAGGTGCAGCCTTTTGAAAGTAAGAAGCTTTGAAGAAAAATGGGATCTTTTGAAAAGAGAGAAAAGATAAGGGAAAATCAATGGGAAACTGAGAAATGGTGAAAAGAAGCCATTTTTGTGTGAAGGTTGAGAGGAAACAAGCCCTTTTTTTTTCTTTTTTTTTGGGGGGAGGGGAGAGGGGGGGAATTATTACTTACTACTACAAAAAAGGTACTTGGCATACAATATAGCAGTCCTTATCAAGATGCATATTTGTAGAGTAAAGCTTTGTCTTTCTCCTTTTCTTTTTTCCCTCTCCTTCTTCACTTCACTATGATGATAAAAGCTGTTTTATTTTTTATTTTATTTTATATTTATTGTTATCTTTATTTTCTCTCTTGCTAGTTGCTACTTGAAAAAAAGAAAAAAGGGTTTTCTCTTTATATTTATCTTGAGAATTCTTTCTCCACCATCTTCTTCTTCTTTAAGTGTGTGACCAGTGAGTGAGTGAGTGAGTGAGAGTATAATTATGATTTTAGTCCTTTTATTATGTTAAAATGAGAGACGTAATCCACTAGAGATTTACTTTTTAATGGTTAAAATATATTATAAATCCACAAATTTTAATTTTAATTTTTGTACTTTAATTTTTAGATATTTAGGGTAAATTTGGATAGGTAATAGGCTGCAGTATGTTTACTTTTTATCTCACATTAGTCACCGTTGTTTTTACGCAAACCGTAGGTAAACACACTGTTTATCTAAACTCATCATTAGTCTCTTTACTTCTTAAATTTCAGAATATAGGTTCAACTATTAATACTTTTAAAATTATTTTATTAAATTCAAGTTTACTACAACACCATTTTTTACATACATGGCTATTAAATGAGTATTTTTTTAAATGTCACACTAATAAATTTAACAAAAAAAATTAACAATGTTAACAGTTAAACCTGAATTTTAAAATTTAAAAGGTAAAAAAACCAAATTCTTGAAAATAAAAATATAAAAATTAAATTTTAAATTTATGAAGAGTATAGGGACTTATATTTTAACATTCTTTTATTTTCTTTAATTTAATATAATTGATATTTCTATTTTTAATTAAGATATTTCATTAATTATATCAAGTTTTAACTACAGCCATGACTAAATTGGATCAAAGCTTTTCCCATTCGTTCGGAATTTAATAGAGTTTAGATAAAAATATTAAATTTTAAAAATAAATTTATAGAAAAATAAGTTAATTTAAAATATAGGTCAAGCCGAGTTTTAATATTTGAAGCTCGACCAGACCTGATCCATTTTAAAATTTATAATATATTTTTTATTTATTTTATATATTATATAATTTATATTATATAAAAATTAAATATATTATAATATATAAATATTAAAAATACATATCAAGTCGTTTGTATTTAGAATTTTTAGTAGTAAAAGTCATATATATAATTAGTAAATAAAAATAATTATATCTTAAAATATAAAAAAATTGATGGGTCTAAACAGTTTGAGTTATTCATTTATAAAAAAGAACGATTTAGATAAAATTTGGAACTCATATTTTTTACTAGATCAAATTTAAAAAACTATATATAATACTGTTACTGTACATAAATTCGATCCAACCCAACTTAATTTCACCCGAAAATCAATGATGTTTGAATAAGACTGGGCTGACCAATTAGATTAATTGAATCGAAAATCAATAGAAGTATTGATTTAGAAAATGATATCGGACAAATTAAATTGCATACTTGAAATTTAAATTTTAGAAAATCAGTTAGTATATGCTCTAAATTAAAACTTAAATTTTGTAAAAAAAATTAAACTTAAATGAAAATTAATAATCAATTTAAGTTTGATATAAATAATTATGTTGGATTTTTCCTTTCAAAAGTATATTTAATTTAATTCTTCTCCTATATTTGTAATTTATAATTTTGCGTTTGGTAGTAAAAATGAAAGAAAATTTTAAAAAAAATTATCCTTTTTTAGGGTAAAAAGGGTTAATATAATATTTAATACCTTAATTTGGTATTTTTTTCTAATTTGGTACCTAAACTTATTTTGGGCCCAATTTGGTACTTGAATTTGGCCTTTTTTTTTCCTAATTTGATATATAAGCTTTTTTTAGGTTCAATTTGATACCTAAATTTATTAAATATTATACAAATTAACATTAACGGTGTTAAACTTTTTTTTGTTATGCTATAAAAATATTGTCAGTATTAGAGGAAATTCATGTTAAAAAATAAGTATTGAGTTATACTTAACAAATTAATATTAAATAAGAAAAAAAAGAGTTTTAAAAACCCAAATTAAAATAAATTCATTATTTTCAATTAATAAATAAATAAATTAAATAAAAAATAAAAGTAATTGAACATATAAAATACAAAAAAATATCATATCATCTGTCACATGTCGGACATATATTGATTATTTTTTCTACCTCATAAAAAATAACATTATTAGTATATTAGAGTAATTTGTAAAATGTTTGACAAATTCAAATACCAAATCGAAAAAAATTAAGTATTAAGGAAAAATTATTATTGTAACAATTGAATTATGAGTTAAATATTATTCTAATTATAAGATAATAATAATAACAATAAAGGCATGATGTTGTTTTGGGTGATTTCCACCTCTTGTTAATGGGTCAATTCAAGGTTGACTTTCAATGTCGCCACACAGTCACTATTTATTGTCGGGCAAAAATATCTAATTTATTAACATGAAGTCAAACTTTGGATGAATAAATAAATAAATAAATAAAGGTATAAATTAAATTTAGCTCTTAATATTTTTTGTCAATTTATCTTTTTGAGTTAAATTTGGCTTTAAAATATTTAAAAAGAGTTGAATTTGTTATTTTTTAATAAAAATGTTGACTAAAATGTTAAATTTTAAACATGAATCCCGTGTTCTTTAATTTTTTTAATCTTTTATTTTTTGAACTTTTTATATTTATATTTTTTAAATTATTTATTGATGTGACATATAAAATATATAGTGTCATGTCAGTATGAAGTACATGTGAACTACCATACGGGTTACCATGCCAACATCATTAAAAAATTAATGTTTTAGTCAGCATTTCCATTAAAAAGGTTATTTGAAATGGGCCAAAATTAGCTAAAAAATATAAGGATCAAATTAACAAAAGATGTAAATATTGAGAGTTAAATTTAATATTATACTATAAATAAAGTTATGATAGATACAATATTAGATATTTAAATATAATTAAAATTTTAACACATGTATTTTGTGCTTTTTATAAAAAATTATTTTATATTTAAAAGAATTTACAAAAAAACTATAAAAACACAAATTCACTGATTTTCCAAATCCATTAAAAAAAAAGTTACCCCATAGTTTAGTGTAAAATATATGATAATTTAATTACATATTGTATTAGAGTTTGTGTGATCCAAATTCCATCACTTGCTGAATAAATAAATGTAGTGGCAAAATAAGGGGCTCTGTGGATACGAGAGGCCAAGGACCATAGGTATGAACCATGCCACACAATTTCTCTTCCTTTACCCGTAGTTTTTTTTCGAAAGGGTTTTTAAGTAAAATTTGTGTGTTTTATTTTTCTTTTTTTATTTCTATGCGATTGTTTTATGGCCATTATCAACATCTATTATAACATGTTGAAATATTATAAAGTTAAATACATTTGACTTTTTTATAAAAAAATGATTTCAAATAAATTAAATATTTTAAATTTATATGTAATTTAGTTATATAACTTGAGATTAATTGATTATAATTATTTAAATTATTATTTATAATTGAAATTGTGATTGTATTTATAACTTAAAAAAAGGTTTAATATATGATTATATTAGAATATAATACAATTTATAATTTAATTATAAAAATAATATTTTTATTTTTAATTTAATATTAAATGTATAATAACAAAAGTAAATAAAATAATAATTAATAAAAAAGTAATTTGTCATTTTATTTAAAAAAAAAAAACTTCAACAAATGAAACAAAAATAGCATGGGAATTAGACACAAGTACCAATGTCATGATGCCACATGAATGTTAGTAACACTTTCGTTATGTTTGTCGTTCTATGGCCAAACTTTGGAGTCTTATGTAGTAATTAGTAAAATTTCACCTAACTTTTAGAAATTTGTCAAAAAGGGATTTACAAATTTGAAAAGATTAAAATGGTTTATGTATTGTTGTATATAAAATAAATGGTAACCTCATCAGGTTAGGTTAATCCGTTTAGGTTCAAAAGCTCGTTTGAAAAGTGAGTATTTAAGTAAAAATATAGATTCGAAAAATAGATTTGAACAAAAAAATATGACTCGTTTTTTAAATGAGTTTAGCTTTGGTAAGATTTTTTTTGCTTGGACCTGACCCAGATCAATTTAAACTTTCTTTTTTTATATTATTTTGTTGCCATTTTGTTATTATATTACTATTGTTTTATTGTTATTGTTTGTGTTGAGTATGACTCATATTTTAGTCAAATTTGAGAAATAAGCTTTCAGTTAAACTCTATTTTTTTGTTTCAATCAAACTTTGATTAGTATAGATTATTGTATTATTATTTGACCAATGAATTTAACCTATAAATAGGCTTTTCTACAACCTTAGAAAATACACCCATTAGAGATTAGAACTCATAACACATTTAGAGAATTTTGTATTTACGTTTTGAGGGTTCTTTGTTTTCCGGTTTTCGGGGTTTAGTTTTTATCTCCATCTTTGTACTCTTCGTTCTTTTGCCATTATAGTAAAATTATCTTTACCCATGGTTTTTTTATCCTCTTTGGAAAGGTTTTTTCACGTTAAATTTGTGTGTTCAATTTCTCAATTTATTCCGCTATTTTTTACTTGTTGCTTAATTGAGTCAATCCCAACAAGTGGTATCAGAGTTAGTTCAATTTTTATAAATCAGCCCATTCAGATATGGCAGCAGAAAGGTTTGAAATTGAAAAGTTCGATGTGAGACAAATTTCAATATGTGGCAAGTTCGGATGATGGCAATTCTAGTTCAAACCGGCTTGAAAAAGGCTATTACCGGGAAAAAGCCTGAAAATCTAAATTAAACAAAATGGAAAAAGCTTGATGAAAAGGCATTGTCTACAATACAGTTGTGCCTCGTGAATACGGTATTACAGGAAGTATTGATGGAGAAAACCTCATCCTCCTTGTGGAAAAGTTTAGAAACTTTTTATGCGACTAAGTCTCTAGCTAACTGTTTAGTGTTGAAACAACACTTATTTACGTTTTGCATGAACAAATGTGAGTTTCTTAGATATCACATCAGTCAATTCATTACTCTTTTAAATGATTTAAAGAACGTTGAAGTTCATATTGACCATGAAGATCAGGCTATGTTGTTATTGTGCGCATGAGAAACGATTCATCTAGTAAGGTAATTAGTATTGGTACTGCTAAAATTAGGATACATGATGGGACGATTAGGACACTTTCAGATGTCAGATATGTACCTGATTTACGAAAGAATCTCATCTCATTGAGTATTTTAAACTTGAAAGGATTCAGAATCAACATCGAGTCGAGCGATATTAAAGTATCTTGTGGAGCTCTCATTTTATTAAAAGGTAAAAGAACCGATAGTCTTTATATTTTGAAAGGTTCTACATTGACCGATGAAATCGGACGTCCCTCGTTCGTTACGGAGTCGAAGTCAACTCGTTTGGAGCAGAGACAATTTGGTTATAAGAGAGAAATAAGTATGACCGTTTCGTTGAAGAGAGGTTCTCTTTTTGGATGCATGTTTTGAAAAGTTAGGGCATTGTATTCGTGAAAGTCAGACCTGAGTTAATTTTGATTTGGCAGTGTACAAGTCAATGGCAAGAAGTCTTCTAGTTTCTAAGCACAGATTCGACTCAGTTAATTCCCTGCATAGTTCAAGATGGCTCTTAGCGAGCTTTGGCAAAGATGGCGTTGTGGAAATATGAGTCAAAGTGGAGATTTGTTGAGTATGACTCCTATTTCAGTCAAATTTGAGAAATAATCTTTTAGTTAAACTCTGTTTATTTGTTTCAATCAAACTCTGATTAGTCTAGATTATTTTATTATTATTTGACCTATGAATTTAGCCTATAAATAGGCTCTTTTACAACATTAGAAAATACACCCATTAGAGATTAGAACTCATAATACATTTAGAGAATTTTGGTTTACGTTTGAGGGTTCTTTGTTTTCGGGTTTTCTTTTCGGGGTTTAGTTTTTATCTCCATCTTTTGTACTCTTCATTTTTTTATCATTATAGTAAAATTATCTTTGCCCGTGGTTTTTATTCTCTTTGGAGGGGTTTTTCCACGTTATATTTGTGTGTTCAATTCCTCAGTTTATTCCGTTATTTTTTTTACTTGTGGCTTAATCGGGTCGATCCCAACAGTTTGAATATTGTGTAACTCTTATTTTATTGTTAATTTTGTTATCATTTTAAAGGCATTTGCTTACTAAGTTGTAACTATTTTATTGTTATTTAAGTACAAAAACTTTTTTAATGTATTTTCGATTTGTTAAAAAACATTTATTTTGATGTTTTGATGTATTATATTTTTTAAATTTGTTTTTATATAAAAAATAATCTAAAAAAATTTATCATAAATGGGTTGAGTCGGGTTCGAGTATAGCATTTTTAATCTGAGTCGAGCTTAGCCAGAATTTTAAACTTATTTTTCAAGTTGGACTCGAGCCTAAAGTTTTGCATCGACTTAATCCAAACCAGACTTGGCTCATAATCAGATCTATGCTAAAGTGCGCTTGAAAGCTTGGTAAATTGTTATGTTCAAGGTATTGAAAGTTTGGTAAAGCTTGGTTTGATCACAAAAAATTAACATTAAAATTTAAATCAGTTCAACTTAAACTCGATATTGAAATGATTCAATTTAAATTCAAAATAATTCAAACTTAAAATTAAAAGACTTTAAAAAATTTAAATTTTGATTTTTTGAATTAATTTTTCATAAAACTTGGAGTCATGATTATATAAATCGAATTAGTTGGACTGAATATCATTTAAAGTATGAATTTGAATCGAGAATTATTATAAATCGATTGAATTAAAATTTTTTATTTTTATTAATTTAATTAAACTAAATAATTGATAGTCTAATCTGTTTAAAAGGCCAGTACAGTGGAGAGCAGAGAAAGATGATAGAGATACAGAGCAGCTGGCGTTGGACTGGCAGCATTGATAACTTTTGACTGTTGCGGCTCATTATTGCACTTCAACACTCCTCCCTTCAGAGCTGATTTGCTGCCGTACAGTGTTAGTTCGTGGGTGTTGGCTTTAGATTGAATTTGAGTATAGTTTTTATTAATTTTTTTATATTTTTATAATTAATTTTAAAATATTTTTTATTTTTTAAATAGAGAATTAAGCCGTTCTTTCTTCCCAAATTTTAACTCTTAAATATTTATTATCTGAATACGTTTTATTTTTATTTTTATAGATAATAGATTCGAATTCTAACATTTAGATTAATAATTATCTAAATTTATATTCGAATTTAATTTTTTTCAGACATTTCGTCTAGTTTTTTTTTTAACATTGTTAAAATGTGATAATTGGACCAATCAAATTGTTACACATAACACACTTACCACATTATCAAGTAAATGTAATTTTTATGTGAGTAAATGCATTAAAATCCATATTTTATATACTTTTGATTTTATAAAATTCTAAATAATTTTAAATTTATATATAATTTTGAATTATGTTAAAAATTTATTAAAATTAAAAAAATAAAATATTGTATTTACTAACATGTCAAGTACATCCAATTATTGATGTCTCATGTGATTCACATTTAATAATTTCGTCGGTCCACATTATACCATTTTAACAATGTACAAAAAATGGATTTATATGCATGATGGAAATTAAATTTAAGTATCAATTATGACCAAAAAAGTCAAATACCAGTATGAGTAATGAAACCTATTTCAGGTACCAACAAGTATATTTATCCAAAATAATTTTATATTTATTAAATGCAAATTGAAATATAATTTTAGAATTAATTTGAAAATTCAAAATTTTCTTTTTCTGATCAAGGAGCCCAGGAGAATAAGTAATTCCTTTTAGGCCGATTTCAACGTGTTGTGATTATGAACCTTGGGCCATTTTATTCTTAGTTATTGGTCCAATTTAATGTTCTTATTAATTATATTTATGTGTTGACTTTTTCATTTTGTAATTTTCTTTTATGTTATATCCATAATTATTTCATGTTGCTTTATAATGATTTTTCAATTTAATATTATAAAAATATATAATAAACAGCACCTAAAGTTATTAAATTATTAATAATTCGATATTTTAGTGATTTAATTATTTAATTTTTTTTAGATCCAAGTTGATCTGGTAATTAATGTCGAATATTAGAGAAGAAAATTGTTTGAATTTTGATTGCAGACTCATGATGTTCAAAACTATTTCATGAAAAACAGAAAAGGAAGAAGATGTTTCAACTGGTGCAGATGATGCAAACAGGGATTACTATACAACAATGATTTTAACAGGCCAATAATTTAAATGAAAGCTTTTGAACAATTTAATGACCATTTTATAATTTTTTTGAAGTTGAGTAACTAAAACGTAAACTTTTTAATAATTTTGTGACATTGAGTATAGTTTATCCTATTTTTCAATCTAATGTAATATCCATATAGGATTAAAATAACCAAATGATATATTATACTCTCAAGAGGAGAACGAGGTACAAACTTTGAAGACAATTTTATTAAAAGGGACGGCCACAAATCCAAACATAAACATTAAAAATTTAAATAATTTTTATAATTTTGCAAATTTTTTATTAAAGAAAATAAACTTAAAAAAGAAGAAGCTCTAATTTAATTTAATTTAAAAGAAAAAAAATTATTATATTTTGTTTACCAAGTCAATAATTATTCCACCACGCTGTATTAAAAAAAATTCACTTTAAAATAATAATAAACAAGAAGATTGTAGCTTTTTTTCTGGGTACTTTGAATAAAAATTCATAACATGTCGGTAAATTATTATTTATTATTATTAAATTAAAACCCCCCCAAAAAGTAATTTCATCAATTTCCCCTGTTCATGAATCTGATCGCCCATCTCAAATCTCCATATTTTTTTATCAATCAACATTCTCAGATTTTCGTATATTCTTCATGTCGATTTGATTCTTTAGTTTTTTTTTTTCTCTCAATAATTCACGGTTTTATTGGATCGAGGAAAAAAAGTGAATCTGAAATACGTTTGGATTTGATTGCGATTTGAAAGAGTGGGGACGAGAAAGAAAATAAGGATATGTGGTGGATCATTTTGTAAAAGAAGTGTGAGTACTGAGTTTGATTTGATCCAGACAAGGATTTTACTTGATTTTTGGATAAAAATCTGAAAGAAATCGTCGCTGAAACTGAGTTGACTCGCGAAAGCAAGGAAGAGGAACCGCGGTTTTTTGGTGCGTTTAATTTAATTTGTGGCTGCTTGTTATCATTTATTATCTCCTCCTATTTTTGGAAAGTTATTATTTCTCGTATTTAATAGAAATTTTAGTTCTGATTTTAATTGCTCCTTTTTTTTTGGTAAATTTGAAATAGAGAATAGTACAATTATTAAAGGCTTGAATTTTAACCACTTAATTTTTATATATATATATATTGATTTGGTTTTTTGAAGTCACTGAAATGGGGTGTCAAGGCTCTAAGTTAATGCCATGTTGCTGGGATTCACAGTTCAAAGCAGCAGTGTTAGAAGCCCCTGATATTGGTGGGTATTATTATCATTATGAAAATTTCTTTGGCTTTTTTATTTTTTGTTTTGATTGTTGAGAAAACGGATGATTGGTTAAAATGATTTGAACTTGTTGTAGAGAATGAGGAGAATAATGAGGTTGATAATGTGCCTGCGTTTCGAGAATTCACATTGGAGCAACTCAAGAATGCAACATCTGGATTTGCAGTTGAGAATATTGTTTCTGAGCATGGAGAGAAAGCTCCTAATGTTGTTTATAGAGGGAAGTTAGAGAATCACAGAAGGATTGCCGTTAAACGTTTCAATCGAATGGCTTGGCCTGATTCACGACAATTTTTGGTAAATAATCTTAATCAAGTTTGCGCTTTAGATAAGCTTTGCTTTCCATTTCTTTCTTTGATTGTAACTTGGGGATGTTTTCTTCTGTATCTATAGGAGGAAGCAAGATCAGTTGGTCAGCTACGCAACAATAGATTGGCAAATTTACTTGGATGTTGTTGTGAAGGTGATGAAAGATTGCTTGTGGCAGAGTATATGCCCAACGAGACACTCGCAAAACATCTTTTTCATTGTGAGGCTTATAATCCTCGTGTGTTTGTAATTTTATATCTTATTATCGGATATTAGCATAAAGCTGAGTCCTTTAATTTAGCCAGCCATAACTGTTTTACAGTATCATTGGGAAAATGCTTCCATGTAAACAAATATATTATTTTTTAAGTTAATGTCGAACCAGTAATTAGTTATTGCATATTTAGGGTAATCTGGCTTTTTGCTGTATCAACCAATTGGTTTGAAAATATGTTTCCTGGATGCTGTCCCAAAATGGAAAGAGTAATCCTTTTACTTTCTTGAATCAGGGGAAACACAACCAATGAAATGGGCCATGCGATTAAGGGTTGTACTCTATCTCGCACAAGCTTTAGAATACTGCACAAACAAAGGGCGTGCATTATACCACGATCTCAATGCTTACAGAGTTTTATTTGATGAGGTAATGATTTGTTATCTAGCTATCTGATACTTTTTGATTGGTCAGTTTTATATGATTCCTCGATTGATATGTTAGAATTCTTGCAGGATGGAAATCCGAGACTTTCAACCTTTGGCTTGATGAAAAACAGTAGAGATGGAAAAAGTTACAGTACAAATTTGGCATTTACTCCTCCTGAATATTTGAGAACTGGTATTTATAATATGGATATTTTTTATAGTATGCATTCCATTGTGTTGTTTTTGAATAATGGCTCAATAATGTTCTAGCTCTGTTTCCATATACCCACTATGACAGCATTCTGAGTATTATTTAAGATGCCAATCTTGCTTGCACATATATCTGGCACTAACTTTTGTACTTAATACATTCTAATCAAGAACTTCAATGTCTTACCTTTGTTATATAGGAAGAGTAACACCGGAAAGTGTAATATACAGCTTTGGCACTCTTCTGCTTGATCTTCTCAGTGGAAAACATATCCCCCCTAGCCATGTAAGTTACTTGCTTTTGTGAAGATTATCGTTGGGTTTGTTTCCTTCCTCATTTGAACACGCTAGAATGCCTATTCTTGATGTGGTTGTCATGAAATTGACATTTTAAGACTTGTTGCATCTTTGATTGCTAACGCTTAAGCAATTTTCGCCAGGCACTTGACTTAATACGAGACAGAAACCTTCAAATGTTGACTGATTCCTGCTTGGAAGGGCAGTTTTCTGATAATGATGGAACCGAGCTAGTTCGCTTGGCTTCTAGATGTTTGCAATATGAACCTCGAGAGCGACCAAATCCTAAATCTTTAGTTGCTGCTTTGACACCCCTTCAGAAGGAAACTGAGGTAAGTTGTTTTCTCTTTTTCCTGTCAAGCGGCAATTTATTACATTTTGTGAAGGTCAATAAGGAAATCTTCTTTTCATGAAGGTCCATGAATTACTAAGAAAAAAGAGGAAAACAGGCTGCAGTTCGCTGAGTAACAGTTTCCTTTCCTGTGTAGGTTCCTTCACATGTATTAATGGGTATCCCGCACAGTGCTTCCTTCACTCCTCTATCCCCAGTTGGGCAAGCTTGTTCAAGAGGGGACTTGACTGCTATACATGAGATATTAGAGAATCTTGGCTACAAAGATGACGAAGGAGTGGTAAATGAGGTTTGTGTTCCACTTAGTTCGATCTTTACTGTTTCTTTCTTCTCTCTCACTTTTAATTGTAATAGTAGTTCCCTGATTGCTACAATCTAGATTTCCAAAAATTGCAAATGCTTGGTAATCTATGCACTTGCTTGGTTTCTGGCTAACGTGCAAAGTACATATTTGCCATTGCCGTTTCCCTGCAGCTCTCCTTCCAAATGTGGACTGACCAAATGCAGGAAACTTTGAATTCAAAGAAAAAGGGTGATGCTGCTTTCAGGCAGAAAGATTTTAAAGAAGCAATCGAGTGTTACACGCAGGTTAAGTTCTTACCATGATGTTTTCAGTCAATTTAAAGAACATTAGTTGTAACTTCGTATAACTCAGAATACACTTTCTATACTGCTTGTGAAAATTTTAGTTTCGGGTTAGTGCCATATGTAGAAGCAGCTGACAGTTTCTTTGGAAATTCACAGTTCATCGATGTTGGCACGATGGTTTCTCCAACTATTTTCGCACGGCGTAGCTTGTGTTATCTCATTAACGACATGCCTCAAGAAGCACTGAACGATGCAATGCAAGCCCAAGTGATTTCCCCAGTATGGCACATTGCTTCCTATCTTCAAGCAACCGCACTCGCTGCCCTTGGGATGGAGAACGAGTCTCAAACGGCACTTAAGGAAGGCGCGACTCTTGAATCCAAGAGAAGCTCAGTGACGGGAAAAAAGTAAACAGCTCCGCTACAAACCACGCAACCAAGTGTTCATTCATTCTGTAATTCAACCATAGAAAAAGCAGTCGTTTTCCATGGAGAATGGCGATAGATGGTCATAAGGTAATAGTCACTGATATCTTTGCTTTTTTTATTTAATTTTTTTAATGTATTTTTTTACCCTTATGAGTGTATGTGAGATTTGTTTCATTCTTTGTTGGGTTTGATCAAATTTGTGAAATTTGATGTTAACAAATTATTCCCAGTCATATTGATTGGGAGTGGAGAAACTTTTTTCTCTGTTCACAAGCTTTTGTAATTTCTGTATCAATGTGACATTTGAGAATTCATTCTAAAATATTTGTGTTAAATTTGTAATTCATGCTAATTTTTGTTTTTTTAGGTAGGGGTGATCAACCACGGATTTATATTTTGTATGAGTCAATCTAACCGAATCGACCCATTTATATTTTGTACGAGTCAATCTAACAAAATTAACTTAACATTTCTCCGTTTGATTAATTCAATTAATTGATTTATCTAAAATATATTATAAAATAAAAATATTTAACTGATTTAATCCAATTATATAATATAAAATATAAATAAATTTAAAATAGTAAATATTAAGTTGGTTTTAACGTCTAAATTATCAAATAAATTGTTGTTACAATTAATTTAATCGTCTAATTAAATTGCTCAGTTAAATGGATTAACTCGGTAAAATTGACTTAGTTCTCTTTTAGTTTTTGAATTTCTATTCTATAAGTATACATATTATTTTTTAATTGTCAAAATTAAATTGATTTTAATTTCTTATCAGTAAAAGGGCTAAGAAAACATTTATATTAGGAGTCGGATTGTATTTTTTCTTTTTTATTAAAAATGAGTATTGTAATCTTTGTACATTAATTCAAAGAGTAAACTAATCATTTCGTTTAAAATTTTCATCCAATTCTACCATTAGAAATTGAGTGAGTGACAAAATAATCAGACAATTACACATGACATGCCACATATATTTTATGTTGACGTACATGAATCAATTTTTAATAATAGAAATTGATAAATTTTGTATAGAAAGATTGGTTTGTTCGTTAATTTAACGTTCAATGGATTAATTTTTTATTTTTTTAATAAAGTGAAGAAAATGCAATCTGACTTTTAGTTTAAGGACCTCTATTGTGCGTAATAAAGTTAACTAAATATATACTAGTTAAATTCTGAAACTTTCGAATTAAAATAAATAATACATTTTGTAAAGGCCCAATTCTGTTTGGCCCACCATAAACCAAACGAAAAATAAATAAAACAAAAAAAATAATTAAAGTCCAATAAAAAAACAACATTCTATTTACAATAGCTTAAATTTACAATTTTAAATGGCCCAAATAAATTAAAAAAAACCTTAATGGCCCGATAAGCCCAAAAAATAAGCATTTTTCAACAAAGCAGAAACCTTAGCCTCGCCGCCGCTCCTATGCCTTGGCCACGTCAGCACGCCGCACCCTAGGTTTGCCTCTGCCACCGTCATCCTCAACCACCGCCTGCAAGAAAAAGGAAAAAAAGAAGGCCACAACACGCAAGAAACAATAGAGAAAAAATAAAAAAAAAAATGTAATGAACACTGAAACATATGGCTATAAAAGCCATAATCAGATTATAATGTTTTTTTTACAAGAAAAAAATACATAAAAGAAGGCAATCAAAAAACAAATTAAAATTTCAGAGGTGATTTTCTTGCTTTTTTATTTTTTTTATTTTCAAAAAAAATAAAAGATAGAAATCGTTCCACCTGGGACGCTTCGTCTCCCTCCGTCGTCAGAGGTTTTATCTGGCACCAAAAAAACCCAAAACCCATTAGGATCGAAATCTGTTGGTTCAGGTAACCTTACTTTAGAACTGAACCGCATGTAATGAACTTTAAGAGCCTACCTTAAATAGAACCATACCAAACGTCTAGTGATCACCCGATTAGGTGTTCTATTTATTATTTCTTGCTTTGAATTCTAGATTTGTATGAAATGTACTGACTTGTTTCGTTTTGTTTTGGTTGTGATTGCATTGCATTTTCATCATAGAAAAGGATGTTTATTCACGTTCAGTTTTATTTACGTTCAGTGCTAAATAAAGAGCTTGTCATGGAAAAGAGATTTCTTGATAAAGTGGAAGACAATGCAACTGTCCAGATATCGTTCGAGAAGACACAACAAGAGAAGGGTGATAGCCTGACGGAGGGATATGTGTCAAAATTGTGGGATTTCACCCGCATTAGTGTGACTTAGAATAACCTTCAAGAGTTGAAAGAAATATGGGACCAATTGGATGACGAAACCAAAGTGCTAGGGCACATAGATGATGTAGTTTCAAATATATTCAACCTGCTTGACAAAAGGGTCACACCCGTCCTGGAGATTTTAGCCTAAACCTTCAGATCTTTGAATGCATGCCAGAGAGCGGGTGAAGGAAGATTTATCGAGTGTGTACAACTCTTGCTAGCATGGTTTCACAACTACTTTTAGAAGGTAGAAAATGTCTCTTATCGAGTATTCTCTGAGAAATACTCTCCGTTGAAAGAATTCGTGGCTACACCAAGGCGAGATGACATTCCAGAGGAGAAATAGATGGTAGTTCTCTAGAGTCTCCAAAACAAAGACGTTGAATGGAAGGCCCCTTGGATGATCCTTGATGAGATTTCATACTAATGTGGAGACTTCGACTGGGTCTCTCTACTCGGGATATGGGGAGCTATTAGATACACCCATCTACTTGTATTGAGCCAGTATAGACCAAAGGCAATTCATACCGGCAAGATAAGGGTTGGCTTAGTGTGAGTTTCTGTACAAGGGTGATAATTACAATGATTGGTGGTGGGGTAAAAGAGTCAATTATAATGTCCCTGTGTCAAGTCAAGAAAACACTTGGCTGATAGAAGAGCACTTACAAATGATTAGGGGTGAGCGTTTGATCGAATCGAATCAAATCGAATGAAAAAATTTCGAGTTAATCGAGTTGACGAATCATATTTTGTCATCCTAATTTGGTTTGAAATTTTCTCAAATAGAGTCGAGTGAAATGAAATTAGAATCGAATCGAATCGAATCGAATATATTTGTTCGAGTTAGATTTTAAAAAATAATTTTAGGTCATTGTAACCACTGTCACTCGCCGTAATAAAATTTATCCACGGTAATCAAATTTTTTATTAACTTTCATTACCTCATAAATTATTTATTAATCTTTTATATACGGGTTAGCTTTTTTACTTGCTTAGTTGTTTCAACTATCTTCAGATTATTTTCACTATGAATTTTGGAATTAAAAAATATATTAAATGTAAAAATGTAAATTTTTAATAAAAATTATTTTAAAGATAAAATGTGAAATTGACACCAATATAAAATTTTAACACGAATATTTTATGGCATCATTAATAATTCAATTTAATATAAATATTCAATATGACTAAACAATTCAATAATATAAATAATATAAAATGTGAAATTTAATTTAATAATATAAATAGTAGATATAAATAAAATTATTACTATTTATATTTAGGGTTTTTTTTGATAATTTTGATTTTTTATTTGGGAGTAAATGGTGAGAAGTAAAAGTTTAGGGGAAAAATAAAAAGTTTCGAGGAGTAAAAGTTTGAGTGAAAGTAAAAAAGGGGGGAGTAAAATTTTGGAGGAAAAATATTAAAAAAAATTGGAGGGGATGAGTTTGTGGTAGATAGGGGTGGGATGGGAATGGAGTAAAAGTTTTAAGGGGAAAGTGGTAGGGAGTTAAAATTTTAGGGGAAAATATAAAGTTTTGAGGGTTTTTGGGAGTAAAATTTGGAAGAAAAGTAAATAGGAGAGTAAAATTTTGGGGGAAATAGATTTTGGGTAGATGTGGGGTTGGGATGGGAGGAGAGTAAAAGTTTTGGGGGGAAAGTGAGAATGAGTAAAAGTTTTGAGGGAAAAGTAAAATGATTTAGGTGTTTGGGGGAAAATGTAAAATATTATAGTTTGATATTCGATTTTTTTGAATTATTCTAGTTATTAGAATTTGAAAACTCAACTCGATTCGAACTCGAAATTTAAAAAAAATTGAGTTGACTAGAATAACTCCAATAACTCGATTCGTTTAACTTGAAATTTGAATTTTTTTCAATTTTTTCGAGTTGAATCGAGTTTTACTCGCCCTTACAAGTTATCCTGTCTGAGTTGGAAATCATAAAGTAAGACTTTGAAATGAGGAGTTTGGAGTTGGAGAAAAAGATAGAACAATTGGAAGAAGAAAAGATGCAGCTAGGATTAAACGTCGACGTCCAGAAGTTAAAAGTCGAGAAAATGTGAAAAGGAAAGAACAAAGCGGAGGAAGACTTAAACAGTCTAAAAATAGATTATAAGAAGCTGTGCTTGTCGATAAGGACTGCTGGATTGGGTAAAACATCGGAGCAATGGCAGCAAGAGATCAAAGAAGGAAAGATTAGAGCCGATCAGTGGGAAAAAAAATTCCAAGATACTCGAGTTTGAGAAGATGCTCGAGTTTGAGAAGATGCTCTAGAAAGGGATCTGTTAAAAAGCCAAAATGAAAATGTTAAATTAAGAGCCCGGGTAGCAGAATTGGAAAAGTCACTGCATCAATATCGAAGTCGCAACTCCACAATTAAGTTGAAAGCAAGCCTGATTAAGATTAAAGAGTTGAAGGGAAAGATAGTGGAGCTCGAGACCGCATTGCAAAATTGTGAACTTCGAGTTGAACTTCTTGAAATGAACAATGAACATTGGAAAAAGCAACCCCAACACTTTCAAGGTCAGATTAGGGATAGAGATCACATCATGGGCGAAGCTTTGACTCAAGTACGGGAAGTAGTCAACCATTTGCAAACCCTAGCGGTTCAAGCTGACATGCTGAGCTTAAAATACGAATCAGAATCGGATCGGGGCCGAGAATTAGCTTGGCTTCTTAGGAAAGTCAAGGCTTTGAATATTAGAACAAGGCCGTATATGTAAAATGTATTCGTTTTATGTAAAAAGATTCATTTTCTAGTAAAGTTATTCTAATAGAATTGAATTAGAATCAACGCCTCTTTTTACATTCAATTTTCACTCATTAGCATTACATTTTATCATATGTGTTAAGTTTTATAAAAAGACCCTAATTAATCAAAATTTTGACAGTTACCCTAGAAACCAACAAGAATTTGCCACCCGAATATCTTTATGGTACCCGCGGTAAAACCAGAGCCATGGATCAAAGGTTAAAGAGGTTGGAACAAATTCAGAAAGACATACAAGATTAGTTACAAGCCTAGCTACAAGAACAATTAGCTAAGGTACAACAAGACATGATGGATCAAATACAATAGTCCTAACGAAGCATGATAAGCCAGTTGACCTTGTTGCTGGCAAGAGGGACTAAAAAAGGGAAAAGTACTGATGATAATGAAGACCCTATATACTCCCAGGCTTTACCCCAGTAAATGTTCAAGCCCAACCAGATACATATCCACGAAGGGTACCGTTACCATAAGACCTCAACAATATCAAGCCGGCACTTCACCATCGGTGAATTACCTAATAGGTTTAGGTTTCAACCCCGGGGATAATCCGACCAACCCAGTTGTTCCCAATTTGGATGACATGGCTGAAATGGATAGAGTAAAGGTAAAACGGCCAAAACAACTAGAGAATTGGTGCAAGTGGTTAGAAGAGAAATTTAAAGCTGTGGAGAATACCGATTACCTTTGCGGGGTTAATGCTAAGGAGTTGAGCTTAGTCCCTAATCTAGTGCTCCTACCGAAATTCAAAACTCTAGAATTCAAAAAATATAATGGGACTAGTTCTCCTAAAGCCCATATCACAATGTTCTGCTGAAAAATGACGAGATACATCAATAACGACCAATTGTTAATTCACTGCTTCTAGGATAGTTTGATCAAGTCAGCCATCAAGTGGTACAACTAGCTAAGTCGTGCCAAAATCAACTCATGAAAAGACTTGGCATAGGCTTTCATGAAACAATACAGCCATGTGACCGACATGGCACCCAATGGAATTACTCTGTAAAACATAGAGAAGAAACAAATTGAAAACTTTAAGCAGTACGCTTAGAGATGGAGAGGTGTGGCAACGCAAGTCCAACCACTTCTTCTGGAGAACAATGCTTTTTATAAACACTCTAAAAGCTCCGTTCATCAATCATATGTTAGGAAGTGCTACCAAGAGCTTCTCAGACATAATAATATCTAGAGAGATAATTGAAAATTCAGTAAGGAGTGGGAAAATAGATGCGGGGGAAAATGCTAAAAGATCAGCCTCGAGAAAGAAGGAAAATGAAGTGAACACTGCGAGCGTATATAATAAAGGTTATTCAAAATTGTCACTATAGGCCAACCAAAGACCATAACAACCAGCCATCAAGACCCCTCAAGGCAAGAATCTAACACTAGACCAAACACAGAAAAGCTTCAGTTCATACACATCCCGATGACATATAGGGAGTTATATCAGAATTTGTTCGATGCACATGTGGTATCCCAAAATGGTATGATGCGAATGCTCAATGCAAGTACCACGCAGGAATAACTGGACATTCAATTGAGAACTGCACTGTAATAAAAAAACTGATTGAAGGGTTCATCAAGATGGGGATCGTAAGGTTTGATGATCCTTCAAGACCCAATGTGACACGAAACTCTGTTACCCAATAATTCTGACCAATAGGTAAATGCAATAATTAAGAGTGAAGGTAAGGGTGGGCATTCGATCGAATCGAATCGAATGAAAAAATTTCGAGTTAATCGAGTTGACAAATCATATTTTATCGTCTTAATTTGATTTGAAATTTTCTCGAATCGAGTCAAGGAAGATGGAATTCGAATTGAATCGAATCGAATATATTTGTTCGAGTTAAATTTTAAAAAATAATTTTGGGTCATTGTAACCACTACACCCATCGTAATAAAATTTGTCCACCATAATCAAATTTTTTATTAACTTTCATCGCCTCATAATTTATTTATTAATCTTTTATATACAGGATAGTTTCTTTGCTTACTTAGTTATTTAAATTATCTTTAGATTCTTGTCACTATGTATTTTGGAATTAAAAAAATATATTAAATGTAAAAATGTGATTTTTTAATAAAAATTATTTTAAAGATAAAATGTGAAATTGATGCCAATATAAAATTTTAACACGAATATTTTATGGCATCATTAAAAATTCAATTCTAATATAAATATTCAATATGACTAAACAATTCAAAAATATAAATAATATAAAATGTGAAATTTAATTTAATAATATAAATAATAGATATAAATAAAATTATTACTATTTATATTTAGGGATTGTTTATGGATAATTTTGATTTTTTATTTGGGAATAAAGGGTGAGAAGTAAAAGTTTACGGGGAAAATAAAAAGTTTTAGGGAGTAAAAGTTTGAGGGAAAGTAAATATGGGAAAGTAAAACTTTAAAGGGAAAATATTAATAAAAAAAATTTTGGGGGCATGGGTTTGGGGTAGATGGGGGGTTAGGATGGAAAAGGAATACAAGTTTTAGGACAAAATAGGAGGGAGCAAAAAAGTTGGGAGAAAATAAAAAGTTTTGAAGGTTTTGGGGAGTAAAATTTGGAGGAAAAGTAAATAGGAGAGTAAAATTTTATTGGGAAATGAATTTTGGGTAGATGGGGGGTCGGGATGGGAACAGAGTAAAAGTTTTGGGAAGAAAGTGGGAATGAGTAAAAGTTTTAAGGGAAAAGTAAAAAGATTTGGAAGTTTAGGGTAAATATGTAAAATATTATAGTTTGATATTTGAATTATTCGAGTTATTCGAATTTGAAAACTCAACTAGATTCGAACTCGAAATTCGAAAAAAATTCGAGTTGACTCGAATAACTCGATTAATTCGAATAACTCGATTCGTTTAACTCAAATTTTGATTTAAATTGAATCGAGTTTTGCTCACCCCTAGGTAGAGGAACCCTAGGCGAAGGAAAGAAGATCAAAATTGATGTGACGAAAGTAAAAACTCAGTAAAATGGGTTTGGCAAAAGATGATAGATGTTGGATTAATCATTCAAGATCCAGAAGGGATGCCTAAAGAAATGAGGAGCTACTGTGAGTTCCACGCTAAAGAAGGTCATAAAATTCAAAAGTGCGCTGAATTCAGAGCTTTAGTGCAAAATCTGATGGATAACAAAAAAATTGAATTTTTTGAAGATGTCAAGGACTCGAAAGGAGGAGATGTTTGCGCCTCAAAAGAAGAATCAACGGAGAAGATCCACAGGGTTAACCACTCAATGATGATTATTTCATGACTAAGAAACAATGTACTAGGAGCATAAGTTGCGCCAAGAGTCATAATTCAAAAACCTGTGGCTTTTCCCTATAAGGATAGCAAAAGGGTTTTATGGAATTATGACTACAAAGTGATGATTCTAGGAGAGGAGAATTCGATTAGCACTTCAGAAGAGGGCTAGGATATTGGTTTCTACACACGCAGTAGGAGGCGCTATGACCTTGCAAGTGCAAGACCCGAGCCCATTAAAGGAAAAACCCTGGCTGTAACACCCCAAAAGCGGCCTAGAAGTTAGGCCCGAATCTGGCGATGTCACATTGAAAAGTTACTTTTAAAAATAGTTTAGTTAAAAACTTAGTTCGAACGAAATATGCTTGAAAAGAATTTACTTAGTTAAAAATCGAAGAATTTAATTAAACGGATAATTAGAAAAAAAAAAGAAACCATGTTTATTAAATATAACAATAACTAAATAAGTCCTAAGTAAATAGTAAAACCGGAGTTATATAGTCTTATTACATCACAGTGAAAAAAATAATTATCATAAAATACTTAATAAATCTATACTTAAAATCCCTAAGTACCTTGTAGTGCGGCTATCTCTGAGTCCTCTCACGCGTCGAGCCGTCTATTGTGGATTACCTGAAATATTAATAATAAGGGTGTAAGCTTCGAAACTTAGTGTGTACGATCCTTGTCAATCAAATCAATTCAATATACACATATCACATTGGGCCTAAGCCCTAACAATATCGGTGGTCTGGGCCTTAGCCCACAATGACATCATATCATATCAGAATTTCATGAATGCAAATGTTCCCATCACAAATCAAACCGTGCACTCTACCCGTACCAACCCTACACTCCTGTGGGGATGTCTACATCAACCCACCCATCCTCTACACTCCAAAGGTAGCACCGGTTGCAGCACTGCTCATGTTGCAGCAAGGCTGCTATATATGTGCGGTGTAGCAAAGCTACTCGGTGGCTTAAAAGCCTACGGTGGATCCACGGTCGTCAAGCGACTATGCGATCCTCAAAACACTTCCTCTGTATCATCAAACCCACCCAAGTGAAACATACAATTTATAAATGCAACATACACATTTTCATACATTTTCATATATTAAGCATTTAACGGTATTTTGGTCATTTCACTACCCAGGATTATTTTCGTAAACCTACCCCACAGGGGTATTTCGGTATTCTCACCCTACGAGGGTGTTTTAGTAGCTCTACCTTACAGGACATTTTTGTAATTCTACCTTAGAAGGATATTTTCGTAATTTTATCCTAGAAGGGTATTTTTGTAATTTCCTAATAATACAGATTTTAGTTATGAATTTTGGCCCATTAACAAGTCCTCGCGGCTAAGATGAACGGATACTATGCACCAAGTAGGATTCAAGAGAAGAGGAGGTGGGTCACTCGGACCGCTTAAGTACCAGGCTCTTCCTAGATCCAATCCTAGATATGCACGCATCCATTGCCACACCTTAGCCTATCGACTTGTCCACAGACATGTTTATTACTTGGTTAAGTTTTATGAAAATTTGAGAGTCCATTTAACTAGGCCTAAAGTCCATTAAACCCTAGCAGGCATTCCTACAACCCCACAAAGTCCAAACATGCTTATAACGCCCATTAAACCCAAACATGCTTATAAAGCCCACTAAGCTCAAATATACTTGTGTAACCCATTAAGCCTGTTCACAATTCAATCATACAATCATACATGTCAATTCAACATAATATCTCATATCAGAATTTTACCCATTTGGGCCCACAAATTTGGCAGGCCCATTTGGGATTTCGAGATTTTTGGCTTTTGCCGTTTTAACGTGTGTGTAGTGTATGTACACACCTGGTTGACGACTCGCACCTACACTATTCTCAGCCTTGACTATAATCAAAACCACTTCCGAATCAACTCCAAACCTTACTAAAACTTTATCAAATCCCGAAGCCTTACCAAAACCTTACCGTGAACCTTCGGCTTTTCTAGCCTTTCCTTAGTGAATCGTCTCGAATATTCCTAGATCTGCATCAACACACATATTCTATCAACATTAGGTGACTCGTCTTCCACACAAGTCACCCTTATAGGCTACACATATATTCGGCCACCCCCCTAAGAAACCGAAATTGAGAATGAGACACTTATCGAAACTCGCCTTCAAACTAACGGCCTAGATATTTACTGTTTAAGTAATCGGCTTTTCAACACTAACTTAAGGATGGTAATCAAAGACGAATAGTGATGAAGGAAAAGAAATTGGCAAGGGAGATATGAGTATTCGGCTTTTAAGAGATTAAGGAAAAAAATCGGCAAAGGGGATATAGGTATTCGGCTTTTGCAAAAGAGGAAAATGAACTAGAAAGAAGGAGAAGCATGAAGCATTCGGTTTGGCAAAGCAAGGGAAACTCTTCAAAAAAAATTCGGCACCCCCTATAAATACCGAAAGCCGAACCCTTAAAGTCCCAATTGGCTCCACTTCATCCATATCCCATCTCCTAATTTTTCTCCATGATAAGCTCTCCTAACCTCATCCTATATTTTCTCTTCTGATCACTCTCCTTAGACTCCATCTTCATGCCACTTGCAACCTTCTAGAAGGCCAAAATTAAACTCTTAAAAATACTAAGTTAGGATCCAAAACTTAACCAAGGCCCAATACTTCTAGGCCCAAAATTCGGGGTGTTACAATTCACCCCTTCTAAAAAGAATTTCGTCCTCAAAATTTCTAAATAACAGGGTGGTCGTGTATCCACTACGCTACCGCTGCGCACTTTGATCTAAATAATTTTAATACACACCCAAGACATCCACCTATCGCAAACATTCTCAAACACATACAGAATAAGTACCAAATTCTGATTCAAATGTTTACAAAGCCCTAACACTTCCACGGCCTCTGTCGCGGCCTCTCACACCCCCTTCATAACGCTCTTCGTTGCGTACGTATTTCTAGATTAGAATTTTTATGAGATTAGTTCATAGTTCCACTGTTTAAAGCATATGTCTTATGTAAGTAACAATTTAAAAGTTGTTTCGCAGTCGTAAATCCACTACAGGCTTAAGTTTCCTATGGGCTTTAGTCTCTAAGAACCTGTTGTCTAAAGTAGCCCAATATCTAAATGCAGTTTAGTAATTTAAATAAGTTCAGTAACAGAAAAACTTACTTGGCTCGACATCAAGGGCTCGGTGAACCACACTTTAAACATCCTGCAAAAACTTTTTAATTTACTTGTTTTAAAACCCAAAATCAAAGGCCCATTTCACAGCCCGAGCTTTGCAACTTGACTCTGATACCACTAAATGTAACACCCCAAACCCAGCCTAGAAGTTAGGCTCGAATCTGGCGATGTCACATTGAAGAGTTGCTTTTAAAAACGGTTTAGTTAAAAACTTAGTTCGAACAAAATATGCTTAAAAAGAATTTACTTAGTTAAAAATCGAAGAATTTAATTAAACGGATAATTAGAAAAAAAAAAGAAACCATGTTTATTAAATATAACAGTAACTAAATAAGTCCTAAGTAAATAGTGAAGTCAGAGTTACATAGCCTTATTACATCACAGTGAAAAAAACAATTATCCTAAAACACTTAATAATTCTATACTTAAAATCCCTAAGTAACTTGTAGTGTGGCTATCTTCGAGTCCTCTCCCGCGTCGAGCCGTCTATTGTGGATCACCTGAAATATTAGTAATAAGGGTGTGAGTTTTGAAACTCAGTGTGTACGACCCTTGTTAATCAAATCAATTTATGCCCTAACAATATCGGTGGTCTGGGCCTTAGCCCACAATGACCTCATATCATATCAGAATTTCATGAATGCAAATGTTCTCATCCCAAATCCAACGCTGCACTCCACCCGTACCAACCCTACACTCCTGTGGGGATGTCTACATCAACCCACCTATCCTCTACACTCCAAAGGTAGCACCAGTTGCGGCACTACTCACGTTGCAGCAAGGCTGCTATATCAGTACGGTGTAGCAAAGCTACTCGGTGGCTTAAAAGCCTATGGTGGATCCACGGTCGTCAAGCCACTATGCATCCTCAAAACACTTCCTCGTATCATCAAACCCACCCAAGTGCAACATACAATTCATAAATGCAACATACACATTTTCACACATTTTCACATATTAAGCACTTAGGGGTATTTTGGACATTTCACTATCCAGGGGTATTTTCATAAACCTACCCCACAGAGGTATTCGGTATTCCCACCCTATGAGGGTGTTTTAGTAGCTCTACCTTACAGGGTATTTTCGTAATTCTACCTTAGAAGGATATTTTCGTAATTTTATCCTAGAAAGGTATTTTTGTAATTTCCTAATGATACAGATTTTAGTTATGAATTTTGGCCCATCATCAAGTCCTCGCGGCTAAGATGAACGGACACTATGCACCAGGTAGGATTCAAGAGAAGAGGAGGTGGGTCACTCAGACCGCTTAAGTACCAGGCTCTTCCTAGATCCAATCCTAGACATGCACGCATCCATTGCCACACCTTATCCTATCGACTTGTCCACAGACATGTTTATTACTTAGTTAAGTTTTATGAAAATTTGAGAGTCTATTTAACTAGACCTAAAGTCCATTAAACCCTAGCAGGCATTCTTACAATCCCACAAAGTCCAAACATGCTTATAAAGCCCATTAAACCTAAACATGCTTATAAAGCCCATTAAGCTCAAATATACTTGTGTAACCCATTAGGCCCGTTCACAATTCAATCATACAATCATACATGTCAATTCAACACAATATCTCATATCAGAATTTTGCCAATTTGGGCCCACAAATTCGGCTGGCCCATTCGGGATTTCAGAATTTTCGGCTTTTGCCGTTTTAACGTGTGTGTAGTGTATGTATACACCTGGTTGACGACTCGCACTTACACTATCCTCAGCCTTAACCTATAATCAAAACCACTTCCAAATCAACTCCAAACCTTACTAAAACTTTATCAAATCCCGAAGCCTTACCGTAACCTTACCGTGAACCTTCGACTTTTCTAGCCTTTTCTTAGCGAACCGTCTCGAATATTCCTAAATCTGCATCAACACACATATTCTATCAGCATTAGGTGACTCATCTTCCACACGAGTCACCCTTATAGGCTACAAATATATTCGACCACCCCCTAAGAAACCGAAATTAAGAATGAGACACTTACCGAAACTCGCCTTCAAACTAACGGCCTAGATATCTGCTGTTTAAGCAATCGACTTTTCAACACTAACTTAAGGATGGTAATCAAAGACGAATAGTGATGAAGAAAAAGAAATTGGCAATGAAGATATGAGTATTCGGCTTTTAAGAGATTAAGGAAAGAAATCGGCAAAGGGGATATAGGTATTCGGCTTTTGCAAAAGAGGAAAAAGAACTAGAAAGAAGGAGAAGAATGAAGCATTCAGTTTGGCAAAGCAAAGGAAACTGTTCAAAAAGAATTCGGCACCCCCTATAAATACCCAAAGCCGAACCCTTAAAGTCTCAATTGGCTCTACTTTATCCACATCCCATCTCCTAATTTTTCTCCACGATAAGCTCTCCTAACCTCTTCCTATATTTTCTCTTCTGATCACTCTCCTTAGAGTCCACTTCATGCCACTTCCAACTTTCTAGAAGGCCAAAATTAAACTCCTAAAAATACTAAGTTAGGATCCAAAACTTAACCAAGACCCAATACTTCTAGGCCCAAAATTCAGGGTGTTACACTGGCAGTTGAGCAAAAGAAAGAAAAGACAGCTAGGCTTGAATCACCTCTTAACGAGCCAATAACTGAGAATGAGGCTAAGAAATTCCTAAAATTCTTGAAGCATAGCGAGTATAGTGTTGTAGAACAATTACACAAACAACCAGCTTGCATATCAGTACTAACCTTGCTCTTGAGCTTAGAGACACATCGTAATGCGTTGATGAAAGTGTTGAATAAAACTTATGTCGCTAATGATATCTCTATAAACAAGCTAAACTGACTGGTCAACAATTTTCAATGACGATAAAATACCTCCAGGGGGTATGGGATCCACAAAAACCTTAAATATCACTACCCGTTGCAAATGATATATATTGCTAGGGGTGTTAATCAATAATGGATCTGCACTAAATGTCTTAACTTTATCCACACTGAATAGATTACCAGTGGATAGCTCTCACATGAAGACATGCCAGAATATAGTGAGAAAATTCGATGGTACGGAAAGGAGGGTGATGGAAAGGATTGAAATGCCTCTCTTAATTGGTTCAAACTCATATAAGGTAGACTTTTTCGTGATGGATATCAAGCCCTCTTATAATTTTTATTGGGAAGGCCTTGGATTCACTCGGTTGAGGCAGTGCCGTCGTCACTACACCAAAAATTGAAATTGGTAACGGAGGTTGCATCTGTAACTAGTGACACACCATACATAGGAATGGATGAATAGGCAATAAAATGTTCCTTTCAATCACTAGAATTTGTTAATGCAATTTTCATTATCGAAATAAACAAGATCCTAGTACCAAGAATATCCAAAACTACGAAGATGAGTCTACAATTGACGGTTGGAAAATGAGCCTTACTTGGAAAAGAACTCGAAAAATATCTACAAGAGAGAGTGAAGGTACCAATGCTGATGGACAAACAAGATCGCTTTGGCTTAGGATACAAGCCAAATGCGAGACAAAAGAAAAGGGAGTTGGAGAAGAAACAAGAAAGAAGAAGAGCACGACTAAATAGGGGAGAGGTCAAATGAGAACCGATTACCTTTCCGTATATATCCAAAACATTTTTGTTAGGAGAAATCATTTATCCTAAATGAAGAATGACGGAAAAAAAAAAAAGCCTGAAAGGAATGTTGGGAAACTTGAGCATTAATGCCATATTCGAAAAAGGAATTGGGAAAACTTGTCAAGCATTCGTCCTTATATCCCCGGAAGTATTCTAAACAATTGGACTGCGGAAGAAACCCCTGTAATTTTTAAAACTAATTTAGAGTAATGTTCAAAACACATTTATTGCTCGAAGCCTGGGAGCAATAAGAATCTTTTTGTGAAAAAGGCATATATCCATTATTTTTATTTCAATAAATTGTATCTTCGTGTTTCATTTTGGCAAATATACTTTTATTCTTTCCATTTCATTCATACTCATACCACACAGATAATTATTCTTAAATTCATTTGTTCTTTGGGTATTCCTTCGTTCCTATAACAGGTCTCTAGATATTAATGATATGAGCAACGCTGCTACTGACTCAGAATCTCCTTTTGAGTAAGATATGTGTCTAGAGGAACCTCAAAACTTTGAAGATGATTGAGATTGTAATCTATCTCCTGATTTGTTAAGGATGGTAGAACAATAGGAGAAACATATTCTACATCACAAAGAGTCCGTAGAAATTATGAGCTTAGGAAACGAACAAGAAAGAAAAATGTGAAGATCGGAGCTTGCATCATTGCATAGACAAAGTGAAATCTCATTGAGTTACTCCAAGAATTCAAAGATATCGTCGCATAGTCGTATCAAGACATGCCTGATTCAAGTATTGATATCATGGTACAGCAGCTCCCCATAAAGGAAGAATGCAAGCCAATTCAATAGAAACTCTGAAGGATGATGCCCGATGTCTTGTTAAAAATAAAAGAAGAGGTCAAGAAGCAATTTGACGTTGGTTTCCTATAAGTGGTTAAATACTCGGAGTGGGTAGCTAATATAGTCCTCATCCCTAAGAAAGATAGAAAAGTACGAATATATGTAGACTATAAGGATTTAAACAAAGCTAGCCTGAAAGATAATTTCCTGTTGCCTCACATCAACACCTTAGTGGACAACACGGTAAGTTGCTCACTGTTCTCATGGATGGCTTCTCCAGATATAACCAGATTAAGATGCATTTTGAGGATATAGAAAAGACCACATTCGTAACCGTGTGGGGAACATTTTGCTATAAAGTAATGCCATTTGGACTAAAAAATACGGGAGTGACGTATCAAAGACCATGGTAACTTTGTTTCATGATATGATGCATAAAGAAATTGATGTTTATGTCGACGATATGATTGTAAAATCCCAAACAGAAAAGAAGCATGTACGAGTCTTGAGGAAATTGTTCTTAAGGTTGAGAAAATTCAAGCTAAAGCTCAATCCAGCAAAATGTACCTTTAAGGCTAGGTTGGGAAAATTGCTAGGATTCATAGTCAGTAAAAAGGGATCGAAATCAACCCAGACAAAGTTAAGGCTATACAGGAGTTACCTCTGTCACGCACTCAAAAGGAGGTCTAGGGATTCTTAGGGAGATTAAATTACATCGCTTGATTCATTTCACAACTAACTGAGAAATATGACCCCATATTCCGTCTCCTTAAGAAACACAATCCAAGTGTATGAGATGAAGAATGCTAGAAGACTTTCGACAAGGTCAAATTTTACTTGTCCAATACCCCAATATTGATGCCACCTAGTCTAGATAAGCCACTAATATTGTACTTAGCAATATTTAGAAATTCTATGGGATGTGTGATTGGCCAACACAATAAGTCACGAAGAAAAGAAATAGCAATATACTACCTCAGTAAGAAATTCAATGAATGTGAGACAAGATACTTGTTGATTGAAAAGTTGTGTTGCACTTTAACATGGACAACTTGAGGACTAAGACGGTACATGTTATACCACACAACTTGGCTCATCTAAAAAATGGACCCTCTAAAGTACATGATGGAGTCGACTGCTCTAAATGGAAGGATTACCCGATGACAAATTCTACTTTTCGAATTTGATATAACGTATGTGAACCAAAAAGCAATAAAAGGGAGTGCAATAGCAGTTTTTCTAGCTAGTAGAGCTCTAGAAGATTACGAGCCTTTGAATTTTGATTTACCAAATGAAGATATGATGTATGTTGCAACCACAGAAGAATATGCTTAAGATGGACATCATTGGAAACTAAATTTTGACACAGCTTCAAACGCTATGGGTAACAGAATCAGGGCGGTCCTAGTATCCCCAAACGGAGATCATTATCCCTTTACTAGTAAATTGGATTTTGATTGTGTAACACCCCGAAAATTTCTACAGTGAAATATTATCTTTGATATAGTAAAATAAGGAAATAAAGTGATGAGAAGAGGAAATTTGAGTTATTTTATTAAGAAATATATTATGATATATTAATTCAAGAAAGGACTAAATTGTAAAAGTGAGAAAAGTTTTGTTGCCCAAGAGTAAATACTCAAAATTTGAGGGGTTAAAAGTGTAAATATGAAAATTTGAAGGACCAATAGTGCAAATATTTTAAGGGTAGAATAATCTAGAAACTAAGGAAAATTGATGAATTAGGACTAAATTGAATAGGTGAAGAATTATGAGGGACTAAATTGTAATTTTACCAAATTAAGTGATGACTCAATGATGGAATTTTAAAAGATCATAAAGGGTAAAATGGTCAATTGGAAGAGAGAAAAATCTAGAAAGTAATGATTACATTGATGATATTTTATAATTCTATAATTAAATAATTATTATTTTATCAATATTTTAATAAGATATTTTATTATTTTATTATTTTATTTAGTCTACATATATGTATGTGTATGGAGAAGAAAAGGAAGAAAAAAAAACCACCAGCCATCATCCATGCATCCCACGTTAGAAGAAGAAGAGAAGAAGGAAACTTTCTTTTCTTTACAATTTGGTCCTTCCACCAAAAATTCACCATTTTCACCTAGAAATCAAAAGAATTTCCATAGCTATCAAAAGAGAAAAATGTTAAGGAGACTATGGGGAGTTAGAATGTCAAGTTAGACTCAAGAAATAGAAGCTGGAAGAGAGAGAAAATCAAGTTAAAGATTGAAATCAAGAGGACAAGGTAAGAACATCAAGATTTTAATATATTTTCAAGTTTGATATTATTTAAAAAGTATGGAAATGATGTTAATGTAGAGTTTTCTTATAGATGGTTCTATGTTCTTGATATATTAGTGAAGAGAAAACAAGAGAAAGTGATGGGAAATAGTGTAGAGAAAGAAAATAAGGGTGTTATAAACATGGAAATTAATATATTACATTAAAACAGTTTTGGACAACAGCAGTAGGCTAACTTTGAAAAATCACCAAAAATGATATAAATTGGATTAGAAGTTGAATGAGATATGGAATTAAATCTTGTTGAGTCTATTTTCATATAAAAAAACAGAACAAGTAAAGGAATTCTGTATTATGAGATATTTAGATTTTTGTGAGACTGGTTCAGAATGATTTTGGGATCCTCTGTTCTGACTTGGGAAAATAATTAAAAATTGTATAAAAATAATTTTGAGACATAATTTATATGGTTAGATTTCTGAATGGTTCTATTTTCAATAGAAATAAACGGGAACATCATCCAAATACCGTACAAAGAGATAATTGATTTTTAGTAAGGAAGGGTCGGAACTGTTAGACAACAGAATAGGGGTGACTTCAAAGAATAAACTGTACTTATTGGCTAAACCAAGAATTCTGAAAATTTTATGGTAAGACGATATGTGAGTCTAGCTTCAAGGAAAATTTACGAATCTTAATTTTGAGTTCTGTAGCTCAAGATATAAATAATTTAGTAACCATGACACAAATGGACAGTTTTGAATATACATATAAGTAAATAGTGAAATTATTGATAATGTTACTTATAGCATGTTATATAAATTAAGGATGTGGAATGGGGAGGAGGAGGAAAATATGTATGAATATTCAGCTAGCATGGCTAATTTGCATATTTTAGGCTCAGGGACTAAACTGAATAAAAGTAAAACTTTATGGGTAATTTTGTAAAAAAAGTTAGAAATGATCAAATTACATGAAAAGGATTATTTTATTATTTAAATTGCAAAATTTAAATGAAATTATTAATTTAGTTCAAGATCGAGAAAAATAAGCACGTTTAAGGGACAACATGTTTAATTTTAATTGGTTTCAAATATGAATGTTAGATGAAGTAAAATATCTGATAAATAAATCGGTAACTCCGGTAATGCTCCGTAACTCTATTCCGGTGACGGATTTGGGTTAGGGGCGTTACAGATTGCACGAACAATATGGCAGAATACGAAGCATGCATCATGGGTATCTGTGCAGCCATAGAATGCAAGATCAAAGTATTAAAGGTATATAGGGATTCTGCAATGGGCATCGATTCATCTTTGTAGTCATTGATTATTTCACCAAGTAGGTAGAGGCCACTTCTTACGCCAATGTCATGAAGTCGGTAGTCAGCAAATTCTTGAAGAAAGAGATCGTATGTTAATATGGGATGCCAAAAAGGATTATATCTGACAATGCATTGAACTTGAATAACATCATGATAACGATTTCAAGATCAAACACCACAACTTGTCACCATATTGCCCAAAAATGAATGGTACGGTGGAAGCAACCAATAAGAACATTAAGAAGATCATGGGGAAAATGACTGAAACTTATAAAGATTGGCATGAGAAGTTACCATGTGCCCTCTATACTTATCGAACGTCTGTCAGGACCTCCACCAGGGCAACGCCTTTCTCATTGGTTTATAGAATGGAGGCGATTTTGGTCATTGAAGTCAAGATTCCTTCTCTTCGAGTTTTGTCAGAGGTGAAGTTAGATGAAGTAAAATGGATCTAATCCCGATATGATCAGCTGAACTTGATTGAAGAGAATAGATTGAAAGCTATCCGTCATGGTCAGATGTACCAAAAAAGAATAATGCAAGCTTATGATAAAAAGGTTCGCCCTAGAGAATTCCATAAGGAGGACCTGGTATTAAAAAAAATCCTTCCTATACAAAAGGATTTCAGAGGAAAGCGAATGCCAAACTGGGAAGGACCTTATGTGGTAAAGAAAGTCTTTTCTAATGAAGCGCTAATTTTGACTGAGATGGATGGTAAGAACTTGCCTAATTTTGTGAACCTAGACTCATTCAAGAAATATTTCACTTAAAAAAAGGGAGAGGCCAAGGCGAAAACTCACAAAAAGACGTCTTGAGACTAAAGGGGTTTTGAGTTGAAAACCTAGGAAAGGGCAACTCAAATTTTGATCGAAGATTAGGCATTTGGTAGTCTTGCCCTCTGAGAAATAACAATGAGGAAAAACTTTACATCTTGAGGCATCAACAAAGTACTCTAGATCTCCTAAACACATATCAGGCTCAAAATGATCCTCGAGAAGTTTATGCGGAGAAGCTCATACTACTATGGCACCTAGTTTCATCTTACTCATTTTGTATTTTAGCAGCGTTTGCTATTTTGATTAATCTATTTATTTCAAGCTTTGCTCCCAATAAATTTCAGTCTTGTACATTGTTACAATCTTTTTCAAGCATTTTTACATTGAAGCAACGATTAATGGACCAACGATATTCAAGAAAATGGATTTTTTGCATATTGCTTTTAAAAGTTTCTAAAAAGTAGAAGGACCTGAAATAGGACCACTAATTAGAACTCACCCAAATCTAAAGGTTAGAAATATCGGGGAACGAATAGTTAAATTGTGATTACTTTTTCGAATCTCCTATCAAAGATACCAGATCTGAACAAGAAGGCATGACGATACATCAGTGATGGAACCTTGACAAACAACGGGTAATGTCAACCTAAGCATTAAAAAGGGAATCATTCTAAAAAAAATGACATTCTGTTTTCATGCAAATATCATTCATATACATCTAGTTAGAAGCATTTGATTCATTCTTATCATAACATCCTAATTGCTTGGCATAAATATAGACCCATGAAATGGATTCTACAGGTCATGTTCCCCAGAGAATGGTGTAACAGATCAGTGAAATCACAAACACCCCTGAAGTTGCAATGGGATAGACTGAAGTCATCATGGCGAATCTTATCTCCTTGAAGTTGCATTAGGAGCAGATTAAAGCCAAAAATTTTATCTCCCTAAAGTTGCAGTGGAGCAGATTAAAATTACAAATCTTATTTTCCTGAAGTTGCAGTGGAACAGATTAAAGCTACAAGTTACAAATCTTATTCCCCTGAAGTTGCAATGGAACAAATTAATGCTACATAACAAACCTTATCTCCCTAAAGTTGCAGCGGAGCAGATTGAAGTTGCAAGTCTTATCTCCCTAAGTTGCAATGGAGTAGATTGAAAACTAAATCCTATACCTCTGAAGTTGCAGTAGGTTGGATTAAATCTACCATAACAAATCTTATCTCCTTGAAGTGGCAGTGAAGCAGATTGAAGCTACAGAGGTCTTCTATTTGAAGTTGAAGTGGAGTAGATTGAAACTGCAATTCCTATACCTCTGAAGTTGCAGTGGGTTAGAATGAGGCTACTTGGAAAAGAAAAACACCAAAGAAGTCGAGATTTGGTAAGGCCAGACAAAATTGATCCTTCTTAAAGTCTTTGCTCTATTCCCGTTACACGACAACAAGTAAAGAGGGGCAGCTGTAAAGGCCCAATTCTGTCCGGCCCACCATAAACCAAATGAAAAATAAATAAAACAAAAAATAATAATTAAAGTCCAATAAAAAACAATAGTCCATTTACAATAGCCCAAATTTACAATTTTAAATGGCCCAAATAAATAAATAAAAACCTTAATGGCCCGATAAGCCCAAAAACCTAAACATTTTTCAGCAAAGCAGAAACCCTAGCCTCGCTGTCACTCCTATGCCTTGGTCATGTTAGCACACCACACCCTAGGTCTGCCTCTGCCACCGTTATCCTCAACCACCACCTGCAAGAAAAAGGAAAAAAAGACAACCACAACACGTAAGAAGCAGTAGAGAAAAAAAAAATGTAACGAACAGTGAAACATATGGCTATAAAAGCCCTAACCAATTGTAATGTTTTTTTACACGAAAAAAATACACATAAGAAAGAAATAAAAAAAGAGATTAAAATTTTAGATGTGATTTTCTTGCTTTTTATTTTTTATTTTTGAGAAAAATAATAAATAAAAGATAGAAATCGTTTCGCCTGGGATGCTTTGTCTCCCTCCATCATCGGAGGTTTTATCCGTCGTCGCTGGTGACCGGTGGTCGCGGTAGCCCACGACAACACTAATGGCCAGATGTGGGGAAGCATGGAGAGAGAAAGAAGAAAGGTTTTCAGTTTTTTTTTTTTAAAAACTAGGTTGAAATGAAATTTTTTGGAAATTTTTTTATTTAAATAGGGTGCCAAAACGGTACAATTTTATGTTGGTCTGAAATGTCCCAAAACGACGTCGTTTTGGGACCGACCTGCCAACCGACCTGACCTTAGTAAGGATCCGTGTGTTTTTTATTGGGGGTCTAATTGTCGCCCTAGTCCTTCTGCTTTTTCATGGTTTTTCAATCTGGTCCTAATTCCTTTATATTTTTTTAGATTGCACCATTTAATTTTATTTTGTTTTCAATTTAGTCCCCCAATTTGCCAAAGAAACGGTGAGTTTAATAGGGTTTGGGACATTTTCCCATTTAGTCCTTATTTCTTTTTGCGCATTTCATTTTGGTCATTTATTATGTTTTATTAATTTTTTTTACAATTTAGACCCCTAAATTCCATTTAAATTTCGATTTACTCCTTTTGATATTTATTCATTTATTTTATTATAATTTAGGCTCTAAATTTCATTTTAATTTCGATTTAATCATTTATTCATTTAATTTCAACATTTTATAGATTTTATATGTATATTGTTATGTTTTGTTTTGTTTTTTTATTTATGTATTCATTCATTTATTTATTTCTCTAATCTTTTTGTATTTAAAATTTATATTTTTATTTATTCCTTTATTTGCACATTTTATTATTATTGTTTATTTCTCCTTTATTATTTAATTAGTATTAGAAGAGTAATTAATATGATTATTGCTATCATTTGTTTTTTTTTTATAATTATATTGTTATTATTATAACATTCCTTTATTTATTATTTACTATTTCAGTGTTCTACCCATATAGCCACTTCACATTATTTCACTATCATTGTACCATACACTATGTTTAAACATATTTGTTCGTTTTTATACGATGCCCGAATAAACTAAATATATACCATTTTAAGTGTTACATTATTTTTTTACTCGATCCATAAAAAGGAAATTTTTAAAATTAAGGCAATGTTCCGTATTTGGAGATTCGAAAAGTCGTGCCCTAACTTACGGGGTTCGACTTTCTCTTTGAACCTAGATAACCGAACATTCCTTTTAAAATTAAAACACATAAGATTTAAATAGTAATTAAAATAAAGAGACTCGAAATATTGTGTCCTAACTTATGGGATATGACATTTTTGTTACCTCAAGATAATAGGGCCTTTTACATATGTTTTGATTTATTCAAAGTTATTTTAATTAAAAATAACATTATGTAAAGCGGGATCATGTTTTTAAATTCTCTTCAAATTTTTAATTCTCGACATTAAAACATCAATTAATCAACTAGATACCAATTTTAGAAGTTACGAGAGTGCTAATCCTTCCTTGTGCGTAATCAACTCCCGAACCCAATTCTTGGATTTTGTAGATCGAAAAATATCGTTTTAATAAGTCTACCATTTTATTAAAATAAATTTTAAGGTGATTCAATCACACCTAAATAAAAAGAATTAGTAGCGACTTCAATTTTTGTTTTTTTTAACATAAAGTCAATTTTAAAAAAAAACTTTCGACACCTTTGAGATATGAACTACAACTCTTTGTTCGATCTAAGAGATTTCCCCATTAAGGTTCTTTTATACACAAACATCAAAGGGATGATGATACAACATTCTTTGTCTACATTGTTTTTTTGCTGTGTAGAAAATCAATACAGGTTCTACATGACAGAACACAGTTTAAAGAAACAAGGTAGTAACAGACATACATTGATTATAGTAAAAAAAGAAAAAACTCTCATATGGCTGCTAATGATGAAATTATATAATTTCATAGGACAACACAGCTACAACAGGCTTTCATTGCTTTCTCATTTTGAAAACCCTGTTCGATTACCTCGAGTTGTAATATTATCTCTTCGAATGTCGGTCGACAATCCGGGTTCTTATGCCAACATTCTTTAAGAAGCCTGAATTTAGACGACAACGACAACAACAATAACATAAACCATTAGACTGAATTGATTTCAATTTGGTTTATGAACCAAGAAAAACTCACATTTTGATTGGTTCAGGGTATAAAAATGAAGAGAGCGGTGGCCTCGAATCTTCATATGCCCTTTTGTCTGCGATTTGTTCGGCTGTTTCTGCCCTATTCGACGGTCCACCTTGGAACATCTGTATGAAAATATAAAGCAACGGCCAGATGGGATACCAACAAAGTTATAAACAATCCTTGCTTGCAACACAAGTTACCTCGTGCAGTATTAAAGCAAAGGAGAAGACGTCAACGCTCTTCCCGTAGGATTCTCGACGGTAAACTTCAGGTGCCATATAACGATCTGGCAAAGAGCATCAAAGTCAAAAAAAATTATAATTTATAAATGTTTTAATTATTCAAAAGGAAGTAATTTTTTACATGAACCAGTTCCACCAGTCATTTTGTAACCATAGGAATCCTTTTCTTGTGCAATTTTGCTTAAACCGAAATCAGTGACCTTAAGGCGACCGGCTTCGTCTTGTAACACGTTTCTGCAGGACCAACATAATGGTATCAGAATTTGACCATAGATGACCAACCGAGTGACGAAGATTTGACTCCGGCATCAGCTGGAAGATCTAGTTTCCAATACCTTGGTGTTAAATCCCGGTGTATAATAGCATGTGGCTTATGCTGGTGAAGATAGTTCATGCCTCTGCAAGGTTAAAACGATATCAGCTCATTGCCAGGCTCAGTAACTGCTCCAACACTAGTAAACATCCGATAAAATTGGAACGATATAGACTATCATGTGCATGAACGGAAAAGTGGCAGTCATATGTACCTTGCAATATCTAGAGCATAAGAGATGGCTGTTTTCGTGTCGAGTCTTCCCTTCTTTTTCAATATATCATACAAACTTCCCTAACTCCAACACACAATTTAAATGAAAATAAGCACAAGACAATCATATGAAAGTTAAGTCCTAATATAATGAGGCAAGACTCACATTCCGAAGATACTCAGTGAGGAAGATCAAACGATCGGAATGCTTTAGAACACCGAGGAACTGCACTATATTAGGGTGGCGCAACTGTTGCCATAAAGCCAATTCCTTGAGAAAGGTATTTCTGTTAAAACATTCAACAGCAAAGAGGAAAAACCTCACTATGATTCTCAAGCTAGAATTAGCCTAATTCAAGCTTTATCGATCTTGTAACCTATGTCAACGAAGCTTGATATAAATGATAGAAATATGAAATTTACTTTGCTTTAGGATTCGATGCAATCGTGGAACGAATCGTCTTGGCTGCAACTTCGGTGCCACGCCAGTTTACCAAAAAAACTTCACCATATGCACCCTGGTATACTAAACAACTTAAGCATTAGGTGAAATACCATAAAAAGAAATTGAGGCCCATATGGCCTAAAGCCAGGTGAGGAGATCATATCAAATGCCATCTGGGAACTTAAAAACCGAAGAACTTACCTCTCCAATACGGGTTGCTTCATCCATGTCAACCTCACTGTGATCGATTTCGAAGCACGGAGCTTGAGAGTCCATTCCTACCTATTGCAATGAAATGATACATAAGGTTTCAAATGAGACACAACATTGTATGATATTTGCAGACTAGATGTCTCAAAATTTAAGTACAGATGCTGTCATGCAAAGATGTGAATATGTATTTGTTTCTCATGGACAATTTGTCAAGAACAAGGCAGACAATGCAGAAAATTTGGCATTCTTGGAACTAAAAACATAAACTTTATAAGCTTAACAATAACAACAACAGATTAACAAAATACCGGATCGATTCCCCCTCGAGCTTCAAGTATCTTGCAAACCTCGTGGTGTCGAAAGCTATGTGCGTCAGACAATGGCTACAAAAAGAAATTACTCACATCAGATTCATTTTCCCATTGTTATACCTACATCTTGCGAGTTCACTCCGTGCTGTACCAATAGCACGGGATAATACCCTAGAGTAAGAATCACTTTGTGAGCTAAGGTCACCTGTGAGGCCAAGATTCATGCAAGTTCTTAACCTTGAGCCCATGATCTCACTAGCACATGACATAGAGACCACACTTGATATGGACAAAATTGTTGTCACTTGTACATTACATTTATCCATTACCATACCCAGGGGGACAAAACATCAATAGATCAGCTGGATTTTAGGGAGTATGAAACTAATACAGAGATGAGAGGTGATGTTTGGGGGTGAATGAACAAAGACACCTCTTTTAAGACCCACAAGGACCAAGGAACAAAGACACATTCGCTCTATCTCTACATTCACACTCTCAGCTATTTTTCTTCCTCCTTTCAAAGAACCCAAAGTCCGACCACACTGGACACGGACAGAATACTTGCCACCTGTACATCACATTTATCTATTATAATACTTACGGGAACAGGAGATCAATAGATTAGCTTGGTTGCAGGGAGTACGAAACTAATAAAGAGATGACATGTGGCATTCGGGGGTGAATGAACAAAGATACCCTTTTAAGACCTACAAGGACCAAATTCCATTCGAACTCCAACTATTTTTCTTTTTCTCTCCAACTCCAACCCTCAAAAAACTCAAATTCCAGTCACCCATAACCGTTACAATTCTCTACACATCGGTCGAACCATCGTAAACCGCCTTTAACCCCAACCTTGTATCAACGGTTCAACACACATAAATTAATCATAACCCCCCAAAAAATGTTCATACTAGATAAAATAACATGAAACTTGAAACTTACAGTTCGGCCCCAACGATCTAAAGAATTCACATCAGCACCTTTTTCAAGAAGCAAATCAACAACTTCAATCCAACCTTCACAAGCAGCTAAATGAAGAGCAGTTCTCCTATCATAATCAGCTCCATTAGGCTCCACACCTTTATCTAATTCTTGTATTACGCCAGCTTTATCCCCTTTACTTGCACATTGAAGCAGTCTATAAAGACCCCCTGAATCAACTTTCTGTCCCACCAGCTTCTGTTCCAAAAACACAATACCCATCAATTTACTTCATAAATAAACAATATTTTCACTTTGAGTCATTACATAATCTCGAAAAGGAATCGAATTTACCGTTGAAGAAGAATGAGACGGCCTGAAATCTTCCATTTTGATCGCGAAACCGATTTTGAAAACTTAAAAATACAAAAACAGAAGTTTGAATTAGAAAGGCTTAAAATCGACACAGTGACAGTTAATATCGTAGTTGTAATAGGAGACAATACAAATGGTTTCATCATCGTCGATTGTTTCGGAGTTGACGAAGTTATTACCCTTTTTTTTTTTTTTTTTAAATTTTGTCTCTTTTGTATCGGGTTTTTGACTATGAGAATTGAGAAATTACCGCCTCGGATTGTTCGCCCTGCACATTGAACTTGACATAGAAGAACCGTTTCAAGTTTCAATGCAGGGATTGGCAGAAGAATTTTTGTGAAATTTTACTGTTTGGCTACTGAGAAAATTAAAATAAGTTTGATTTGGGTCTTTGGGCAATTTTCCTTCTTATTATGGCTAAGCAAAACAGCAAATAGAACTTTTTCTAAACTCCTTTTTTTTTAAATTCTGGTGGGGGATTCGAAAATAGGTTATCTTAGTAAATTGGTCTCTAAACTTTACTCCAATTTACAATTTGGTCCTTAGAAATTTTTTTTAAAAACATTATCTAAACTATCAATTGTATCTTATATTACCTAGAAAACAGTAGGAGCCAATAAGGACATGACATCTAGCAGATTTCTCTAGGATGTTTTATAATTTTTTTGAATAAAATAAATTAAAAAATAATAGTTTAGGTATCAGTTAAAAAATTCAATACGGGAATTGAGGTACTATTGAGAGGTTAGGAAATAGTAAGTTGTTATTTATTAGTCATTCGATTATTGGACTTTTTCACTTAGGTTAATCAACTTTTTTAAGTTGTGAAATCAAAATCAATAACAGGTGAAAACCCATATAAATTCTCGTTGGCAATCCACAAATCAAATTAGAGATCAAACTCGAAAAGGGCTTGATAGAGAAGATTCTACAGAACAATTAAAAGTGTTTATGAACAGTTCGAGCAGAAGTTCAATTTTTTTTTTTAAATCTAAGTTTGGGCCAAGGCCCAACTCGATCTAATAAAAAATCTCATTTTTTAATTTAAGAATAATATGATGTATAATTTTATTTTAATATTTATATAATTAAATTTAAATAAAAAAAATTTTAAAATCGAACTGAATCAATTAAAAAGAATCTTCCTCCAAACTCAGGCCAAGCAGATCGGGCCACCCGGCTCAGACAAGTCTAGGGCAGATCCACTGGTCCAAATCAGCTTAAGCCTACTCTTTCTCAATGATGGGTAAGGCCCTAGGCTTTAGGATTTATACATGGTCAAATTCTGGTTTTAGTCCCTCTATTATGATTTATTACTTCTATAATATCGTTAGCTAATTTAAATAAATAATTTTGTAATGCTAAATATTTCGATTAAAATGCTAACATATTTAGTTAATCATTTAAGGGGTTTTTAAATTGAGTGTAATTAAAGCACTCTTTGCTCATTGCTCAGATTCTTACAAAAAGTTGAAACTTGAGAGGACTACACGAGATAATAACCACAATTACTTCTAATATATATTTTTTTATTTATTTAGTTGTTTAACTGTAATTTATACTACAAAACATAAGTAAAGAATCAGCCAACCAAACCAAATATGTCCAAATAAAACATATCTAAAGAACTAAATTTTCGCTTTGGTGCCTAACTTTCAAGTGTCGCACCTTTCAAGTGTCTAAAAAGTCCTAATATTGACTGTATAGAACGATAAAAACTTTAAAAATATTAACTCTACTATACAATAAATGATAATTTTTTAACCAGTAAATATTGACTCTATTTCAATTTCGCCTTATTTAATTCTTTTTAATAGTACAGGGGCTACATTGATCTATTTAACAGTAGAGGGACTAATTTGATCAAGTCCTTATAATAAAGGGACCTCTGAGGTACTTTCACCAATATTTAGCTATGATTGTTTCCACTGTACTAGAAGAAAACTAAAATGTATTGTATAGAATTAATACATGTAACTTACAGAAGTGATGTTCTTTCATTTCTGAGATCAGAGATTTGTTTAATATTTGCAGAAACATAAGCTTTCGACCAATCGTAAAATTCAGATGGACAAACATTTACAATTAATTATCTCGTCATTTGAAGTCAGTTTAGGTATCGAAGAACTCACCATCATTCCTCCACCATTTCCTGCATTGCTAACATCGACGACTACCGTGCTACGCCCCTTCCCTATCACATAGATGCTTTTCCCGACAGCAACAAGTTTACAAGGCGGTCTTGTACGTAAGGGTGAAAGCCTCCCTATAGCCACCCACTCCCGAAGATCTTTTTCCCACATCATTAACCTTGTTCCAGAACTCTCGTCCAACACGTAAAGTGTATCATCTACTACAACTGCAGGCCCTTGCCAGCCTGATACGATGTCAGCATCTGCATGTTGCCAAGTTCCACTTGATGGTTCGTAAACTACTGCATAAACTTGAGAAGTTACAGCAGATCGGCCACAGCGGATATAGATTTTCTCACCCAATACGAAAGAATCTTCGATTTCGGGAACAATGTTTCCATCTGAGTGAGAAGTCCAATTGTTTGTGCAAGGATCATACGTGTCCCAGGAATGTGGAACACTTGAGTTTAAACCCAATCCACCAATTGCATATATTTTCTGGCCGAGAACTTCACACACAAAGTAGCATCTGAGCACATAAAAACACATAAAGTATCCTCTTTAACAAGCAAGCAAAAACGGAGAAAGCACACACTGCCATTATATCAGTAACAATGCCATACATATACACATAAGTATTTGCAATTCATCTTTGCTTAAACTACCGTGAAACCTTAACATCTTCTGTTATAACACATAACAATGCCATATATATAGACACATAAGTATTTGCAATTCATCTTTGCTTAACCTACCGTGCAACCTCCGTTATAACACGTAACAATGCCATATATATATACACTCATAAGTATTTGCAATTCATTTTTACTTAGACTACCATGCAATCTTAACATTGTCAAGAAGAAGAGAAGAAAGTATATTACCTTGCAGTTGATAAGGGATTAGCTTCAGTCCAAGAGTTTTTCAAAGCATCGTAACAGTAGGTCTCATCAGTAGCATCTTCAGACCATCGGCAGCCACCCATCAAGTAAAGTCTCTTCCCCAACACTTCAAAACCTACACCTTTTCTCAGCAAGCTGCGAGACGGAAGCTCCCGCATTTGCTTCCAAGATCTTCTCGAAGAATTGGGATCCAATACATAACAGCAAACCTGCTCAAACTTGTCTCGACATAAAGCATAAATCCAAGTTTCATCTAAATTATGCTTTTTACGATGAGCATGCAACCCTTCACCGTGCACCAAATCCCTCCATCTCCTAGAAACAAACTTCAGGACAGTATGATATTCTCGAGGGACTCTAGCCAAGCATAAAAGTGCAATATCATCGGGAAGTCCACATATCAGTGGCTCTTGCGGTTGTCTCATTCGACTAATACCTTCTGGTCCACCTTCCGGATTCTCTATTTCAATAGAAACCTCTTGCATCACAATCTGTAATTAATAAAAAAGAGTTTAATAAAAATTTTACAGCATAAATTTCTAAATTGCAATTAGATAATCATATAGATAAATACAATGACTCCTGTAAATTCAAAAGTAAATCACAAACTGTCATCCAAGTCAAAATCCCATTTTAAACCCCAATCAAAAAATTGTTTCTAGATTTCGATTTGTGGAAAAGTATTCAAAAATTAGAGCTAGAATTCATATTGTAAGGGACCTTAAAAAAATCAAGGAGCCAAATATTAACAGAAAAATAAAAGAAAATGATAATTTCTTCTCCAAACTTTTAACGGAAAATATACATGCCAACATCAAAAATCGAGATCAATCACTCGTTAAATATAAATCTACCAAATTTTCTAAGCTAATTATATAAAAAAAAAAACAAGCTTAATAAAATTGAACATAAATCTCCAAATATGGAGATAGAAAATCGCTGCAAATAAACATTGGAATGAAAAAAAAAATTGAGGTAATGATAAAATAGATAAAAATATAAGAAAAATATATAAAAATTAAGGGGGGAAATAGAGAGAAAATGCTGACCTGGGATTATCGGATCAGGTTAAGAGCTTGAATAACTGGAAATGAGGGAAATCGACGAAAAAGGGATTTAGGAAGTGTCTGAAACCAGCAATTTTATTTCCGATTTCTATTAAATGGAAAATTTTGTTTTCCGAATTAAAAGATTAATTTTGGAGTGGGTTTAGATAGGTCTAATTATGAATTGCGTCCCTCTACTTTGTCAAAACTAATAGGTTAGTCCCTTTTTAAAAAAAAGGGTAAACTACTTTATAGGTCACCCATTATGGTTTTTTTTCTTTTTTTGGTCACCAAACTATGAAAAGTTACAAATTAGTCACTCAACTGTGAAAAGTTACAAAATGATCACCCAATTAAAAAAGATAATTGGGTTACCAAAAAAGACAAAATTGACTAGTTGAGTGACTATTTTGTAACTTCTAATAGTTGGGTGATAAAAAAATAAATTTACTAATAATTGGGTGGTCATTTTATACTTTTAATAGTTGGATGATAAAAAAAAATCATAATTAAGTGACTATTAATAAAATTTACCCAAAAATAAGTTAGTCCCTTTATTTTGTATATCCTCGTAGTTTATCAAAATACTGTCAAATATTATCATTAAATTCTACACTAATTTACATGCAATGAATTATAAAATAAAATAAAATAAGCGATTTATCAATTTATATACAATGAATTAACAAAAATAAGCAATTTAATTTTATTTTGCTAGGACCGAAAATATCTAGATGGGGTGAATTGATATTTTAAAATTCTTATAATTTATTTCAAAATTAAAAAGAAAAAAAAGGAGAGAATAACTTGGATACTTTGATTTATAGTGGTTCGACCATAGCTGTTTATCTCCACTATTTTGATAAACTTCAACTGATAAATTACCAATTCACTATACTTGAATTCGTACATTTCATCTTCAAATTATCTTTACAAAATGATAAAATATGGCAAAACCTATACCAAAAGTTGATTCACGTAGGAACAAGCGCAGTAGTGCACATAGAATACCAAAAAGAGTTATTCATGTTCAAGCAAGTTTCGATAACACCATTGTTATTGTTACAAATGTACGGGATTGGTAATCTCTTGGTCCTCCGTCCGCACTTGTGGATTCAATGTTATAAAAAGGGAGACCCATTTTGCTACAAAAGGTATAACTTTTACAATTCTTATCTTTTACACAAAGTTAAGGTAGAACATTCCCCCTACTTTTTGTGACTAAACTAAAACCCTCTAGCTTTTACAAAATGCAACTGTAACCCTTAACAAATTATTGAAGGTTTTATACCTCAACAACCTTAAGTATCTTTTAGCAAGTACAAAGAAAAAATATAAACAATGGAGACCTGGCAAAGGTGTGTGTTTACAAGTGTTAAATTCTCTCAAATAATTGAAATGAGAATGATAAATAAATTTAACAATAAGCACCTAAAGAGATATGTAAAAGAGAAAATGAATAAAAAAAGAATTCGAGGTTTTTCTCTTGATTTCAATATTTGGATGTTCTTCGCTTATGTTTTCAAGTGCTCTTGGCTTGAATATATACCATCTAACAAATTTTTGAACGTTTGGAGCTGTCAAAAGAATTTTATTTTGTGCATTGAATGTAACCTGGAACAACATGTCTCGAGACAATACATATAAACCTTATCTCGAGATAGGAACAACAAATATGATCGTTGGAGCCTGAGGTCTTGAGACACAATAGGCATGTCTTGAAACAATTGACCACATGTCTCGAGACAATACTCACCTAAAGCATACTTCAGCTTCGATGTTGGTCTATCTTGAGAAAAACATGCTTGTATCTCAAGACAAGATTAGGAACCTTAAAAAATGTAGCTTAAAAATATTTTAAAGGACTTGAGGGTTTTCAAAAACTGTTGTAGAAAATTTAATTCATTTAAAAACCTTTTTTAAAAGTTGTAATACTTGAAAATATATTTGGATAAGATTGAAATTATTTATGCAAATTTGATTAAAAGATTTTATAACTAGATTTGTTATATCAAAACAATTGAAAATTAAAGTTAACATATTTGTTTACCAACAACTAGGCTAATATCTTAGTTTTTGTAAAGTATAAAAACTAGATTCTGACAAATTAAAGTATAAGGACTAAAATATCAAATTTCATAAAATAGAGAGATGAAATGAAATTAGACCATTTAGATAACGTGATTATAGAGAAAAGGACCTTATACGGGCAGTTAGGGATAGGCCAAAGCAAGGCAACCCAAGTTTCAATTGGGCCTATATGTCAGCCTAAATCGAGCTCAATATTCAATAACTCGGTTGGGTTAAAAATTGAAGGCTCATTGGCAACAACTTTACATTTTTGTCAATTTGATCTTTGTTCTTTTTTTTTTTCTTTTAGCTAAATTTGGCTCAAACTTTTAAAAAGAGTCCAATTTAACCATAAACCTTTCAAAACTAGTTGAATTGATGTATTTTTAACAAAAATACTAATTATAACATTGCATTTTTAAACATTGCATTTTATTTTTGAATTTTTTATAATTTTAAATTATTTATTAATATGACATACAAGATAAATTGTATTATGTTAATATGAAGTATACGTAGACTGCCACAAGGCCAAAATTGTTAAAAAAATTAATATTTTAATAAGCATTTACGTTAAAGAAAAGTGATCTGACTCTTTTTGAAACATTAATGGTTAAATTTAAGTAAAAAAATAATAATGGTCAAATTAACAACAAATATAAATGTTGAGGACTAAATTTATTACCATACCGAAAATTAAAAAATCGATTTAATTGAACAATCTCATATTTTAATTATTATAATAATTATCTAATTTTTATCAATACAAATTAATTCCATTTTAATTAATTTTTATTTATAATTAATTTAATTAGTCAAAAATAACAAATAGAAGTTGGTTAAATAAAAACAAACACATTATGTTTTTTACCACATTATTTGTACAGTTGGTAAGGAGTAATTATGGATGATGTGAAAAATGATGTGTTTATTTTTAATTGGTAAGGACCAAAGATAATATGGTAAGATGGGTTCATAAAATAAATTTTCCAATCAAATAGTTAAATAAATTTATAATTGATCCAAAAATTGATTGCTTTCCCCTATTCAAAGGTTACACTTTCTAGTAGCCGATTAAATCTTAACTCGATTGGCATCGACATTGTTTCCAGTACAGAAGGACTTCGGTTCGAGTGCGCTGAAGTGTATTATCCTCCTATTTAAGGATTGGAGAGGGGCTATGAGTAATTCTAGACATTGTATTAAAAATAATAGATATTATAAGAACCTATAATAATATTAATATTAAAAAAAAGCTTACATTTTCTAGTAAATTTGAGAAGTATTTATGGGCCGGACTTAAATCGAACTTAGATTTATATTTTTCAATTTCAATCTGGCTTGACTCAATTAATTTTACTGTTTAAATTAAAATAGAAATGATCAAATTTTAAATAGTAAACTGAACTATTTAAATAGGCCTGAGCAAAACGAACTTAAGATGAAGCCTAGAAACTTTTTGAAATCGGATCTCGACCCAGTCCTGCCATGAACACCTGTATTCGAAACTCATGAGGAGCAAAGCAAAAGAATAAGGAAGTCAATGACAGGCCATAGGTCTCGTGGGCTTCCTAATTTTAGTACAAGTTCTCTTGTTTGGGCCATAAAGTGAAAGCACATTGTTAGCAGATTCTCTGATCGTTTAACACCTTTGTATGTATGTTTTCTCAATCTCGCAATGCACAGAAGCTGTTTGCAGAAATTACCCAAAGAATTAAAAGCTCGCCGACGAGAATCTTTGCTACTTTATTCCATAGGAATTCAAGCCACGATGACACTGTTGAGCCCAATGCTGAAAATGATCATGTATTGGTATCGTGGACATCCAAGTTATCCAAATTGGTAAAACAAGGGCAGCCAGAGGAAGCCATTTGCTTGTTCAAGAGAATGCTATTGTTGAAGAGTAATCAAAGGCCTAACTATGTTACAATTTTAAGCTTAATAAAAGCCTTAGATGCACTACATTGGGATGTTTTGGTAATGATGGTTCATGGGTTGGTGGTCAAAATGGGGTTTATAGCAGAGCCCTCCGTTTTAACTGCTCTTATTGGGTCTTATTCCGTTTATGGTATGGGAACTTGTTGGAGTTTGTTTCATCAAATACCTGATAAAGATGTTGTTTTATGGAGTGCTGTGGTTTCTGCTTGTGTTAAGAATAAGGATTATCTGGAGGCTCTTGAGCTGTTTAGAAGAATGCAATTTACTGGGTTGAAAGTTAATCATGTTAGTATTGTCAGCATTTTGCCTGCTTGTGCTAATCTTGGCGCTCTACGGTTAGGTAGAGAAATACACGGTTTTATTATAAAAAGAATGTTTTCTCATGTTATTAGTGTTCAGAATTCTTTGGTTGATATGTATGCAAAATGTAGGAATCTCGAGTCAGGGATTCTTGTTTTTGATGGGATGTTGGAGAAGGACTTGGTTTCTTGGAGGACTGTGATTCGGGGTTACATCGAGAATGAATGTGGGATAGAAGCAATTAATATCTTCTCAAAGATGCAGCTGTTGTCTTTTTTTGCTCCGGATGAATTTGTTGTCCGGGATATGATTATGGCTGTGTTACAATCTGGAGAGAATAAACTTGGATCCGCATTTCATTGCTATATAATGAAAAATGGGTTCTTGGCTTTTGTTTCCGTTGCAACTGCTCTTTTGCAGATGTATGCTAAGTTTGGAATGGTTTGTTCAGCTAGGAGTGTATTTGATCACATTGGCAATAAAGATGTCATTGCATGGAATGCAATGATATCAGCTTACACCCAAAGCAAGTTACCTTTTAATGCCGTGGATACATTTACACAGATGTTACATATGAACGTGAAACCTAATGAGTTCAGTTTAATTAGTCTACTGCAAATGTTTTCTTTGATGGCATCTCAAGAAGTATCTCATGAACTTGGAGATAGCATCCATGCTTTCATAGAAAAAGTTGGTTACTCGAGGAATGTTTATTTATCATCAGCCTTGATAGATTTCTACTGCAGATCAGGAAGGGTCAAGCAAGGAAAGGCTCTTTTTGATGAAGTTCCTATCAAAGATCTCATTTGTTGGAGTTCATTGATTAATGGATTTGGATTAAATGGTTATGGAATTGAGGCTCTTGAGACATTCTCAAATATGTTAGATTGTGGGATAAAGCCAAATGAAATTATTTTTCTTTCTGTTTTATCTGCTTGTAGTCATTGCGGGCTAGAATACGAGGGTTGGAACTGGTTTTATTCTATGAAAGAGAAGTATAATGTTACTCCAAAGCTTGCACACTATGCATGCATGGTGGATTTGCTCAGTCGCCAGGGTAATATTGAACAAGCGCTAGACTTTGTGATGAAAATGCCAATGGAGCCAGATAAAAGAATCTGGGGAGCTATTCTTGCTGGTTGTCGATTAACGCCTGGGCCAATTGAGATTGTAGAGTTCGTTGTTGAACAGCTTGCTACCTTGGATCCACAAAATAGCACTAACTATTACACAATTTTATCAGACCTATATGCAAGTGAAGGTAGAGAGGAAGATGTAGAGGGGACGAGAAGATTGGTGGAGAATGCCTAGAAAGAAAAGGTTAGATACCTCAGTAGCTTGTCTTCTGTACATTCTATCAATTGAGTAGCAGCCAGTAGGCAAACCAATTGGTATCCTTTCCCTGTATGCAATTCATTTTGTGGTATGCTGAAAATGAATTTTATGATTCGTAACCTCGTAAAACATGAGGGTTGTCTTTTTCATGGAATCTGGGGTCTTTCTGGTATGCTACTAAAATTACCTTCTCATTTCATTTTATGCTTTTATATCATAATTGGGACTGAAATAAAGTTCCATGTTCCTGAATTTTGAGCTAAGTTTGGGACTTTAAGTAAGAACAAGTATTATTTTTTGTTGAGGGGGTCTGACTCCTTCAAAGGAAGTCTTCGAAGTGTCATCCGCTAGGCAACCGGCCGAGCCCCCAATGATATGAGGTATTGTCCCCAGCTCGTACTGGGGTTTTGTCTCCCATCTCCATTGAGAGACATGTACGGTTCATGGAGAGGAGTGCCTCAAGGCAACAGACCATACATGGTCGCATGGCCACCCACCAAGGGAATGTGAGCGTCTTCACTCTTGGTGGGGTTTGAACCCCTGACCTATGGCATATACCTATGGCATATAGGCCACCAATTAGGGGATATGGTAACACTTGAGCTAGCTAATCTGCTTTAGTTTAAGAGCTTTATTTTTCCTTTAAAAAACTATCATCTAAATGAAAACTAATCTAAGCTCCTTACTCTTTAAAGTAAGCCTGGATCTGACTTGATGGTTGAGACCAAGCAAGACCTACTTGGATATAAAAGTAGTATTGATGATCTCGCTATCAAACTATTCCATTTTTCAGTATACAAAACATTTTCCAATGCTAGAATTAAATGAACATTGGGTTCTTCTTGGGAGTTTGCAGTGTAGAATTTATGTCTAGAAGTTACTTCAATTGGTACTTTGAAGTTGGAGTAAATGTTGTATTAAATGAACTTTATAGAACTGAGACTGCATTAACTTTCCCAACTTTATCACATCATAAATCCTGTATATTGACCACTCTCTTGCAGTATTGTTCCCTTTCTTACTTACAGAAACACCAACACAGAAACCAAGCTTGCTCTTGTTTTATCTGCAGATTGATCTCACTCATGAAAGAAGGAATTCTCGAAGTTCTTATCGTAAATGCTGAAGACATTAGACACACTAATCTTATTGGTATCTCTATCTCTTGTCCCGGGGTATGCATCATAGATATGTCCTGTTTTATTTATTTGGTTTTGATCATTTGGTTATAGGAAGACCTGCATACTATGTTATATTACAATGTGGAACTAAAGAATACAGAACCAAAACATCACCAGGTTTCATGTCTATTGATGACCTGTAAATTACTAATTCTATTCTTTTGGGGTCTCTTGAAACATAACGATTGTGTTTTATGATGCAGGAAAACATAAGAAAGTATTGTGGAATGAAAAAGTTGAGTTCGATTTTCCGCTATCCGAATGGAAAAACTTAACTCATATAAAATTCAGGATCATGGACGAGGAATTCTTCAAAAACAACGGATTTGTTGGTGAAACCAGGTAATCTATTTTACTTCCTTTCTTTCTTCTTAATATGCCTTTTACCTCCATTCTCAATGCCCTGATACCTAAATTTGCATTTATTCCCTAGAATTTTCATATGCCATGAAATATATAGATAATACTGGTGGGAAAGTAATATAAGGACAAAAAAATCATC